>JAHLJS010000004.1:34911575-35529068 GCA_038502445.1 Eremochloa ophiuroides
TTGTCTAGGATCATCCCTTTTGATGGTCTAGATCCGTAGTTATGATTGTTTGAAGTGTGAGGACAGAATCTGTCCAAGTCTGGACAGAGCTGCCTTCAATGTGTTGTTTGACCTTTATATGTATTGAATCATCTTAAGATGATAATACCAAAGTTGTAGACAATTTCAATAACTTTCCAGAAAGTCTTATATCACCCTGATTGGATGTGTATAGCTTGAGTTATGGTTAAATCTTATGCTTGTTGTCTGCTGCCCATAAACTGCATGTGTGGGATTATGATTGCTTTGACTTTGCTTTGCTTGGCGTGATTGTTAGCTTATGGTCCAGTGATGGTAGATTAACATGCCTTGTATTACTTCCTTTTATTTATACATGTGCATTTTGCATCTCATTTAGGTACGATAGATGAACACGTGGAGTGAAGGACATGATGATGGAACTAACCACAAGACGGTGTGGTGGACTAATCACGAAAATGGAAGGACTAATCGAGTGGTTGGATGGGAGATGCTCATCGAGCGAGTGTCATCTAACAAACGCTGACTTAGTGTTGAATCCCAGACAAGCCCCGGAGCATCCCTAAGCCTCCACCTATCTCTTTTTATAAATGCACCGATCTTTCTTAAATCGTATGATTGTGCACTTAGGTATAGGAGTTGGTTGATACCGTTGTTGCATAATTACCTTGTCCACTCTATATATGATCCTGGTACTATTACTAGACAGGTGATCGATCTTATGCTTAGCCCTGCTTAGACCGGTAGAAGTCGGGTGATTTCCTGTCATCCGCGAGAAAGTCGGGTGATTTCCTGTCATCCGCGAGCATAGGTGGTGACTGATGAGATCCACATGGATGGCTATATGTGCCACATGCCACAATGTTTAATGAGAGAATCAAAGCTAGGTAGTGGGGAGCTGTATGACATGGGTCATGTTGACTTCGGTGCTACTTGCGGCCGATTAGGACTGAGGCCACCAGACATCAGTTGAGATTGAAAGACGTCGTCACTTAGCTGGCCAGATAAGTCGTTTTCACCGCGAAACCGAGTATTTCTTTCTGAGCCGGGAATTGGGGCTGATAAGGTAGACATATTCTGGAGGCAGGAAGGATGTGCAGAGACACCATCTTACCAAGGGCAGGTCAGGGACCTGATGCATCCTGGAAGTGGGTTCGTCTCTGAGAATATGGGCCCCCTCCAAACCCGCGATACATATTATGTCTCAGAAAGATCTAACGGTGACCCAAGAAGCCACTGATCAGGTCGACAGGGTTTGTGATTGGCATGTTTGCCAGCTGGTACAATCGATTCGAATCGCCATCTCTCCTGGTTAGGGAGAAACTGAACTGATCTTCTGGTGAGGTAGAGGTTAACAACTTGAACGTGATTATTGGTGAGATGAGGAAGATATCTGTGGATATCAGAAATTGCTATGGTTTATTGATTGCTGTAATATCAAGTGAATGCTTAGTATAGCTGCAAACTTTAGCTATAATAGCTGAATTGAAATCGAAGCTGAACAATATTTAAAATTGATAAGTTGAGGAATTATTGTAGTAATGCTTTTTATGCAAAAATGATGCTATCTCCTGAACTCCACCAAATAAGCCTTGCATATCTTTGAGAGTCTTTTTATTTACTTCCTGTCGGGTAAGTCTAGCTGAGTACATTTGAGTACTCAGGGTTTTATTCCCAATGTTGCAAGAGGAATACTTCATTGTCTAAAAGAGCCACTTCTATCCTTCGGGAGAGGAAGACTAGACCTTGGGCAAGGTCATGTATCTATCTTATCTATGTTGCTATGACTGGTCGGTACTTGGCACTGTATTATAAACTTAAGTGTGTGTAAATCTATTTCGTTTCAGCAACTAACTTTTATGTAAAGTCTATCTTGTACTCTGATGTAATTGAACTATGTACGAATCTATGTATCATGTGTATGTGTGCTGCTGAGTTTCTGTGATCCTTGGGTAAGTGCTGTGTAAAAGTTTGAAATCCTTCGAGATTTCACGGACTACCGGGTTTATATTGGCTCAAGTGTGGCTTGATAGGTGGGAAAACAGCTGTCGCTGTACTTGTGCTCGTATAAATTGGTCGGTTCTGTTACATTGAAGAGTTGCCCCCAAAATCTTTGAGCATCATGTCGGTCTCGATTAAATCATCAGGGCCCTTGCCCAACTTGCGGAATGTGGTGTAGGCCATGAGAATGACAGTGGCACCACCATCGACTAGCATCTTGGTCATGGGCATCCCATCAACATATCCTTTGAGATATAGGGCCTTCAGGTGCCGGTGCTTGGGCGGCTTGTCAAAGGCAGCCTGCTGCATGAAAACCAGCTTGGGAGTGGCCTGCTCAGACTACGACTCATCAGAATCAGAGAGAACTTCAATCTTCTTGGCTCGAGATGCCCTGAATTCAGCCGGAAGCACAAACACCATCTGCGCATCGGCTGTTGCCTTCCCTTTGTCCTGAGGAAGCTTCTCCCGCCAAATATGCTTCGTGCGGCCTTCTGCCTTGAGCTCCCTGTTCCTGAGGCATTGCACGCGGCGCCTCTGGCTCTTGGTCAAGTCTCCAGGGCACCATTGATTCTCCTGCCAAACCGGCTCTTGGTGATCAATTGTCGCTTCGCTGAGCCGATCGCGCAGGTCTCTTTTTTCGCGCCGATCCTGCATATCATGTCGGCATACAAGCCTCTCATGCACAGACCAGTGGTTGGTCTGAGAGTGTCTGTACTCTCGGTATTGATCGCTGCATTCCGGGCAATTGCGAAGAGTCGGCAATCTCAGACCTTCATTCTAACAATGCCTGAAAAATGGGCAATGCCAGTGACTTTCTTCTTCCTCCCGGCGGCGCGCCAGTTCTTCTGGGTAGTGGGCCTCCTCCTCATCACGAACCCATCTTCGGTATTCTTCCTCTTCGAGCTGCTTCCGGCGGGTCTTCTCCTTCTCCCGACGCCATTTGTTCAGCAGATCGTGGGAGGTAGGTCTGATCTTCTTGGTACCGCTGGATTCTACCTTTTCATATTTCCTCTGGTTCTGCTCTGGCCTTCTCTTAATCAGCGCGAGCTCCTCGGCCGATATCTGCAAATCAGGGTCGACTGATGCATTCCTTCTAGCTTGGTTGGAGGTTAGAACTTTCATCTTGCCTGCAGGGGCCGACACCTCGACCATATTCTGGCCCTTCGGGAATGGGAACTTATCAATCTTCATTTTCCCTTTAGCAGGACTGTCAAACTTCAATAACCCGCGGGAGATAGCCCCCTGTATCTGAGTTCTGAACGCGCGGCATCCATTGGTGTCATGTGAGGTGAGGCCATGGTACTTGCAGAAAGTCTTTCCTTTCAAGTCTTCAGGAGAGGGCCTTACATAATCGGCAGGGAAGGTGATCTGCCCAGCACTGACCAGTAAATCAAATAATTTGTCCAGCTTATTCGTATTGAAATCATACTGATCCTCTGATCTCCAATTTTTGGGTACAGCCATGGGCTTCGTGCCCCACTTCAGCTCGACAGTGGCGATTTCATCTTCATCTTCATCCTCCGAGTCTGAATTACTATCTCCCCTCCTTACGGAAGGTCTGAGCTTGCAGCTCCAAGGCCGTCACTCGCTGCAACACCTGGTTAATGCTATCGAAATCAATGCCCACCAGCTTTTCCTGAATGTGCGGGAGCATTCCACCAATGACCAAGTGAGCGAGCTCCTTGTCAGGCAGGTTCAGTGAATAGCACATGTTCTTCATCTCCCTGAAGCGCTTGATGAAGGCTGATCTGGTCTCGCTACTCTTCTGGCGTATGCTGGTCAAATCAACACTAGTTTTCTCCCCCGTGCCAGAGAAGAAATAACCGTGAAACATGCTTTTCAGGTCTGCCCAGTTTTGGATTGTCCCGGGCTCCAGAGTAGTGAACCAACTGAAAGCCGGCCCTGTCAAGGACAATGAGAAGAAACGGATCTTATGAGCATCCTCATAAGACGCCTCACCAAGCTGAGTCAGGTAGCGGCTGATGTGCTCTATGGTGGATATGTTGTCTTGACCGCTGAACTTGGCGAAATCTGGCATGCGGTACCTCTGTGGTAATGCCACACGATCAAACCATTCAGGGTAGGGGCGCCTGTATCTGATCGACACCCCCGCTTTCGGCTGCAAGCCGAATTGGTCCCCGAGCATTGCATTCATCTTGTTTACTAACTCGTCTTGAGGCGACTGCGCATAACCAGGACGTGGCGCCGATGTGAGCTCATCGTAAGTGTGACCGATGTGATAGTTTGGAGTTGCTGAAGTCTCATTTCTAGTCTGCACGTTCCCGACCGGCGCGTTCCCAGTTGTACGGATATAAGCGGCAATCTGCTCAGGAGAGTAATCTCTGTATAGCTTAGGCTGCAGAGCTATTTTTGGAGCCAAATCCGTCGTCATATTGGGATGTTGATCGGATGACTTTGACGGTTTCGGCTGTTGTGGCGGAGGATCGGATGTTCTGGCCGCTGCATCTGATTTGGTATCTGCTGGGGGAATATTGAAGTACGTTGGGCCCAATGATTCCCAGTCCTGCTTCTTGATGATGGTCTTCATGATGTTGTAGAATGTCTACAGGAAAACGTTGTGATGGTGCCCGACTGCCTGGTGCGAAGCGTTCCAGGTGGCGCTCTGGATGAACTCTTTGAACTCTTGCTCCTCCTTGTCGGTGTGGCCAGGCATGACCCACCTTGGGTAGGGGTTTTCCTTGAACACGTGGCCATCGCGATTCTTGGCAAACGACAGCAGACAGGCATTAGTGAACTCTTTGATGATATGCTCCAACACCGCAGCATCCTCAGGGTCGATCTCTTCAAGCTTGACTCTGATGACGCCATCGTCCCTGGGAGCCACGGTCTCCGGAGTCTTTCCTTTAGTCATGAGTGAAACTGTCCCACCGGGCGTGCCAAAAAGTCTGTTGGCACAAAATGTGGTTCTTGCGTCTCAACACACCAGCGAAACCGGATATGATCTCAAGAGCGTCGGAGCTTTCAAGATCTAGCTAGCTTCAAACCCGGTCAGAGAGTGCCGATAACCCTCAGGCGTGCCAGTCAATTTGATCTGCAATTAACAAGGGAAAGATAATAATCAGTAATCACAGGGCGGAACTAACCGGTGTGTCCAGGTACTTCCAACTATGTGACTCTGAGAGCCGATTCAATCGGAAATCGACTAAAGAGTCGATTCCAGCATAGATGCATGTTTTGTCATAGAAACAGATATTGAACTGATACATAATCGATTGATATGCAAGATCAAATAGAACAATCTACATTAAACAAATTTATACAGATATTTGTAACAGATTAAAGCATAATCGATTGCTGTAAACAGGTCAAATCATTCAGTTCAGGTTATCTGAACGTCAAACAGGCAGAAATCGGCTAATTAGCCAATTTGGCAGAATGCGATCGGTTAATTGGTTTTTCTCGAGAAAGCACAACCGTATCGGCTAGGGTCCGTGAAGCAGAAAACTTGGCGGTGATTAGTTCCAAGTATAAATCTAGTACTAATACGAACCTGGTCTAGAAGGCCTACGGCTTTGCACCAGTTTAGATATATTCCCGAAAATGATCACAAGCAAATCTAGAAGGAATACAGAGCTGGTCTAGAAGGCCGGCGGCTCTGTGTTCATTCAGATCGGCTCTTGTTGTAACAGAACCGACCAATTTATACGAGCACAAGTACAGCGACAGCTGTTTTCCCAGCTATCAAGCCACACTTGAGCCAATATAAACCCGGTAGTCCGTGAAATCTCGAAGGATTTCAAACTTTTACACAGTACATACCCCAAGGATCGCAGAAACTCAGCAGTACACGTACACATGATACATAGATTCGCACATATTTCAAATACATCAGAGTACAAGATAAACTTTTACATAAAAGTTCAATAGCGGAAACGAAATCGTTTTACATAAGCTTAATTTCATAATACAGTGCCAAGTACCGACCAGTCACAGCAACATAGATGAGACAGATAACATGACCTTGCCCAAGGTCTAGTCTTCCTCTCCCGAAGGATAGAAGTAACTCTTTAGTCAACCAAGCATTCCTCCTGCAACATTGGGAATAAAACCCTGAGTACTCAATTGTACTCAGCTAGACTTACCCAACAGGAAGTAAATAAAAAGAATCTCAAGGATATGCAAGGCTTATTTGGTGGAGTTCAGGAGATAACATCATTTTTGCATAAAAAAGCATTACTACAATAGTTCCTCAACTTATAAGTTATAGATGTGATTCAGCTTCGATTTCAGTTAAGCTATTAAGCTAAGGTTTGCAGCTATACTAAACAATCACTTGATATTATAGCAATCAATAAAACCATATGATTTCCGATATCCACAGATATCAACCTCATCTCACCATAATCATTATGTTCAAGTTGTTAACCTCTACCTCACCAGCAGATCAGTTCAGTTTCTCACTAACCAGGAGAGATGGCGATTCGAATCGATTGTACCAGCTGGCAAATATGCCAATCACAAACCCTGTCAGCCGAGCCACTGGCTTCTTGGGCCACCGTTAAATCTTTCTGAGACACAATATGTATCGCGGGCTTGGAGGGTCCATATTCTCAGAGACAAACCCACTTCCAGGATGCATCAGGTCCCTGACCTGCCCTTGGTAAGAGGTGTCTCCACACATCCTTCCTACCTCCAGAATATGTCTGCCTTATCACGCCCAATTCCTGGCTCAGAAAGAAATACTCGGCTTCGCGGTCGGAACGACTTATCCGGCCAGCTATGTGACGACGTCTTTCAATCTCAACTGATGTCTGGTAGCCTCACTCCTAGTCGGCCGCAAGCAGCACCGAAGTCAACATAACCCATGTCATGCAGCTCCCCGCTACCTAGCCTTGATTCTCTCATTATTTCATTGTGGCATGGTGACACATATAGCCAACCATGTGGATCTTGTCAGTCACCACCGACACTCGCGGATGACAGGAAATCACCAAACTTTCTCGCAGATGACAGGAAATCACCCGACTTCTATCGGTCTAAGCAGGGCTAAGCATAAGATTGGTCACCTGTCTAGTAATAGTATCAGGTTCACATATATAGTAGACAAGGTAGATATGCAGCAACGGTTTCAAACCAACTCCTATACTTAAATGCACAAACATACGATTTAATAAAGACCGGTGCATTTATAAAAAGAGATAGGTGGAGGCTTAGGGATGCTCCGGGGCTTGCCTGGGGTTCAGCACTATGTTAGTGTTTGTTAGATGACACTTGTTCGACGAGCATTTCCCATCCAAGCACTCGATTAGTCCTTCCACCTTCGTGATTAGTCCACCACACCGTCTTGTGGTTAGTTTCATCATCATGTCCTTCACTCCACGTGTTCATCTATCGTACCTAAATGAGATGCACAATGCACATGTATGAATAAAAGGAAGTAATACAAGGCATGTTAATCTACCATCACTGAACCATAAACTAACAATCACACCAAGCAAAGCAAAATCAAAGCAATCATAATCCCACACATGCAGTTTATGGGCAGCAGGACAGCAAGCATAAGATTTAACCATAACCCAAGCTATACACATCCAACCAGGGTGATCTAAGCCTTTCTGGAAAGCTATTGAAATTGTCTACAACTTTGGTATTATCCTCTTCGGATGATTTAATTCATATAAAGGTCAAACAACACAAAGAAGGCAGCTCTGTCCAGATTTGGACAGATTCTGTCCTCCCAACTCAAACAATCATAACTTGAGATTTATACCACCAAAAGGGATGATCCTAGATAATTTAGAAACTATAGAAAAAGCACTATAACTTCTCTGTTATCACCAAGAAGTGATTCAAAGCATAACTCAGTCAAATAATGCAATCAATCAGATCTAGACAGAAAATTGGCAAAACCTGACAGCAGACTTCCAAAAGCCATAACTCCTAAACTATTAGGCCTATGACCAAGAAATTTTAGGACAAGCTAGATATAGAAGTTGGCTACAACTTTTGTATAGAAAATATTTACATGCAACATCATTTTCATGTGTAAAACATCACATCAATAGGGACTATGCCTGCAGCCATTTTCAACATATAAGCAAAACATGCTTTTCCTTTATTTATCACCTAAGCACACATAGGGATGAGCTATTTAGATAGCTCCAAACATGATTACATGGTCATACAAGACTCATCTCAGACCAAAACATATTAAGAAATCACAAGAAACATATATGCATTCATTTGTCTTTAATTATTCACTCATTATTACATAAAAACCCATTATTTAATTATTTAAGTTATATGGTAAACATCTCAAATGAGTCCCAAACTTTTATGAGAGCTAGGTGATTACAAATCATGACCAATGTTCAAATCTTACATCCTCATGTTCCATAATTTAATTATTACAAAATAAACAAATTTATAATGCAACAATACATTGGAGAGTAAGATAAATGTGAAACTCAACATTTTATTCAAACACGTGACCATATTATTGTTTCTTAGGTTAGCACAATATCATACAAAGGTAGTGGAACACCATTTTCCATTTTTACCACAATATATTATTTATAAAGTATTTAAATCTACTTAATATGCACCAAAGAAGATAAATCAACAACTCAGTCATACATGCACCATAAATCATCAAATTTTAACCATACATCACACATCATATAGAGAGTCTACAACTAAATTTTTATGCCATTTAGAGCAATATAACTTCAGATACAAAAATAACAAGCAATTCAACCATTTATTTCCTATTTAAAAAGATAAATGTGAAACACCAATAAAATAGTAAACGACCTATATGTTTTATATTTTTATGAGCTAGTGCATGTCATTAGAAGACTAACAAAATTGGAATCATGATTTTTGGACATATATTTCTCAAAATGTGGATCGGGATAATTTAAATGAACTTCTAAACCACATTTCAATATTGAATTTCTATAGCATAAATACAGGCATGCATGACACAACCAACTATACTAACATGCAGAAAACTTTACCAAGAATCTAACAAAACAAGCCTCATCATTTTTGGAGCCCCCAAACACTAGATATTGATTTTACAAGTAATAGCACGAAATCTGAAATGAAACCGAATTCACATTTAACCCCTGATCTCGCTAGATCCACACGGTCCATGCACCCAGCAAGCTCTCCAGTGAAGATGACACGCGGGACCCGCTGACCGCTGGACCCCACCTGTCATACACACAAAGAGAGAGTGAGGGAGTCGGCCTGCTGTTCTTCTTCTTCCTCTGGACGCACGCGGGGAAGGGGCTCGGCCGGCTCGGCCAGGGCTCGCCGGAGAGCGGCCGGCGGCGGCGAAGTGGGGCCAGAGCTAGCCCAGCAGCCAGCGCACCTGCCGGTGCCCACAGCTTGGCACGGCGCGGCCCGTGGTGGCCCGGCGAGCAGCAGCAGGCGGCCGCGGCGCTGCGGGGCGCGGCGGAGCCGAGGGAGGAGCGCGGGGGAGGCGGCGCGAAACTAGGAACAAGGTGCTCCACTCGGTTTAGCCATAGGGTGACCGGAAGACGAGGAACGACGGCGGCTCGAGCTTCACCCGGCTGGCAATGGCGGCGGCGTGCTGCGCGCTCGGCAGGGAGCGAGAAAGAGGGCGAGGGGGTGGAAGAGTGAATGGGAGAGTGAGGAAGGCGAGCAGGGGGTCGCCTTTGCCGTCCCACGCGCGAGGGCGAGCAGGGCACGCGGCAGCAGCGCCCAGCAATGGTGGGGCGCGGACAGAGAGCGTCGGCCGCGTGTCCACCTTTGAGGCATTATGGCGAGCACGTGGCGGACGTCGTTCTGCTCCGATTCGAACACTAAAACAACATATTCCAGAGTAGATTCGGTTCTGAGCGCCTATAGCAAAGTTGGAGCCCTCCAAATGATCTCCATCTTTGGTTAAGAGTGCTCAGCCAAACAGCCAAGGAATTAGCAGGTAAATAGCTCCCAAATTGATGTTATCAACATGACAAAATGGATCACAAAAGGATGTCAACACCTTGTCAAACGAAACCGAAATGATGCCAAATTTTGATATGCTGTGCTCCAAAGAGTTTGTGACAACTTTTATATTTGGTCCAACTCAAGTTGCCTAAAGGAATTTGAAGAAAGTGGCACGTCATTGAAATCGGCATGGAATTTGAACTTAGAAACATTTAAAATCCTGAAATCAGGATTTCTTCCTATCTTGATTCCACTATTTGAGATACTTAGGAGTTGAATCATGACTTGGTCCATAAATAAAATTTGTTCTACTCCAAAATATCTGTAACTTTTATTTTGGGTCAAACTTCATTTCTTGCTCCAAAATAATATTTCCACTTTGGTCAAAGTAAGATCATTAGAGAGCTCAATGTGGATATTTAGGCCAATTGAGGTATTTTCTTGACATTTTCTCAACATGAAACCTTCATGACTTTTATTGTAGAGTTCAAGTAGGGTTGTTTGGTCAAGGTTGCAAGGTTTGGTTGGCTTTGCATGCTCATGTTCACGTAGTCCTGCAATCCAATCAAGCAGAGGGCTTGTCATCTCATGTGACTATCCAATTTAAATCTTCATGCAACTTCTCCAATGATCAAGGTAGATGGAGATGAATATGAAATAGTGATTAGGATAATTGATTGAAATAACTTGATTAGGTCCACACTCGCTGGTTATCTCGTGACTAACACCTGGGGTGTTACACTTGTCAAGCATCCACAGCACGTACGAGTAAGATTACGATAATACTGGCCGAATCAAGCGATATCATAACAAAGCATAAACATGAACGAGACATAAATGACATTTTTCATGTGGATCTAGGGCCAATACTACGCAATCTTGATCGGGCAGAAAGATGTTATATTAATAAATAAACAATAAATGACAAATAACATCTTGATAACTTAATGAATCTAACTAAGATGCCAAATTAGTTAGAGCCAATAACTAATCCATGCACATAATCAAGCTTAACCTAAGCCCTCGTCCACCGGATGACGTTAAACATAGATTAAATAGGAAAACAAACATGAATCGATAACTAACCCTTATTTGATTTAAACCCGCGTCCACCGGATGACGCTAAACTTATATCAAATAAGAATCAACCCCGATCTATGATGCTCCCATGTCCACCGGATGAAATTAAAGAGATAAAGCTTAGCGAGGCATGACGGTACTTACAAGCAAGCCTGCGTCCACCGGATGACACTCAGTCCGATTGAAGAACTCGCCGAGATCTACGTTACTCCTACTCCTAAGTTTTGGCCGGAGCCGAAAGATGTGTTGTATTGATGTGTGTCTTTTTACAATGGCCGGGGCTTATATTTATACCCAGGGCTTCGATAGAGTCCTATTCGAGTTACAACTCAAGATAAATATGGAAACTAACAAATTTTTCTAAATTAAAGGTAACTTGGAGCCCAATCTTTCCTTTCCTCAACGGACTCCGAACGTGATTGCTTTCTTGGCCGAAGATCCATACTGACGTCACCAAATTGGCTATTCGCGCCGTCTTCAACTCCAGCCCACAATCGATTCTGGGACCCGATCGACTATCTCTGCCTTGGCCTCTGTTCCCGAAAATCGGCTATCTGCATCTGGCATCGGTTACCCGCACTCAGTCTAGATTTTGGCGTAAACATATCCTCTGTATTCCACCACGTTCAGCCTAGTATCTAGTATAAGCGTAGGACTTCGGGACGTACGGTGCCTAATCAGTCGAACCCCGGCCAGTTTAGGACTTTGCGTGTCCCAAGTGTAGCAGTCTCTTTGGTATAACAATCATTTGATCTTTTACTGAGATAGAGTTCTCCCCCAAAAACTCTAGAGCTATCTAGTGCGTGTTTCCACCTTAGTTATACTTCATTGATTTATCTTTACTAAGGTTATTACCCCCATTTATCCATATCTAGATCCTTGACTATCGTATCCTTGAAATCACAAACCTCGCCTTCCTTTGGAAAAATATAAATTCGACACCTGGTACTCTCAGGTAAAATGCTACACGATAGTTCTGTGCGCTTACAGAATCCCATCACCTATCCTATAGAGCTACCCATAGTATTTTTGGCCAACAACCACATACTTTGAGCATAGGGATTGACAACCCCGTGATTGCGTTGAGAAGTATTGTTATCATTGATAGAGGATAGATTTGGCTACATTCTTTGATAGCGTTAGTATCTGTCAACACCCGCCGCCTCTAAGGCGGCGCCCGCCCCCTATTCAGCGAAAACGTGACCCTTTGACACGTGCTCGATGATCCATGGTTGTTGCAACATTGCTTCACACGAATTTCGAAAAGATTCGCCTGGAATATTGCAAAGGAGGCCTATCCTTCCACCATGACCATCTTCAAATAGCCAACTCCTTCTCCCTCTGGACTCCACGACCTTCCATCATCCAAAACCCATCTAGAGCCCTAACCATGGCCTCCTTCAAGTGCAAGAGCATGTCACCCACCACGCTCCGCTTCCTAGTCAACGACGATGCTCCCACCGACATCGTTGATGCAGTTCCACTCGCCATAGCACCTCCTCCTTGCGCCCCGATCGTGTCTCCAGCGCAGCAAAGCTCGAAGGCCAGCCAGGGGGCGGTGGGTGCCCCATCAACAGGGCGGGCGCCCCCCACTTTCCGTCGGTCGTGCTCCCCTGCGATCCCAGCACATTCCCCTATGTTAGGAATGGCCGGGAAGAGGCCCTGTGGTGATCAGCACGCTCGTCCTACCCCGGAGAGATCACCTCGAAGAAGGCGCTGACCTATCCCTTAGAGAAGGACCTCCCTACGCCAACTCCCCAGGAGAAGGCAATGGTGTCTATCTCCAACTCCGACTCCCTGGCAGACAGCACAACCCGCAGCACAACTCCCAATCTGAAACGATAGAAGTACACTGTCTCGGGTCGTCGCTTGCCGGATGGCCATTATGAGAAGGTGCTGCATTGCCTTCCCGAATCCAGCGACTCCAAGACGCAGGAGGGATCGCTGTCCGCCCCTTCAATTCGCCGCCATCGCACCCCGCCACCGATCGGTGTGCCGGGAGAGATGGAACATAATGGAGGGAATGAGGCCACCATGGAGGGCCTCTTGGCCCAAGTGAAGAAGGTGAAGGCCGAGAACAAGGCCTTAGAAGATAAGCTGGCTGAGCACGAGATGTGGCGTTTGGATGTGGAGGATAGGTTTACCATGCTGCGCAAAGCGTGCACCTCCAAAATAAAAGCGCCTCTACAAGGCAACGGGGCATGAGGACCTTTATGAAGCCCCATAGGACTAGACTAGAATCTTATAGGTGTTTGCTCTTGATTTGATTAGTTCAATTATCCCTAGTTCATTTGCTTTAGTTCGATTTTATTTGAATTCAACTAGTTTTTGTATTAGCTTGAGATAAATAAAAATCACCTATGATTGTTTTACTCCATTTGTTTGTCGGTCCGCTGGTGTTTTCCCACCAGTCGGGCCTTTATCACTTTACATTTCCCTTTCTTGAATAAAGATTAGAAATACCAAAAGAGAAAGTGTGGGGGAAAACAGCAACACCATACCAAACTGCCGAGACAAGTACCTAAGCAGCCTAAAAAAAGGTGGAACGTGACTAAAGAACGCCACCCGAGGCCTTTTGGCCCGAGTGGTGGGGCGGGCGCCCCCTCAACAGGGCGGTCGCCCGGCCTCTGGTTCTTAACACGACCAGCTTCGCACACAGCGCAGGTATGACTCCTTCACAATTGTTTTTGTCAGTTTATTTCGAGTTATTTAATCAATAAATACTCTGGAAACATTTAAAATAAACTTGTCACCCCATAATTAAAAGGTTATCTTGAAAACCATGCCATACTTCGAGACATGACTTGTATAAGTTTTGTTCTTGTCAAAAGCCTATAACTTGTGATCTACTCAATTTAGTATGGTCTTCCTAAGTTGCTGATTAGTGTGATATAGTAATGTCTAGTGTTGTCCATTCTTTACCATGGAGAATATTTATTGAAAAAAATGATGAATGAGTTCATTACTCCTCATATGTGATGAAATACCTACCAATGCCAAAAAGAGTAGCATAGGAAAACAACCATATAGCTCTTTTGATTAGACTTTGAGTTTTACCAAGCCTAATGATCTCAGTAGAGAGTTTTGTCATGCCTCAAAACCAAGATTCCATGCACCCTTGAGAGAACTTCCACATAAGAAGTATTCTTCCACTTCATGATTCCATCATTCCCCTATGCTCAATATGAAAAGATCCCATGAAATTTCAATCTCAGGACATGGCTAAAAAAAAGAAGAGAGCAAGTGCTCTGAAAAAAAAGCAAGTGCTCTGATGAAAAAAAAGAAGAAGAAGAAAGTAGCCATGATCCCCTGGGAATTGAAAGAGGGATGGATCAAAGAGTGAGAGCATATCCCAGCTACCACCATATATCTTGGTTAGAGAGCATGACTTAACCCTCCTAGGATCTTTTGTTTGGCTTCGCAAAATAAGTAAATCAAAGATGCCCATTTTATTCCAAGCACCTTGAGCTCCACAAAAAGCTTTAAGATAGATGTGAGTACTCTCATGAAAACTAGAAAGAAACATACACTATGAGTGACTGAGAGTCTCATATGAGGAGATAATGAATCATATTTTCTTTGAAAAATTAAAAAAGCTCCAAGGTAAGATAGGACTCACCAGTTCATAGCCATTCCACTTCTCAACAACCGAAGGTATGATTTTAGCCACCGGAAAGATCATAAGTCTAGGTATGAGGTTACAGAACAATGTTTATACTTGATCAAGTTTAGAAGAAAAGCATGAGTCTGCACTAAGTAAATTGCTCGAGACGAGCAAGAGTTTAGTGTGGGGGAGTTTGTTGACGGCTGCTAACACCTCAAAATACCGTCAACATAACAAGATAAAAGTGACAATCCATGGAAAAGATGCATACTATGTTTGAATTCTATTCGGTTCCACTTGTACTTGGAGAATTGTGAGTGCAGGTACAAAACAGGTGAAAATAAAGCAAAGCAAGGCACATATGAGTAACGCAAGTGATGGGAGACAGACAGGAGCCAAGTCACAGGGCGCTCGCCCTGTTGGACAGGGCGCCCGCCCCCTCCTAGTGCCATTTGCACCCTGCCACGTCATGGATCCGTGGCTCGTCCCTCCAAACAAGTTATGGCACGTTGATTTATCATCAATGGCTGAGAAACAGCGCACTCGGATCCGGTAGCCCTCTGGGCAGGGCGCCCGCCCTGTCAGGATGGCCTGCCACTACCACAATCCGAGGGAAAGGCTCCTAAGCCTTTGCAAATGTCCATTTGATGTTGGTTTTCATCCAAGGGAGATCAAGTGAAGAGCCAAGGATTCATGGGCCCACATGTCATCCCCTACGGGTCACAAACCGTTTTTCCAAGCAGAAACCGATGTGCCAATCGACTTGCGAGAGTGATGGAAGGCCGTCGGATGCAAGAGGCGGTGGATCATAGGGCGGCCGCCCTACCCACCCGGGTGCCTGCCGCCTCACCTGCTCAGAACTGACTTGAACTTCCCCTACAAGTACCTCAGGGGCCCTAAACACTATAAATAGGGATTATTTGATCATTTGTAGGCAGACTATGAAGTTTAAGTGAGATAGATACTTAGATACAAAAGATAGCCTCAAGTAGAATGTGTAGTACTTCTACACATTAGAGAGTGAGAGAGTCACTTCTCTGAAGAGAAGAAGAGGAGTCCGAGGAGGAGCCGGGTTTGTCGGCAACTTCTTCTATGGTGCACTTCTGTGCTTCTTTATGGTAATAAAGTCCGACTTTCTTATTTAATTATTATACTTTAAGTGTTTGTTTGCTTGTCTCACTGTTTGGTTAGAGTGCTCTAGTTCTTGGATCCGAGTTGGAGTAGTAAGCTTATAGATTAAGCGCAGTGTTTAGGCTATATCTTACCCGTGAGTGCGGCTAGGCCCACGAATAGTAGTGATAGGTTCTAGGTGGTGACAGCCCTAGGATCCTCTGCATTCCACCACGTTCGGCCTAGTTTTATAATCATAGAGCTTTGGGATGTACGGTGCCTAATCAATCTTACCCTTGGCGAGTTTAGGACTTTGCATGCTTACAGTAAGTCTTGGTATCTCTACAACTAATAAAAATAAAAAGGAGAATGAAATTTGGTACGACTTTTGTTTTGGTCCTGGCCGTCCTGCCTCCCACCTGCGTCCTGCGCATCCTCCTGCCCACCCAACCCGCTCCTTCAATCACGGCCCTCTCCCGTGCGACGCGGCGGCGGCCCCCTTCCCAACCTCGACCCCGACCCCGCCCCTGACTCATTCGCCCCTCCCCGTCCCCTCTCCCGTGCGGCGCGGCGGCGGCCCCCTTCCCGACCCTGCCCCTGCCGCGTCCGCCCCTCCCCATCCCCACTCCCGTGCGACGCGGCGGCGGCCCTCTTCCCCACCCCGCCCCTGCCGCATCCGCCCCTCCCCGTCCGCTCCCCGACTGCTCGCCCCCGTTGCGCCGCCACCGCTCAGCTGCCGCCTGCAGCCACCGCCGGCAGCCGGCCCCGGGACGCCTCGACGCCTCGGATGCGGGAGCAAGCAGCGGCGGCCACACGCGCGGCTCCGACTCTTCCTCTCTCGAGAGGCGTGTGAGCGGAGCGGCAGAAGTAGATGGAGCGGGCGCCGCCGGTGAGTAACTCCCATGAATCTACGACCGACCTACTCGCGTGGCCGCAGCCCCAGGGCCCCGCCCCCGCAATGCCGTCGCCGCCGCGCCGTCCCGGCCAGGTAGCAGCAACACACCCTTCTTCACTCCTCCCTCCATGTGTATCTGCACCTTCCTTCCCCGATGCATGCCACTTTTGATTGACCTGGTACCGCCTCGTCCTCTTTCGTCTCCTCCGTTCCGTGCCTCCTCCCTAGATCCTCTTGCCTCCATCTTTCCCTTTGCGCAGATGACTGCACGGTGGAGAGCCTTGGGGCACGGATCGGGGCGGCCTGGCCAAGGGGTCCATGGCAGCCGCCTGGGATGGCATCTGGCTTTGCGCCGCGCACGCGGTCCGTTCTCCGGCCCCGGTGTCTGCGGCCACCTGGTTTGCCAATTACAGGTCCAATAGGATGTTCGAACAGGAAGAGGCTGACGACCATGCAAGCAAAATAAGCATACCTTCATTACATATAATATACTGCTAGCTAATTGCCTCGTGAGTAGATTCCAATTGTATTATGTGATAGTTCTTCTAAAATTATGATGCCCATAGCTACAATAGCATTAGTTATTTCTCAATTATTGTTTGCATCTTGAAATCATATTCACATTGTTTTTGAATGGTGAACCTGACGAACCGTTTCCTCCAATGGTCAGAGGTGATGCATGTCGTCAGAGGGCACATGCAAGCTTCGGGACTCCCTTTTCTCTCGTTCAGAAGATGCGGCACCCACGTTGATATCTCCAGGTGAAGTTGCTACTGTCAGCTGTTCTTTAGGCTCAGGATGCGATTGTCCAGATTGTCATGTATTTACATTTTATAATTTTGAATGCACTTTTTAGGTGTAGAGGCTAACTAAATCATGTTGTTACATTCTATATTCTATCTATATACACATAAGTATAGATTGGCTCACGATGTGATTGTCCAGATTGTCATGTATTTACCATTTTTTGCAAGAGAGTAATCAATTATGAACTTACTTTTATATCAGTTATACTGTCAAGATACTAAAATTTTTGTTTGATTTACGGTTAACTTGAAGGCTGGATTCTCAGTAATGGGTGAGCTCTCGAGGCAATGACAAACAGCACAAACATTGGAGGTGGAGCAACCATAGTTCAGGTGCTTTCGTGGAGCTTCGGGTACACTACAACAGAGTTACATTTTTCTTATTGAAGGTTGCATTTGAATGATGATTTACTAATGCAAAATTCAGTTGCCATGGTTGGCAGTGGTGCTTCCTAGATCAAGAAACCTTGTGGTTCCTACAAAAGATACTTAGACCATTCATTTTCTGCAAAAGAAACCTTGTCAGATCCATGAATTTAATACTCCAAGATCGTCGCGACATTTATGTGAAAGAGGGAGAGAGTGAGAGAAAACGAATGCAAGAAGCAACGTTATAAAGGTGCACTTCTGCAAGGAGTGACGTTATAAAAATACTTTGTTGGCGCCAGTGTTAAAAAAACATCTAGATTGCCTGAATGAAAATAAATGAGGTATGCCCACAAACTGTATCTCACCTAAATTCTTTCCAAATGCCTTATGTTTTGGGTAAAGTACTATGCATTCTGTGGTTTCTCTATTTTATGAGATTGACACTTCAGACCATGTCAACTCATCCCACTTCAAGCTAAATATTGTTATTAAGCCAAGGGCATGCATTTTTATCCCATTTTCGAGCTTTGCTGCAAACTGATCAAGTATCTATCTTGTTTCAGAGTTTCAGTACTATGAGATAGATTATCAGTTAAATACTTCTACTTACTATGAGATATGTTGATTTTGGTTCGTTGGTGTCAATTGTATATGTTTTTATAACCATAAAGAATACAAACACACAGTTGCTATTGGCATTGAATTTATCATACTACTTCCCCTGATCCCCCCTCCCCCTTTTGACTGCATTTGTACTGAGGTTTGCTTTCTCCGTGTTGCATTTGTGTGTGATAAGGGGAGCTGATATTGACAACTTATGCGGTAGGGAGCTGGCCATCACACTCTGAATAGTTACCTTTGCTGCGCTGGATGTTGCCTGTTGTCTCTGTTGTGAGTCATTCCTCATGCTGATGCTTTGCGGTTTTAGAATTTGAAAGGGAGCAGTGAGCTGTGCTTACGGTCCCAGGCTATCGGTTGGACAATGCCATCCTGAAACGTGGTTCTGGCTGCTGCCGGCATCTGGAAACCATGAGTGGAAGTGATGGGTTCCAAATAGCGTTTGCCCACTGGAATCTGGAGTTGAATCTTCAATACACACTAAATGATCTGTAGCTTTGTACTCCTATGGTTTACTTGCATTATCTCACTGCTTTATCAGGAGATGGTTTTTGAGTCCATCCCTACATCTGTTTATACCATATATCTCACTGCTTCATTATTATTGGTGTGACCAATCTAAATACACCATAGACTGGGATGTAACTACAGAATGGAGTAATTACAACTTTTATTTTGCATGAATGAAAAGAAGAAAGACCACTTCCTTACTGTGCTCTTTGTACATGGTTGACAGTTAATCCATCATTGCAATAAACATTATCTGATTGTTGACGTTTGTTGGTGGAAACTGTTTAAATTGCTTGTTGTTGCTAGAATTATAAATATTTTCTCAATCTATGCTTGATTACTGAAAGATATTCATGGTTGTTTGATTTGCATTGAAAGATCATGGTGGCAGCACCGGAGGCCGCAGGGGGAGGACAGGGGTGGGCTGGCTGGCCTCGGACACCGAACAGGACGGACGGCCAAACGCGGAGGGCCGACGCCGGATACAAAGGGCAGAGGGGGCGCGAGCTCAGGTAGGGAAGCGCTGGTGTGGTCGCTCGTGGAGGGAGCGTGGAGGCTTCCCGGTGCCGTGCCGTGCAAGAAGGCTGAGGTCGCGGATGAGGATATGACGTAGGGAGCGGTGTGTGGGGACTAGGGAGGGAGCGGCGCCGCACAGAGGAGAGGCGATATGTTAGGGGCTGGAGAGATTGCCATGAGAATGAATTCAGCCTTGGGAGGGGGGCCTTGGATCCGCCTCTGTACAGGATGGCATGGAGATGCGACGAAACTTATTCAACACCGCGCTCTCCGTAATTGTGTTAATTTCATGAATTTTTCCTTGTGGATTAAATGTCACTCTAACGTTGGTATTTAATTTCACAATATTGTTATCTTATCGTGCGATATGTGGGTTCTTAACACAGAAGTTTAGTCGTTCCGTAGCAACGCACGGGCACGCTACCTAGTAACATATAATTATTGGGGGCTATCATTCAGAACTTCTCTTTCTACCCTATCCTTAGATCTCGTCTCCCTTCACACACGTTCCATGTGGATTCGATATAACCTGGGACTACTCCTAGAGAAAAGCTACATCTGACAACCGTGCGCTTGTGGTCATTTTCGTGTGGCACCCCAGGTGTCAACACTCGTGCAGCATTGCTAGATGGATTCGGGTAGTTAGCAATTCTCGTTTGATCTAAGTCATGCTTAGATTGAATTGAGAGTTAATTGTCGGCTCTAATTAATTTGGCATGTTAGTTAGATTCATTAAGTCACTGATATTGCTTATGATGATTTATTGTTTATTTATTTTAAATATCATCAATCTGCCCAATCCTGATCTGTTTTTGTCGGCTTAAATCTTTTGTATCTATCTTGCTTAATTGAGCATTAAATGATTATCATATTTAGGCGAGTAGATCTATTTATCATTAGCCAGTTAGTTCAGATCTTGGTTGTGTATAGGCCGCACTCAAGTAATAAAGTGAATCGTGTTGAGAGTCTTTAATTAAAAGATCTAATCATTAGCTTACGTCATGGGCTGCAACGATCCGGCCGGTCCCCTTGACGTAGGCGATGGGTTAGGTAGATTGGTCAAAGGGTCAAAGCATCGTTTACTTTGTAGGCTTGTATGTTGCCTATACTTCAGATCGGTCGTTCAGCCGACGCTATTTGTGCTTTCTTGCTGCACGTTGTATTCTTCCAATCTCTTTTATGCATTGTCCTGTGCTTCGAATCATGTTAAGATCGAATCAAGTGCGTTAATTAGCTGCAACGATCTGGTCGATCTTAATAGATGTGATAGATTAAGATATGTTTTAACGTATACGGCAACGTATGAACTAGATCTGTTTAATATAATTTGCTTTCATTTATGTTTATCTCTGAATCGGTTAAATATGGAATTGGATGTTTCTGTTAAATCTATACAATCGATTCATGCGATCGGATGTCAGCTCTCTAGCCGATGGCCTATTGAGAAGGCCCATTGGGTCGGATATCTGGAACCACTCGGGACACACCAGTGGTTTCGCACTGTGTTACTGATCGATTCTTTTCTCATTGTCAATTGCAGGTCAAATTAACTGGCACGCTTCGAGATTCATCGGTGCTCGTCCACGCCGATTGTCGAAGCTAGCTGGGTCTGTTTGCTCCGTGCTCCACAGGACCGTTCCAGCTTCGCTGGTGTGCTGAGTGCGAATCAGATTTCGTGCCAATAATTCAACGCACCTTTTGAGGCACGAAGCCTGACAGACGCGACGGTTTGGAGCGGTTGCGTGCACGTCTCTGGCGGTGATAAAGGGATCATGGCGGGCCCCACGTAGTTAATGTGGTGGATTTACCTCGCCGGTTACAATTTGGGGCCTAGCTATATAAGGAAAAACGCACCTTTTTTCTTTTTACCTTAGCCATTCGCTGTTGGCCTTTGCTATTCGCTGTTTCGCCACAGTCATCTTCCTCCTCTCGCTCTTTCGCTCCCTTGCCATGGCCGCCTCCACCTCTGCTGATGCCATCGCCGCCTTCGTCGCCCCCTCGATGTGGAGCCTTGGCTACCTTCTTTGGTGACAGAGGAGCAGCTCGAGGATCTCGTGGAGTTGGGGCTTTTGCGCCCTCGCACCGACCCGCAGCGTCCAGAGTGGGTCGTGCCGCCGCACGAACCATGAGCTGAGTCCTTCCAGGGGTACGTGGTCAGCTTCGTCGCTTTCTGTAACACTCTAAAAATTCATTTTCAATTTAGAAATTAAATTGGGCATTTATTTAAATTATCTTTGCATTTTAACCTAGGCCAAATAATAATTCTTTGAATAAATAAAATTAAATATAGGGTTTAGCAACATGTTTGTTGCATTCATCCTGGAGCACATTATTTTTGAGCCCGAGCCCCGTTCCCTGCCTCTTGGCCTAGCCGAGCCAGCCCAGCCGGCCCTCCTTTCCCCTTGGCGCACACGGGCCTGCCAGTTGGGTCATGGCCTGGTCAGTGGCCTAAGCAGGCGAGCCCCTCCCTATTCCACACTCTCTCCCTCTCATCTCTCTGCCACTCTGGGCCCACTCGTCAGTGCCCACATCATCATCTTCTTCGAGCCAGGAATCGGGCAGACGCATTCAACGCCCTCCCCTTCACTGCACTTGATGATCGGGTGTTGAAGGCCATCAAGGACTCGTATTCAAGCCCTGCAGTGACATCGGGAGTAACTGCCCTGCTCAAACTCCCTTGCTCCACTATAAATCTCCAGACCGAGCTACCATTCCTCTCTTTCACGTGCTCAGTACACGCACGCGCCACCTCGCCGTCGATTCCGCCACTCAGAGCCTCAATCACCGTCGTGTTCGTGCCTCGAAGCATCTCCAGTAAGTTCCGCGTCTGTAGGTACCTTCAATTTCAAATTTTTCTCATGTTTTGCTCGGAATCGACCTCACCGACGGTGATTCCTCTCTCCAGATCGTGGTCGCACGCCGCCAGGCCCTTCGAAGCGCTCTTGGTCATCGCGAACCACCTCCTCGGACTCGTGGTACATTCCTTGTTCTTTCAGTGCCTTTGATTTATCATCTAGAGCACCGAATCGCCATAGCCGCAAGCTCCCATGACCTCCGGCCATGGCGCCGTCGCGGGGCCATCAACCCGACATGTTCCTCACCCATTTTGATGGTTCGTTTGCGTTCACGAGCCCACGTACTATGCGTTGACACATCTCGTGTGGTGAATCGAGCCACGGAACGCCGTAATCACGAGATCAGTGGCCGCCACCCATGGCGCCACCATGGGACCATCGTCTCAACGTGAACCCCGTCCCTTTCCATTAGCCCTGTCAGACTCGCGAGACCGCGCGCTTCATGTAGGTGCAAGCTACGTTGAGAATAGAGCTCGGGAGCGTCGTATCGCGTGGCTCCCGCAAGCTCCGGCCACCGGCCATGGCGGTGCCACCGTCGGGCACGATGTGCCGGTAGGGGAATTTTCCCCTTCTCCCTGAGCGGTTCGTTTGAAAATGGAGGGCTGAGATTAGAAGATACCTCTTTAGTTGGGTAATCGGTCCATGGTGGACCCGTGGACTCAGTCCACCGTGGCCACGCAAGGCGTCCACAGCACGGGTGGTGAACCACACCACTCAGCACGTGCCACGTGGTGCCTAGTCAGCCTCCACATGGTCAACAGCCGACCAGGAGTGCACCTTTTTGCAGATTAGCCCCTATGTTTTCGCAGAATCAACCCACAATCCAATACTAGTGCGACAAAACCTCCTAAGCTATATGGCTCACATGCACCTGTCGTCATCCCAAGGACCTTCGACAGCCGTGCAGGTGACCCGTATAACCTAAAAGGGTCTGCTGGGTTTACACGTAAACCCGTTTCCTCCCGAACAGGATCTTAATTGCAAAAAGATTACAGAGTACAACATTTCATACAAATTATACAACTCGGAGTACAAGAGCGGAAGACTTAAAATATTACATAGGATTACAAACCAGTGTTCTTAATTATACATAAGTACGATTATTACAAACCAAAATATGAGTAGTGGCAGTAGGTAAGTAGCTTATAGAACACTTATATTACATAACATCCCTGCCTAAGGGATCAAATACTCACTCACTGTCACTATCCTCCTCAACCACTTCCTCGAACACCGTCGTACAACAAGGCCCAACGCAGACCTCGGGTTGCTGATTGCCTGCAACATAGGGTTAACAAACCCTTAGTACAAGGGGTACTCCGTGAAGCATCTAGGCCCTAGTGGTTTCGGTGATTAATGACAACAAGACGATTATTATGACTAACGTGTGTTTTGCAGGATAACCTAGAGGTTAGGTCATAATAACATATAGGTTCAAGCCCCTAGCGATGGAAATCGATTCGGTTTTCAAAGGATGAAAGACAAGACGGTGATAGGCTAGTGCTAAGTGTCGTTTGGAGTTGAGAGACACTTGGCGTAGTCTTAGGTTTTGTTTTTTCTCCTTGACCGTACTATTAAGAGGGGTTTGGATGGGTAGCTTGACTTAGAGCAAGATTAGAGAGTGTAGATGTGATGCACACTTGTCCAACATAGCTCTAGACAGCCCAGGGTTTCTCCTGAGAGAGAGAGGATCAAACTTCGTTTTGGAAAGTTTTCGATTCGGCGAAGTTTTGATCGAATTAGAGGCGTCGGACTCTAACTAGTATGGGCGTCGGACCAATAGCTAGAGTCCGACGACACGTGGCAGCCCCTGGACGAGTTTCAGCGTGCCAGGGAGCATCGGACCCTGGCCGGATGGGCATCGGACCATTTTCCAGAGTCCGACGGTGCCAGTGGTTGCTTGAGCGAGCGTCGGACCGTCGCGAGTGGGAGCGTCGGACTAATATCTGTTAGCGTCCGACGCTTCCTGAGAGGTTCCCAGAGCGAGTTTGAGCGTCGGACTGGGTCCGACGGTATGCGTCGGACCATTGCTCCGTGTACTAGCCGTTGAAAGGCACTGTGCCCGCAGGCAGAAGCGTCGGACTGAGGAGCGTCGGACCATCGAGTTCGGTCCGACGCCCCTTTGTCACAGTTCAGGGCGCAGTGTTTGTGTGAGAGTCGGACCGTGGAAATTAGTCCGACGGTCGAGCCTCGGCAGAGTCCGACGGTTCGCAGGAAAGTGAGAAACGGCTAGTTTTGGAGAGGGTGAGTATTTATACTCCACCAAAGCCTCCATTCTATCTCTCTTGCCATTTCTAACAGCTGAAAGAACCATTGTTGATCTTGTGAGAGAGCAAGAGCCCTAGGGAGATTAGTGTGAACTCCATTGCTTGTGAGCTTCTTCCCTAGAGAGATCAAGAGTGACTTGTGTGCATCCATCACCCTCTTTGGCCTTGTTCTTGGTCAAGTGAGAGTCTAAGCTTGTTACTCTTGGTGATCGGCATCACCTAGACGGTTTGGTGACGATCGGTGGCTTGGTGACCGCTTGGAGAGCTTGTGGGCGGCCCAAGTCGAAGTTGTGAGCGGTTGTGGGCGATCCACCGCGCTGGAGTGGCAAAGGATCAGCCCGTAGAGAGCACTTGGTCTTTGCGAAGATCAAGGGGGAGCTACACCCTTGCGCGGGTGCTCCAACGAGGACTAGTGGGGAGTGCCGACTCTTCGATAGCTCGGGAAAAACGGATTTGTCTTTCTAACCCTTTATATACCCGCATTTCCTTTGTGTTCACTACTTTCCTAGAGTAGCATACTTGTGATAGGACTTGGCTCTAGGTTGCATAACTTGTTTTAGGAATAGAATTGTCACAAGCACTTGTGGGGTGACATTGGGCAAATTGCGATAGGTTGAATTGTGTTTCGAAAAATTATTAGTTGCCCAATTCACCCCCCCTCTTGGGCATCCTTGATCCTTTCAATTGGTATCGGAGCCTTGTTGCTCATTAATTTGGCTTAACCGCCAAGAGGAAGGATGTCCGGTGGTCACGATGGTCCCCCTCCCGTCTTTGACGGTAATGATTTTCCTTATTGGAAAATTCGTATGGAGGCATACCTTGAGGCGGTGGATCTTGGTGTTCACAAAGCCGCCACACAAGGGTACCCCACTCCCAAACCCGGCGCAACCCTCACACCCGTTGAGGAAGAGCACGAGAAGTGGAATGCTAAGGCTCAAAACATCATATTTAGAGGCCTTAGCAAAGAGGTGTTCAACCGTGTGAGGAACCACAAAAACGCCCATGCACTATGGTCGGATATTTGTGCGCTCCATGAGGGAACTAAGAATGAGCGAGAGGAACGATATTATCTTATCATTGACAAGCTCAATTCTTTCAAAATGCTATCCAATGAAAGTGCTAATGACATGTATTCTCGCTTGAATATCATTGTAGAAGAAGTAAATGGCCTTGGACTCACTCAAATCTCACCGGCCGAGGTTGCAAGGAGAATCCTCAATGCTCTTTCAATTGAGAAGTATGGTCACATTGTAACCGTACTTCATCAAACGGATCTCTCAAATGCAACCCCCACCCAAATATTGGGGAAGATCAATGCTCATGAGATGTACATGAAGATCACTCCTCAAGATGGATCATCATCCAAGAAAGAAGAGAAGAAAGACTTGGCCCTCAAGGCCGACAAGAAAGGCAAAGCTCTAGCAAAGTACTCTTCTCTTGACTCCACAAGTGATGATGATGATGATGATGATGATGTGGAGATCGCTCTCATGGTGAGGAAGGCCACCAAGATGCTCAAGAAGCTCAACAACAAGGGAATCAAATTTGATTCCAACAAGAAGTTCTTCACTAGTAGCAAGAGAAAGCCCATCTCCGAGATGGATTGCTACAATTGTGGAGAGCTTGGGCATCTTGCTCATCAATGCCCAAAGCCCAAGAAAGACAAATTCAAGAACAAGAACAAGGGCAAAAGGCAAGACTCTAGTGATGAGAGTGATGATGAGAAGAAGAAGGCCAAGCCATTCAAGAAGAAAGAATTCAAGAAAAAGCAATTTCACAAAAGCAAGAAGAGTGGCAAAGCTTACATTGTTGGTGATTGGCTCACCGACATTGAATCTTCTAGTGGCTCATCCGGTGAAGAAAGTGATGATGAAAAGGAGAAGGTGGCCGCTCTTGTGATTGGGACTTCACTTCCTCCACCGCCATCACCGCCCTCATCTCCAACACACCTTTGCCTTATGGCTAAGGACAAGAAGGTACAAAGTGATGATGAGAGTAGTGATAGTGACAATGAGTATGAATCACCCACCTATGATGAACTTGCTAGCTTGCTAAATGACTATACCAAAGTTATAAGAAAGCTAACAAGGAAAAATGAAAACTTAAAACTTGAGAATGGAAACCTTTTAGCTCAAAATGAACAATTCACTAAAGCTAGTGATGAGCTTAGAGTTGAAAATCAAAATGTGTCATCCAAGGTTAAGGAGCTCAAAGCCAACATAAAAGAGCTCAAAGAAAAACATGATAAACTTGAGAGGATACACATTGAGCTCACCACTAGCTACAACAAGCTAAAAGAGGACTATACTCAAGTGAAAGTGAATCATGACAACCTTGCTATGGCCTATGACTTGCTTTCCAATGAAACACATGATGCTCCTAACCATGTTGTTAAGTGTGACATAGCTACATCATGTGATGACTTGATTGATGAGATCATTGAGCAAGGTAGTAGTAGCAAAGGCAAGGAAGTGGTGGTGGCCGATTGCCATGATGACTATTTGAAGCTCAAGATTGAAAATGACAACTTGAAGAAAGAGCTTGAGAAGCAATCAACCACAAATACCATTGTCATTGAAGCGGTGCAACAAGATGATGAAGTTGAAGTGCTTAGAAAAGAAAACAAGATTCTCAAGAATGAGAAGTGTCACTTTGCAAGCTTATTGGAAGAGAACAAGAAGTTGAAGCAAGACAAGAGCCATCTCATTGTGGGCTTGTAAAAATTCACAAGAGGTCAATATCTCCAAAGTGATCTCCTCATGAACACCGTGATGAAATTTGATAGAAATGGGATTGGATACATGGGTGAGAAGGTGCAAAATATTAGAGCTCAAAATCGTCTCAACAAAGCAAAGAACAAGCCCAAGCCCAAGCCAAAGAGATGCTTTGAATGTGGTCAAGAAGGTCATTTTGCTCATGAGTGCAAGACACCGCCACCACAACCTTTGCCCAAGCATGCTAGGCCTTTTGCCTTTGATGCTCATTACATGCTAAGGAAAGATTCTAAGGGCAAAGTGAAAGTCATGTTCCTAGGACCCCCTAACAAGAATAGGCCTAGGCAACTATGGGTGGCGAAAGCTTTGGTTGAGAAAGTCCGGAGCCCTTCTCAAGTATGGGTTCCTAAACATCAAGCTTGATTTGTTGTGTGTAGGTGAACTACAAGACCGGTGGCTCTCATTGGGTAATTGATAGTGGATGCACTCAACATATGACCGGTGATGCTCGTATGTTCACCTCCCTTGAAGAGAATGTAGAAGACCAAGGAAAGATAACATTTGGTGATAATTCCAAGAGCAAAGTGCAAGGGCTTGGCAAAGTGGCTATATCTAATGATCATTCCATTTCAAATGTGCTTCTAGTTGCTTCTTTGAGCTTCAACTTGCTATCCGTTGGTCAATTGTGTGATCTTGGCTTCCAATGCCTATTTACTAGTGAAGAAGTGGTTGTCTCCAAGAAAGATGATAATGAAGTGATATTCAAGGGCTTTCGGTACAATCATCTCTATCTAGTGGACTTCAACTCGGAAGATGCCAATTTGAAGACTTGTCTTTTCACCAAGCAATCTCTTGGGTGGCTTTGGCATAGAAGGCTTGCACATGTTGGGATGAGCACACTCAAGAAGTTATTGAAGAAGGAAATGGTGAGAGGATTAAAAGATGTTGTATTTGAGAAGGACAAATTATGTAGTGCTTGCCAAGCCGGGAAGCAAGTGGCAAATACACATCCATCCAAGGCATTTGTGTCAACTTCAAGACCATTAGAGCTACTTCACATGGACTTATTTGGGCCAACAACTTATGCAAGCATTGGTGGCAAGCTCTATTGCTTAGTGATTGTTGATGACTTTTCAAGATACACTTGGGTGTTCTTTCTTCATGACAAGACCGAAGTAGCCCAATCTTTCAAGAAGTTTGCCAAGAGAGCACAAAATGAATTTGAAGTAAAGATCAAGAAGATTAGAAGTGACAATGGAAAAGAGTTTGACAACACAAACATTGAAGTATATTGTGATGAAGTTGGGATCAAGCATGAAGTCTCATCCACCTATACCCCTCAACAAAATGGTGTAGTTGAAAGGAAGAACCGGACGTTGATCACCCTTGCAAGGACTATGCTTGATGAGTACAACACACAGGAGAGGTTTTGGGCGGAGGCAATCAACACCGCATGCTATGCATCCAACCGCCTATTCCCTCACCGGTTGCTAAAGAAAACCCCCTATGAGCTACTCATTGGCAAGAAGCCGGACGTCTCCTACTTTCGGGTGTTTGGTTGCAAATGCTACATCTACAAGAAGCGGCAACACCTAGGGAAGTTTCAAAGACGTTGTGATATTGGTTTTCTTGTTGGTTACTCATTGAAGTCCAAAGCATATAGAGTATTCAACAATGCCACCGGCCTTGTTGAAGAAACATATGATGTGGAGTTCGATGAAACTAACGGCTCTCAAGGAGAGCATGAGAATCTTGATGATGTAGGTGATGAACCCTTGAGGAAGGCCATGAAGAACATGCCAACCGGAGACATAAAGCCAAAAGATGATGGTGATGATGTGCAAGTGATCGATCAACCATCTTCATCAAATGTGCCTCAAGATGATGAAGATAAAGATGGGGTGGATCCACATGAATACACCCACATCACACAAGAAGAAATTGAGGCACAAGCACAAGATGTTGATGCTCCACAACCTCCTCCTCAAGTGGTTGATAGAAGAACCACTCCACTTCTATAAGCACATCCTCAAGATCTCATAATAGGGAGTCCTTCAAGGGGGGTAATGACTCGCTCACAAAGGCATGCTCAATTCATTGAACATCACTCGTTTGTCTCTTGTATTGAGCCTACTAGCATAGAGGAAGCTCTTCAAGATCCGGATTGGGTGAATGCCATGCATGAAGAACTCAACAATTTCACCCGCAATCAAGTTTGGACACTTGAAGAGAAGCCAAAAGGAGCAAGAGTCATAGGCACCAAGTGGGTGTTCCGCAACAAACAAGACGACAAGGGCAACATTGTGAGAAACAAGGCAAGGCTCGTGGCAGAAGGGTTCTCCCAAGTTGAAGGCTTGGATTTTGTGACAGAACCGCCTAAATCACATGGCCCACAGACGCCTGTCATTGTCACTCATGACCTCTGACAGCGGGTCCGCGTCCCAAATGATCTAGAAGGTTCTGCCGGGCTACATTAGCGCCCGATTTTTCTCCAACAGGATCCCATTGCGAAGTCATTACAGAATTACAACATTTCATAATAAATTACATCAGAGTGAAAATGCGGAAAGATTATAAGGTACTTAGATTACAAACCGTTTGTCCAAATACGATTGAAGTACGAATATTACAGACCATAAATAAAATAAGTAGCAGTAGAATAACGATACAACATTATTAAGTATTTAACGATAAGAACCCTGCCCACGGGTTCGGCATTACTCCTCCTCACATCCCTCCTGTACCACTGTTACACAGCAAGGGGCGAAACAAACCTCCGGCTGCTGCGTCCCTGCAACATGGGGTTAACAAACCCTGAGTACTGGGGTACTCCGCAAGACTTACCCGACTAAGAAAAAGGATTGAGACTCAGGAATGCAGGCTGAGGGGAGTCAAGGTAAGGCCGGAGCAAGAGTCAAGAGTTTTGCAGAAAAGCATTACTAACTTATTTCAATATTTTAACTCAGTCTTATTTTAATCATATCCATATATCCAAATTCCTTTTCATATATCATTATACCTTCAAAATTCTTACTCATTCTCAAAACACCTAGTTTCGAACCACTTTTCAATTGTAGGTCAAAGGATCAAGTCTCCATATCCGAGGAGCAACGACGATTCGAATCGATTAGTACCCAGCTGGGGATTCCTATCCACACTGCATATGTAGCACTTAAGCTTGCATATACCAACCCCGGCTACCACGATTTTTCTACCCCTGAACCGGTCCTGCGCCACCCGAGAACACAGTACTCCTCTCCTCTCCAGGCACGCCGGCCACGAGGGTACACGCTGCTCTCGCCATCTCTCCACTCCCAGTGCGTGGTTGTCGGTTCAAGTAGTAGAGCCACCGGAGTCAGAGCTTTCCGTAGTATGTGGCTAGTTGCAAGTTCTCGATCACAGCAGGCCTACAACGAACGGTCCCTAATTCTTTTTCCGCCGGCGACAGTGCACTGGGACTCTAACCCAAGTACAAGTGTCCCAACGGTTTTCAAATCCCTTTTCCGCCGGTGGTCAAGCATTGGGACTCTAACCCAAGTTCACAACCAACAAACGGAAAACCCCTCTCCGACGGATACGGTGTATCGGGGCTGCTACCCAAGTACACAATTTCCGAACGGACTCATATCCCTTTTTCCTTTTCTCAAGATTCCTAATTGTCACATTTTCATGGGTCAAAATAGCCTTTTTATGCAAATCTAAATTGATTAAGCAGGGCTAAGCATTTTTGAATATTTTTATTTTTAAACAGGTTTCCGGGATATTATGTATCAAGGCAGGTAATGCATCAATATAGGAGACAAACAACTCCTAACAACCTAATGCAATAATAGACTCAAGTGGTAAATAATTTTATAAAACACAAGGCGGGGCTGAATGCACCGGGGCTTGCCTTGAATCGTGTACAGCGTCGGGTCGGGATCAGTCCCGCAGATGTCGAACCCTTGGATGACTTCTGGAGTGGCCTCCTCAGTAGTAGTCTCGACCTGGATCTCCTCGGGAACGGGCACTACACGTATGCAATGATGTATGCTTAGCATGGCATGAGGACAACAAATGAAATGCTTGAAAGTAAACCTTTAAGATCTTGAGTACAACTTTCCTTCACGGTAAAGTTGTAAACAATTTACGGAAGGTAAAAACAATGTTCCCTACTTTTGTTTTATTGACCATTTTAACGGTCACAGAAAGCCGCTACACAGCTTTTCTACAACTAACCAGCGACCCTAATACTTCTGTCAAGGATCACTATGGTGAAAGACCCTTGAAACCAATCAATCCAAAATCACACCAAACAACAGGGATTATTTGCTTAGATTAATTATACTATTCAAATACCCCACAACTAGTAAACAAGTGTCCTAACAGTTTCCAAATGAGCTCAAACTTACCCAACAGATAGATCTTACTCTAAAATAGTACCACATAAATTTTCATGATTTTTGGATAATTCTGGAATTTATTAAAATTGCTCAAAGTTACATTTACTAATTAATATACTGATTTTTAGTTCCCACAGAACACATCCAAACACTATATCTAGTATTTTTATAAAATACTACATGTTCCAGAGAGTACTCACAATTAATTTCATAATTTTTTGATTAACAGGAATATTCCTATAAAAATGACAAATGTAAGTACTATTCATTCAAAATTAAAATGGAAAATCCACTGGAAATCCCTCCAAAATAAAGAAATACACTTCGGCCCGAGGCGGCCCAATATCGTCGGGCCGGCCCAACTCCACCCGCGCGTTCTCCCGCGCGCGCGCGCGCACCCAGGGACGCTGACAGGCCGGACCCGCCTGTCAGCTCCTTCTTCCACCTCGCGCGGCCGTGCGCGCGCACACCCACGGCGGCACGGTGACCAAGTTCCGGCCGCGGGGACGCCGGGGAACTAAAGTAAAAGGGCCAGGAAGGATCGGGAGCTCACCACGGCTCTATTCCGCCGGCTGGCCGAGGCTGAGATGGAGCGGAGCAGCGAGCAAGACGACGGCGGCGGCGTGCAGCGGCTCGGCCTCCACGGCGAAGTCGCGTTCCGGAGATTCTAGGGGACAAAATGAAACGCCGCTGCGAGCATGAGCTAAGGTATGACTCCTAGAACCGCAAACGGGAAGTCTAAGGTAGAGAGACTCACCACCGCGAGCTCGACGCGAGAGAGGTGGCTGCGGCGGTGCTCCGCCGGGCCCGAAGACGACGGCGAGCGTTCCGGGACCCTCGACGCACGGAAACCGAACCACAGAGGCACAAGTCGTGTTCAAGAACCTAGTGAGGCTAGAGACGAGTGGAATTTGGGTGAGGAGGTCGGAGCGCGGCCGATTTTTGGCTCGAAGCCGAGGCGGGTGCGGCGGTGGACGGGAGAGGATGAGGGCACGGAGGGGGAGGTCGTTGCCCTTTAAGCCGACCAGAGGGAGGGACCGGAGCGGCATAGGGCGGCGCGCGATCTCCAGCACGGGAAACGGCCCCGGGGACACGATCCCGGCCGGCACGGACGGCGGCGCGCGCGCGCCCGACACGGCGGCGGTCGCGACTGTGCGCGAACAGAGCGGGGAGGGGCAGATCACTGTAGCACTTCAATTCTCCCACACGGTTTTTGACCAATATCGCCAGATTTTGTATAACAACATGAAAAGGTGTAAAAACCAAAGTTGTAGAGTTCCAAATTCTGAACAACTTTGATTAAGGGATCAACTCCAAATTTTGAATAATTTAGAAACTATTCAAAAGGGGGTAAAAGAGGGTTTTGAATTTCAAACTGAAATTTTAAAATTACTTTTAAATTTATTCAACAACTTGAAAAATTGTCAAAATAGAAGTTGTCCTACTTGAGGAGCTTTACAACTTTCATTAAATGAGTTTGGTCAGATTCTCAATAGTTTTTAAATTGGCATTTCAAATTTGAATTTCAAAGTGGTAATTAGGGTTTAATTTGAATTTCTATTAAAGAACTTCAAAAACACCTAAAATAAAAGTTTTTCTATATAAAAAGATATACAACTTCTATTAAGGGACCATCACCAAATTCCAAGTAGATTTTGATTTGGGGTTTTGGGGTCCGATTAGGGCCCAATTTGAATTTTTTTTTCCTTTTTGATTTGTTTTAAATTCTCAAATGATAATTCAATCACAACATCCAAGGCATTTGTCAATGAACCACTCTAAAGACCCTAAACATAATCAAATGCAAATGCTTAATACTAAACATGATGACATGTCAAAATTAATTAGTCGTAATACCCGGGGTATTAGGGAGACCTTTGCCCCCGTGGCAAGATTAGAGGCCATTCGTATCCTACTTGCATATGCATCTAATCACAATCTAAAACTCTTTCAAATGGATGTGAAAAGTGCATTTTTAAATGGCTTCATAAATGAACTTGTCTATGTTTCGCAACCACCGGGTTTTGAGGACCCTAGATATCCAAACTATGTTTACAGATTGTCCAAGGCGCTATATGGCTTGAAGCAAGCCCCACGGGCTTGGTATGAGCGCCTCCGTGACTTTCTCATCAACAAGGGCTTCAAAATCGGCTTGGTTGATACCACACTATTCACCAAGAAGCACAAAGGGCATATCTTCATTTGTCAAGTTTATGTTGATGATATTATCTTTGGTTCGACTAATGAAGATTTTTGCAAGGAATTTGGTGATATGATATCCAAGGAGTTTGAGATGTCCATGATTGGTGAGCTCACATTCTTCCTCGGCTTTCAAGTCAAGCAAATGAGGGAGGGGACGTTCGTGTCGCAAGAGAAGTACACGAAGGACCTCCTCAAGCGTTTCAAGATGGAAGAATGCAAGCCCATCAAGACCCCCATGCCTACCAATGGACATCTCGACCTTGATGAGGGAGGTAAATCGGTTGACCAAACTCTCTATCATTCTATGATCGGTAGTTTGTTGTATTTGACCGCATCTAGGCCCGACATCATGTTTAGTGTGTGTATGTGTGCGCGCTTTCAAGCCAATCCTAAGGAACCTCACTTAGTTGCGGTAAAAAGAATCCTTAGGTACATAAAGCACACCCCGAGCATTGGCCTTTGGTATCCCAAAGGAGCTAACTTTACTCTTGTCGGCTATTCCGATTCGGATTATGCCGGTTGCAAGATTGACCGGAAAAGCACATCCGGAGGGTGCCATTTGCTTGGAAGATCACTAGTTTCTTGGTCCTCCAAGAAACAAAATAGTGTTGCCTTGTCAACAACCGAAGCGGAATACATTGCCGCGGGTGCTTGTTGTGCACAAATTCTTTATATGAAACAAACCCTACTTGATTATGGAATCAACTTAAAAAGGGTGCCTTTGTTGTGTGACAACGAGAGTGCGGTAAAACTTGCAAATAACCCGGTTCAACACTCCCGCACAAAGCACATTGACATCCGTCATCACTTTCTTAGAGATCACGTTGCCAAGGGTGACATTTCCTTTGAGGGAGTGAGAACGGATGATAACTTGGCGGACATTTTCACTAAACCATTGGAAGAGGCATGCTTTTGTACTCTAAGGAATGAACTTAATTGCCTTGATCTAAGCAACTTCACTAAAAGATGATGTTGTGTTGTCATGTGCATTGCATTGTAACATAAAACATGTCTAACATTGAATTGCACATAGGGTTTGTTTAACTCGGTTAAGATAACCGCCTAAAAGTGTGTGAAGAAGCTTACCCGAGGAAAAACTTGACAACAACTAGTTTAATTTATGTGAATTTGCATTGCATATTGCATGATTGTTGTTTTGTCGTTTTGTTTATGGATTTCATTGCCTATCTTCATAAAATTCACATATGCCTAAGGCAAAATATTTGAAAAATTGAGGGTTTGAGAGAGGGCCTCTCATACTGGTTCCAACTGGTGTTTATTTGACTCTTATTGGGGTTGGAACTTAGTTGGGAAGAGTCGGCATGAAGAAATTTGGAAGAAAACAGGTTTTAGGGCGTCGGACCGAGGCGTCGGACGCTGATTTTCCAAGCGTCGGACCAATAGCCTCAGTCCGACGGTCCCTTTCCCTGTTGTCCGAGGCGTCGGACGCTGGATTTCACAGCGTCGGACTTTCAACCTCAGTCCGACGGTGGACGGCAAAGCCGAAGGAAGCGTCGGACGCAGCGTCGGACCGAAAATTTTCAGGCGTCGGACTTTTGGTTAAGAGGGTTCACGCCGTGTCGCGCCGCGTTCACGGCGTCGGACCGAAAGTATTGGTCCGACGTGGGGCGTCGGACTAAGTCCGACGGCCGCTGGAGCTTACTGGAAGCGTCGGACTCTGCGGAGTATTGGTCCGACGCTTGCACAGTAATGGTCTGACGGTCGGTTCGAAGGCGCGCCTCAGTTCTTTTCTTTCTCTGTCGTGTGGGGCCCCACTGTCAGCTCCTGTTCATCTTCCCGAGCCGCTCGCTGCGCCGCGCCCGTTCGCCCTAACGCTAGCTGCCGCCGCCGCGCCGCGCCCTAAAACTCCGCCGCCAGCTCGCCCGCGCCCTCACCGCCAGCAGCCTGGCCTTCCCGCGCGTGCGGGCACCCTCTCCCTTCTTCCACGCGTGCGTCCGCGCCCTGCTGCAGCCGCACGTCGCCGTGCCGAGCGCCACCGAGCAGCACCGCCGCCGCCGGTTTTCTCGCCGCCGTTGTGCTCATCACCGTGGCTCAATCAAGTTCCCCATTGTCGAACTCGTCATCCCTCTACTCCTCAGCTGCTCACATGATGGTAAGATTAGAATCCCCTGTTTCAAATCTACTTCGCACTCAAGGTGTTCGATGAAATGCCCTAACCATTATTCCTCGCATTCCTCGTAGTTCTATTGAAGTTTGACTCTTCTCTCGGGCATTCTACGGCTTGTGGGGGTGCTTTACACCTAGTGTGATTCCCTGTGGTGCCTCGCGTCGACAGAGTCTCTTACCCCTTCACAGGTTCCTTTTCTCGCGGGTTTCTTGCTATTCCCTTCTTATCTCATTATGCTTGCTTCCTAGGATCACTCTTCTCTAGATTATATATGCTTATGTATCCCTGTCTATCTCTCTCTTGCAGCTGTCGTGGTCAGAGAGTTTGGCAGTGCGTCAGTGAATCCGGGGCCAAGCTCGCGGATACGGAACGAGGCCAAGCCTCTGAGTGTCAGCTAGCAGCTTCAGAGAGACAGTGACAGTTGGCAGAGATGGTTCGTTGCAAGCAGGTCAGTCGCAGTCAGGGAGGCACAGGTGGAGACGAGAGGCCTCCTCCTCGTCCACCTTTGGACAAGGGGAAGGCTCCTCTCGTCGAAAGCAGCAAGAAGAGAAAGAGGCTTTCAGCAGAGCAGAGGCAGGCCATCAGGGTAGCACAGGCTGCAGAGGAGGCAGAGCGTGGCAGGGGTATACACATTGGAGGCATCTCTGTCAGTTTGTCGGGCAGAGATGAGACCGAGGAGCAGCCGCAGCCTCAGAGGCAGCCGGAGACTGAGTCAGCACAGCTAGTGGTGGCAGAGCCGAGGCAGCCAGAGCAGCAGGAGGCAGTTACTCAGGGGGAGCAGGCCCAGGCTCCACCTCTTCGTCGCTCGGGCCGCACTCGACCTTCGGTGCCACCCCGGCCCGCTAGTCAGAGGCGCGGCAACCGAGTTCCCAGGGTGCCTGCTACCTCCGAGCCTCAGCCGGTGCCTGAGCCGGATGTTCACTTGGACTTACAGAGGATATCTGCAGCCCGAGTCAGAGAGCTCCGGTTGACGTCGCTTTCCAACTGGTTTCCGGATCAGAGAGATCCCAGAGCTTCTGAGGGCTGGTACACTACTCTTCACGAGGATTTCTTCACCGCCCTCATGGCCACAGGAGTTGGACTGTGACAGCACAGAGTATGTCCCCTAGAGGACATAGTCCAGGCAGCAGGAGAGGAGATCAGGCCATATCTGACATACCTGCCTGGACTTGCAGAGCTTCTTGGCCGATCAGGCCGATACGTGGAGTCGTGGGTCCGAGAGTTCTATGCTTCCCTATGGATCGACCCCGACCACGAGTACTTGCAGTACACCTTCGGCGGAGAGCCATACCGGCTCTACGCGAAGGCTCTGCGAGAGCTGCTTGGAGTGCCAGAGTCAGCTACCAGGTTGCACAGCATTTGCTATGCCACGACAGACCCGCCGAGGAGGGCTCACGGAGGACTGGCACCTGGTACAGCTCATATAGCAGCATGTTTTCGACCACCGTTCGGAGACGGCTCCCGCAGGACACCTTCGGAGCTTCGTCCCGTCGTTCGTCTCCTGAACGACGTGATGAGGCGTACTCTTTTACCGCGGGAGGGGTACAAGGAGGGTTTGACACACCTACAGCTATGGCTCCTTAGTGCCCTGGTCCAGCAGTCTGAGTTTGACATTGCCGATCTAATTATCAGTGAGATGGAGGACACCATAGCAGAGGGCATCAGGTCTCGGCGACAGCTCCCCTACGCTCATTGGATCTCACACATTCTTGAGCGCAGGTTGCACCGGATTTGGACAGGCATCTCTCGTGAGTTGCGCCAGACTGAGACAGAGTTTCCAGTATATCGGATGACCTCTCTGATTGACGGACGCCGTGGCAGCCGAGATTTACACAGAGTACAGCGCCATCAGACTTCAGGGGCAGACATGGTAGAGGTTCAGCAGCAGGACGAGGCTATGAGGCACGTTGCCCATAGCGAGCTTGAGCAGTTACTTGCAGACGACGACCCCGTTGACACCTCCTCGTCCAGCTCTGACAGGGACTACCGGGCCATCCCTTCACATCCACGAGCTCACGACTCGGAGGCCGGTGGGTCCAGCTCCGCTCCTCAGACTTCACAGACAGACCCTGCACTGCTTGCTATTCTTCAGACCTTACAGCAGACACAGCAGCGACAGGCAGAGGAGCAGTCCCGATTTGCCAGGGAGCAGGCTACAGCTCTCACTCAGATTCAGCTTCGGCAGGATCAGTTCCAGCAGCAGATGCTCCAGATGCAGCTCCAGAGCCAGCAGATACAGTTACAGACCTTTGGGTTTATGAAGCACATCATCAGGCACACCGGAGCCCCACCGTTCCTAGCCACTGCCTCTCCAGTCCAGCAGGTTGGACCGGCAGCCACTGCAGCCCAAGTGACTCCAGCGATACAGTCTGGTGGACTTCAGAGTCAGGGCACAGCTTCTCTACCGAGCCAGTTTGTCACTCCTACTCAGCAGACTCAGCAGTGGTTTGCCACGCCAGGCACTCAGGGGTTCACTCCGATCCACACCGGTTTCACACCTGACCTAGGTGGCCCCTCAGTGTCCAGGAGCTTGGGTGCTACTTTCAGTGAGATCACAGGCATTCCCACACCTCCTGAGTTCCGATTGCCTGTTACCACCACCACAGCTCCACCTGCCACTGGGACTACAGAGAAACTACCGTCGTCAGTCGCCTCTTCAGAGCCTCTCCTGACTTCAGCAGGGCCTGCGACAGTAGTAGTCACAGCGGCAGCTACAGAGACAGCTCAGCAGACCCGGACCGCTTCTCCTTCACGTGCTCCGACAGAGGGTCAGGCTGTTCAGAGCTCCGAGTCCGAGGAAGACCCTTCTCAGTTTGAGCTTCGACCTCACTCCTCCGACCGCGACGCTGCAGCTTCTTCTCCTCCTCCTGAGTCTTAGGTCTTTGGTGCTTGATGCCAAAGGGGGAGAGAGCATAGATTTAGGGGGAGCGCGTGAGAGGGTTTTGATTCTTTTGTTCTTTTGGATGTGACATTATCATGCATTATGTTTATTTTCATGTTTGAGACTTGCTTGTGACATGTGATTGAGCTTCATGATTATTTATATATTGTGTCACTTGATTCTCTTTTGGTTACGCTCTTGTCTTAGCTTCCGCACTTCATTCCGATCTTGAGCGTATCGTTTGGTACTTGTGCTTATTTCTTATCTTATATGTACCTTGTGGTCTTGATTTGTATAAGCATGCCTAACCCTTTTGCTCTTATTGTCACATGCTTATATGAATCAAACTTTTAAAAACCTCATTCCTTCTAAATCTATTTGAGGTTGTTGTCATCAATCACCAAAAAGGGGGAGATTGAAGTATCTAGGCCCTAGTGGTTTCGGTGATTAATGACAACAAGACGATTATTATGACTAACGTGTGTTTTGCAGGATAACCTAGAGGTTAGGTCATAATAACATATAGGTTCAAGCCCCTAGCGATGGAAATCGATTCGGTTTTCAAAGGATGAAAGACAAGACGGTGATAGGCTAGTGCTAAGTGTCGTTTGGAGTTGAGAGACACTTGGCGTAGTCTTAGGTTTTGTTTTTTCTCCTTGACCGTACTATTAAGAGGGGTTTGGATGGGTAGCTTGACTTAGAGCAAGATTAGAGAGTGTAGATGTGATGCACACTTGTCCAACATAGCTCTAGACAGCCTAGGGTTTCTCCTGAGAGAGAGAGGATCAAACTTCGTTTTGGAAAGTTTTCGATTCGGCGAAGTTTTGATCGAATTAGAGGCGTCGGACCCTAACTAGTATGGGCGTCGGACCAATAGCTAGAGTCCGACGACACGTGGCAGCCCCTGGACGAGTTTCAGCGTGCCAGGGAGCGTCGGACCCTGGCCGGATGGGCGTCGGACCATTTTCCAGAGTCCGACGGTGCCAGTGGTTGCTTGAGCGAGCGTCGGACCGTCGCGAGTGGGAGCGTCGGACTAATATCTGTTAGCGTCCGACGCTTCCTGAGAGGTTCCCAGAGCGAGTTTGAGCGTCGGACTGGGTCCGACGGTATGCGTCGGACCATTGCTCCGTGTACTAGCCGTTGAAAGGCACTGTGCCCGCAGGCAGAAGCGTCGGACTGAGGAGCGTCGGACCATCGAGTTCGGTCCGACGCCCCTCTGTCACAGTTCAGGGCGCAGTGTTTGTGTGAGAGTCGGACCGTGGAAATTAGTCCGACGGTCGAGCCTCGGCAGAGTCCGACGGTTCGCAGGAAAGTGAGAAACGGCTAGTTTTGGAGAGGGTGAGTATTTATACTCCACCAAAGCCTCCATTCTATCTCTCTTGCCATTTCTAACAGCTGAAAGAACCATTGTTGATCTTGTGAGAGAGCAAGAGCCCTAGGGAGATTAGTGTGAACTCCATTGCTTGTGAGCTTCTTCCCTAGAGAGATCAAGAGTGACTTGTGTGCATCCATCACCCTCTTTGGCCTTGTTCTTGGTCAAGTGAGAGTCTAAGCTTGTTACTCTTGGTGATCGGCATCACCTAGACGGTTTGGTGACGATCGGTGGCTTGGTGACCGCTTGGAGAGCTTGTGGGCGGCCCAAGTCGAAGTTGTGAGCGGTTGTGGGCGATCCACCGCGCCGGAGTGGCAAAGGATCAGCCCGTAGAGAGCACTTGGTCTTTGCGAAGATCAAGGGGGAGCTACACCCTTGCGCGGGTGCTCCAACGAGGACTAGTGGGGAGTGCCGACTCTTCGATACCTCAGGAAAAACGGATTTGTCTTTCTAACCCTTTATATACCCGCATTTCCTTTGTGTTCACTACTTTCCTAGAGTAGCATACTTGTGATAGGACTTGGCTCTAGGTTGCATAACTTGTTTTAGGAATAGAATTGTCACAAGCACTTGTGGGGTGACATTGGGCAAATTGCGATAGGTTGAATTGTGTTTCGAAAAATTATTAGTTGCCCAATTCACCCCCCTCTTGGGCATCCTTGATCCTTTCACTCCGCAAGACTTACTCGACTAAAAATTAGGGAGAAGACTCAGGAATGTAGGCTGAGGGGAATCAAGGAGAGGCTTTAGCAAGAATCAAAGAGTTTTGCAGAAATGCTCTCTAAATTAGCTTAACATTTAATCTCGAAGCTAGGTTAATTCATTTTATTATCTCATCATCAACTCCCTTTCCCACATTTACCTAGATCCGAACCACTCTTCGCTGTAAGTCAGTGGATCAAGTCTCCATTATCCGAGGAGCAACGACGATTCGAATCAATTGAAAACCCAGCTGGGATCCCTATCCACACGCATATGTAGCACCTAAGCTTGCATATGCCAACCCCGCCTACCACAGCTTTTCCAAAACTTGAACCGGTCCTGCGCCACCCGAGAGCACAGTACTCCTCTCCTCTCCAGGCACGCCGGCCATGAGGGTACACGCTACTCCCGCCATCTTTCCACTCCCAGTGCGTGGTCGTCGGTTCAAGAAGAGGAGCGACCGGAGTCAGAGGCTTTCCGTAGTATGTGGCTAGTTGAAAAGTCTCGATCTATCAGGCCGACAACGAATGGTCCGTAATGGATTCCATTTTGTTTTCTTAATAGACAGTCAGAGACACTACATTGAGATTCCTTTCTCAATGCAAGTCTGCTGCCTGTCGAATAATTGCAATAGTACATAATTGTATACCCCAAGCATACAAAATATCTTTTTTGATAAAATCTTAACTATTAGGTATGGCTAAGCATTTTATAATCATTTGCCTTTAAATCAGGTTTCAAGGATATTATATCAAAGCAGGTAAATACAGCAAGTAGGTGACAATCAATTCCTATCAACTTAATGCAGCAGATTAACTCAAGTGATAAAAATTTGTAAATATAAGGAGGGGTTAATGCACCGGGGCTTGTCTTGTTGCACGGCGAGGGACGGATCAGGGTCAGAACCGCATATATCGAAACCACCGACAACTCCCGGAGACTCGTCAGCGGCGACTTGCTCGACTTTCACTTCCTCGCCTTCGGTCACTATACGTGATAATAATGCATGCTTAATGACGGTGCAAATGACATGATTAACAAATAAACAAATGTTAATTTAATAACCTGGAGTACAACTTTCCTTCACGATAAAGTTGTAATCAAGATTTCACCTAACAGAGCTATTGTTACATAATTAGTTCATTACTTATTTTTAACAGTCATAGAAAGCCGTAATTAACACGACTTTCAACACTAAGGAAAGTGCTTAGGAATAATTAGGGTTTGCTGATCCTAAGTCCTCACACAATCCCAAAATAACACAAAAATCCTAATGTGATTAACACTAAATATCATTTTTATTTATTTATTTAATTAGGGTAATTTACTAAACAATTAAATTTCATCCAATTGAGCTACAAATTTTTGTGGAGGTAGCTCAACGGTCAAAACAGCTACACAATTAATTTCACAATTTTTGGATTGATGTTTTGAGCTATAAAAATCCTGGAAATATCATTTAGTAATTAAACTATCCAATTTTACAGTATACTGAAAGTGCTCAAAATACAAATTTCATATTTTTCAATAATTCTACATTATACAGAGAGACTCCATAATTTATTTCAGGATTTTTGGAGCAATATAAAAATTCATACAAAATTAACAAAGCTTGCAACTATTTATTCTTAGGAAAATAGAAAAATAAAACAGCAGACCTGGCCGGGTTACTGGGCCGATCCAGCACGGCCCAGACTGGCCCAACCAGCATGGCCAGGCACTGGCCAGCTCTGGCCAGCCTAGAGCCATGGTGGCCAAGGTTGCTAGCCGGTCGGGCTAGCTCCGGCCATGGCCGAGAGCGGCCGGCGGCGGCCGGGCTGGCGGCAATAGGCTACTAGCACCCCCACAAGGAGCTCTAACCATTGGTGCCCTCATTCCGATGAGAAACGGTCCAGAGCACGCACAACCGCAACCATGGCGGCCCAACGGCGGCAGCTCACCGGCATCCGCGTGTTCCCGTTGTTGACGGTGGATATACCCTAAAATTCCACATTCAAACACCGTCAACAGGCCTCGGATCCAAAGGAGAATAAACATAACATGAGCATATTTTATCAATAACGAGTTCCACTTGTATTCTTAGCTTGTGATTGCTGGGAACACCAAATCAGTGCAAAAGTGAGTAGCTAGGGGCTAACTACATGGTTCGGCCGAACCATGTTATGTTGCCCTAGGCCACCAACTTTTAACACAGTGCATACAACATCAAATGGAAGAGATCAGAGCCAAGGGTGGGCCCACCCATGGGTAGGCCGAACTGCCCATGGGGCCACCTGGCTCTGGTGACATGGCAAGATCCATGTGACACTCCAACCAAGTCATTTCATCCATCGGATCAACTTGTGCTTTCATTCAACGGTGGAGATCAAAGGCACACGGATTGAGGCATAAAACGAAGCAATCAAGATAGAACCAACAAATAGGAAGAGTCTGTGACAGATGGGGACCACGGTGGTGGGCTCAACCTACCTGGGGTGGGTCGGCCGAACCACCATTGGTGGGCCCAAGCCACCTACACCATCACTGACTGGTGGGGACACCTTCTAGAAGCTCCTCGCTGAGCCCACCAGTCATAGGGGGGGTCGGCCGAACCCTCCCTGGTGCCCAGCTAGGTCAGTTGGCCTCCACCGACTCCAAGCATGTTTTCTATGTGCTCAAATTACCAAAGCCATCCATCTTGAGGCGGTTACGAGGCGGTGGATCCAAGGGTGGAGAGACAAGGAGCACGCAGATCGCTGACGTGGCACCCCCTCATCCTCCACTATAAATAGAGGCTGCCCACTCCTCTTCAAGACACACCATACAACACAAGAAGCAAGCTAGAGTGAAGTTCTACTCTTTAATAGTAGTATTAGTCTAGTGTGTGAGTTAGAGTCGAGTCGAGCGACGCTTGGAGTCTCCGGAGTCATCTACTGGAGAGTCTGGTGTAGCTCTTGTACCTTTCCTTCTGTAAGACTTTATCCTTTTGAATATATATTATCTTTACTTTACTTCACTAACTTCTCACTTAGTCTTTAGTATTCTTTATAGTATTGTTGTGTCTTGTCTTATTCTATAGTTGTTTTATACTTGACAGTTGTTGGCGCAAAAAGTGGTTCCCTAAGCCCAACACACCAGCGAAGCCGGAAACGACCCTTGAAGGCAGTAAAGCTCTCGCAGATCCAGCTAGCTTCGAACCCGGTCTGAGAGTGTCAGTAACACCCAAGCATGCTAGTCAATTTGACCTGCAATTGACAAGGAAACAATAGTAATCAGTAATCACAGGGCGGAACTAACCGGTGTGTCCAGGTAGTTCCAATTATGTGGCTCTGAGAGCCGATTCAATCGGAGATCGTCTAGAAAGCCGATTCCATCATGTTATGAACCGATAGTATAATAATGAAGTAAAACGGCTATCAGAATACTCATATGAAGACAATAACGTGCTAGCTGATCTAATTCAGTTAATGTGTATGAAAGAAAATAGATCATGTGTACAGATCTGATCTTTGCATCAAACAAGCAGAGATCGGCTAAAGCTGGTCTAGAAGGCCGGCGGCTTTAGCAAACCCTCTTCGCTAAGTTCACCAAGTCTGCTTTCACCTGGTCTAACGGCCAGCGGGCTTCAACAAATTCTGCAAACAAAGCTAGATCGTTTGATATCCAAATAAGTCTATATACACGATCTACTCGTGAAAGCATAACTGAATCGGCTCTTTAGCCGATGCAGGGTCCATGAAGCACGAACGAATGCTAGCGTAGCCATAAACAGACTTCGAATTAAAGCAAGTCTAATCTAGTAAAAACTTGTTTAGGTTAAACCTTTTCCACCGGATGACGCTCAGTTTAACTTAAACAAGGACGCAAAGATAAGACTTACGATAACCTCAGAACCACTTATGTCTCAGCTAGCACCGAACGCACAACATGTAACGAACAAGATTGATAGGGAATTAGCCGATGTAAGCATGGAACCGATCATCGTGGTAAAATAGGCATAAGAAAGCATAAACGACGATTAGATTCAAGTAAATCTAAGGCCAAATCTATCAATCTTGATCGGGCAGAGAGATGTTATATTGATAAATAAACAATAAACAACAAGTAACATCTTGATAACTTAATGAATCTAACTAAATTGCCATATTTAGCTAGAGCCGATAACTAATCCATGCATGCAAACTATCTCAATCTATAGCCTGTCCACCGGATGACATTAACTAATAGATTAATCAAGCAAACAAACACGAATCGATAACTAATCCGCGCGTGAGAACCATCCTAATCTGCATCTCGTCCACCGGATGACGGTTAACACAGATTGATCGAGTAAACCAGCGTGAATCATCCTTGACTCACTATGCTTCTCGCGTCCACCGGATGACGCCAAAGAAACAGAGCTTAGCAAGGACCCTGGTCCGCCATGCTTCCACGTCCACCGGATGACGCTAAAAACACATAGTTTAACAGGGGGTTGACGATACTTACAAGCATGCCTGCGTCCACCGGATGACACCCAGCCTGGATGAAGTAACTCGCCAGACTCGACTGACTCTAGGGTTTGGTGGCCGGAGCCGAAAGTTGTGTTGTATTGATGTTGTTGTATGTTTTACAATGGTTGAGGGCTTATATTTATACCCTAAGCGTAGATAGAGTCCTAGTCGAATTACAACTCATCAATAGACAAGAAAACTAACAAACTATCCTATATCTAAGGTAAGTTGGAGTCACATCTTCCCTTTCATAACGGACTCCGATCGTGATCGCATCTTGGCGGTGCAGACTCTGGATGACGTCACCAATACCGACACTGCACGCCTTCTGTCACCTTCGCCCGATAACCGATTCTCCGTGCAATCGGCTATTCTCCTTCCTTCTGCTGGACGGAATCGGCTTCCGAGATCGGCTATCTTCCTTCGGTATCGGCTATCTTCCTTCGGTATCGGTTATCGGCTGCCAGCCCAAAATTTGGTGTTAACACATGCCCCCAATTTTGGAATAAACTGGTTTATTCGGAAATTAGCGCTTGAGACTTCAAATAGCCAAACCGCAGCTTCCCTCTCGGCACTTCAAACTTTCGCACCAAAACGAAACCCTAAACCGTCGCAACTTCCGCCACGGGCTTCAATCCGCCGACGTTAGCCTCGATTTGCCGCCGCCAGCTTCAATTCGTCGCCGTCAAATCACCCCCGAGCTAATGGCGACTCCTTCCGAGGTCCCTGAGGTATCAATTTCATCGATCCGCCCCCTGATTCGTGAATCCCTCTTCAACCTCACCAAGTACGAATTTCAAATCCAGGTGCTGAGGGATGATATTCTGATTCCACTGAAGGACATCCCCGATACCTACTATCTGGGCCCGATGGGTGATCCGATCCCCAAAGACTTCATCATTCAAGAAACCAACCAGTTCCCGTTCCGAAGCTCCATGATGGACGCCTCTTCCTGGGCCAAATCTTTCAAAAACTGGCCAAGCGCACCTGTTGGGTGGAGGAACTGGTTCCGTCGCGTCGCGGCGAAGAAGCACGCGGACTGGGAGATGCGCCATCTGAGCCAATGTCTTGACCTATCATTATCAGAGATGGCAAGGAATGAGCCGCTCCTGATTGCCGCCAGTCATTTTTGGTCCAACTCCTTGAATGCTTTTGTATTCGGAGATGGTCCCAAAACCATCACCTTGGGTGATATCCATATGCTCACCGAGCTCCAGATTACTGGATCATATGACTTCTGGGATCTCTGCTCCAGCGGCAAGAAAGACCCGTACTTCCCGAAACTGGACACATACAAAGGATGGAGTGGCTATATTCAACACCACCAGAAAAACTCCTCTTCTGTCAGCAAGAAAAAACACGTCGCATTCTTGACCATGTGGCTTGAGAGGTTCGTGTTCTATGGTGCCACTGCTGGGCCAGCATATCCTTATCGGGTCTTAGCAGAGAAACTGGCTCAAGGGCACTCCATCCCCCTGGACAAACTCTTGTTTGGTGCAGCATACAGGCTTATGAGCTGGGTATTCAGTTCCTTGATTATAGGTGAAGAAGTGCAATGCATAACAGGCCCTTGGTGGCTAGTACAGTTATGGCTCAACCTGTATCTGCATAAGCTGGTAAAAACACAACTCCAAGGCCTCAACTTTCCATCCACCGAGTATTCAGAGGAGGAGGACCCAAAAACCAGAGGCTGTCAAAGTTTTGGTGAAGCTGCCTCTGCCATAACCATCCCAATCTCAAAGGGCAACATGCTGGAAACATTATACAGGGGCTTGGGACCAAATGCTACTACCTGGTTCCCCTACGAAGATGATGATGAATTCCCAGTGCCCTCCAGCTTCAAATTCAACAATAGGTGTTCTGATGACGAGGCTATCAGCATCTTGAATGCAATCATCAAACCCTGTGCCTTGCCAGCAGACTTCAAGCACCTTCGGAGCGCAAGCGGCAAGGCAACTAGCTATCCTTCTTATGAATTCTATCATCCAAACGTAGCAGCAAGACAGCTAGGTTTCGGCCAATTGCCCCCTCAGCTCCCTTTTTTGAATACCTTGAAACCCAGGGAGAACATTACAGAGCACCTTCAGGCTGGCAGAATTTTTCAACTCGGAGCAAACCTGCCCACATTCTCGCCGAAGCCGTGGAATCAAATCTGCATCGCTCATCAGAGTTTTGACGATTGGTGGCAACAATGGCACGCTCACTTGTTCTGCCAAACCGTCCATGACAAATGCAGAGCCCTGGACCCAAACTTTCAATCTCCCTGAGCAGTAAGTGTTCTCAGCCGATCCCAATAAAAACAGCTTTATTCAAACATGTTACTTAACAGATATTTCTCACAGGACCCATCATCCAATCCACCAGAGCGAGTGGAATATTATCCTCCTTGTCCGACAGCGAGGCTAGGCTCCCGAGCACCGACGCTGAAACAACTAATGCTAGGCCCTGCTGTACTGACCTCCCCTTCTGCTTCAAAACGACCAGCTGCATCTCAGCTTCAAAAGCAAGCTCCCAAGAAACGCCGTTCGATAAGAAAAGTTTAGGTACCCAGTAGCATCTTCCTTTACCGCAGTACGCCCCGACTCTTAAATCGGCTTTCTATCAGGTGAATCCCCAACCAACTCAAGGTACCTTGGGAGAGAAACAGGCCAAAGAACCACCAGAATCTACCAGCCATGAGGGATCAGCTGCTCAAGAAGAAAGGATCCAGGAAGAAGGAGCCAAAACTCAGGTACTACTCATTGGGCTTTTCTTTCTTAAATGTCCTGATTGACCAAATCTTCTTTTCAAAAATACAGCCGAACAGCCCTTCTGAAGAAGTCTGGGCGAACCTTGAAGAAGAGGAATTGCCCCTTGAGAGGAATCCAGGTAACTCCTATTCGGCTGTTAGCAATTATCCTTGCTTCCATACTGCTCTTACTTCTGGTTTGCAGAAACCCAACTACCCGAGGCAGTGACAACCGAGGATCCGCATGCCGCAAAAGACACAACTGCCTTAGTCGAACAAATAGCATCGGCATCGACCTACAACCTTCAGGCCTCATTCAGGTATCTCATCTCTGCCAGAAAATAATTAATCTATATTGTACCTTTTCTGATGAGAGAATGTATGTATTGTAGGCACCGAAGCCTCTGTCTCCTAGCTTTTCATTTGACATAGAAGAGTTTTGTGATAAAGATGAACTGGCCTCCTCCTCCGAGAGACTTTCAGAGCCAGATTTCAACAATCGGCTAAGTGCACTGTTACCCCTTCTAGAGGGTGATCTAGTTGCTCTGGCCTCGAATTCCGATCTGATTGATCAAATAATGGAACTCGTCCAGCAGCAACCCAATTGTAACACCCTAGTGTTAGTTACTATTTTCACACTTGCATTTGCATGTCATCAAGCACCTATCATGTCATTTCATGCATCATCACTATTCAAGTTAATTTGCATTTCTTATATACTATATGTTTTCCTTTATGCTTATGTGTGGTAGATATGTTAGCATGCAAATGTGATGCTTGTTTACTGTTCTAGATGCCTTAGACATGTTTGGGGTAACATTTGGAACAATGTTCATGTTGGTGAAATCCCCAAAATACCCCTCTAGCTCATAGTTGACTAGAGAGCCCTCTAAAAGCTATTCTGTTTGACCAAACAAGAAGGGAATCTTAGAGATTTTGCATGTCAGTGCACCCTTAATCAAAGTTGTGTAGAATTTTATAAGCAACAAACTTTATTTTTGGGTCCACTCATGAAAATGGGTGAAAGGTGGTCAAAAAGTTGAATTAGTGCAGATTTGGAGCTGTTTTGAGGTTTCAAAAATTTCTCTAAGTCTAAACTGGTTTTCAGTTTCATTGTACCCCTGTTCTTCGATCCATATCTCTCAATCCAGGCCGATCTAGAGTAAAGTGTTCTAATATGGATTGGAGTACTCATGTAGCACTTCAATCAGTATTAGTGAAGTTCTCGCTGAAACGCCCTAGATCACGAGCTAGAGATCGATCAAAATCGAGTTTCAGTCGGTTTCGTGCAACTGAATCAGGCCGATTCAAATCGGCATTCAGCCGAGCAGCTGGCAAACCGTCAGACGCCGCGCGCCATGTGGCGGCCGTACGCCGGCGTCGGGCCACGCCCGCCTGCCGTCGCCCTGCAAAGGCGAAAAGGGGACTCCATCCTGTCTCCTGGCTGGCTCATTCGCTCTCTCGCTCGCTCTCGCCTCTCTGCTCGCTGTTTTCCTCTCCGCCATCACCATTGTCTGCCGCGCCGTCGCCGCAGTGAAATCCGCCGCCACCGAGCCGTCTCCGACCGCTCCATCTCCATCCTTGCTTCGTCTTCCTCTACTCTACCTCCTCGACCTACTCTCAGCGCCTGAGACCGCGAGGTAAAGCTTCTAGGGTTCGTCGCTGCCGCGCCATTGCCGGAGCGCCGCCGAGCTCTCTGCTCGCCGCGTCGAGCACAATGCCGAGGCCGGCTTCCCTCTCTCTTGCTTGTCTGGGTGTCCTCATGAGTCGTAGATCTAGCCTGGGTCGCTGGTTGGGTCGGTCTCGCCGTAGGTTCGCCGGAACCCGAGCTCGCCGTGAACCCGCTCGCCGCCGTGCCGCCATGCGTGTGCGGTCAGTGAGTTCCCGTGCACAATAGTCCGATTCGCCGTCCAAATAGGTCCGCTAGGGTTCCAGTTTTACGGAACGGAGCTTATCCGCGCAAGTGTTGGCCGGAATCGGTCGGCGCAAGTTCGCCGGACCGCCGTCGTCCGCCATTGCCGCCGTCGAGCTTGCTCCGGTGGGGGACAGGCCTCGAAAGTTAGTGCGCTGGGTTCGTCTCATCGTCAGGAGTCCGTTGGTGCTCGTGGTGTCGCTGGAGACCTCGCCGTCGGCGAGCTCTCGCCGGTCAGCGCCGGCGGCTCTGTCCCTCTCGCTGACACGTGGGGTCAGGTTGACCCAGGGGCCCACGAGTCAGCCGCTCTGGTGCGCCTCTGGTTCACTGAGCAGGGTGCACGTAGCAGTTAAAGCCGGTTTTGGATTTTATGATTTATGAAATTGATTTCCAGAAAATGTGTAAAATCTTCCAAAATTCATATCTGGAGCTAGGAGTGTCCAATTGGGGTGAACCAAATTTTGTTGTGTTTGTATTTCTGAGCTCTATCAAGGAAAAATATAAAATGTATTTTTGGAATACTTTTTCTGTGCAGTTATATTTAATTTGTTAATTGCTTGCAAACTTGATAAATTCATAAGTAATTGTAGGAATGTGCTAAAAATGTGATTCCACTTGCATTAATCTTGTTTAGGAAAGTAGAATCTGGGAAAAATATGCTTGCTGGTGTTGCACTACTATTTATATGATGTCTTGTATAATGTGCCTTTTATGCTTTAATGTTGCAAAAATCACCATGCTTAATGTGTTAAGGATATGGTCATGAATATTTTTCCTGAACCATGTTAGGTTGGGAAGAAGCTATGAAAAATGGGAAATCTATTGTTTGATACTTTTCACTGTGTTAAGTATTTTCCATTGCTTAAAAGGCTGGTTGCTTGTTATTTTTGTGTAGCCTGTTATACTTGTCCAAATGACTTGAAATTTTGATAGTAGGCTAATCTGGATGCGTAATAGCTACTGTAATTTTTCTAGATTTTTCTGGGCACAGAAAACAGTAGGTCCAGTTATAGGCTAGGGTATGTTTAATTGTTTTTAAGCAAGTATCTTTTGATTGGGGAGTGTTTTCATGTATTTCTGTGCTATTCCAGTATTGTCACTTGTTAAAAATAGTGGAGCTGATCCTAATTTAAGCTTAAGGCAGCAATGTTAATGTTTTGTTTATATGATGTTGCTCATGCTTGTTAGTATAAGCTGATTGTGGTAGGTTAGTTGATGCATGTTAATTGTTCTATGCTTTGATTAAGAAGGGTGAGTATGAGTTGGTTGTCTAGAGAAGAAATATGCACGTACTCAGTAAATGAGTGTGGATTGTTAAACTGATTGCATATCATGGGTTAATTTGTGCATCTCTATCTTGCATTTCATGTGCATTCTCAGTTCTCACATATGCATGTCATGCATACAGGATCGCCAGGAGGGGTGACGCTATTGCAGTTCGATCCACCGGAGGAGCGAGTTCCGCCGGAGATTGAGGTGCCAGAGGTTCCCGAAGGCCAGGAGGAGGAGGTTGAACTTCCTGAGTGCCCTGATCACCAACCTACTAACTTTGTGAAAGGCAAGCCCCGGAGCATCCTTAAGTCTCCACCTACTCTTTTTACAAATGCACTGGTCTTTATTAAATCGTATGATTGTGCACTTAAGTATAGGAGTTGGTGTGATACCGTTGCTGCATTTATACCTTGTCCACTAATACTTGATGCTGAAGTTATTACTAGACAAGGGATGGGTTCGATCTTATGCTTAGCCATGCTTAGACTGGTAGAAGTCGAGGGATTTCCTGTCCTTCGCGAGCATAGGTGGTTACTAATGATGGTTGGGATGGGTTCCATATGATGGACTATATGTGCCACCATGCCACCGTGTCTAATGAGAGAATCAAGGCTAGGTAGCGGGGAGCCGCATGACATGGTTGAGGTCATGCCGTCTTCGGTGCTGCTTGCGGCCGACTAGGACTGAGGCCACCAGACATCAGTTGAGATTGAAGGACGTCGTCACATAGCTGGCCAGATAAGTCGTTCTGACCGCGAAGCCGAGTATTTCTTTCTGAGCCGGGAATTGGGGCTGATAAGGTAGACATATTCTGAAGGTAGGAAGTATGTGCAGAGACACCATCTTACCAAGGGCAGGTCAAGGACCTGAGGCTTCCTGGAAGTGGATTCGTCTCTGAGAATATGGGCCCCCTAAACCCGCGATACATATTACATCTCAGAAAGATTTAACGGTGACTCGAGAAGCCAGTGGCTCGGCTGACAGGGTTTGTGATTGGCATATTTGCCAGCTTGTACAATCGATTCGAATCGCCATCTCTCCTGGTTAGTGAGAAACTGAACTGATCTTCTGGTGAGGTAGAGGCTAATAAGTTGAACATAATGATTGTGGTGAGATGAGGTTGATATCTGTGGATATTGGAAATCATATGGTTTTATTGACTGTTATAGTATTCAGTGATTGCTTAGTATAGCTGCAAACATTAGCTTAAGTAGCTTAACTGAAATCGAAGCTTATCACAATTAAAATGAATAAGTTGAGGAACTACTGTAGTAAGGCTTTTGATGTAAAAATGATGCTATCCTCTGAGCTCCGCCAAATAAGCCTTGGCATATCCTTGAGAGTCTTTTTATTTACTCCCTGTCGGGTAAGTCTGGCTGAGTACAATCGAGTACTCAGGGTTTTATTCCCATTGTTGCAGATGGTGTAGTCTACTATGCGTATTGCAAGAATTGCTTCACCCCTGCGGGCGAAGAAGACTAGACCCGAGGGCAGGGTCATTATCTATCCTTAGTCGTTGTAAGAATGCTGTGACATGGTCACGTGATGGTACTCGTATTTGAACTCTATGGTGTAAAACTATGTTGGTTTCCGCTACTACTGTATTTGTGTAAAAGATTATATTGCACTCTGATGTTTAAATTCAGTTGTAAACTTATGTGTCATGTGATCGGGTGTTGCTGAATGAATGATCCTTGGGGTATAAAAATGTTTGAAATCCTTCGAGATTTCCGGACTACCGGGTTTATATTGGCTCAAGTGCGACTTGATTGCTATTAAAATTGCGATCGTTGTACTTGTGCTCGTATAAATTGGTCGGTTCTGTGACACCAATCTGTCAGCCTTGAAGTCCCTGCAAAGACTTGATGATCTTAAAGTTACAGCATCAGAGATTATCACTGCTCACAAGAACCTGGCAGAGCTTGAACAGCTAAGGAGCAACAAATCGATCAACAGACAAGAGGCCACCGGATTAGCCGATCGAGCCAGGTTGCTCAAATCCTCCATCAGCACGGCCGAAACAGAACTGGAGACATTGAAAACACGGCGAGACCAGCTGAGAAAAGAATTGGAAGCAGTTGAGTCGGCTATCAGTGAGCGCGAAATCACCATCTCCACCAGCACGATCGAGCTATCCCAGAAAAAGAAGGAAATCAGCAGCTTGGTCGTTGCAGACAGGAAGACATGCCAACGCCTAAACTTGTTGCAGTTTACTGAAAACCGAGATCAACAACTGCTGCAGGCTGGCCACGCGCTCCATGCCGAATTAATAGAACTGATTCGGTCCTTATTATGTTTGTAATATGATGGGTGTACTGCTTGGCATGTTCTTTTCTATTTGCAACTCTGTCTTCGCGCTATCCATCCTGAATTTGACAATTTAGCCTGATCCACCTTAGATTTTACACCTTAATACCGGCTTTGTCTTGTGTCGCACTGACTTTGTTCAGCCTGATATATTTCCACATGCGAATCGGCTTTCGAACTGCTTTGTACCTTAGAATCAATTACTCAGCCTGACCCGTTCTGCATACGAATCGGCTTTCGGGCGTGCCTCTTAGCATCGGTCCAGGTAGCATCGGCTTTGTTCTGCTTTCCTTTAGAATCAACCCCTCAGCCTGATTCACTATGAATCGGCTTGTGGGCACTCACAATAGGATCGGCTAAACAACTTGACCCAAAAAACCGATCGGTGTGCGACCATTGATGGCGGCGCTTCGTCTCCTCGATTTGGTAACTGTTTCGGATTCAAGAAACGCGGATTAACTGCAACCTAAAATCCACCGCGCCGTCTTGCCTTCCGAGGAAGAACCGTCTCGATGCCCTCATCTTTATAAATACACACTCGGCCTGGACAAGCAACCGCAACATCGAAGCCTTCACTCACCGGCCTTCTCTCCTCAGACCAAAGAAAACAAAATCCCCCACATCCATGGCTAGCGACGGAAACCACGGCAAGCGGCCGGCCTCGAGTTCCGCCGAAGGTGACAACTTCACCTGGAGCCTGCGAGCCGTGGGTGAACGGAGGCATCGCCTGCAGGCTTGCTTAGGGTAAGGCTGCTGCTCACTTCTTGATAGATTGACCTGATCTAATCTGACCATCATCGTCCTGCGCAGGATCCCCCTCAGGATCCGGCCCCGAGCGCTGGATCGGAATCGGGGTCTTCTGACGGGTCCTACATCGCCGCCGACGGTCGCCGATTCCATTACCAGATGGTGGAGTACCGTAACCTCTACTCAGAGGCTACGAAGGAGAATGGCTGGCTGCAGGGCATCACCGAAGCCCAAGCTGCTGCCCTTACGGCCGCCAAAACCGAGGTGGCCAGGGTGCAAGCCCAACTCGCCGAATCGGACGTTGCAGTGGCCAGTAACATCTTGAATTGTGACGTGCTAACCATCACCTTCATGCTGACACTTCTTTCTTCTGCAGTCCTGACTGCGCAGCTTGAAGAGTTACGTGTGGCCGCCGAAGCCGCCGCCAATGCCGTTAATGCTCATGGCAACACGCAGGCGGAGCGGCTCCTGGATGTTCACCATCGCGTCTCCTAGGTGGCCATGGCCGGCGTTCATCACGGCGCCACTGGGGCTCTCACAGCCGTGTGACTCCGCTCTGGCATTGCTCTGGAGGCCGTCGAGCCTGGGTTCCCGGAGGGCTAGAATATGGAGGAGGCCAGCGCCCAACTGGCGAACTTCTTCCCTCACGCCGACGAGGTCGTGGTTGTCACCGATGCCCAGGACATCATAGATAAAGCCACACATGATTAGAATGTAATAGGGCTCCTGTAAGCACAATCAGAAATAAAACTTTCTTCAAAAGCATCAATCTGATTTTCCATATGTGTTCGGATACATATATATTTTCCTTTTATTATTTTATATATTTTTGTTCTAAAGGCGATGCTTATCGCATCGGCTGTTACACCCCATCGAGGGTATTTTATTTTTGTGCTAAGGACGACTCGTTACTACGATGTTGGCCATTTTTGTCCTGAAGGCGACCCGCTTGCACGGCATCGGCTGTTAGAGCCAGATTCACATGAATCGGCTATTATCCTCCAACTGGAATGCTAGGGTAGTATTTCTTCAGATGCTTCCCGTTGATGGCTCTGGCGAGTCTCTGCCCTTCCAAGTCTTCAAGGATGTAAGCGTTACCCGGAGCGCATTCCACCACACGATACGGGCCTTCCCAGTTTGGCGACCATTTACCGAATCGGCTATCTTTGGTACCAATAGGCAGAATGACTTTCCATATTAGCTCTGATTCGGTGAAGCTCTTGCTTCTTACCTTAGTGTTGTAATACTTGGGCACCCGTACCTTGTTCTTTTCAATGTATTCCAAAGCCCTAAGCCGATGACAGTGCAAATCTTCTAAACTGTCCATCATAATTTCTTTGTATTCACCGGCTGTAAGCTTGTTTTGCAACGTGACACGCCGTGTCTCGGACTGAATCTCCCATGGCAAGACGGTAGTATGTCCATAGACTAGCTCATAAGGTGAAGCCTTGATCGACCCATGCTGTGCCATGCGATATGCCCATAGTGCCTCGCTCAAATGCAAATACCATTTTCTAGGGTTCTGCTCAATCTTCTTCTTGATGACCTTGATCAAAATTTTATTGGAGGCTTCTGCTTGTCCGTTGGCTTGGGCATAATACGGCGATGAATTATAAATCTTGATGCCCATGTCGTCAGCAAAGGTCATAAACTCCTCTGAAGTGAACATTGTCCCCTGATCGGTTGTGATCATCTGAGGTATGTCAAACCTGTAAATAATGTGCTCCTTTACAAATTCGATCACGTCAGCTGAAGTGGCGTTCCTCAAAGGAATGGCTTCTACCCACTTGGTGAAGTAATCAGTTGCCACCAAGATCCATTTGTGACCCTTGCTCGATGGTGGGTAGATTTGGCCGATTAGATCAATACCCCATCCTCTAAACGGCCATGGTTTAATTATAGGATTCATAGTAGAGGCTGGAGACTTTTGTATATTTCCAAACTTTTGGCATTCTTGACACCCTTTATAATATTTGAAACAATCTTCCAGCATCGTAGGCCAATAGTAACCAGTCCTCCTGATGATCCACTTCATCTTGTGAGCTGATTGATGTGCACCACAGACTCCAGCATGTACTTCGCTCATCAGCTTCACTGATTCCTCTGTCCCCAGGCATTTGAGCAGCACTCCTTCAACAGTCTTGTAATACAACTGACCATCCAGCAACACATACTTGGTGGCTTTGTAACTTAGCTTTCTGTTGACCCATTGTGAAGGGTCTGCCAGGTAACCTGCTATCTCGCCCCTCCAGTCATTAGCTGATTGCTCGCTGTTACAAATTTCCTGCATCGGCCGATAACCCGACGCGTTCTGCGCCAGCCGATTAGCTTCCTGGTTCTGGGCCCTGGGGATGTGACAGAGAGATACCGTCATGAACTTCTTGATGAGAGCCTAGCACTGATCATAGTAGCCTCTGAGTATCTCGTCTTTACATTCATACAAGCCGAGCAATTGGTTGATGAGTAGTTGTGAATCGCCAAATACTTCAACTGCATCGGCTTTTGCTTCATGCAGAAGCTGAAAACCCTTTCACGCGGCTTCATATTCAGCCTGATTGTTTGTGACAATCGGCCCAATCTGGAAAGCATACTCAAAATGCACACCCCGCGGTGAGATGAGCACTACTCCGGCGCCACCACCTTGCTTGCACGAAGAGCCGTCGAAGAACATAGTCCATGGCGCTATATCCGTTACATTAGCCGATCCTCCGTGATGTTGCGTGATGAAATCGGCTATCGCCCGGCCTTTGACTGCCTTAGCCGATTCGAACCTCAAGTCAAACTCTGAGAGCGCCAAGATCCATTTGCCAATCCAACCATTTAGAATAGGCATCGAAAGCATGTGCTTGATGACATCCTCCTTGGACACCACCACACACTCTGAGGCAAGCAAGTAGTGCCTCAACTTAGTGCATGAGTAGAATAGGCACAAGCACAGCTTCTCGGTCGGTGTGTATCTTGTCTCAGGGTCAAGGAGCCGCCTGCTCAGGTAGAAAACTGCTCTCTCTTTCCCTTCAAATTCTTGAAAAAGGGCCGATCCAATGGTATGGCTTTCGGCCGTCACGTACAACTTAAAAGGCTTCCCTGTCTGTGGCGGTACTAAGACAGGGGGAGTCTTCATGTATTCTCTGATTTCGTCAGAAGCCTTCTGTTGCACGTCACCCCATTTGAACTCTTGATCATTCTTGAGCTTCAACAATGGTGAGAACGGCAGTACCTTCTCTGACAAGTTGGCGATGAACCTTCTGATAAAGTTAATCTTACCAAGCAAAGACTGCAATTCCTTTTTATTGGTTGGAGGTACAAGTTCATCGATCGCCTTCTTACTCTTGCTGCCGATCTCTATCCCTTTGCGGTGGACCATGAATCCCAGAAATTCGTCAGCCGACACGCCGAACGCACATTTGTTAGGATTCATCTTCAAACCATGTCTCCTTGTGCACTCCAGAGTGGCCCTCAAATCAGCCAGGTGATCTTTATTGCTCTTCGATTTCACCACCACGTCATCTATATAGTTTCAACGATTTTGCCGATCAACTTGTGAAATATATAATTCATAGCCCTCTGATAGGTTGCACCGGCATTCTTCAAACCAAACGTCATGACCACCCATTCAAACAAACCAAGCGCGCCAGGGCACCTGAAAGCAGTTTTTAGGATGTCTTCATCAGCCATAAAATTTAATTATAACCAGCATTGCCATCCATGAAGCTAATAACCTGGTGCCCAGCAGCCGAGTCTACCAACACATCGGCTATTGGCATAGGGTAGCCATCCATCGGTGTAGCTCTATTTAAATCCCTGAAGTCAATACAGACTCACAATTTACCATTTTTCTTATACACGGGGACGATGTTCGATATCCACTCGGCATATCGGCAAGCTCGAATGAACTTGGCTTCCAACAGCCTCGTGATTTCGGCCTTAATGTCGGGTAGAGCATCCTCTCTAAAACGACGTGGAGGCTGCTTGTGTGGCCGAAACCCTGGCTTGATGGGTAGCCTGTGCTCAACAATAGATTTGTCCAATCCAAGCATATCATAATATTCCCAGGCGAAGCAATCTTTGTACTCCTTCAGCAGTTGAATCAGCTCCTGCCTGAACTCCGGGTCTAAATTGGCGGCAATAAACGTTGGCCTTGGCCTGTCGCCGGGTCCAACATCCACTTCTTCGAGCTTGTCGGCCGACGTGAATCCTTGCCCCAACTTACCCTCTGTGCCGTCGATCGGATTCTCCATTTAATAAAAAGACTCAGAGCCGATTGCCCTAATCGGCTGTTGACTCTCATCGCTGACCTTGATGGAGCCTCCTTCCCAAGCTTTGCCAGAGAAACAATCATGATCCCCAGCTTCCCAGTATGTGGCATCCGCCGTTGCCACGCTGACCGAGTCGTCGGCCGGGACCACTTCGACTTCATCGCCATGCCACTGAATAAGGCACTGATGCATGGTGGATGGCACGCAATAGTTGGCATGAATCTAGTCGCATCCGAGCAGCAAGCTGTAGGCACCTTTACTGTCGATCACGAAAAAGGTAGTAAGCAGTGTCTTCTTCCCCACTGTCAGTTCAACGTTAATTGCCCCCCGAGTGTTGGAAGAATTGCCCCCGAAATCCTTGAGCATTAGATCAGTTTCTATTAGATCATCAGGACCCTTGCCTAGCTTGCGGAATGTAGTGTAGGGCATGAGATTGACAGTGGCGCCGCCGTCCACCAGCATCTTCGTCATGAGCATGCCCGATGTCGATTCTTGGCCGGCTTATCAAAAGTAGCTTGCTGTGCGAGCACTAACTTGGCCACTCCCTCTTCTGATCTCGAATCGTCTGAGTCAGACTCGGTGTCGTACTTCCTAGCTCTGAATTCTGCAGGCAGCACAAACACCATCTGTGCATCGGCTACAGCCTTTCCATTATTTTGTGAAGCCTTTTCGCGCCACACCTGTTTGGCGCGCCCCTCAGCCTGGAGCTCCCTGTTCCTGAACCGCTGCACCCGGTGCCTTTGGCTTCTAGTTAGATCCCCTGGGCACCACTGGTTCTCTTGCCAAACCGGCTGTCGGCGTTCAACTACCGCCTCATCAAGCCGATCGCGCAGGTCCCTTTTTTCACGCCGATCTCGCGGGCTATGGGGACTCCCCAGTCTCTGGTGCACGGACCGGCGGTTGATCTGGGACTGCTTGTACTCTCGGTACTGATCGCTACACTCTGGACAGTTGCGCAGCGTCGGCAATCTCAAGCCTTCGTTCCAGCAGTGTCGGAAGAATGGGCAATGCCAGTGATCCTCCTCACCTTCCCTGTGGCGAACCATTTCTTCGTGATAGCGCGCTTCTTCTTCCTTGCGGAGCCATCTGCGGTACTCCTCTTCTTCGCGCTGCAGCTGCCTCTGATGATCTTTCTCTTTTTGTCGTCGCCATTTATTCAGAAGGTGCTGGTGAGTGGGCCTCCTGCTCTTGGTGCCGCTGGACTGTCCCTGCTCCAGCTGCCTCTGATTCTGCTCCCTCGTTCCTTTAATTAGCGCTAGCTCCTCAGCTGTGATTTGTGCATCGGTATCAACTGAGGAGTTCTTCTTGGCCCGTTTGGAAGTTAACACCTTTACCTTGGTCAGAGGATTTGCGATCTGGACCATGTTCTGCCCCTTCGGGAATGGTAATTTGTCGATCTTCATCTTCCCCTTGGGAGGGGCCTCAAATTTCAACAGGCCGCGCCTAATAGCATTCTGGATTGCTGCTTTGAAATTGCGGCAGTTGTTTGTGGAGTGTGAGGTGAGGCCATGGTACTGGCAGAACGGTTTTACCTGCAAATCTTCAGGAGACGGCTTAACGTAATCAACCGGGAAGGTGATGTGGCCCGCACTGACTAGCAGGTCGAAGAGCTTGTCCAGCTTGCATGTGTCAAAGTCGTATTGATCTTCCGCGCTCCAACCCTTTGGCACGGCCATGGGCTTTGTACCCCATTTGAGCTTAACAGCAGCCACTTCTTCATTCTCCCCATCTGCTGAGTTGGAATTACAGACGTAGGCCGACTGCTTGTATTTCGATTTTTTCTTGAAGCTCTGGGCCTGCTGCTCTAATGCGGCCACCCTCTGCATCACCTCGCTGATGCTGTTGAAGTTGGTGTCCACCAGTTTTTCTTGGACGTGTGGGAGCAACCCACTGACCACTATCTTGGCGAGTTGTTTGTCGTTCAGGTTCAAGGAGTAACACATGTTCCTGGTCTCCCTGAACCGCTTGATGAAAGCCGATCCAAGTTCATTCGGCCTTTGGCGCATGTTGGTGAGATCTGTAATGTCTTTCTCCCCAGTGCCAGAGAAAAAGTAATTATGGAACTTGGTCTCCAGATCCTCCCAACCTTGAATCAAAGCAGGCTCCATAGATGCGAACCAGCTAAACGCCGGCCCTGTCAGTGACAGCGAAAAGAGCCAGACCCTGTGAGCTACCTCATATGAAGCTTCACCGAGCTGGGTCAGGTAACGGCTGATGTGTTCCATGGTGGTGATGTCGTCCTGCCCACTGAACTTGGAGAAGTCGGGCAATCGATACCTGGGCGCTAGTGTCACTCGGTCGTACCACTCGGGGTAAGGACGTCTATACTTGATTTCAGTCCCGGTCTTCGGCTGCAAACCAAACGTATCACGGAGCATGGCACTCATCTGCTCTAGCAGCTGGTTGTTGGGCATCTGGGCATACCCCGGATGCGGCGCTGCCTGAAGGTCTTGATACGTGATCCCCTCATGGTATCCAGGAGTTGGGTTGGCTGTGTCTGCCGCCGGCGTATTTCTAGCCGTCGGGTTCACTGCTGATGAGTTCATCGAGTTCACCGTCTGCCCAGTGGCATGAAAGCGGCGAGCTCCTCCGGAGTATGATCTTTGTATAACCTGGGGGAAGCCGTTATTTTTTGAGCCGAACCGGCCGCAGTGACACCCTGCACTGGTGTTTTCGGTTGGCTCGGCTGTTGCGGTGAGGAATTGGAGGTCCCTGCCGCTGCTTTCGGATCTGCATCTTCTACGGGTATGTTGAAGTAAACTGGGCCCAAAGACTCCCAATCCTGCCGCTTGAGAACGGTCTTCATGATGTTATAGAATGTTTGCAGGAAGGATTTATGGTGATGACCGACTGCTGAATAGGCGGCCTCCCAGGTCGCTTCTTCCAGCATCTGCTTGAGGTCGGCCTTGCACTCCTCTTCAGATTTATCAGAATGGCCGTCCATGATCCACCTTGCGAATGCATTCTTCTTCACTATAGAGCCATCACGCTGCTTGCTGAATGAGAGCAGGTAGGCATCGGCGAATTCTTCAACGATCTTATTCAGCACGGCCGCGTCCTCCTCACTGAGATCTTCAACCCTGACCCTGAGGACACCGTCATCCCTGGGGGATCTGTCAACCGCAGTCTTCCCCTTTGCCATGGTCTTCAGTGAAGGTCCCACCGAGCATGCCAAAAAGTGTGTTGGCGCAAAAAGTGGTCCCTAAGCCCAACACACCAGCGAAGCCGGAAACGACCCTTGAAGGCAGTAAAGCTCTCGCACATCTAGCTAGCTTTGAACCCGGTCTGAGAGTGTCAGTAACACCCAAGCATGCCAGTCAATTTGACCTGCAATTGACAAGGAAACAATAGTAATCAGTAATCACAGGGCGGAACTAACCGGTGTGTCCAGGTAGTTCCAATTATGTGGCTCTGAGAGCCGATTCAATCGGAGATCGTCTAGAAAGCCGATTCCGTCATGTTATGAACCGATAGTATAATAATGAAGTAAAACGGCTATCAGAATACTCATATGAAGACAATAACGTGCTAGCCGATCTAATTCAGTTAATATGTATGAAAGAAAATAGATCATGTGTACAGATCTGATCTGTGCATCAAACAAGCAGAGATCGACTAAAGCTGGTCTAGAAGGCCGGCGGTTTTAGCAAACCCTCTTCGCTAAGTTCACCAAGTCTGCTTTCACCTGGTCTAACGGCCAGCGGGCTTCAACAAATTCAGCAAACAAAGCTAGATCATTTGATATCCAAATAAGTCTATATACACGATCTACTCGTGAAAGCATAACTGAATCGGCTCTTTAGCCGATGCAGGGTCCATGAAGCACGAACGAACGCTAGCGTAGCCATAAACAGACTTCGAATTAAAGCAAGTCTAATCTAGTAAAAACTTGTTTAGGTTAAACTTGTTCCACCGGATGACGCTCAGTTTAACTTAAACAAGGACGCAAAGATAAGACTTACGATAACCTCAGAACCACTTATGTCTTAGCTAGCACCGAACGCACAACATGTAACGAACAAGATTGATAGGGAATTAGCTGATGTAAGCATGGAACTGATCATCGTGGTAAAGTAGGCATAAGAAAGCATAAACGACGATTAGATTCAAGTAAATCTAAGGCCAAATCTATCAATCTTAATCGGGCAGAGAGATGTTATGATAAATAAACAATAAACAACAAGTAACATCTTGATGACTTAATGAATCTAACTAAATTGCCATATTTAGCTAGAGCCGATAACTAATCCATGCATGCAAACTATCTCAATCTATAGCCTGTCCACCGGATGACATTAACTAATAGATTAATCAAGCAAACAAACACGAATCGATAACTAATCCGCGCGTGAGAACCGTCCTAATCTGCATCTCTTCCACCGGATGACGGTTAACACAGATTGATCGAGTAAACCAGCGTGAATCATCCTTGACTCACTATGCTTCTCGCGTCCACCGGATGACGCCAAAGAAACAGAGCTTAGCAAGGACCCTGATCCGCCATGCTTCCACGTCCACCGGATGACGCTAAAAAGACATAGTTTAACAGGGGGTTGACGATACTTACAAGCAAGCCTGTGTCCACCAGATGACACCCAGCCTGGATGAAGTAACTCGCCGGACTCGACTGACTCTAGGGTTTGGTGGCCGGAGCCAAAAGTTGTGTTGTATTGATGTTGTTGTATGTTTTACAATGGCTGAGGGCTTATATTTATACCCTAAGCGTAGATAGAGTCCTAATCGAATTACAACTCATCAATAGACAAGGAAACTAACAAACTATCGTATATCTAAGGTAACTTGGAGTCACATCTTCCCATTCATAACGGACTCCGATCGTGATCACATCTTGGTGGTGCAGTCTCTGGATGACGTCACCAATACCGACGCTGCACTCCTTCTGTCACCTTCGCCCGATAACCGATTCTCCGTGCAATCCTTCCTTCTGCTGGACGGAATCGGCTTCCGAGATCGGCTATCTTCCTTCGGTATCGGCTGTCTTCCTTCGGTATCGGTTATCGGCTCCCAGCCCAAAATTTGGTGTTAACAATAGTCATCTTGTCCCAACTCAACGTGTGTTAGTTCATCGCCTATCATAGGGTGTTCTAATTGTTGGTACGCAGCTAGAATAGTGAGACTTAGTGTAAGCGTGGTGGTTAGACCAGATCTTGCCTTTGATTACCGCTTGTCGCACGGATTGTTTGTGGGTGCTAGTAGGTGGTGACAGCCTTGTCAAGTCTTAGTATCCCTCCACGTGTTTTAGGCAAGTTCTTAAAAGGTAGGCTCTCATAAGAGTGTAGGCGCTTCGGGTAGGGGTTTTGTCCTCTATTGTCTCGCACTACCCCCTGCACACCGGTAGTAAGCTAACTATCTTAGTATAAGTCATCTATTTGATAGGGTAAGTCACAAGAGTAAAGTAAGTGTCATAGGAGTCTTATACTCACTCGTTGTCCTCCCACCTAGCTATACTCTACTAGTTATCTTTTAGTTATCTTAATACTTGTTGTGTGTTGGCGTCATTACCTTTTCCTGTACCTATCGATTTACCCCCCTACCACTAGCTGGTACTAAGTTGGTATAGACTTAAGGATCTCTCGTTCTTTTTATCAATTATTCCTAGCAACCACTTTCCCTTGGGATAAAATAAATAGCGATACCTTGGAATACTCCCGGGTGAAGTGCTACAGCGGTATATTCTGTGCACTTGCGGAATTATCCAATAGACATAAGAAATACCCCTCAGGCACTTCTGGCGCCGTTTTCAGAGATAGCCTAACACCATGTCTCTGGTGGTTGCGCTAAGAAGTGTCAACAAGCATTTCTGGCGCCGTTGCCGGGGAAAGCATCAGTCTAGGAATATTAATAAAAAAATTGAATCCGGAATCTACTATCAATTTAGTTATCGATTAGTGTTAGGGGCTTACCCCTGTCTGTGTTTCTCGTTATCGTGAAGCTAGACAGTGTATGAGCGGTTTCCAATTGCCATCGAATTATATTGAAGATCTTGAGCAATTGTTGAGAAGAACTAGACGCCGTCAAGTTCCACCTCAAAGGTTTATCTCAAACCTAAATCCGTTCAAGGAAAGAGGCTCCGCACCACCAATCAAGGAAGCTATGGCCCAAAAGACCATCTCTGAGTTCTCTGCGCCGTCCGCTGACAACATTGCCACCGGACCGCAGCTCAACTTTGGAGATGCTACCTTTGAGCTCAAACCTGCACTCATCAACATGGTGCAAGCTAATCCATTCTGTGGAAAGCCACACGAAGATGCCGATGCCCATCTTCAGCACTTTTTGGATGTGTGTGGGACTTTCACCATCAAGAATGTCTCGGTTGACGCCATCCGTCTTCGCCTGTTCCCATTCTCACTGCTTGGTAATGCGAAGCAGTGATTCTATGCCAACAAGAGTGAAGTCACCACCTGGGAGAAGTGTGCCAACGCTTTTCTCAAGAAGTTCTTCCCAATGGGCAAAACAAGCGCTCTCCCTGGCAAAATTTCAAGCTTCCAACAACAAGAGGACGAGACGATTCCCGAATCATGGGAATATCTCTAGGAGTACATTCGTGCCTGTCCTCATCACGGGACTGAAGAATGGCTCCTAATCCAAGGTTTCTACCATGGGCTGACTGGATTAGCCCGTAGTCACCTTGATGCTGCAGCCGGAGGAGCATTCCTGCAACACAATGTCAAGGATGCTAAGGACCTCATTGAAAAGATGGTTATCAACCAAGGATGGAATGAGGAACACCTCCAACCCAAGAAAAGGGGTATGCACACCGTTCATGAGGTGGACATGCTCTCAGCAAAAATGGACCTCTTGATGAAAAAGATCGAAGAAAGTTCCAAGAAGGAACAAGAGGCCATTAGACCCACAGCCACCACACGAGCAATTGAAGCTGATCCATGGTGCGAGGTATGTGGTGGAGAAGATCATTCGGGCAACAACTGTCCCGAGACGAAGGAGGAAGTGAGCTTCATCAATAACAACAACAATGGGTATCGACCCCAGCAACAAGGAGGATGGAACTCGCGCCCCTTCTACCAAGGAAATCAAGGTAATGGTTACAGCAATAATTTTAATAATTCTTATGGTAACCAACCTTCTCTTAAAGATCTTATCTTAGGCCAATCTAAAATTAATGATAGCATAAACAAGAAAATAATGGCTAATGATAAGATTCTTGAAAATCTTAGTGAGAAAATGGATAGCTTTAACGCTGCTGTGAAAAACCAATTGAGCTTTAATAAAATGTTAGAAACCCAATTAGCTCAAATAGCAGCAGCTGTCCCATTATTTGAGCAAGGTAAGATCCCAGGAAAACCTGAGGAACCAATTCAAGGTGTTAAGTTAATTTCCATGAGGTTTGGTAAGCCTCCAGTTAGGCAAAACCCGGGTTGTCTTCTTGATCCGCCATTCATGGCCAAGAAGAGTGACCCTGGTCATCCTACCATCACCTGCGAGATCGGGCCACACACCTTCAACAATGCCTTCTGCGACCTTGGATCTAGAGTGAACATCATGTCCAAGGTAATGTACGAGAACTTGCTAGGGGGACCTTTGTACCCCACTTTTGTCAAATTGCAGATGGCCGACCAATCAATCCAGTTCCCTGAGGGATTGGCAACGGACATCCTTGTCAAAGTTCAAGATGAATACATCCCCGCCGACTTCATCATTCTTGACATGGGTGTAACAGAACCGACCAATTTATACGAGCACAAGTACAGCGACAGCTGTTTTCCCAGCTATCAAGCCACACTTGAGCCAATATAAACCCGGTAGTCCGTGAAATCTCGAAGGATTTCAAACTTTTACACAGTACATACCCCAAGGATCGCAGAAACTCAGCAGTACACATACACATGATACATAGATTCGCACATATTTCAAATACATCAGAGTACAAGATAAACTTTTACATAAAAGTTCAATAGCGGAAACGAAATCATTTTTACATAAGCTTAATTTCATAATACAGTGCCAAGTACCGACCAGTCACAGCAACATAGATGAGACAGATAACATGACCTTGCCCAAGGTCTAGTCTTCCTCTCCCGAAGGATAGAAGTAACTCTTTAGTCAACCAAGCATTCCTCCTGCAACATTGGGAATAAAACCCTGAGTACTCAATTGTACTCAGCTAGACTTACCCGACAGGAAGTAAATAAAAAGACTCTCAAGGATATGCAAGGCTTATTTGGTGGAGTTCAGGAGATAGCATCATTTTTGCAAAAAAAAGCATTACTACAATAATCCCTCAACTTATAAGTTTTAGATGTGATTCAGCTTCGATTTCAGTTAAGCTATTAAGCTAAGGTTTGCAGCTATACTAAGCAATCACTTGATATTATAGCAATCAATAAAACCATATGATTTCCGATATCCACAAATATCAACCTCATCTCACCAATAATCACGTTCAAGTTGTTAACCTCTACCTCACCAGAAGATCAGTTCAGTTTCTCACTAACCAGGAGAGATGGCGATTCGAATCGATTGTACTAGCTGGCAAATATGCCAATCACAAACCCTGTCAGCCGAGCCACTGGCTTCTTGGGCCACCGTTAAATCTTTCTGAGACATAATATGTATCGCGGGCTTGGAGGGGTCCATATTCTCAGAGACAAACCTACTTCCAGGATGCATCAGGTCCCTGACCTGCCCTTGGTAAGATGGTGTCTCCGCACATCCTTCCTACCTCCAGAATATGTCTGCCTTATCACGCCCAATTCCCGGCTCAGAAAGAAATACTCGGCTTCGCGGTCAGAACGACTTATCTGGCCAGCTATGTGATGACGTCTTTCAATCTCAACTGATGTCTGGTGGCCTCAGTCCTAGTCGGCCGCAAGCAGCACCGAAGTCAACATGACCCATGTCATGCAGCTCCCCGCTACCTAGCCTTGATTCTCTCATTATTTTATTGTGGCATGATGACACATATAGCCAACCATGTGGATCTCGTCAGTCACCACCTACACTCGCGGATGACAGGAAATCACCCGACTTTCTCGCGGATGACAGGAAATCACCCGACTTCTACCGGTCTAAGCAGGGCTAAGCATAAGATCGATCACCTGTCTAGTGATAGTATCAGGTTCACATATATAGTAGACAAGGTAGATATGCAGCAACGGTTTCAAACCAACTCCTATACTTAAATGCACAAACATACGATTTAATAAAGACCGGTGCATTTATAAAAAGAGATAGGTGGAGGCTTAGGGATGCTCCGGGGCTTGCCTGGGGTTCAGCACTAAGTTAGTGTTTGTTAGATGACACTTTTTCGACGAGCATTTCCCATCCAAGCACTCGATTAGTCCTTCCACCTTCGTGATTAGTCCACCACACCGTCTTGTGGTTAGTTCCACCATCATGTCCTTCACTCCACGTGTTCATCTATCGTACCTAAATGAGATGCACAATGCACATGTATGAATAAAAAGAAGTAATACAAGGCATGGTAATCTACCACCACTGAATCATAAGCTAACAATCACACCAAGCAAAAGAAGGTCAAAGCCATCATAATCCCACACAAACAGTTTATGGGCAGCAGGATAGTAAGCACAAGATTTAACCATAACTGAAGCTATGTACATCCAACCAGGGTGATCTAAGCCTTTCTGGAAAGCTATTGAAATTGTCTCCAACTTTGGTATTATCCTCTTCAGATGATTTAATTCATATAAAGGTCAAACAACACAAAGAAGGCAGCTCTGTCCAGATTTGGACAGATTCTGTCCTCACGCCTCAAACAATCAAAACTACGGATCTAGACCATCAAAAGGGATGATCTTAGATAATTTGGAAAGACAAAGAAATATACTACAACTTCTTTATTGTCACCAAGAGGTGATTCAAAGCATAAACTGGTTAAACAAAGCAAACATTCAGGTCTGCACCGAAAACAAGCAAAACCTGACAGCAGACTTCTAAAAGCCATAACTCTTAAAATATTAGGCCTATGACCAAGAAATTTAAGGACAAGCTAGATATAGAAGTTGGCTACAACTTTTGTATAGAAAATATTTACATGCAACATCATCTTGATGGGGAAAATATCCCAACAACAGAGACTACACCTGCAGCCATTTCAGCACATAAGCAAAACATTCTTTTTCCTTATTTATCACCTAAGCACACATAGGAATGAGCTATTTAGATAGCTCCAAATATGATTACATGGTCATACAAGACTCATCTCAGACCAAAGGATATTAAGGAATCACAAGAAACATATATGCATTCATTTGTCTTTAATTATTCACTCATTATTACATAAAAACCCATTATTTAATTATTTAAGTTATATGGTAAACATTTCAAATGAGTCCCAAACTTTTATGAGAGCTAGGTGATTAAAAATCATGACCAAGGTTCAAATTTTACATGCTCAGGTTCCATAATTTAATTATTACAAAATAAACAAGTTTATAATGCAACAATTCATTGGAGAGTGAGATAAATGTGAAACTCAATATTTTATTCAAACACATGACCATATTATTGTTTCTCAGGTTACTACAATATCACACAAAGGTAGAGGAGCACCATTTTCCATTTTTACACCTATATAATAATTATTACACATTTAAAACTACTTATTAGGCATAAAACAAGATAAATCAATAACTCAGTCATACTTGTGCCATAAATCCCAAAAATTTAACTAGACATCACACAACATACCAAGAGTCTAGAAATAAATTTTCATATCATTTGGAGCAATATAAATTCAGATACAAAAATAACAAGAAATTCAACCAATTATTTCCTATTTAAAAAGATAAATGTGAAACACCAATAAAATAGTAAACAACCTATATGTTTTATATTTTTATGAGCTAGTGCATGTCATTAGAAGACTAATAAAATTGGAATCATGATTTTTGGACATATATTTCTCAAAATGTGGCCAAAAGCAAGTTAACATATTATATAAACCACTTTTCAAAAACTATTTTCTACAGCATAACAATAAACATGCATGGCACAAATGATGGATCTAACATGCAGCGGAGTTCAATACAAAGCTAACAAAACTCATTTCATAATTTTTGGAGCTTCCTAGAGCTAGATATGGATTTTACAAGAAATAGCACGAAATCTGAAAATTTGATGCCATTTGAAACCTGCGGGCCCCACATGTCATAGAGAGGAGTGGCTGTCTTCTTCTTCCTCCAGCTCGCTGGACCAACAGAGCAGAGCATTGGAGAAAACGCAGGGGAGAGGGAGGCCGGCGCTGAGGAGGAGAGGGAGGCTCGGCCCTGCCCTGACCGGCTCCGGCCGGCGGGATCCCACAGCATGGCGGCTGCTGGTGGCCTGCAGGGCTAGACAGCCGGCCAACTGTGACTCGGAGAGGCCGGTGCTGCCCAGTAGTGAGCAGCGACGGCGATGGCGCAATGCATGGCGACAGCGAGCCGGGGAAAAGGCATGGTTGGGAGAAGAGATGGCCGTGAAAGTGATGGCGAGCTCGGCAGAGCCTCTAGTGGCGCAGCAGCTCCACTTCCAGCAGCCTTGGCGGAGCTGCAGGGGCACTAATGGCGGCGGCAGCGACTGTTCTTCGGCCCGAGGCGCAGAGAGCTCAGAGAGGCGATGGGGAGGAGGGAAAAGAGATGAGGAAGGAGTGGAGAAGGCCCTGGCATTCCATTTCAACGAATGGAGTGGGCAGGGGCGCGGCCAGTGGCCGGCAATGGAGGCAGAAGCTCCAGAGCTCGAGCGCCACGTGGACAAAAGCTCGAACAGGTGGCGGGTGTGTTTCTGCCGAGTTTGGGATTCGATTTTGGGCATATTCCCAGCATATTCTGCCCTGGGCGCCAAAACAAAAGTGGTAGCCTGCGCAATGGTCTACGATCTTTGTTAAGGAAGCTCGGCCATTTGATGAACGTATTAACAGGTAATTAGCTCTAAAGTTGATGCTGTCAACAAGCTAATTACGATCAAGGATCGAGTGGCAACTCTTGTCAAACGAAGTCGGATTGACCTCAAATTTGAATATGTTGTGCTCCAAAGAGTTTGTGACAACTTTTATATTTGGTCCAACTCAAGTTGCTTAACGAAATTTGGTGAACACGGGAAGGCCATGAAATCAACACCATTTTCAGACTTAGAATTTACCCAAGTCCTGAAATCAGATTTTTCTTCTGTCTTGTGTTCACTTTTTGAGGCACTTAGGGTTTGAATCATGACTTGGTCCAAAAATAGCATTTGTTCTACCCCAAAATATCTATAACTTTTATTTTGGGTCAAACTTCATATCTTGCTCCAAAATAATATTTCCACTTTGGTCAAAGTAACATCATTAGAGAGCTCAATTTGGATATTTAGGCCAATTGAGGTATCTTCTTGACATTTTCTCAACATGAAACCTTCATGACTTTTGTTGTAGAGTTCAAGTAGAGTTGTTTGGGGAAGGTTGCAAGGTTTGGTGGACTTTGCATGCTCATGTTCACGTAGTCCTGCAATCCAATCAAGCAGAGGGCTTGTCATCTCATGTGACTTCCCAATTTAAATCTTCATGCAACTTCTCCAATGATCAAGGTAGATGGAGATGAATATGAAATAGTGATTAGGATCATTGATTGAAATAACTTGATTAGGTCCACACTCGCTGGTTAGCTCATGACTAACACCTGGGGTGTTACAGCCTTCCCCCCTTAAAAGAATCTCGTCCCGAGATTCGGAACGTAAGAACTTTCCAGGGCAGAAAAGAATGTAACCCATTCAAGGTGGTGCTAGTACAGGCTAAGGCTACGTAAAAATTCCATAACACTGGTAGGCAGGAGTGATCACCTCATGGCTCACAATAAAGTGCGGACGATAAAGGTTGGTTCAGTTGTTGGTCCGAGAGATCATGTACTCCCATTTACTTGGATGCAAATGCAAGAAAGATCATAGACGAGGCAGATATTTGCTGAGCTGAGGAAATCGGCTAACCAACATCCAAGATTTATGTGTATTGTAGAGGCCAAATTACTGAAATGCAGACTGATGGAAAGCTACATAATGTTCCATGTGTGCAGTTTTCTCTTCTCTAATGGCACACCTAATTATTTGAGTTTGTCGAGTGAACGGTGAATGTGATGGCTGATTCTGCTGTCTCAGTGCTTTTGATGTCCATCAATAAGGGAACCCTCGTGTCTATGTAGCAACAGTCATTTGGGTAGAGCCTGAGATAACCTCTTTATAACTGTTGTGGTAAGAAAAACAATGATAGCAGTCGCCATTTCTAACAAGATCCTTGAAAACAAAACACATATGCTCTCAATATGTATTTCAAGATTTGATCAATTCTTCTTGATTGGCCTGAGGTATGCTATGCTGAAGATAGGATGAACTCTGGATTAGTTTCATTATGTACACAAAGTTTTCTGTCACTCCGTGATAAAAGGCACAGAGGACATCAAGTGACAAGTGTAGGCATACAGATGCATATGGTTACACTCCATTCTCTTCCAAGGCACAAGATTCTGGCAGGCATTTACTCGAGTAAGGTGATTCTTGTAAAAGCTTCCAAAATGAGCTGAAAACTATAGTTCATGATCCAGGACAATGGTTTGGAGTACACCATGTAGTAGCAAAAGTTTGTGCAATATGCAACTTGGCATACACATTTGCACGATGGTTAGTCTAGATAGACATGAATTGTGTAGATTGATGAGACAGATCACAAATTTCTGCATAAAAATCAAAAACCTTTTTGTACACGAGGAAAACCGATGAGTAATCCCAAACTTATGTATTCTCATTTGCAGCCGAGAATAAACAAGATTGAAGCGGATTGGCAGGTTTAATGAGGTTGGTTGTGTAGAGTGTTTACTCACACAGTGTTTGAGAAGCAGTCCTCTACCAACAACTTGAGTACAACTTTCTTCATGATACAACCATGAATTAACAAAACCAACTTGTTGAACTACTTTTGACATTGGGTAACCTTCTTATTGTTGCATCAGCAATCCGAGATCAGAGGGTTTCCAAATAGAAATCTGAAATATGTTGTTTGACATAATTCAACTTATCTTCACTTCACACTTCCATGAGTTGAGTGGGTAGAACTCCTTGACCGATCAAGAATAAGGAACTGATTTTTTTTATGTCGTTTTTGTTGTCCATACCATAGAGTATCAAACAGGGCACCTGATTGCACCAAGATGTACTATGGTATTGACTTCATCTGTTGGGGTGTCTTTTGTAGCTCTTCACTAGGCTGAAACCATAGTTTGCACTATCTGAGTGATTGACAAAGATGGAATTGGCTTCATTATAGCAAGGCCTCGGAAGTAAGGGTGCCACAAACAGTACCAATTAGCTTATAGGTTTTCTGGTATAGCATTGTTCTATGAGATATGGCCTTCAAAAATGGGGTTAATTACTTCTCTATACCCACGGGACATACTTGTTAGCATGAAACCACGCTTCTTGATAGAAATCTATTTAGCAATTTCAGGCATCCATTTCTTCATGTCAGACAGACTGATCCAATTAGGAAGTACATTACTCATATGAGAGATCGAATGAACAAACTCCTGCATTTCATCAGCAGAGGAAACTATTTCATTGAGCAGAAAAATGATAATGGAATGGTCTTGCTTTTTCTTCTCACTAGAACCGAGTATACTTCATTACTTAGATGCAAACTATTCTTCCCACTGTAATAACTAATTAGTTGTCTCTTCAAGCAAAAAGGCTCTAAAACTTCAACTTTTGTAGCAAGATTTTGTAGACAATATACACGCACATGGTCACCATCACGGTCAGCAGACATGAAGCTACACATGAGAAGATTTATTTTGACTGTATGATCATCATACAAACGGATATTGAGCCGAGATGGACATTTTTGAACTTGTTGACAACCTATCAGGAACATATCACATCCTGCTAACTATTGCCTGACTGATACTTTGCAGATAACTTTAAAGTTCGTGTGCTCTTTTGATCCCACAATAATGGCAGGTGCTGGTTGATATGCCCTAGTAGATCATGTCAGATTCTTTGTTTACCATATCTTGTAGTATGTAAATGTTGATGTCAGTGACTTGCTCTTCAAGGATCATTCTCTTTGTGACTTCTGAAGGAAGCTATATACTTGACAAACATCTGTACCTTCTGATAGAACATTGAAGGATCGAGTCGGTAAAGACTTAGCAAGATAGATCAAGAAACATAGGGATAGATCAATTTGAATTAGAGACACCTTCAAAGATAGATTTAGGAAAATCCAAAGAAAATAACACATTGGTATTGTTTCATAATGGATTACGATTAGAGACCGTGATACCAACGCGTGCCGAGAAGCACTACTTTATTGGGCGTCCCCACAAAGAGGTTCTCGATTTCGTCACGGCACCATCAGTCAATAATCATAACACCACTATCAAACATGACCAACGAGAAATCTTAAGAAACATGGATAGATTGGAAGATACGAGATATTACGCATCGGTGTAGTTCTGCAATGTATCATGACCAGAGACCTCGATATTCGCACGTGCCGAGCAACACAGCCTAGTGGTTGCGATCCACAGGATGTCCTCGGTTTCGTCGCAGTATCATCGATCACGAATCATAACAACATAAATGAACATACAACCAATGAGAAAATCATGCGTGGCAAGGATAGATTTGTGCAAGGATGACATTTCGCAGAGGGAAGGTAAGCTACTACAATCAATTATAGGGTTAATAGCCAACAAGAGCATGATTTGGCAATGAGAACATGAGTTAGAAGACAGATTAGTTGCCAAAATAGCAGTACATGAGGCTTTGCTTCAGTCCCACGCGGTTTTCCATGTGTCTAGTATGGAGATTACCCGACCCATGATTTACAAGAGATTAGATAGAAGGAGGGAAAATCATGAGACAAAGATTAACAAGCATCTTGAGAAGAAGATAACCATAGACAACCAGATGTCTCATGAACCAACTATATACAACAATCATAGGTTGAGTTGACAAACATCATGATTCATACAGAAAGAATACAAGGAAAATGGGGAAGGAGAGATTTAACTCACACAAGATGGTTTCCTTCAAGTGAGTAACAAGGAGAGGGTCTAGATAGAAACATGGCATAAGAGAATTATAGGTTAGCTACCAAGAATGATTCTATAATTCCACATGCATCTCGCATCTATCAAGAAACCTTCAGACCATCCAATGGCGTGAGCTTGTGTACCATTAATTAGTACTAGGAGACTATTAATGATCAACATTGCTAGGCCTTTAGAGAGATTTGGAAAACAACTTGATCATGGGACAGATTCAATGCATGATTTGTGAGATTGAATTGATAAAACCATAACATGATGCATAATGAAAAGATTAAAAGGAAACTTCAGGGTAAGCTGAGAAGAGGTTCAAATCAAGGATTTGGGCAAAAACTCCAATGAACATGATGTAGGCAAGCTTTGTTGACTGAAATCTGAACATTCTCTAGATGTGGAGATGTCTGCTGGAAACAAGGAACAGATTGGATAAAATCATTTGTAGGGGTGATCGATTTTGCATAACCTGATTTCCAAAGAAAAGATTATAAGATCTAATTTAACAGAGATCAAGCTATCATCATGACATCTAGAAGGACTAGAGGAGACACTCCAGATAGGATTTGGATAAGGCTTTAGATGAAAGAAAATGCAGGCATGGTTTCATAGATCTTGAGCAAGAACATATGACAACCATAGGCTAGCATTAAGAGAAAACTCAGGTGGGTCTATTGTGCCAAATGAAAAGCCTACAGGCAGAATTGGTTTAGCTTCTGACAAGATTTATGGTTGAGAAATACTTATAGAGGCTACTTAAAGGTTTAGCAACTCTTATGATTTTAAAACAAGCAAGGAAGAGAGGCAACACAAGTTGTAAACTTAATAAGGCTATTCAGACAACGTAGAACAAGGGTGAGAAGAAGCATACTTATGCAACAAGCACAATCACATGATGCAACAATCATGATGCATGCTCGTCCTATTCGTTCTCACTTAGTTGCCTATATAACATGGCAAATACGTTCTAAGTCGGTGGCATAACCTACGTACTCTCTCGGTATATAGCTAGTCGTTAACTACCATATACGCATTCAAGGTTAGTGTACCTGCAGAAGATTCATTTCAGCCCAACCCCACATGTATGCATGGCAATAAGAAGCACTTTTTGCCGGAAATGCTCCCATGAGCACTTGCGACCCCAAGAAAGTAATTACTCCATCATACTTCCATAAGTACACATATGAATCACATGTACTCACTTCAGTAACCATAAACACTCACCATAGATCGACGGTTGTTCGATCGTACACTCACATCTCACCTTACCTCATCTGAAGTGGCCGGTATAAATCGTCAACCCAAGAAGCAATAAGAAGCCGCAATGTCACATATATCCGCGCAATAAAACCAAATGAACCGCAAATGGAAACATGATGCAATTCCCCAGTTAGTACTTACATAAGCCACCTGATAATCCTAATATGGGCTATAAGACTTGGTCCTTGGCACACTTAGTTTGTTCAAACCATTTGTTTAAAACACCTATATATAGCTATAAGTTGGTAATTAGTTTTGCAAACTCAAAACTTTTTATTTTTAAATACTCATGTGACGGTACATGCTGAATTTTTGCTCTGGTACCAACTGTAACAGAACCGACCAATTTATACGAGCACAAGTACAGCGACAGCTGTTTTCCCAGCTATCAAGCCACACTTGAGCCAATATAAACCCGGTAGTCCGTGAAATCTCGAAGGATTTCAAACTTTTACACAGTACATACCTCAAGGATCGCAGAAACTCAGCAGTACACATACACATGATACATAGATTCGCACATATTTCAAATACATCAGAGTACAAGATAAACTTTTGCATAAAAGTTCAATAGCGGAAACGAAATCATTTTTACATAAGCTTAATTTCATAATACAGTGCCAAGTACCGACCAGTCACAGCAACATAGATGAGACAGATAACATGACCTTGCCCAAGGTCTAGTCTTCCTCTCCCGAAGGATAGAAGTAACTCTTTAGTCAACCAAGCATTCCTCCTGCAACATTGGGAATAAAACCCTGAGTACTCAATTGTACTCAGCTAGACTTACCCGACAGGAAGTAAATAAAAAGACTCTCAAGGATATGCAAGGCTTATTTGGTGGAGTTCAGGAGATAGCATCATTTTTGCAAAAAAAAGCATTACTACAATAATCCCTCAACTTATAAGTTTTAGATGTGATTCAGCTTCGATTTCAGTTAAGCTATTAAGCTAAGGTATACTAAGCAATCACTTGATATTATAGAAATCAATAAAACCATATGATTTCCGATATCCACAGATATCAACCTCATCTCACCAATAATCACGTTCAAGTTGTTAACCTCTACCTCACCAGAAGATCAGTTCAGTTTCTCACTAACCAGGAGAGATGGCGATTCGAATCGATTGTACCAGCTGGCAAATATGCCAATCACAAACCCTGTCAGCCGAGCCACTGGCTTCTTGGTCCACCGTTAAATCTTTCTGAGACATAATATGTATCGCGGGCTTGGAGGGGTCCATATTCTCAGAGACAAACCCACTTCCAGGATGCATCAGGTCCCTGACCTACCCTTGGTAAGATGGTGTCTCCGCACATCCTTCCTACCTCCAGAATATGTCTGCCTTATCACGCCCAATTCCCGGCTCAGAAAGAAATACTCGGCTTCGCGGTCAGAACGACTTATCTGGCCAGCTATGTGATGACGTCTTTCAATCTCAACTGATGTCTGGTGGCCTCAGTCCTAGTCGGCCGCAAGCAGCACCGAAGTCAACATGACCCATGTCATGCAGCTCCCCGCTACCTAGCCTTGATTCTCTCATTATTTTATTGTGGCATGATGACACATATAGCCAACCATGTGGATCTCGTCAGTCACCACCTACACTCGCGGATGACAGGAAATCACCCGACTTTCTCGCGGATGACAGGAAATCACCCGACTTCTACCGGTCTAAGCAGGGCTAAGCATAAGATCGATCACCTGTCTAGTGATAGTATCAGGTTCACATATATAGTAGACAAGGTAGATATGCAGCAACGGTTTCAAACCAACTCCTATACTTAAATGCACAAACATACGATTTAATAAAGACCGGTGCATTTATAAAAAGAGATAGGTGGAGGCTTATGGATGCTCCGGGGCTTGCCTGGGGTTCAGCACTAAGTTAGTGTTTGTTAGATGACACTTTTTCGACGAGCATTTCCCATCCAAGCACTCGATTAGTCCTTCCACCTTCGTGATTAGTCCACCACACCGTCTTGTGATTAGTTCTACCATCATGTCCTTCACTCCACGTGTTCATCTATCGTACCTAAATGAGATGCACAATGCACATGTATGAATAAAAAGAAGTAATACAAGGCATGGTAATCTACCACTACTGAATCATAAGCTAACAATCACACCAAGCAAAAGAAGGTCAAAGCCATCATAATCCCACACAAACAGTTTATGGGCAGCAGGATAGCAAACACAAGATTTAACCATAACTGAAGCTATGTACATCCAACCAGGGTGATCTAAGCCTTTCTGGAAAGCTATTGAAATTGTCTCCAACTTTGGTATTATCCTCTTCAGATGATTTAATTCATATAAAGGTCAAACAACACAAAGAAGGCAGCTCTGTCCAGATTTGGACAGATTCTGTCCTCACGCGTCAAACAATCAAAACTACGGATCTAGACCATCAAAAGGGATGATCTTAGATAATTTGGAAAGACAAAGAAATATGCTACAACTTCTTTATTGTCACCAAGAGGTGATTCAAAGCATAAACTAGTTAAACAAAGCAAACATTCAGGTCTGCACCGAAAACAAGCAAAACCTGACAGCAGACTTCTAAAAGCCATAACTCTTAAAATATTAGGCCTATGACCAAGAACTTTTAGGACAAGCTAGATATAGAAGTTGGCTACAACTTTTGTATAGAAAATATTTACATGCAACATCATCTTGATGGGGAAAATATCCCAACAACAGAGACTACACCTGCAGCCATTTCAGCACATAAGCAAAACATTCTTTTTCCTTATTTATCACCTAAGCACACATAGGAATGAGCTATTTAGATAGCTCCAAATATGATTACATGGTCATACAAGACTCATCTCAGACCAAAGGATATTAAGGAATCACAAGAAACATATATGCATTCATTTGTCTTTAATTATTCACTCATTATTACATAAAAACCCATTATTTAATTATTTAAGTTATATGGTAAACATTTCAAATGAGTCCCAAACTTTTATGAGAGCTAGGTGATTAAAAATCATGACCAAGGTTCAAATCTTACATGCTCAGGTTCCATAATTTAATTATTACAAAATAAACAAGTTTATAATGCAACAATTCATTGGAGAGTGAGATAAATGTGAAACTCAATATTTTATTCAAACACATGACCATATTATTGTTTCTAAGGTTACTACAATATCACACAAAGGTAGAGGAGCACCATTTTCCATTTTTACACCTATATAATAATTATTACACATTTAAAACTACTTATTAGGCATAAAACAAGATAAATCAATAACTCAGTCATACTTGTGCCATAAATCCCAAAAATTTAACCAGACATCACACAACATACCAGGAGTCTAGAAATAAATTTTCATATCATTTGGAGCAATATAAGTTCAGATACAAAAATAACAAGCAATTCAACCAATTATTTCCTATTTAAAAAGATAAATGTGAAACACCAATAAAATAGTAAACAACCTATATGTTTTATATTTTTATGAGCTAGTGCATGTCATTAGAAGACTAATAAAATTGGAATCATGATTTTTGGACATATATTTCTCAAAATGTGGCCAAAAGCAAGTTAACATATTATATAAACCACTTTTCAAAAACTATTTTCTACAGCATAACAATAAACATGCATGGCACAAATGATGGATCTAACATGCAGCGGAGTTCAATACAAAGCTAACAAAACTCATTTCATAATTTTTGGAGCTTCCTAGAGCTAGATATGGATTTTACAAGAAATAGCACGAAATCTAAAAATTTGATGCCATTTGAAACCTGCGGGCCCCACATGTCATAGAGAGGAGTGGCTGTCTTCTTCTTCCTCCAGCTCGCTGGACCAACAGAGCAGAGCATTGGAGAAAACGCAGGGGAGAGGGAGGCCGGCGCTGAGGAGGAGAGGGAGGCTCGGCCCTGCCCTGACCGGCTCCGGCCGGCGGGATCCCACAGCATGGCGGCTGCTGGTGGCCTGCAGGGCTAGACAGCCGGCCAGCTGTGACTCGGAGAGGCCGGTGCTGCCCAGTAGTGAGCAGCGACGGCGATGGCGCAATGCATGGCGACAGCGAGCCGGGGAAAAGGCATGGTTGGGAGAAGAGATGGCCGTGAAAGTGATGGCGAGCTCGGCAGAGCCTCTAGTGGCGCAGCAGCTCCACTTCCAGCAGCCTTGGCGGAGCTGCAGGGGCACTAATGGTGGCGGCAGCGACTGTTCTTCGGCCCGAGGCGCAGAGAGCTCAGAGAGGCAATGGGGAGGAGGGAAAAGAGATGAGGAAGGAGTGGAGAAGGCCCTGGCATTCCATTTCAACGAATGGAGTGGGAAGGGGCGCGGCCAGTGGCCGACAATGGAGGCAGAAGCTCCAGAGCTCGAGCGCCACGTGGACAAAAGCTCGAACAGGTGGCGGGTGTGTTTCTGCCGAGTTTGGGATTCGATTTTGGGCATATTCCCAGCATATTCTGCCCTGGGCGCCAAAACAAAAGAGGTAGCCTGCGCAATGGCCTACGATCTTTGTTAAGGAAGCTCGGCCATTTGATGAACGTATTAACGGGTAATTAGCTCTAAAGTTGATGCTATCAACAAGCTAATTACGATCAAGGATCGAGTGGCAACTCTTGTCAAACGAAGTCGGATTGACCTCAAATTTGAATATGTTGTGCTCCAAAGAGTTTGTGACAACTTTTATATTTGGTCCAACTCAAGTTGCTTAACGAAATTTGGTGAACACGGGAAGGCCATGAAATCAACACCATTTTCAGACTTAGAATTTACCCAAGTCCTGAAATCAGATTTTTCTTCTGTCTTGTGTTCACTTTTTGAGGCACTTAGGGTTTGAATCATGACTTGGTCCAAAAATAGCATTTGTTCTACCCCAAAATATCTATAACTTTTATTTTGGGTCAAACTTCATATCTTGCTCCAAAATAATATTTCCACTTTGGTCAAAGTAACATCATTAGAGAGCTCAATTTGGATATTTAGGCCAATTGAGGTATCTTCTTGACATTTTCTCAACATGAAACCTTCATGACTTTTGTTGTAGAGTTCAAGTAGAGTTGTTTGGGGAAGGTTGCAAGGTTTGGTGGACTTTGCATGCTCATGTTCACGTAGTCCTGCAATCCAATCAAGCAGAGGGCTTGTCATCTCATGTGACTTCCCAATTTAAATCTTCATGCAACTTCTCCAATGATCAAGGTAGATGGAGATGAATATGAAATAGTGATTAGGATCATTGATTGAAATAACTTGATTAGGTCCACACTCGCTGGTTAGCTCATGACTAACACCTGGGGTGTGACAATGGGGGCCGATGACGAAGTCCCCGTCATCCTGGGAAGGCCGTTCCTCAACACCATGAATGCCATCATCTACATGGGATCCGGCCAAGTCCACTTACAACTCCCAGGTAAGAGAATTAAATGTCCTTTCAATGGTTATAAATCGATGCAACAGGCAAGGAAGAATCTGTGGAGAAACGAGCCATAATATGCACCCCGCCGAAAGAATCAACCGCCAAGGTCCAAAAAGGCCGAACTGGTAAGTAAGGCTGAGGTGTTAAACAAGGCTGACTCCACCGAATCACAAGCATCAACCAAGAAGGAATGGCGGAAGAAAGAGGTGCGATCATCACGGTCTCCATCTCCGGGACCGATCGAAGCACCCGAAGAATGAACCCGAAATGGAGAGGTCCTGCTATATGGACCTAAAACATGGAGCCCTTGCTGGTAAGGTAAATCAGTATTTATCCCATATTTAATTCTTGCATTTCAATTTTGAATTTTCTTCATTGCATTTCATGTTTAATTTTGGCAATAATTTATTTCAACAAAATAAAATAAGTAGATGAATAAAACTTGATAAAGATCATTTCTGCTCACACCTGAGGTGGTGGGACCACCTAGGTGGGGTCGGCCAACCCCACCATGGGGCCCACCCACCTCTGGTGGTGTTGGCCTGGTGTCCTGATCATGCTCCTAAAATTTGAACATCAGCTCCTTTTGAATTTTGGTCGACCATTCTTTTGTCATGACCACTCTCATATGCTTCAAGGAGAATCCAACACCCACAACCATCCAAATTTTGAAAAGTGGACACTTTGGCATGCATGATTGCTCCCATGGTCCATGGGAATCACTTTAAACATGTCCCCACTTTTGTCATACACCTTTTACCTTCACAAAATACTAGACAAGGGAATCTCTGAAAATTTTAAAACTTTTGGTCCACCACTAGTCTCTACTTTTCTGGACACACTGTTTAGAGCTGAAAGGGGACAAAACCTGGTTCGGCCGAACCATGTTTTGGCTCCCCCCAAGAAAGTGGTGTTTGAATTCAAATAGATTCCCTGTGAAAAGATAAAAGCAACACTGAACCTGCAATTTTTGGTTCGGCCGACCCACTATTTGAGTCCTCTCTGCAGAGTTGCATTTGAATTCAAATAGATTTCCTGTCCAAAGGCAAAAGTAACCCTGATCTTGTCATAATGGGTTCGGCCGACCCATCAATTGAGAGCTGTCAGCAAGGACAAGTTTGAATTCAAATAGATTGCCTGTCCAAAGTTGAAAACAACAAAAATCTGGTAATGGGGGGGGTCGGCCGAACTGGGTCTAGTGGCCTGACCACTAGCCCTTCTCCCCCTATAAATACCCTTGCATTGTGTGCTCAAATCCACACCCAAACCAGCTGATTTATGCCGAGCACACAATCTCTCTTCTTCTCTCCATTTGAGCAAGGTCTTTCTCAAATTTAGTTTAAGTTTTGCCACTCAAACCAAAAACCCAAAAATATTGTAGTAGTAGAAGCTTGTCTCACTCTCATCTTTGCTCTCAAAATCTTGTTTGTGGAGGTAACCATACCCCGCAAGAACTACTAACAGTGGTATAGCTAACGCTAATGCTAACGCTAATCCCTGTTGTTGTAGTGTGTTCTTGTGTTAGCTCATTGTTGCAGGATGAAGAAGTTCTCCGCACTCAAGAAGGCCAAGAGTGTCGTAGGGAGTTCCTCCCGACGACCCCGCCATGATGAAGATGAAGGAAGAGAAGCTCCACCAAGAAGAAGCTTTGGAGTGCCTTCCGAGAGGACGTTCGATCCCGAGAGCGGCCTCATGCTAAATCAAGAAGAGTACCAAAGGTACACCTCCATCCGACACCGAGGGTATGAATATACCAGCATCATGGACCCTATCCTTTTGGGCAGCACAGGTATGACCGTGGAATTTAATACTATATTCAATATAATCGGTTGGGGAAGTTTTTGGGAAGTGTAAGAACTTGGAATAGAAAAGCTCACCATTGAATTTCTATGCTCTTTACAAGCCACTGAAAATAATATCTACTTCCACATGTTTAACCAAGACTATAATTTAACATGGGGAGTTTTTAGCATGGCACTTGGTTTTTGTCACACCCAATTTTAAGGATAAAATTGAATGCATAACCGTATGTGCGCCCCAGGATCAGTCACACATATAAGCCGACAAATACAAGGTAATATCAAAAGACAATGATCAAATACATAACGTAGTAATAATTAAAATAGAACCTTTAAGAAGCAAACAGCGGAAAGACACTCCGATCTTCGCGTGTAGACGCCAACTCCACAGGGACACCACTGACTGGTTGACCACAAGCCTAAACTTCTCCTGAGGTGTGGGGGAATAGCAAGAGTGAGTCCATGTCGAACTCAGCAAATATAACGTGGGGTTTATGAGGCTCAAAAAGGATAGACACGGGTTTACAGCGGTTTGCTTTTAATTAATCATCCTTTTATGCAGTAGGATAGCAACAAATGAATAAGCCCATTCTCATGATCATAGTAAACATAATTAATGAGTAGCAATAAATAGATTTAGCAATAAGTAAGCATCACCCCAAAAGATAACTACTCCATAAGACATCCAAGGCCACTCTTGACCGTGAGCTCGGCTAGTATACCAGTTTTACACTCTGTAGAGGTGGTGCACTTTCACTATGAGCCGTGATTCCCATTTGCTCGGGTTAATTACTCCCATAACACTACCAAGGTGAGAGAGCAGGGTTTCACTATGAAGCCTTTCAAAGGTTCGTCTAACATGTTAGGGCCGCGAGGTTTCCTCGGCAAGCAGATGTAGAGCCCCCCTTCCATATGGCACAAGGTCACGCAGGTTATACACATATGGACAGAGGCCGCACTATACCCGAGTCGTCTAAGCCCCTCTTGCGCCTTTCGGTAACCTCTAACAAGCTAGAAAAGGTCCTCATACTGACCCAAAACCAGAGCCATGTAGCCCTCATAGTTGCACTGTCAATCCCGGTGTCATACTTACAGATCATTATTAAGGGTGAAGGATTTTGAGCATCACAAAAACTATGCTCAAATCCCCTAGTTCCATGTTGCTAAAAGGCATCTTTTAATCATATTGCATAATCAATTAATCAGTTTACATGATCATGATTCCCAAAAGCGCACTAGCAACATTTACCATATGCATAATCCCATAGGTGGCAAGGAACAAGATAACAATACTAGGTAGAAACTATGGTTAACAAGGTAGACACATGCACATGAAATTAATTATTGCGGTGAATAGGATAACAAGGAAGACCCCATGCTATACTTTCCTTGATCAAAGTACTCTGGAGAACTTGGATCCTCAACGTACTCCTGATCACCAACGTATTGCTCACCGTCTGAACTTGATCATAAAATCACCACACAATCATCAAGGCAATCATACACGAAGCAAACAAGATTTAGATTAGAAATAGTACACCAACAGTAGAAAAGCAGATTTAAAAGTTTATAAAAATAATCCACGCGTCGCTACGATTCCAACGATATAAAGATCACGAAAATCGGAGTTCAAACGGAAAAGTTATGAAATAAACAAGTTTTACTTTAATAAAATAATAGATTAAATCTAATCTCGAATTTTAAAAGTTGAAAACATGAGTAACAGTAGCATCATTAGGTAGATTACGAAATTACGAATCTAACGAGACTTGAATGGATCAAATCGGAGCTAAAACGAATAAAATATGGCCGAAATAAACTGAGTGGCAAATCTGTAAATATTGAAAACGTATTTTTGAATCTAAACCGAGGAAAATACGTTTTCTAAAAAGGAAAGTGTAATCTGAAAAATACACCAAAGGATCGTGGGTTAGAACATTAAAAAGCTCAGGGGCTCTTTTGCAAAAGTGCCGGCGAAAGGGTATCTCTCACTGTGAGCCGTTGGATCGGCCGTGGACGGCGCAGGTAGCTCGGGAAAAGAGGGGCAGCTCGGGTCACCGGAGTCGGGCGGCGCCCGGCCGATTCCTCACCGGTAAGGTGGCCGGAGACGGCGTTTTCGGGGCTAGGAAGCTCGGCACACCTCGGGATCTGGTCGGGAAGCAAGAGGAGTTCAAGCCGAACCTATCTATGGTTTCGGTTGCCACAGAGGTAGCTCGGGGAGGATCCGGCGAGCTAGGTGGCGGAACTATGGCGGCGGCGAAGCTCGGCATCATGGCTATAGTGCACAAAACCGAGGGAGAAGGGGTCGGGAAGGTTCCTGACCTTGCTGCGAAGCTTGGAGAACAACCAATTTCGACGGAGAAGTCCTCCCGAGGAGAAATCGACGGCGGCGGCGGAGCTCGGGGCGACGGCGGAGCTCGGGGCGGCGGCTAGGGCAAGATCGGAGGGCGTGGCTTGCTCGGGAACTTGTGGGGAGGGACGGCAGGGCTCGGCCGACCTATATAGTGGCGCGAGGGAGGCGTAGGAGATCCGGACTCGTCCAAGGATCCCGGCGGCAGAAAGCTTCAAGCAGCGGCGGCTCTGTTCACGCGAGGGCAGGAAGAGGCAATGCCGCTAGGGCTGGATGGCGGCAAATAGGGGCCCGCCTGGACTTATATAGTCCCGAGGCGATGGGGATAGGGGAGTTGAGTTCGCCTCGGATATAGGAGATCGAATCGAGGGCAGCGAGCGACGAACTCGCTCTGTTCGTTCTCGCGTCGGACTCTCGGCGATCAGCAGAGGGAAACAGGGGAGGGGCTGTCCTGTGGGTCCCACAGGTCGGTAGCACCGAGCGCTGGGGTCGGGCTGGCAGTCACGGCAGAGGGATGCTCCACGCGCGCGTGCTCGGTCGCGGCGTGGCTCTCTGTTTTGGACGCCCCGGGGAGAAGAAAGGAAGGAGGAGAAGACGGACTGCCCTGTGGGGCCCGCCTGTCATCCAAAGATGGGAAGAGGGGGCGCTCAGCTTGCTGCGCCGGCTGGCTAGCTAGTTAGCTGGGCCTCGGCCCAAGTTAGCAAGGGAGGGGGCAGGCCGAAAGGAAGAGGAGGACTGGGCCCTCGGGCCAAAATCAGAGAGGGAAGGGTTTTCCTATTTCCCTTTTCTATTTTCTAATTTCATTTTCAAAAGGATTTTCAATTTGGGTTTTGAAATATTTGAAAAAAATTCAAATAAGCTACAATAGTACAAAGAAGAAATGCTCCAGCATGAATGCATCATACATGTGTATGACCTAGGTTTGATTTTATATTTGAGAAAAATTATTATTTCCCTGTATTGGAATGATCAACTAATTGCATAATTAAATAAATTCCCACTATTTAAAAGAATGCAATTTTTCGGGTGTTACAATTCTACCCCCTTAAAAGGAATCTCGTCCCGAGATTCGAGAGAGCAAGATCAAAAGAATGAAGTTTAGATGTTTGAGGAGATTCAGATACTCTACCATTGAATCTTCTTTGTTTTCTCGGGTACCTCCTCTTTCATGATAATAATTCTGATGCTCATTTCCTGTTGTCACCACCTTTATAAATACACCATGTAATGTTTCCATAACCTTGATGGGTACCCAGTATGGTAAGATCCTTTGTCAGTAATAACTCATCCAATCGCATATGTGATACACATCTAATGTTCCATATAATATCTCAAGTGATTCCAATGTTTATGGGTCCATCACGCTTCCGCTGCGCTACTCTGATATTCCATCCAAACACTACACTTGTGTCCGATTAGGCAATATTCCTCAACTTCATACATGAATTGATATTTCTGAATCTTGTGCTTGATAGTGTCCTCTCCAAACGCGGAGGTATCTGATTATTCCAAGTAAAATCACCAAAGCTCAGAAATCTTCGTCTTGTTACTCTTTAGCTTGGCTACCCCCCTTAAAAGAAATTAACTTGGGACACCAAGGATAGCTTGCGTCTTCTTCTGAGTGGGTTGATTACTACCATCATGTACTTCTAACATCCCAACAGTACCCATGAGCATAGGTAAGAATAGGTAATCTGAAGTTATTCGCAAGCAGAAAAATAATAGCTCAATAAATCAGTTGTAACTCCAAATCTGTTACTCCAAATAAGCCGCAGCACATACCGTTGGAAAGCTGCTGAAATTTCCTACAACTTTGATGTAGAACATGTTTCCAAATTCTGTAGTTATAATGGTCGAAAACAGGGCACAACCAAAATATTTTCAGATTTCGGACAGCACAGTTGCATCGTCTTGTGATTTTCACAACTCCCAAACCATAATAGCTATCAGGGTGATTCTTACGCCCACAGAACGATCTTGAAGTCAACTTATGTCCAGAATTTTTCCAAGATTTTTTTGATCTTCCAAAAATAGAGGTAGAAGCTAACAAGGACATGTTGCTCCAAGAAGACAGAATAAAGCAAGCAATAGAGAAAGAGAACCCAACTATGTATTCCATTAATCCTTATACCTTGGGCATATAAACTAAATGAAATTATGAACAACTCCATAAAATCATTGCACTCATTACAAAGATTCAAATCAAGCAAGTTCATAATAACAATTCGACAAGGCACAACAATTATTGATACTCAACTTGCGATTCTATCGCGCGTTCTATCTCTATCAAGGGTTCAACTCTAAGGCTTCAACTTCATGTTATGAAAGAATGAAGTAAGAGATAGTTCTAAAAGAATTTCAAGCCAAGGGGCGGATAAAAGATTTATAGCAATAAGGAGGAGATGAATATCAAGGTAAGGGGTATAGCAAAGCAGAAATTATCAATGGTTATGGAACAAGGACTCCATAGGAAGTTATAAAACTTAAGATGGTCTATTTCTTACTAGGCTTGCGTCCTACAGTCAGCATTGCTCCGATACCAATTTGTCACACCCAATTTTAAGGATAAAATTGAATGCATAACCTTATGTGCGCCCCAGGATCAGTCACACACATAAGCCGACAAATACAAGGTAATATCAAAAGACAATGATCAAATACATAACGTAGTAATAATTAAAATAGAACCTTTAAGAAGCAAACAGCGGAAAGACACTTCGATCTTCGCGTGTAGACACCAACTCCACAGGGACACCACTGACTGGTTGACCACAAGCCTAAACTTCTCCTGAGGTGTGGGGGAATAGCAAGAGTGAGTCCATGTCAAACTCAGCAAATATAACGTGGGGTTTATGAGGCTCAAAAAGGATAGACACGGGTTTACAGCGGTTTGCTTTTAATTAATCATCCTTTTATGCAGTAGGATAGCAACAAATGAATAAGCCCATTCTCATGATCATAGTAAACATAATTAATGAGTAGCAATAAATAGATTTAGCATTAAGTAAGCATCACCCCAAAAGATAACTACTCCATAAGACGTCCAAGGCCGCTCTTGACCGTGAGCTCGGCTAGTGTACCAGTTTTACACTCTGCAGAGGTGGTGCACTTTCACTATGAGCCGTAATTCCCATTTGCTCGGGTTAATTACTCCCATAACACTACCAAGGTGAGAGAGCAGGGTTTCACTATGAAGCCTTTCAAAGGTTCGTCTAACATGTTAGGGCCGCGAGGTTTCCTCGGCAAGCAGATGTAGAGCCCCCCTTCCATATGGCACAAGGTCACGCAGGTTATACACATATGGACAGAGGCCGCACTATACCCGAGTCGTCTAAGCCCCTCTTGCGCCTTTCGGTAACCTCTAACAAGCTAGAAAAGGTCCTCATACTGAGCTAAAACCAGAGCCATGTAGCCCTCATAGTTGCACTGTCAATCCCGGTGTCATACTTACAGATCATTATCAAGGGTGAAGGATTTTGAGCATCACAAAAACTATGCTCGAATCCCCTAGTTCCATGTTGCTAAAAGGCATCTTTTAATCATATTGCATAATCAATTAATCAGTTTACATGATCATGATTCCCAAAAGCGCACTAGCAACATTTACCATATGCATAATCCCATAGGTGGCAAGGAACAAGATAACAATACTAGGTAGAAACTATGGTTAACAAGGTAGACACATGCACATGAAATTAATTATTGCGGTGAATAGGATAACAAGGAAGATCCCATGCTATACTTTCCTTGATCAAAGTACTCTGGAGAACTTGGATCCTCAACGTACTCCTGATCACCAACGTATTGCTCACCATCTGAACTCGATCATAAAATCACCACACAATCATCGAGGCAATCATACACGAAGCAAACAAGATTTAGATTAGAAACAGTACACCAACAGTAGAAAAGCAGATTGAAAAGTTTATAAAAATAATCCACGCGTCGCTACGATTCCAACGATATAAAGATCACGAAAATCGGAGTTCAAACGGGAAAGTTATGAAATAAACAAGTTTTACTTTAATAAAATAATAGATTAAATCTAATCTCAAATTTTAAAAGTTGAAAACATAAGTAACAGTAGCATCATTAGGTAGATTACGAAATTACAAATCTAACGAGACTTGAACGGATCAAAACGGAGCTAAAACGAATAAAATATGGCCGAAATAAACTGAGTGGCAAATCTGTAAATATTGAAAACGTATTTTTGAATCTAAACCGAGGAAAATACGTTTTCTAAAAAGGAAAGCGTAATCTGAAAAATACGCCAAAGGATCACGGGTTAGAACATTAAAAAGCTCAGGGGCTCTTTTGCAAAAGTGCCGGCGAAAGGGTATCTCTCACTGTGAGCCGTTGGATCGGCCGTGGACGGCGCAGGTAGCTCGGGAAAAGAGGGGCGGCTCTGGTCACCGGAGTCGGGCGGCACCCGGCTGATTCCTCGCCGGCAAGGTGGCCGGAGACAGCGTTTTCGGGGCTAGGAAGCTCGGCACACCTCGGGATCTAGTCGGGAAGCAAGAGGAGTTCAAGCCGAACCTATCTATGGTTTCGGTTGCCACAGAGGTAGCTCGGGGAGGATGCGGCGAGCTAGGTGGCGGAACTATGGCGGCGGCAAAGCTCGGCATCATGGCTATAGTGCAAAAAACCGAGGGAGAAGGGGTCGGGAAGGTTCCTGACCTTGCTGCGAAGCTTGGAGAACAACCAATTTCGACGGAGAAGTCCTCCCGAGGAGAAATCGACGGCGGCGGCGGAGCTCGGGGCGACGGCGGAGCTCAGGGCGGCGGCTAGGGCAAGATCAGAGAGCGTGGCTTGCTCGGGAACTTGTGGGAAGGGACGGCAGGGCTCGGCCGACCTATATAGGGGCGCGAGGGAGGCGTAGGAGATCCGGACTCGTCCGAGGATCCCGGCGGCGGAAAGCTTCAGGCAGCGGCGGCTCTGTTCGCGCGAGGGCAGGAAGAGGCAATGCCGCTAGGGCTGGATGGCGGCAAATAGGGGCCCACCTGGACTTATATAGTCCCGAGGCGATGGGGATAGGGGAGTTGAGTTCGCCTCGGATATAGGAGATCGAATCGAGGGCGGCGAGCGACGAACTCGCTCTGTTCATTCTCGCGTCGGACTCTCGGCGATCAGCAGAGGGAAACAGGGGAGGGGCTGTCCTGTGGGTCCCACAGGTCGGTAGCACCGAGCGCTGGGGTCGGGCTGGCAGTCACGGCAGAGGGATGCTCCGCACGCACGTGCTCGGTCGCGGCGTGGCTCTCTGTTTTGGGCGCCCCGGGGAGAAGAAAGGAAGGAGGAGAAGAGGGACTGCCCTGTGGGGCCCGCCTGTCATCCAAAGATGGGAAGAGGGGGCGCTCAGCTTGCTACGCCGGCTGGCTGGCTAGTTAGCTGGGCCTCGACCCAAGTTAGCCAGGGAGGGGGCAGGCCGAAAGGAAGAGGAGGACTGGCCCCTCGGGCCAAAATCAGAGAGGGAAGGGTTTTCCTATTTCCCTTTTCTATTTTCTAATTTCATTTTCAAAAGGATTTTCAATTTGGGTTTTGAAATATTTGAAAAAAATTCAAATAAGCTACAACAGTACAAAGAAGAAATGCTCCAGCATGAATGCATCATACATGTGTATGACCTAGGTTTGATTTTATATTTGAGAAAAATTATTATTTCCCTATATTGGAATGATCAACTAATTGCATAATTAAATAAATTCCCACTATTTAAAAGAATGCAATTTTTCGGGTGTTACAGTTTTGATAATGACTGTCATCTAGATCTTGTTAATGCAACAAGAAGATTTGATAAAGCTGAATTTTGGAAAGCTATAACAGGATCTAATGATTGCTCTGACCCTAAAACCGATGAAATTCATAATCCTACTTTGCGCTTGATCCGATATTGGATGGCTATAACTTTTCTTCCTGGCTCTAATGTGCAAGTTCTTTATAATGATGAATTAAGACTGCTCTATGCCATGACAAAGAAAATAAAAGTTTCACCTGTTAAGATGTTAGTCCACTTTTGGCTTGGTATTTTCCATAGAAGCGAGCCCATATTCTTCACTTCTTTTATCACGCGAATTGCTGAAACAATGGACTTGCTAGATGGAAAACATTACTTTGAATACATTGCCTCTCCTAGAGATATTGTAACCAAAGATTTCTTGATAAGCACTTAAGTCCTAAAAAGAGTTGAAAATGGTGATATAAAAATGATTTATCCCGGCCATACAGCCGAAATCTCTCTCCCTTGTGAGAGGCGTCGGTTGTATGCGCTGCGCACGCTAACCATAAATTGGGACCGAGAGGCAAGAAGCCAAAATGTTGCAGTACCAAGAAGGGTGACAAGGAGCATGTCACAAGCCGCTCAATTTGAGCAAGGTGGCACATCACGAGCTGCAGGGAGATATGAAGAAGAAGGCGATGAGGCAAGTTTAATGAACATTTCAAGGTCCATGGAAGGGCCTCAACAGCACACTCCAAGAGTGCGCACTCCCCATCCGTCCACACGAAGCCAAGGATCAGAAATGGACCAACTTATCAATGACATGGGCATAATGCAAGTTGAGCACGATGCAACTTTGAATATGGCACAACAAAATGCTCAACTACTTGCAAGCTATCCAAGACGAAGAAGCACAACGCTGGGCGGGATGGTTCCAATACTACCCGCCACCACAATGAGCAAAAGGACAAGCTTGGGGGAGATCCTCTCCCCCACCAAGGTAAGTATTCTATCCTAACTATTTACAATTTATTGCATATAAAAAAATGCATAAGATAAAAATACCAAAAATATTTCTCTTATTCCCATATGTCTCATGAATATTTATCTTCCTCATGGAAATGATGAATAGTTGCTCTGTTAATGTTTCTTTAATGTCTAGTTTACAACTTAGTATTTCTTTGAGTATAGATCACTTGGCTCATTTAAATCATCATGAACCTGAAAACTTTATGGATGCTAAGTGCTAGAACTAAGTCTAAGTTGTTGTGAGATATGATATAGTGAAACAAGAGCTACTATAATATTGTTCTAAGCATGCATGATTACTGGAGATTTATTTCTTAACAATCAAAACCTTATTGTTCTTCAATGGTGATAAATTCCTACCACAGCCATATATGTTACACATGTATAAAACCTTCCACTTAAGCTTTGTATTGAGTGTTGTCAAGTCTTTTTGACCCTTATTGAGAGTCTTATCATGCTCCCAAGATCAAGATCACGCACACACCATATATACATGCTGCTTCTACACTGAAGTACACAACCACATGCCTTTCATTTTCACCAAATAAATGCTCCATGTGTTAAAGTCATAGAAAATCTCTCTTAGTCATTATGGTAGTAGAGACAAAAGGCTATGGAAAATAAAAAGAAAGATGGACACAAGAAAGTCCATAGAAAAGAAAAGAAAAATATTTGAGCAAGTCTAGGCTCATAAATAAAGAAAGGAAAAATGATAGCCATGTCTCTAAAATTTGTTAGAGAGAGATACAATTCAAATAGAGGAGCATTATTTTCCATCATCATCCACACACTTGCACATCTTGATCTAAGGGCATGACACTTCTCTCTTTGGATCCAAGCTTTGACTCTACAACATATGCAAAGTAAGTATGCTATATTCTTTCATTCCTACCTTAAGCTCCACATAAGCCATTTTTAGAAGTAGAATGAGAAAGAGAAGGCAACATTTACTTTATGCCTTGGTAAGGAATCATACACCATTAGAGAGACATGAGAGAACGATATGAGGAACATTAAGTTTTCTTTTGCAAAACATTGCTAAAACCTCCAGTATGAAACTTGCAAGAATGAGAAAAGTAGTGCTCAAGTTAAACTGTTCTATCTCCCAACCACCTAAGGCAAAGGGAAGTTCATTAGCCCCATAAAGGACTAAGGTAAAATAGGTGAATTTCTATAGCCAATTTTTCCATTCAAAAGAGAAGTATTTAGTTGTACACATGGTATTATTGAAATATGAACATAGTAGTAACTCCTGATCCACTGAGGCTAAGTTTAATTATTTGCTCGGGACGAGCAAAGGCTAAGCTTGGGGGATCTTGTTGACGGTGGATATACCCTAAAATTCCACATTCAAACACCGTCAATAGGCCTCGGATCCAAGGGGGAATAAACACAACATGAGCATATTTTATCAATAACGAGTTCCACTTGTACTCTTAGCTTGTGATTGCAGGGAACACCAAATCAGTGCAAAAGTGAGCAGCTAGGGGCTAACTACATGGTTCGGCCGAACCATGTTATGTTGCCCCAGGCCACCAACTTTTAACACAGTGCATACAACATCAAATGGAAGAGATCAGAGCCAAGGGTGGGCCCACCCATGGGTCGGCCGAACTGCCCATGGGGCCCACCTGGCTCTGGTGACATGGCAGGATCCGTGTGACACTCCAACCAAGTCATTTCATCCATCGGATCAACTTGTGCTTTCATTCAACGGTGGAGATCAAAGGCACACGGATTGAGGCATGAAACGAAGCAATCAAAATAGAACCAACACATAGGAAGAGTCTATGACAGATGGGGACTACGGTGGTGGTCCCAACCCACTAGGGGAGGGTCGGCCGAACCACCATTGGTGGGCCCAGGCCACCTACACCATCACTAACTGGTGGGGACACCTTCTAGAAGCTCCTGGCTGAGCCCACCAGTCATAGGGGGGTCGGCCGAACCCTCCCTGGTGCCCAGCCAGGTCGGTTGGCCTTCACCGACTCCAAGCATGTTTTCCATGTGCTCAAATCACCAAAGCCGTCCATCTTGAGGCAGTTACAAGGCGGTGGATCCAAGGGTGGAGAGGCAAGGAGCACGCGGATCGCTGACATGGCACCCCCTCATTCTCCACTATAAATAGAGGCTGCCCACTCCTCTTCAAGACACACCATACAACACAAGAAGCAAGCTAGAGTGAAGTTCTACTCTTTAGTAGTAGTATTAGTCTCGTGTGGGAGTTAGAGTTGAGTCGAGCTATGCTCGGAGTCTCCGGAGTCGTCTACTGGAGAGTCTGGTATAGCTCTTGTACCTTTCCTTCTGTAAGACTTTATCCTTTTCAATATATATTATCTTTACTTTACTTCACTAAGTTCTCACTTAGTCTTTACTATTCTTTATAGTATTGTTGTGTCTTGTCTTATTCTATAGTTGTTTTATACTTGATAGTCATCTTGTCCCAACTCAACGTGTGTTAGTTCATCGCCTGTCATAGGGTGTTCTAGTTGTTGATACGCAGCTAGAATAGTGAGACTTAGTGTAAGCGTGGTGCTTAGACTAGATCTTGCCTTTGATTACCGCTTGTCGCATGGATTGTTTGTGGGTGCTAGCAGGTGGTGACCGCCCTGTATAGTCTTAGTATCCCTCTACGTGTTTTAGGCAAGTTCTTAAAAGGTAGGCTCCCATAAGAGTGTAGGTGCTTCAGGTAGAGGTTTTGTCCTCTATTGTCTCGCACTACCCCCTGCACACGGTAGTAAGGTAACTATCTTAGTATAAGTCATCTATTTGATAGGGTAAGTCACAAGAGTAAAGTAAGAGATCTCGTCCCGAGATTTAGTAACGCTAAAAACCCTGGGTTAAGTAATGGAAAAGAAACCGTGTCACACAAACACACTTCTTTTCTTACTATGGAATAGGTGGGGAAGTTTGCATTTTTACAAAACAGAAGAAATATATCAGACTACAGAGAAGCATAGAACTCTGAAAAGTTCTCAGATAGAAAATCCTCGGATTCCCATGTAGCCTCTTCTTCGGAATGCTGACTCCATTGAATTTTGTACCACTTTGTGGTTGTCCTTCGAGTGACTCGATCCCTTTGGTCAAAGGCTCTGATCAGGTACTCTGCATAGGTCAAGTCTGACTTGAGTTCTACCCCTTCAAGGTCGATAACTCGGTCAGGCACTCGAAGACATTTCTTCAACTGCGACACATGGAACACATTGTGAACCTCTGACAATTGCTCAGGAAATTTTAGTTGATACGCTACAGGTCCACACCTTTGTATGATTTGGAACGGACCAATGTAGCGCGGGGATAACTTTCCCTTAACCCCGAAACGACTGACTCCCTTCATTGGTGAGACTTTCAGATATACATATTCTCCTACTTCGAATGCTAGAGGTCGACGTCTTTTGTCAGCATAACTCTTTTGGCGATACTGGGCCGCCTTCATATTAGCTCGAATAGTTCAAACTTTTTCTTTGGCTTCTATAACCATGTCGACTCCAAAGAACCTTCGTTCTCCGGGTTCAGACCAATTCAACGGGGTTCGACATCTGCGACCATATACTGCTTCGAATGGTGCCATCTTGATGCTTTCCTGATAGCTATTATTATAAGAAAATTCTATTAAGGACAAACATTCGTCCCAACTAGCCAAATAATTGAGAACACAAGCTCTCAGCATATCCTCGAGAATCTGATTGACTCTCTCAGTTTGACCCCTAGTCTGAGGATGATAAGCAGTACTGTGCAGAAGCTTAGTACCCAAGGACTCATGGAAGGATTTCCAAAAATTAAAGACAAACTATGTACCTCTGTCAGATACAATAGTCTTCGGCACTCCATGAAGTTTCATAATGTTATTAATGTATAAGCGGGCATACATTGTCGCAGTGTATGCGAGCTTAACAGGTAGGAAGTGGGCTTGTTTGGTGAGGCGATCTACAATAACCCATATTGAATCAAAGCCCCTAGATGTCTTGGGCAAACCCACTATAAAATCCATACTGATATCTTCCCATTTGCCTCCAGGAACAGGTAATGGGTGGAGTTCACCTGCTGACTTCATGTGCACAGCCTTTACTCTCTGACAGGTGTCACACTCAGCAACGTATTGGGCAATCTGGATCTTCATTTTGGTCCACCAGAATCTCTGCTTCAGGTCCTGATACATCTTATTACTTCCTGGATGAATAGAAAATCTTGTTAAATGTGCTTCATCAAGGATTTTTCGACGTAACTTAGGAACTTTTGGAACTACTAAATGATTCTTGAACCATACGACCCCATCATCATCAATTCGAAAGCAGTCAGCTTTTCCAGCTAAAACTTTTTTCTTGATGTGTTTAATGCCTTTATTCTTTTTCTGTGCAGCAACAATCTCTTCTCGGATAGTTGACTCAATGCTGAGGTTGGTTAGGATGCGTTGTTGACCCATCTCGATGTTCAACTTTTCAAGCTCATAACACAAGGAAAGGTCTAACGGCCTCACTGTCAGACAGTGGCAGTGAGCCTTTCTACTAAGTGCATCGGCAACTACATTCGCCTTATCAGGATGGTAATGCACTTCCAGATCATAATCCTTTATCAGTTTGAGCCATCTTCTTTGCCTCATATTCAACTCTGATTGAGTGAAGATATACTTCAAACTCTTATGATCTGTGTATATATGACAAGTGTTGCCCAGCAAATAATGACGCCAGATCTTTAGAGCGTGAACAACAGCGGCTAACTCCAAATCATGAGTTGGATAGTGTTCTTCATGTCGCTTCAGCTGACGAGATGCATATGCAATGACTCGGCCTTCTTGCATCAGCACACAACCAATACCGATGCCCGAAACATCGCAATACACGTCAAACGGCTTCTCGATGTCAGGCTGAGCTAAGACAGGAGCAGTGGTCAAAAGCTTTTTCAAGGTCTGAAAAGCTTCTTCACACTCAGCTGACCATTTGAAATTCACATCATTCTTGAGAAACTCAGTGATTGGCTTAGCTATCTTAGAGAAGTTAGAGATGAATCGGCAATAGTATCCTGCCATTCCCAGAAAACTTCTAACTTGATGAACAGTGGTCGGCGGTTGCCAATTCAAGACTTCCTCAACCTTTCTGGGATCGAGAGCTACACCTTCAGCTGATAGTATATGTCCCAGAAATTGGATTTCCTTTAACCTATATGCACACTTGCTGAACTTGTCATACAGCTTATGCTCCCTTAATCGAGTCAGAACAATGCGAAGATGTTCCGCATGTTCCTCCTCGCTCCTTGAATATATCAAGATGTCATCTATGAACACAACTACAAACTTGTCCAACTCTGGCATGAACATAGAGTTCATTAAATACATGAAGTGAGCAGGAGCATTGATCAGACCGAAAGACATGACCAAGTACTCGTATAACCTATAACGAGTAGTGAAAGCTGTTTTAGGAATATCCTCGGGACGAATCTTTATTTGGTGATACACCGAGCGAAGGTCAATCTTAGAAAACACCTTTGCTCCAGCAAGCTGATTAAAAAGAAGATCAATCCGAGGCAGAGGGTACTTGTTCTTGATAGTGACTTCATTTAACGGTCTATAGTCAACACACAACCTTAGAGTTTTGTCCTTCTTCTTTACAAAGATAGCAGGACAACCCCATGGAGAAGACCTTGGTCTGATAAATCCCTTATCTAGCAACTCTTGTAGTTGAATCTTCAGTTCTGCCAACTCATTCGGAGGCATTCTATAAGACCTTCGGGAAATTGGAGCTGTTCCCGGCTTCAACTCAATGGTAAACTCTACATCCCGGTCAGGAGGTAATCCAGGCAGCTCTTCAGGAAACACATCTGAAAACTCATAGACTACCGGAATGTCCTGAACCTCTTTCACTGAGGTGGCATTAACTCTTTCAACAGCCCTCTGAGGTGTTGGAAGTTGGATGAGAAGTTGAGAAGTACTATTAGATAAGTTCACTTTTATAGTTCTATTCAAAGTATCAATAATAGCCCCTCGTTGGTACATCCAGTTCATACCTAGGATCACATCTATATCTTGATCCTTTAACACTATCATTGATGTGGGGAAAAGATGACCACCCAAGTCTATAGGTACCTGATATACCATTTCCTTGGTACTCAGTCGTCCCCTAGGCGACTGCACTATAATACATTCCTTAGCTTCCCCAATTGGAATATCATGCTCAATGACAAATGTACGATTGATAAAAGTATGAGATACACCAGAATCAAAAAGCATAATAGCAGGATGATTTGCAACAGGAAACCTACCAAGCATGACGGGTTCTCCTTTTGGGATCTCATTGACCTGAGTATAGTGGACTTGTCCAACTTTCTTCACGGCCTTACCCTTCTGGTTCTGCTGATTGTTACGGTTCTGATTCTGCTGCTGCTGCTGCTGACCACCAACAACCTTCGGTACATTCTGATTATACTGTCTCGGAAACAGGCAATCACGGGAGTAATGCCCGGGCTTTCCATAGTTAAAGCATGGAGCGTTATAATTTGGTGGTGGAACTTGGATACGAACACCAGGGGCGTTCGGCTGAGTGGTATTTGGCTTATTAATATTCTGTGGTGCGGCAGCAGGGCGGATAACAACCTGTTGCCAGGGCAGATATTGTGGCTATGGATACTGGGTACGTTGGTGTTGCATAGGATGGAACACAATCTTCTGGCGCTTCTTACCACCAGAAGGTCCGGTCGGCACAATCTTCTTCTTTTGTTTCTCCGCCTAATAAGCACAGTTCTTAGCTTCATATGCAATTGCTATATTGAATGCCTGGTGATAAGTAGCATCTGGGTTGGAGGTCAACGCCCTCTGAATTTTTGAGTTCAAACCCCTTTCAAAGCAGTATTTCTTTTTGCGATCAGTGTTCAAATGATCAGGTGCATATTTAGAAAGGTGGTTGAACTTGGACACATACTGCATCACGGTGTCCTCCCTCTGGCGAAGTGCTAGAAACTCATCTAACTTCAGTTTCATGACTCTAGCAGGAATGTAATGGGCACGAAAACCTTCACGGAACTCGGCCCATGTCACACGATGATCTTCTAGATGGGTGGCAACAAAGTTCGCCCACCAGCTGCTGGCAGCTCCCCGAAGCTGTTGTGCTACAAACAGAGGCTTCTGATAGTCGGTGCATTGAATAAGACTAAACTTTTGCTCCATAGTGCGGAGCCAATCGTCAGCCTCCAACGGCTCATCAGCTTTGGTAAAAACCGGTGGACGAGTATCGGTGAAATCCACATAAGTGGTTTCATCCCGGTTATTACGCCCACGACGGTTTCCCTGATTATTCAGATTTTGATTCTGTGCCAGTTGAGCAGTGGCATTCGCCAGTGCGGCGATAGCATCCGCTAATGTTGGTGGAATTGGTGGCGGGTTAGGAAGCTTATCACCGCCATGAGACGTTCCAGCCTCATCAGAAGCATGAGTACGCACCGGCATCTGTATATACAAGCAAGCGATATTCACATATACCTATTCCAAATCTTAGTAGTACATAGCGTTTTACGGATTACAATACCAAAATTTGTCGCGCTCCTAGCACGACATAGCTTAGTGGTTAGTCTAGCCTAGATACTTATTTTACATACCCAATCTAAGGTTTAAGCTATCCTAGGTAGTGCTAGGTGATGCAGGCATGTTGCTGCCCTCGCTGGATTCCGCGTCCTATTCGTCCTGGTTCGCCTCGTCCGACGCGCCATGAGGGTGCAGCTGATGGTACAGTCGGTACATCTCCTCGTGCACCTCCTCATTCTGGCGCTCGAGGTCCCTTGCATAAACCTCTAGCTCGCGAACTCGAGTCAGAGCACGGTCCTCCTGCTCTCCCGCGAGGTCACGTTCCGCCATCACCTCCCGCAGACGTTTCTTCAGTTGGCGCACCTCGATTGCGCCCCTGCAGCGGTTGTCAAACATCCTGTCGAGACGCTCGTGCAGCCTCTCGATCTCCGCCCACAGCTCAGCTTGGCTGCTGTTGGGAGTGACTCTTGGTGCGATCTAGTGCTGTGGCACACCTTGAGGTCCAACCATCTTGCGAGCAGTGCGCTTGGTACGAGCCATCTGTAGAAGGTAAGCTAGACTTAGCTTAACAAAATTACAGGTTAGCAAGAATAGGTTTGGTTCTACTAACCTATGCCCTTTAAGAAGGAAGGTAATTATTAACAAGTTAACAATTATGATGCAGGCAATGTACTTACGAAACAATCACAAGCAAAACAATAAATTGACTTGATAATAATAAATTTTTAAACATAGGGCTAGTATATCATAAATGCTATTTCCCTACAACGCCAATACTCATCAATTTTTGCCTTTATTAAATTGACTAAGACAAGATAATAAGCAATTTGGACCAAATTACAAATTAAAAATGGATCCAAATTATTTTGAAATTTTGCAAAAAGACCCTGCAAGTCTTTGCAATTAAGGCTCCGGTACCAGCTGCGACACAACCTCCTAAGCTATATGGCCCACATGCACCCGTCGTCATCCCAAGGACCTTCGACAGCCGTGCAGGTGACCCGTATAACCTAAAAGGGTCTACCGGGTTTACACGTAAACCCGTTTCCTCCGAACAGGATCTTAATTGTGAAGAGATTACAGAGTACAACATTTCATACAAATTATACAACTCGGAGTACAAGAGCGGAAGACTTAAAATATTACATAGGATTACAAACCAGTATTCTTAATTATACATAAGTATGATTATTACAAACCAAAATATGAGTAGTGGCAGTAGGTAAGTAGCTTATACAACACTTATATTATATAACATCCCTGCCCAAGGGATCAAATACTCACTCACTGTCACTATCCTCCTCGACCACTTCCTCGAACACCGTCATACAACAAGGCCCAACGCAGACCTTGGGTTGCTGATTGCCTGCAACATAGGGTTAACAAATCCTGAGTACAAGGGGTACTCCGCAAGACTTACCCGACTAAAAATTGGGGAGAAGACTCAGGAATGCAGGCCGAAGGGAATCAAGGAGAGGCTTTAGCAAGAATCAAAGAGTTTTGCAGAAAAGCTCTCTAAATCAGCTTAACATTTAATCTCGAAGCTAGGTTAATTCATTTTATTATCTCATCATCAACTCCCTTTCCCACATTTACCTAGTTCTGAACCACTCTTCGCTGTAAGTCAGTGGATCAAGTCTCCATTATCCGAGGAGCAATGACGATTCGAATCGATTGAAAACCCAGCTGGGGATCCCTATCCACACTGCATATGTAGCACCTAAGATTGCATATGCCAACCCCGCCTACCACGGCTTTTCCAAAACTTGAATCGGTCCTGCGCCACCTGAGAGCACAGTACTCCTCTCCTCTCCAGGCACGTCGGCACGAGGGTACACGCTACTCTCGCCATCTCTCCACTCCCAGTGCGTGGTTGTCGGTTCAAGAAGAGGAGCGACCGGAGTCAGAGATTTTCCGTAGTATGTGGCTAGTTGCAAAGTCTTGATGCATCAGGCTGACAACGAATGGTCCCTAATGGATTCCATTTCGTTTTCTTAATAGACAGTCAGAGACACTACATTGAGATTCCTTTCTCAATGCAAGTCTGCTGCCCTGTCAAATAATTACAATAGTACATAATTGTATACCCCAAGCATACAAAATATCTTTTTCATAAAATCTTTACTATTAGGCATGGTTAAGCATTTTATAATCATTTGCCTTTAATTCAGGTTTCAAGGATATTATATCAAGGCAGGTAAATGCAGCAAGTATGTGACGATCAATTCCTATCAACTTAATGCAGTAGCTTAACTCAAGTGATAAAAATTTGTAAATACAAGGAGGGGTTAATGCACCGGGACTTGCTTTGTTGCACGGCGAGGGATGGATCAGGGTTAGAACCGCAGATATCGAAACCACCGACAACTCCCGGGGACTCGTCAGCGGCGACTTGCTCGACTTTCACTTCCTCGCCTTCGGTCACTATACGTGATAATAATGCATGCTTAATGACGGTGCAAATGACATGATTAACAAATAAACAAATTTTAATTTAATAACCTTGAGTATAACTTTTCTTCATGGTAAAGTTGTAATCAGGATTTCACCTAACAGAGCTATTGTTACATAATTTGTTCATTAATTATTTTTAACAGTCATAGAAAGCCGCAATTAACACGACTTTCAACACTAAGAAAAGTGCTTAGGACCAATTAGGGTTTGCTGGTCCTAAGTCTTCACACAATCCCAAAATAACACAAAAATCCTAAAGTGATTAACAATAAATATCATTTTTATTTATTTATTTAATTAGGGTAATTTACTAAACAATCAAATTTCATCCAATTGAGCTACAAATTTTTGTGGAGGTAGCTCACTGGTCAAAACAGCTACACAATTAATTTCACAATTTTTGGATTAATGTTTTGAGCTATAAAAATCCTAGAATTATCATTTAGTAATTAAACTATCCAATTTTACAGTCTACTGAAAGTACTCAAAATACAAATTTCATATTTTTCATAAATTCTACATTATACAGAGAGACTCCATAATTTATTTCAGGATTTTTGGAGCAATATGAAAATTCATACAAAATTAACAAAAATCTTGCAACTATTTATTCTCAGGAAAATAGAAAAAATAAAACAGCAGACCTGGCCGGGTTACTGGGCTGATCTAGCACGGCCCAGACTGGCCCAACCAGCTCGGCCAGGCACTGGCCAGCTCTGGCCAGCCAGAGCCATGGCGGCCAAAGTTGCCGGCCGGCCGAGCTAGCTCCGGCCATGGCCGAGAGCGGCCGGCGACGGCCGGGCTGGCGGCAACAGGCTACTAGCACCCCCACAAGGAGCTCTAACCATTGGTGCCGTCATTCCAATGAGAAACGGTCCGGAGCACGCACAACCGCAGCCATGGCAGCCCAGCGGCGGCGGCTCACCGACATCCGTGTGTTCCCGTCACGACGGGCATTCCCAAACTAAACCATCAACACCGCGAGCTTCCCGGAGCTCACCTAGCTTTGCTGCTCGCTTAGGTTGGACAGAAAGATGGCCGGCGAGACGGACTTGGCGACTACCGCGACCTCGACGGCGCGCACCGGCGGCAAGGGCTTTGTTCCGACGAAACCTGTGGGTTAGACAGGCAACCACCAAGCGCATAAGCATCACCATAATACGGGGAACTCCAAACTACTCTCTGTTGAACCGCTAGCTCACCCGACGGAGCTGGCGGCGTTGAACCCGAGCTCGACGGAGTTCTTGCCGGCCACGAAGAAGAACAGCGACGCCTGGCGATTCTAGCAATGAGAGGACACGTGAGTAGACTCTACGGAGGCGCTGCAAGAAGGCGAAGCTAAGTGCGTCATCAATTTTACACGAGAGCGCTCGGGAACGACGAATTCGGCCGGCCAGTCGAGCTCGACGGCGGCGAACCGAAACGGCAAAAAGGGAGAGAGCGAGCTCGTCTTCGAGCTTAAAAGGAGGAGGTTAGTTCCCGGACGCGTGCCACGCGGCTTGGCCTTTGCCATGTCCCTAGGCCGCGTGCCCGCGCGTGCTGCGGCGGTGGAGGGCCGCGGCGGCCGAAGCAGGCTGGCAGCTCGGTGGCACTGCCCTGCTCAAGTACTGTAGCAGATATTTATCCCTATTTTTGGTTTTCTTAAAATTACTCACGATTTTTAGTAACAAGTCAGAAAACGGTCAAAATAAGAAATGTGCCAAATTTGATCCTGCACAACATTCATATTCAAAGTATCTTCAAATTTCAATTATTTTTGGAGTTATTGAAAAGGGGGTAAATGGCCCTTTTCCAATTCAAATAAAATCTCAATTATTTATTGAACAAATTCAAAATCTGTAAACATTAAAGTTGTTCGGTTTCATGGACTCTACAACTTTCATTTAATGACCAACTCCAGATTCCAAATAGTTTTTAACAGAAGTTTTAAATCCAAATTTGAATGTAATAATTCAGGTTTAATTTGAATTTTCAAATGAAAACTTGAAAAACTTTGTATACCAAAGTTGCTCTACATAATAAGAGCTACAACTTTTCTTTTGGGACCAAAGCCCAATTCCTCATAGTTTTGAAACTAGGGTTTTAGCCCGATTTAGGGTTTTAAAATTAAATTGCTAGTAAATCCACTCTATTGCCCTAAGCACAAGCCTTTAGTGAAAAATAAACTTGTTCTTAGTTGATGTAGGTCAAGATTGACAAAAATTCATACATGTTGTGCAATGCTCATGATGACATGCTCAGTTTTAAGTGTTCCGTAACACAGGAGTGTTACAACTTGTCAAAAGTATTTTGTTTTCAGTCCAGTTTCTTATGTTTTAAACCCTGTCTTTTTGAAAAATAGGACGTGTGTTGACATTTCTTAGCGCAATCACCAAAGTTAGATAGAAAGTCTATCCCCGGCAACGGCGCCAGAAATGTTTGTTGGCGTTTCTTAGCATCATTACTAAAGATGGACTAAAAGCCCATTCCTAGTAACGATACTAGAAACGTAAGTTGACATTCCCAACCACCATTACTTCAGAAAGGTAACCCTTGGCCCTTAATGGCGCCAGCCTAGGTAAAACAGTCCGGTAATAGCAGTTAGAAGTGCTGGATTGGCCTTCCTAACCGTCATTACTTACGATATGCAAAACTGTGGCACGGCGCCTTGGGGTGCAACAAGAATTACAATCCTTTGGTAATAGTACTTAGGTATGCCAATCATGATAGCTCAGTATAGATAAATCCACAAGCGCACGGAACTATTATTGAAGCATTTCAACCCGTGGGGTGTCGTATTTATAGTTTCCCGTAGGAGGGCAGGACGAATGCATCTAGCTTTGGTATAAACATGATCACTTATTGAATGCATAGGTAGACATAGCATAGGCAGGGGTAAATCATAGTTCAAAGATAGTGGACACACATCTGAGCCGACCTTAAGGATAAAAGAGAAATAAAGAATAAAAGAATATATCTAATTGAGCAGGCATTGGTCATATATAACTATGCAAAGAACTGTTAGTAAACATCTAACTAGCATGTCTAGTATCAGGACTAGGTCTGCGATGACAAGGAGATCCCCACAGCTGGTCTGCCAGCTGATAGAGACTTTACGAACTCCTACCCAATATCCGAATGTGGGGGAGTGCTAGGGATGGATAGGGCTGTCACCACCTGCCCACCTACCCCTCTGCCCGTGGGAAACTGGCATATTCACCGATCTCCGCATACCCGTGCACCATGCTCGCGTACAAGGAAACAACTCCTAACCCCCTAGGACCCCACCCCTTCGGAGTGACAGGCTAGGTTAAGAGCAACCATGACAGCATGACGAACCATCACCTCATTCCTAGTTCTTCCTCTATTCATACTAATTCGATGAACAATGAAGAACGATGATGAACAAGTCAAGAACATGATACATAAACTATGTTCTAGCTCATATACTCTGCTCATAACAAGATATAACTAGACTCTAGTTCATATGCATAATCATATAAGTATGATAAGAACTTGCTAATGGAAGAAGACCGAATTGTATTCATACCAAGATGATCCTTTTCTTCCAAGGAGACAAGCTCTCCTAGATAGCTCTTGCCTTGCTCTAATACTAGAACTAATCTAAAGAATACAAGTGAGAGATGAGGTAAATGGCTCCAAATGATGGTATGTGTTGGAGGGGAGCTCTCCCTCTCTTTTATAGTCTAGCAAGGATGGTTCGGGCGCCAACAAATATGGAAGCAGATGGAACCACCTTGAGGGAACCGACCTACGCACCGCCTGAGAAGGATGGGCCCGGGAGGCCCCACCAGGGGGCCGGCCTCCCCCGGGGGAGGTCGGTCCCTGGGGAGCACCATCTGGCCACCGCCTTCGGGTGGTCGGTTGCTCCTTGGGCCTGGGCCTCCCCCGCGGTTACGGATGGATCCAGTTTAGCATTTGAGGTAGGCTTTCTTATTTTCTTGGATAGGCGCCTTCTCTGAATACGTTTCCTGGATGTGCGCTTTCTTTATGATTTTTGTGCATTTCCACATGTCACACCTGTAAGTCAAGTACACACCAAAACTTGTGAAAATGTTAGTTTAAAGCCCTACCTACTATTTGTTTTAGTAACATATTGGCGGTAAGAAATAGGATTTAAGGACCGCCAACGACTCCCCCACACTTAGTCCTTTGCTCGTCCTCGAGTAAAGATTTGAAGGACAAAGCGGCTTTATCTCCTTGATTTGAAATCTGCGTACAAGTTATGTAAAGCTTCACCTAAACCTGTGAACTTCCAAGTGTCTACCAAATCATCTTGGGTAATTGAAAAATGGAATAGCCTGGATTCAAATCTTCTTACTCGTATCCCTGCTCAGAAACTTGGGTTTTTGTGAAGTTTTAAAAACAAAAAGATAGCACTTGTTCTTTGAATGATTCTCTCAAGTCACTTATTTGTATGTGGTTCCTTACCAAGGCATATATAGGGATTGCCTTCACTTGATCACCCTACCTCTAAAAAGTTTATCTGGAGCTTTAGGTAGGGAGGAAAATACTAAGGCACACTTACCTTATATGTATTGTCAAGTCAAATCCTGGACCGCACTGGAGGGAAGCGTCATACTCTTAGATCAGAATGTGCATGTGTGTGGAAAGAATATGGTGGGTATTATTGGTGTCTAACCTAATTCCACTATGCTCTTTGAAACACATTTCCCTCCTTATTAGGACTTAGAAAAATCTTTTATGAGGGCATGAGCTATCCTTATTCTCTCTCTTCTTTATGTATATATATTTATATATATTTCTCTTCTTCTTTTTCTTTTCTTCTCCACTTTTTTTTCTTTTTTTTCTCATTTTTTTCTTCTCCACCTTTTTTTCACCTTTTGGAAGATAGCCTCATGCTTTTATTTGCAACAAAAACTTTAAGGGAGATGTGAACAAAGATTCAGAGCATTTATTTGGATGGGACCTAGTAAGTATATTTTTGGTTCACCCCCAGTGTAGGAGTAGAACATTTTGGGTGGATCAAAGTGGAAGGTATATTTTGCGCCTACTCCCAATGTAGGAGTAGTGCAATTATTTGGTGGATGGATGAATGTGTTACGCAACTCTTAGTGTAAGAGTTAGCAACCTTATTTGTGGGTGCGTGAAATCTGATCTTGGGAGCATGAAATTTCTCTCAACAGGGGTCACAAAACTTGACCAAACTCAACACAAAGTAAGATGCATATGTGGAAGGTTTTGTCATGAAAGATCATGTAGGTATTTGCAATTACTCAAGGAACATGCTATATTGATTTTTGTTTTGTAAAAATAAATCCCAAGTTCTTTGCAAGAAATGAGCAGGCGTCATGTCATCCTACTATATCTCATTCGTCAATCACTTAGATAAAATGGGGTCCCTATGATAAGTGTTCACAAGTAATAGAAATATTGGTAAGGAATAAAGAGTATGCAAACTTTAATCACAGGATGCCATGGAGATGGAGCATCAAGAGTTTTGTCTTTTCAAAAGTGTTCAAAGTTAAATTTCAAAGCCTTGAAAAGAGCGGGGGTAGAGTTGCACAAACCATCGTTAAAGATGAAGGAACTAATGAAAGTTGTTTGTCTCGTCCTTTTGTTTGATGGGTTGCTCGATGTTTGTGCAATGTGTTAGGGAGATCTCGAATTTGTTGTAGTTATGCTTGAGAGATCTCCCTCACACTTATTTTTTTGTACCTGCTTTTATTATAAAAAAGAAAGCAAAACAAGAGGGACTACAACAGGCAAGGGTCTTATTGGCTAAAAGATCAAGGAAACAAAATTTTATTATTTACTTATTTTTATTTTATTAGGAACTTGTTCAACCAACTTTTATTAGAGCTCAAATAAGGCTGATATGAAAGATACAACGAAAACATAGCCAAGACTTATCCCCATATCAGATTACTGCCATTGTTTATGAAAACAACTCAAGGTTCATTAATCAAATTTCAACACCATGTCAAAACATGATTAAAGAAGACTATTTCAACCTAAGCACCATGCTTAATTTGAAAACAGCCTATGGATGTTACTCGCGAGAATACATCCAAACAAGAGCATATGACATAAACAGGGAAGCATGAATTTGAATGATCATAAGGAGACAAGTATGAGCGAAGGGGTTGGTGAACATTTATTACCTTTTGCATACCTGAGTGTTCTTACCGGTAACATTTGTGGATTTCTTTGAAGATGCTGCACCGGTGGCGTGGACGTACAGGCTCCAACTCAGGTGAATCATTAGGCCGGATGGACCTTGGGCCTTATTGGTAGCAAAGGTGTAAAGGAGTAGACTCCTTCTTTTCTTTTCTCTCTTTTTTTTTGAAAGATAACTACCGATGACCTTCGGCAAGGGCTCAACATTTATAGTCTGTTGGCAAGACTTCCCCCTCTTCATTGCTCTGTAGCTGCATGAACAAACTTGGGAGAATTCTCGGGTTGCCCCGAGATTTTTCCCGTATTGTTGACAGGAATAGAAGCAGCAATTTGAGCAAACTGTTTTTCTATCATTTTATTGAAACTCAGCTGAATTTTAACAAAAGAAGATAGAGTTTCAAGTTTAGCATTTATAGATTCAAACATTTTATCATTAAAGGAAAGCTTTCTAGCAAGATCTGCATTAAACTTAGCTTGCCTTAAAACAAAATCTCTCGAGGAAGGTTAATTGAAATCCAATTTGAAATTTGAATTGAGATTAGAAGAATTACCTTGTGGGTGGTTATGGTTGTTCCACCCATTATTACCTGGTTGTTGATGTTGGCGAAACGCGTTGTTGACGTAGGACGCTTCTTCCTAGGTTTCGGGACAGCAGTTCCCCGAATGGCCACAGACTTCACATGTCATGTGTGAGTCCGTGGCTTGGACGGTGCTTGTGGTGGGTTCGGTGGCACGGTCGTCCAGCCTCTTTATTAGGAGGTCTATTTTTGCGGCAAGCAAATCCGTCTCCTTCACGGTATGCATGCCTTCTTGTGTTTCTCTTCCTTCTCCCCAGCTTTGGTTTGCTACCATCTTTGCGATGAGTGCAGTGGCATTCTCGATGGTGAGGGAGAGGAATGCCCCTCTAGCTGTGGCGTCAAGGTGCCCTTTTGACATGGCCATCAGGCCCTCGTAAAAGTTCTGGAGCACTAGCCAATCTTCCATTCCATGGTGGGGATAGGCTCAGACATAGTCCTGCAGCCTCTCCCATGCCTGAGGGATGGACTCGAGTGATGTTTGCTGGAAGTTGGATATCTCCCCCTTAGAGCAATGGTTTTGCTCATGGGGATGAACTTGGCGAGAAACGCCATGGAACATTTGTCCCATATGTTGACAGCTTCCTTGTTTTGGTAGAACAACTGTTTCACCTTCCCCGCAAGGGAAAAAGGAAACAGGCGGAGCTTGATGCTAATTGGTGCGACGTCCTTGATGACGATGGTGTCGCACAATTCAAGGAAGTGTTGAAGATGAGCATTTTCGTCCTCGTTTGGCAAGCCACAGAACTGGCTTGCCTACACCATCTTGATTAGGCCTGTACGGAGCTCGAAGTTTCCATTCCCGATATTGACAGCGCGCCCAACGGGCACGTTGGCAATAGTAGGAGTGGAGTAGTCGCGGAGTGTCTTGGCCATGATGATAGTAGCGGATGGTGCGGGAGTGAATGGTTCGTCTGTCAATGGAGTAGCAGAAGAAGAAGTGGTACGGGACCTGTTCTTCCTTAGGAGTGCCTCCGAATTGTCGGTGAAGTTGTTCGACAGGTCAAAATCACTCATACACTATCCTGTTTTTTTTTCAATAAAAAGAGGAAGAAAACAAGAGAAGTTAACCTGCCTAAACTATAGCCACCTTTTGCTTATTATGCAATCAATGCCTATACCAAGCTAGATGTTTTTATTTCCGTTTGCCCTCCCCGGCAATGGCACCAGAAATGCTTGTTGACATTCTTAGCGCAATCACCAAAGATAGACAGAAAGTCTATCCCCGGCAACGGCACCAGAAATGCTTGTTGGAGTTTCTTAGCGTCATTACTAAAGATGGACTAAAAGCCCATTCCTAGTAACGATACTAGAAATGTAAGTTGACATTCCTAACCACCATTACTTCAGAAAGGTAACCCTTGGCCCTTAATGGCGCCGGCCTAGGTAAAGCAGTCTGGTAATAGCAGTTAGAAGTGCCGGATTGGCCTTCCTAACCGTCATTACTTACGATATGCAAAACTGTGGCACGGTGCCTTGGGGTGCAACAAGAATTACAATCCTTAGGTAATGGTACTTAGGTATGCTAATCATGATAGCTCGGTATAGATAAATCCGCAAGTGCACGGAACTATCATTGTAGCATTTCAACCCGTGGGGTGTCGTATTTATAGTTTCCCGTAGGAGGGCAGGACGAATGCATCTAGCTTTGGTATAAACATGATCACTTATTGAATGCATAGGTAGACATAGCATAGGTAGGGGTAAATCATAGTTCAAAGATAGTGGACACACATCTGAGCCGACCTCAAGGATAAAAGAGAAATAGAGAATAAAAGAATATATCTAATTGAGCAGGCATTGGTCATATATAACTATGCAAAGAACTGTTAGTAAACATCTAACTAGCATGTCTAGTATCAGGACTAGGTCCGGAATGACAGGGAGATCCCCGCAGCTGGTCTGCTAGCCGATAGAGACTTTATGAACTCCTACCCAATATCCGAACGTGGGGGAGTGCTAGGGATGGATAGGGCTGTCACCACCTGCCCACCTACCCCTCTGCCCATGGGATACTAGCATATTCGCCGATCTCTGCATACCCGAGCACCATGCTCGCGTACTTGGAAACAACTCCTAACCCCCAAGGACCCCACCCCTTCGGAGTGACAGGCTAGGTTAAGAGCAACCATGACAGCATGACGAACCATCACCTCATTCCTAGTTCTTCCTTTCGATGAACAATGAAGAACGATGATGAACAAGTCAAGAACATGATACATAAACTATGTTCTAGCTCATATACTATGCTCATAACAAGATTATAATTAGACTCTAGTTCATATGCATAATCATATAAGTATGATAAAAACTTGCTCATGGAAGAAGGCCGAATTGTATTCATACCAAGATGATCCTTTTCTTCCAAGGAGACAAGCTCTCCTAGATAGCTCTTGCCTTGCTCTAATACTAAAACTAATCTAAAGAATACAAGTGAGAGATGAGGTAAATGGCTCCAAATGATGGTGTGTGTTGGAGGGGAGCTCTCCCTCTCTTTTATAGTCTAACAAGGACGGTTCGGGTGCCAACAAATATGGAAGCAGGTGGAATCGCCTTGAGGGAACCGACCTACGCACCGCCTAAGAAGGATGGGCCCGGGAGGCCCCACCAGGGGGGCGGCCGCCCCCGGGGGCGGTCGGTCCATGGGGAGCGCCATCTGGCCACCGCCTTCGGGTGGTCGGTTGTTCCCTGGGCCTGAGCCTCCCCCGCGGTTACGGATGGATCCAGTTTAGCGTTTGAGGTAGGCTTTCTTATTTTCTTGGATAGCGCCTTCTCTGAATATGTTTCCTGGATGTGCGCTTTCTTTATGGTTTTTGTGCATTTCCACATGTCACACCTGTAAGTCAAGTACACACCAAAACTTGTGGAAATGTTAGTTTGAAGCCCTACCTACTATTTGTTTTAGTAACATATTGGCGGTAAGAAATAGGCTTTAAGGACCGCCAACAACATGCCGTCCAGTTACAGAGGAGGATTTCATTTTATTCAATTTAAATTCAAATTTGAGTTTAAACTAGTTACAGAAATGCCATTAGGTCTTATTTTGTGCATAACTTTTGCGTTTTAAGTCCGTTTTGAGTGATTTTCGCGCTCACATGTTCGTAGCGAAATGTAGAATAGTTTTATAAACTTTTTAACTTCTGTTTCTACTGTTTGGTGTACTATTCTAATAAAAGTTCATTTGTTTGCATGTATGTCTTGGTTTGGACGATTGAATGGTGATTTTCCATACGTTTAGAAGGTGATCAAGTTGACTTTGTTGAGGACCAAGGCGCTGATCAGTACTACCAGGGAAATAACCCTATGGAAGGAAAGCGTTACAAAGGCTCCTTGTACCTATTAACAATTAGTCATTCATATATGCATGTGTTAATTTGATGAACCATAGGGACTTACCTAGTTTATTCTTGTACCACATATCCTTGATACCTATGGGTTGGTATGCATGTTGGATAGTTGCTGCCACGCAAAACCAAAGTTAATCATTTAACTTGACTAATGATATATGCAATATGATAAAATGATGCTTTTTGGCAACAAGGTATTAGAGGCTTAATCCTAAATCGGCCACCCAGGAGGTTCCGTACAACCCCGAGGACTAAATGGCTCTGGTCTTAATCATATAACTAGTGTGTCTCTAGCTTGTTAGTGGTTACCGAAAGGCGCAAGAGGGGTGTGCCTCATAGGGTCATGGATGTTCCCGCCTCGTGTATAGTGCTACAACCACTTACACATGTTTTGGTTTTTTGTGGGGGATACGTCTGTGCACTCTTGCCGCTGAAACCTCGCGGCCACTAACTTGTTAGGGTGCTTAGTGAAAGATTTCGTAATGAAACCCTGCCATTCTTCCAGAGAGGAGGTCTAATGGGGTTCGCAACCCCTGGCATATGGGAATTATGACTCGGCAGGTAAAGTTGTACAAATTCTGCAGAATTCTCTCATCTGATATATCAGTCGTGCTCATGGACACAAGTGGCCTGGATCCTTCATGGTTAATGTTTCTTGTTTACCTTAAAGAATGGATATGATGATATGTTGATTCAGTTATGTTTTACAACTGGGATGGTTACTCATTTAAAGTAGAAATAAGATAAATAAAATTTGATCAACTTAAAATTATGAACCGCTGTCAAACTGAGTCAAGCCTTTGAGCCTCATGAACCCCTTTGTTATACTTGCTAAGCATGGTGCGCTTACACTTGTTGTAAATTCAATGAAAATCCCAGATGTAACAGATGATGATTTTGAGAAGTTTCCAGAAGACGTCTAGGACTTCTAGTTAATGTTCACCAGTCAGAGTCTCTGTGGCAGCATGGGCTAGTTTCCACTTATGTCATAATTTGCCGTTGAGCAAAGACTATGTGACAATAATGTAATGAAATATTTGATGTAATAAAGTACTTTCCTTTGATATTGTGCAATTTGGTATTATATGTGTGTTTTGGACATCCTGGGCACACATATATGAGTACTTAATTTTGCTTTGCAAAACTGGGTGCGACAAATTGGTATCAAAGCTTAACCTGACTGTAGGACGATCAACCTAGATAGAAATGGGCGTACCCTAGTACCATATCTCCTTTATATTTGTTGATTTTAATTTTCTATAAAAACTATTGCTTATATTCTATCCATATCTGTTGCAAAAAGATATCCTTGTTCTAATCCACAACTTTTCAAACCTATATATGGCCCGCAACAAATTGAATCCTCGTAGGTGCATCACCATTTGGAGGCAAAGTCTAACCATTGGAAAGTGTGTTCCCCCGCACTTGGTTGAGTTGCTAAGAAATCAAGAGGATGATTTTGAGATGCAACCTGTGAAGCAAGACCAACCCAAGAAGCAGGAGGTCAGGATGAGCCTAAGAAATAGTGGTGTCCATGGAGATGCACAAACGTTCACCAACCGAGACCATTAGGAGTTAACTTGTCAAAATGTAATAAAAACGCTAGTGCGAGTTTGAGTCGAGTCCATGACATGAACATTTGGTTCTCTATGCATGTATGTTTGTGATAATGCAAAATGGTTGATTTGGATCTTTGCCATGACTGTGATGAGTTGTGCAATATGTCCACAATCATCTATAATAGGTTTAAGGTGTAAGATATTGATGTATAAATAGTTGGGTTATTTCCTATCTTGCTGTCCAAATCTGTTTTCCTGAGCACTCTGTCCTTATCAGCTTATATCTCAAAATCCATTCATCCAGAAATCATGAAAAAATTATGGGATCAAGTAGACTGCTGTATTTTTCATTTCCAACTGGAATTACCCCGATAGCTATCATGGTTGGTGAGATATGGCTGTTGCAAATTGAGTTACCTGTGCTGTCTGAAAACTGAAACAGTACTGCTTCAAGTCTGTTTTTGCCAAGGTAAATGACAGAATCTGACAATGAGCTCTGAATAAAAGTTGTAGTGAATTTCGAGAAATTTCCAGCAATGTATGGTTTGCACATAGAGGATGAACAGAGAAAGATTTACGTCAGTTTTTCTGCACTGCTGTCTTTCTTTCTCACCAGTGAACTTCAGATTATCATCTTTTCTTTTATATAGGTGTATCTCTTGCCCTTTTTGCTAATCATCTACCAATGCTATGCTGTCAATCAACAAGTATTCTTCATAGTTTGGTCATGTGGAACTCATATGGTATATATGATACAGATGGTGGACACCAGGAGATCTGCAGCTGGTGGAAACAACAATGAGAACCCGCCACCACCACCACCTGTCACCATGGAGCAATTAATGATGATGCAAACCCGGATCATGCAACAGCTAGCTCAAAATGTGCAGAATAGTCAACAGGACAATCCACCTCCTCAGGCTCGTGACAAGAGAAGTGATTTTCTGAAAGGACGACCACCCGTCTTTACTCATACAACTGAACCACTGCAAGCCGATGATTGGCTTCGGGCAATTGAGAGACAACTTGAGATTGTCCAATGTGATGATAGAGAGAAAGTTCTATATGCATCTGGTCAACTACAAGGGGTTGCTTTGGATTGGTGGGATTCCTATCGTTTTGGTCAGCCTGAGAATGAACCAATCACTTGGCAACGGTTCCGCAATGCTTTCCGCTCACATCATGTGCCAGAAGGACTGTTGAAAATGAAGAAGAAAGAGTTTTTGAGTCTGAAACAAGGCAGTATGCTAGTCACTGAATATCGTGATAAGTTTACGCAGCTATCACGTTATGCACCCGGGGAAGTTAAAGATGACGCCAAAAAGCAGGAGTTATTCATGGATGGATTGAATGACAGTCTACAATACTAGCTGCTCTCTCACAACTTTCCTAGTTTTCATCATCTAGTTGAAAAAGCCATTATAATTGAGAGCAAATGTCAGGAAATGAAGGAAAAGAAAAGAAAGTTTCAAGGGAAGCAATCTGGGAGCAACACTCGCTTCCGTGCTAACAACCATCAAGCGTATCCGCAGCAGTCACAACAGAAGGCACCTGAGCAGCCCTACCTTGTCACACTGAGACGTTGCGCGACCGGGGCTTGACGGCGGCCGTAGTGGCAGCACAATTCCATGCACGGATGGTGCTACCTATTGGTATAAATTAACTGCACTCTATTAAATATTATTATTTGTATCCGCAAGCGCACAGATTGAATACCGATGTAGCACTTCACCAGAACATAAGTAGGTGATACTGACTAAGTCTATTGATTCTTAACCCAATAACACAATCAATCCAGAGAATATCAAGAATAAAGAAATAACTAGTGACTATCTAGTTCCAACAACCGGTAAGCTTTGAATAATATCGTTCTAACTGGGCAGTGACCTGAATAAGAGCAGAAATCTGAGTTCTCTCCTACCAAGCACATATACACCTATCGATCCTATCAACGGGAAGTGAACTACAGAGGACTCAACGTAGCTGTCACCTACGCGATCTACCACTATCCGGCCAATCAAGGGACATTCACAAGTAATTATAGTCTAGACACCACGTCTACACTACGAACTACTACTTCAATCTAGGAGCTACCAGTATCAAAGCACTCAATATGAGTTGCAAACTTAAGAACGAATAAGAACAAATGCTTACTTGAATCAAAATGTAGAATACAAAAGTACCTCAGAACGCAACTCCGGGCGAGGGAGCCGAATCATGACGAATACAGCTACGAAGAAGCTCCGACAGGTCAGGACTCCTCTGAATCTCTACTCATCTACTCTATCTCTCTAATCTCTTTCTTGATTGCTAGCCTACATCTAATGGATATCTATCTAATGCTTCAGGCTCTTCAGCTCTTGATCTCGCTTCCTCCAGGGGGGTCTGGCCCTTTATTTATAGCCTGGTGGGATGAATGCGTGCCGTAGGATCACACCGACTTAACCAAGGGCCGAGATGAATCCTCAAAGGCGGTGGAAGAAGACTCCAGAAGGCGGCACACGAAACCCTAGGGAGGCGCCGCTCGGGCCCCCTTAGGGCCGGCCGGCTCGACCACCTGCCAGGTGGGGTCCCGATTGCTTCGGGTGGCTTCCAGAGGCTTCTAGCTTGTCGATGACGTATGTTGCCTTGGCATTCAAGTTTGGTGATAATTAAACACTTTAATCCCCCTTTTAAGCTTTTCTGGATAATCTCCTGGAAAATATACAATTCACCAAAACTCATGGAAATTATTAGTAATAACCCTATTCTACTAGATATAATGCAGGGATAATTGATAATAAAAATTAGACGTTTACAAGTTTCAACAGTTACCCGTCCTGGGAAAAGGTTGGTTTTAATGATATAAAAGTTTAGAGAGAGAACGGAACATTTAAAACATAACTTGGGAATATATTATATAAAACTAGTCTAGTTATACATGTACTACGGAATTAAAAGTGTCTACCATGAATCTTTGAGTAGTTGGAGAACAGAACACCTTGAAACAGATCACCCTCTTCCTTAAGTCAATTGGAGGGTAAGCTGATTTTGCAAATAAAACTTAGCTTTACCTTCTCCTTTTGTAGTACTCTCGAATCACTGATATATCTGGTATTTTTGTATCCTTTCCGCGGCATTAATGATATTTCCTTCTTTATCCTACTTCTAAAAAGCTTATGTGGATCTCAGGTCGGTATGAATGTGAAAACATACTTGTATTGCATTTATTGTAAATTCAAACAATGAATCCACAGAGAAATGAGGCATATATTCGAATCAAGCTTTATTTGGTGGAATATGGTGGAATCTAATTCTACCTTGCTCCTTGAGAAAATAAATCTCTCTTTAAACAGTTGAGTTTATTCAAATAGTATGAGCTATCTTTTTTCTTTCTCTTTCTCTTCTTTTTTTTTCAAGGGAGGCGAGCATCTCAGTACCCATTGTTTTAATCTCTTCGAACACTTGTCCATTTTTTTATACTCCCTTTTTCTCTTGCATAGCTCATACCTCTATTATAATTTAGTAACTGAGAGATTTTAACGAAACATGGAGCAATTATTTGGTGGCTTATATGATTATTTTTGGTGTTTTCTCCTAGTGTAGCAGAGAAACATTTTTAGTAGAGTAATTTGCTATTACTCTGGATTAGAGTACTGCTTATGTGGAAGTGGCACTTGATTCGAAAATATGACAAATTTCTTCAAAGGATTACAAAGGTTGACCGAACTCAAGACAAAGACAAGTATTAAATGTAGAAGATTTCTATCCTATATATATGGATCTGGTGGGACATTATCTTTACCACAAAGGAGAGGTATAACTAATTATTTTAAATTTTGAAATAAAATCTCCAAAGACAAAACATCAGGGATTGAGTTCTCATTATTCTGCTATCTCGTATTCCTCAACAACTTAAGTAATCATGGGGTCCCTAAAAATAGTTTCCAACAGTGACATGACTCCTAGAAAAGTGTTATATAATTTATTCTTAAGTCATGAATTAAACAATCTTTTCCTCTCAAAAAATGATTTGACATTTGAATTTTGATTCGAATTGAAACGGAAATCGAAACATATGCAATCATACTTGTATTGGACTCAAACCTGACCGTGGGCGAGGCCCGGATGCAGAGGAGGTAGGGAGGTGCCGGGCGGCGTGCCTCTGTGGCCCCTCAGGGCCTACTTCGGTGCGTGTGGTCCTGGTTCGATTGTTTTCTGAATTACGTGATTTTTCCGAGCGAATTGAATTCCGTGGTCGCGATGTGCCTCCCCCACACTTGTTTTCCTGTATACTTTTCTCTTCGCAACATGTGGAGACAACATGCGTACCAAAAATAGAGAGTAGAGTAGATAAAGAAATACTAAAACATTAATAAGAATAGGGCACTTTATTCATTAATAATAGTAGATAACTCAGACAACTGACTGAGCTAACGATTGCCCTAGGCTTTGCCCTAATATATAACCAAGCAAACTCAGTAACATAATCAAACCTAACACACTTGTGCCTTATTACATAGATAACTAGGGTAGATAACTAGGGTAGATACCTAGTGTAACAGAACCGACCAATTTATACGAGCACAAGTACAGCGACAGCTGTTTTCCCAGCTATCAAGCCACACTTGAGCCAATATAAACCCGGTAGTCCGTGAAATCTCGAAGGATTTCAAACTTTTACACAGTACATACCTCAAGGATCGCAGAAACTCAGCAGTACACATACACATGATACATAGATTCGCACATATTTCAAATACATCAGAGTACAAGATAAACTTTTGCATAAAAGTTCAATAGCGGAAACGAAATCATTTTTACATAAGCTTAATTTCATAATACAGTGCCAAGTACCGACCAGTCACAGCAACATAGATGAGACAGATAACATGACCTTGCCCAAGGTCTAGTCTTCCTCTCCCGAAGGATAGAAGTAACTCTTTAGTCAACCAAGCATTCCTCCTGCAACATTGGGAATAAAACCCTGAGTACTCAATTGTACTCAGCTAGACTTACCCGACAGGAAGTAAATAAAAAGACTCTCAAGGATATGCAAGGCTTATTTGGTGGAGCTCAGAGGATAGCAACATTTTTGCATAAAAAGCATTACTACAATAGTTCCTCAACTTATAAGTTTTAGATGTGATTCAGCTTCGATTTTAGTTAAGCTATTAAGCTAAGGTTTGCAGCTATACTAAACAATCACTTGATATTATAGCAATCAATAAAACCATATGATTTCCGATATCCACAGATATCAACCTCATCTCACCATAATCATTATGTTCAAGTTGTTAACCTCTACCTCACTAGAAGATCAGTTCAGTTTCTCACTAACCAGGAGAGATGGCGATTCGAATCGATTGTACTAGCTGGCAAATATGCCAATCACAAACTCTGTCAGCCGAGCCACTGGCTTCTTGGGTCACCGTTAAATCTTTCTGAGATGTAATATGTATCGCGGGTTTGGGGGGGCCCATATTCTCAGAGACGAACCCACTTCCAGGAAGCCTCAGGTCCTTGACCTGCCCTTGGTAAGATGGTGTCTCTGCACATACTTCCTACCTCCAGAATATGTCTACCTTATCAGCCCCAATTCCCGGCTCAGAAAGAAATACCCGGCTTCGCGGTCAGAACGACTTATCTGGCCAGCTATGTGACGACGTCCTTCAATCTCAACTGATGTCTGGTGGCCTCAGTCCTAGTCGGCCGCAAGCAGCACCGAAGTCAACATGACCCATGTCATGCAGCTCCCCGCTACCTAGCCTTGATTCTCTCATTATTTCATTGTGGCATGGTGACACATATAGCCAACCATGTGGATCTCGTCAGTCACCACCTACACTCACGGATGACAGGAAATCACCCGACTTTCTCGCGGATGACAGGAAATCACCCGACTTTTATCGGTCTAAGCAGGGCTAAGCATAAGATCGGTCACCTGTCTAGTAATAGTATCAGGTTCACATATATAGTAGACAAGGTAGATATGCAGCAACGGTTTCAAACCAACTCCTATACTTAAATGCACAAATATGCGATTTAATAAAGACCGGTGCATTTATAAAAAGAGATAGGTGGAGGCTTAGAGATACTCCGGGGCTTGCCTGGGGTTCAGCACTAAGTTAGTGCTTGTTAGATGACAATTGTTCGACGAGCATTTCCCATCCAAGCACTCGATTAGTCCTTCCACCTTCGTGATTAGTCCACCACACCGTCTTTTGGTTAGTTCCATCACCATGTCCCTCATGTTCACGTGTTCATCATCTAGCGTACCTAAATGAGATGCAAAATGCACATGTATGAATAAGAGGAAGTAATACAAGGCATATTAATCTACAGTCACTGAACCATGAGATAACAAACACACCAAGCAAAGCAACATGGAAGCAATCATAATCTCACATATGCATTTTAAGGACAGAAGGACAGCAAGCACAAGATTTAACCATAACTGAAGCTATATACATCCAACCAGGGTGATCTAAGCCTTTCTGGAAAGCTATTGAAATTGTCTACAACTTTGGTATTATCCTCTTTAGATGATTTAATTCATATAAAGGTCAAACAACACAAAGAAGACAGCTCTGTCCAGACTTGGACAGATTCTGTCCTCCCAACTCAAACAATCATAACTAGAGATTTAGACCACCAAAAGGGATGATCATAGACAATTTGGAAAGACATAGAAATATACTCAACTGATCTATTATCACCAAGAAGTGATTCAAAGCATAACTCAGTCAAATAATGAAATCAATCAGATCTACACAGAAAATTGGCAAAACCTGACAGCAGTCATCCAAAAGCCATAACTCCTAAACTATTAGGCCTATGACCAAGAAATTTTAGGACAAGCTAGATATAGAAGTTGGCTACAACCTTTATATAGAACACATTTGCATGCAACATCATGTTGATGGGGAAAACATCCCAACAACAGAGACTACACCTGCAGCCATTTCAGCACATATGCAAAACATGTTTTCCACTTGGTGACTACCCAAACATACACCCACAAATGAGCTATTTGGATAGCTCCAAACATCATTGCATGATTATACAAGACTAATCTCATACCCAGGCATATTAAGGCATCACAAGAAACATATATGGATTCAGTGGCCTATAATTATTCACTAACCATTACATAAAATCCTATTATTTAATTATTTAAGTTATATGGTACACATCTCAAATAAGTCCCAAACTTTTATGAGAGCTAGTTGATTAAAAATCATGACCAAGGTTCAAATCTTACATGCTCAGGTTCCATAATTTAATTATTACAAAATAAACAAATCTATAATGCAATAAAGCATTGGAGAGCAAATTAAATATGAAACTCAACATTTTCTGAAACAACATGACCATATTATTGATTCTTAGGCTAACACAATATCATAAAAAGGTAGTGGAACACCATTTTCCATTTTTACCACAATATATTATTTATAAAGCATTTAAATCTACTTAATGGGCATCAAACAAGATAAATCAAAAAATCGGCCATACATGCATCATAAATCATGAAATTTTAACCATACATTACACATCATACCGAGAGTCTACAATTAAATTTTCATACCATTTGGAGCAATGTAACTTCAGATATAAAAATAACAAGCAATTCAACCATTTATTTCCTATTTAAAAAGATTAATGTGAAACACCAATAAAACAGTAAATAACATATATGTTTTATATTTTTATGAACTAGTGCATGTCATTAGAAGACTAACAAAATTGGAACCACAATTGTTGGACTTATATTTCTCAGATTATGGCCAAAAGCAAGTTAATCAATCCTAAAAATCACTTTTTCAAAATAATTTCTAGAGCACAAAAATATAAATAACATAGCATATTTACTGGATCTAATATGCAGACAACTTAATAAGCAAACTAACAAAACTTGTTTCACAATTTTGGAGCTACTAAACGGGAGATATGGATTTTACAAAATAAATCACAAATCTGAACATTTGATGCCATTTGATTTGAGTGGGGCCCGCCTATCATAGATACAAAAGAGAGCTGCTGTTCTTCTTCTTCCTCCAGAGCACCACGCAGGGGAAGGCAGGCCGACAGCTCGAGCCGGCTCTGCAGCCTGCCAAGCGGCAGCGGCGAGGTGCCAGGGGCCCGCACGGCCCTGGAGCTGGCCGCGACATGGCCCGGGAAGGCCAAGCACGCCTTGCCGCCTGTAGCGACGGTCATGGCCATGGCCACGATGCGAGCATACAGCAGCTCCCGGCGGCGTTCGACGGCGAGCCTAGCAGAGGTGCGCGACATGGACAGAGAGAGGTGGCTAAGCTGCTGGTGGTGGAGATTTTGCGCATTGGAGGCCCAAGAAGGTGGTCCGCGGCGGCGCTCGAGCTCTGCTCGCGTCCATGGCGGACGGAGCCGCGAGCAGCAGCTGCGCAGGCGAGAGCAAGCGCGCGAGTGAACAAATGAGCGAGAGGGAGAAGTGGAGTGCTCTGGTGCTCGCCCTTTTGCCGGAGAGGAGCAGCAGGGGCGCAGGCTTGGTGGCACAAGAAGGTTGGCAAAGGTGGGCGGCGCCCAGAGCTCGGCGGACACGTGGGCATTAAACCGAACATATGGCGCGCGCAATTGTGCTCGACTTCGGCCGGCCAGAACGGCATATTCTGAGTAGATTCGCTCTGAGTGCCCTTAATCAAAGTTGTTGCCCACATTATGGTCTACAATCTGTATTTAGAGTGTTCCACCAGTTGATCAATGGATTAGGAGATAATTAATCCCGAATTGGCTGCTGTCAACGGGTTAATTACGATCAAAGACTGAGTGGCCAAACTTGTCAAACGGTCTCGGGTTGAAGCCAAATTTTGATATGTTGTGCTCTAAAGAGTTTGTGACAACTTTTATTTTTGATCCAACTCAAGTTGCTTAATGAAATTTGGAGAACACGGGAAGGCCATGAAATCAACACCATTTTCAGACTTTGAATTTAATCAAGTCCTGTAATCAGATTTTTCTTCTGTCTTGTGTCCACTTTTTGAGGCAATTAGAGATTGAATCATGACTTGGTCTAAAAATAACATTTGTTCTACCTTAAGAGATCTGTAACTTTTGTTTAAGGTCAAACTTCATATTCTGCATAGAAATAATATTTCCACTTTGGTCAAAATAACATCGTTAGAGAGCTCAATTTGGATATTTAGGCCAATTGAAGTATTTTCCTGACATTTTCTCAACATGAAACCTTCAGGACTTTTGTTGTAGAGTTCAAGTAGGGTTGTTTGGGCGAGGTTGCAAGGTTTGGTTGACTTTGCATGCTCATCTTCACTTAATCCATAAATCCAATGAAGTGAATAACTTGTCATTCCATGTGAATTCTCAATTTAAATCTTCATGCAACTTCTCCAATGATCAAGGTAGATGGAGATGAATATGAAATAGTGATTAGGATCATTGATTGAAATAACTTGATTAGGCCCACACTCGCTGGTTAGCTCGTGACTAACACCTGGGGTGTTACAGCCTTTCCCCCTTAAAGGAATCTCGTCCCGAGATTCGGAACGTAAGAGCTTTCAAGGGCAGAAAAGATGTAACCCATTCAAGGTGGTGCTAGTACAGGCTAAGGCTACGTAAAAATTCCATAATGCTTATAGGCAGGGGTGATTACCTCATGGCTTATGAAAATGTATGGACGGCAGAGGTTTGTTGAGTCGTTACTCCAAGATATCATGTACTTCTATTTACCTTGGTGCAAATGCAAGAGAGATCATTAAGGATAGGACAACTTTCTGATCATTCAAGAATTTGTAGTTGACTCTTGTTTGAAGAATTTCCTTCATTGATTTCTATAAAGCATTGTTACTTGGGAGGAATCCAAGATAACACTGCCAATTAATTTGGGAGGATTTCAAGACAACTCATCCTAATTAGCACTTTCAGCATGCAGGGTGTGAATTGGAGCGTCAAAGAGTAGTTTTCAAAACATCTTATTCTCTAGTGGATATAGCATACACCACTATTTTCATATGGGATGAGATCATGGACGAGGCAGATAGTTACTGAAGCTGAGAAAATTGATTGACAACATGCAAGGTTTCTGTTGGTTGTAGACACAATTTACTGAGATGCAGACTGATGGAAAGCTACATAATGTTCCATGTGTACAGTTCTCTTTCTGATGGCAACACTGTATTATTTGAGTTTGTTGAGTGAACGATGAATGCGATAGCTGACTCTGTCGGCTCAGTGCTTTTGATGTCCATCAATAAGGGAACCCTCGTGTCTATGTAGCAACAGTCGTTTGGGTAGAGCCTGAGGTAACCTCTTTATAACTGTTGTTGTAAGAAAAACAATGATAGCAGTCGCCATTTCTAATAAGATCCTTGAAAACAAAACATGTATGCTCTCAATATGTATTTCAAGATTTGATCAATTCTTCCTGATTGGCCTGAGGTATGCTATGCTGATGATAGGACGAACTCTGGATTAGTTTCATTATGTACACAAAGTTTTCTGTCACTCCGTGATAAAAGGCACAGAGGACATCAAGTGACAAGTGTAGGCATACAGATGCATATGGTTACACTCCATTCTCTTCCAAGGCACAAGATTCTAGCAGGCATTTACTCGAGTAAGGTGATTCTTGTAAATGCTTCCAAAATGAGCTGAAAACTATAGTTCATGATCCGAGACAATGGTTTGGGGTGCACCATACAGTAGCAAAAGTTTGTGCAATATGCAACTTGGCATACACATTTGCACGATGGTTAGTCTAGACAGACATGAATTGTGCAGGTTGGTGAGACAGATCACAAATTCCTGCATAGAATCAAAAACCTTTTTGTACCCGAGAAAAAAACCGATGGGCAATCCCAAACTTATGTATTCTCATTTGCAGCCGAGAATAAACAAGATTGAAGCGGATTGGCAGGTTTAATGAGGTTGGTTGTGTAGAGTGTTTACTCACAAAGTTTTGAGAAGCAGTCCTCTACCAACAACTTGAGTACAACTTTTTCATGATACAACCATGAATTAACAAAACCAACTTGTTGAACTACTTTTGACATTGGGTAAACCTTCTTATTTTTGCATCAGCAATCCGACATCAGAGGGTTTCCAAATAGAAATCTGAAATATGTTGTTTGACATAATTCAACTTGTCTTCACACTCTTAGGAGTTGAGTGGTAGAACACCTTGACCGATCAAGAATAAGGAACTGATTTTTTTTAATGTCGTTTTTGTTGTCCATACCATACAGTATCAAACAGGGCACCTGATTGCATCAAGATGTACTATGGTATTGACTTCATCTGTTGGGGTGTCTTTTGTAGCTCTTCACTAGGCTGAAACCATAGTTTGCACTATCTGAGTGATTGACAAAGATGGAATTGGCTTCATTATAGCAAGGCCTTGGAAGTGAGAGTACCATAAACAGTACCAATTGGCTTATAGGTTTCTTGTATAGCATTGTTCTATAAGACATGGCCTTCAAAAACGGGGTTAACTACTTCTATATAACCACGGGACATACTTGTTAGCATGAAACAACACTTCTTGATAGTGATCTATTTGGCTATTTCATGCATCCATTTCTTTATGTCAAACAGACTAATCCAATTGGGCAATACATTGCTCACATGAGAGAGTGAATGAACAAACTTCTGCATTTCATCAGCAGAGGCAATCATCTCATCGAGCAGAAACTAATAATGGCCGGTCTTGTTCCTTCTTGATACAAGAACCAGATACACTTCATTGCTTAGCCGCAAACTATTCTTCACACTGGGGTAACTAGTTAGTTGTCTCTAAAAAGGCTCTACATCTTCAGCTTCTGTAGCAAATGGTTGCAGATGATATACATGCACAAGGTCACCATCACGGTCAGCAGACATGAAGCAACACATGAGAAGATTTATTTTGACCGTATGATCTTCATGCAAATAGGTATTGAACTTGGATAGAAGCTAGTGGACTTGCAAATAACCTATCAGAAAACATATCACATCCTGCTAACTATTGCCTGACTGATACTTTGCAGATAACTTTAAAGTTCGTGTGCTCTTTTGATCCCACAATAATGGCAGGTGCTGGTTGATATGCCCTAGTAGATCATGTCAGATTCTTTGTTTACCACATCTTGTAGTATGTCAATGTTGATGTCAGTGACTTGCTCTTCAAAGATCATTCTCTTTGTGACTTCTGAAGGAAGCTATATACTTGACAAACATCTGTACCTTCTGATAGAACATTGAAGGATCGAGTCGGTAAAGACTTTGCAAGATAGATCAAGAAACATAGGGATAGATCAATTTGAATTAGAGACACCTTCAAAGATAGATTTAGGAAAAATCCATGGAAGACAACACATTGGTATTACTTCATAATGGATTACGATTAGAGGCTGTGATACCACGTGTGTCGAGAAGCACTACTTTATTGGGTGTCCCCACAAAGAGGTTCTCGGTTTCGTCACGGCACCATCAGTCAATAATCATAACACCACTATCAAACATGACCAATGAGAAATCTTAAGAAACATGGATAGATTGGGAGATACGAGATATTACGCATCGGTGTAGTTCTGCAATGTATCATGACCAGAGACCTCGATATTCGCACGTGCCGAGCAACACAGCCTAGTGGTTGCGATCCACAGGATGTCCTCGGTTTCGTCGCAGTATCATCGATCACGGATCATAACAACATAAATGAACATACAACCAATGAGAAAATCATGCGTGGCAAGGATAGATTTGTGCAAGGATGACATTTTGCAGAGGAAAGGTAAGCTACTACAATCAATTATAGGGTTAATAGCCAACAAGAGCATGATTTGGCAATGAAAACATGAGTTAGAAGACAGATTAGTTGCCAAAATAGCAGTACATGAGGCTTTGCTTCAGTCCCACGCGGTTTCCATGTGTCTAGTATGGAGATTACCCGACCCATGATTTACAAGAGATTAGATAGGAGGGAAAATCATGAGACAAAGATTGACAAGCATCTTGAGAAGAAGATAACCATAGACAACCAGATGTCTCATGAACCAACTATATACAACAATCATAGGTTGAGTTGACAAACATCATGATTCATACAGAAAGAATACAAGGAAAATGGGGAAGGAGAGATTTAACTCACACAAGATGGTTTCCTTCAAGTGAGTAACAAGGAGAGGGTCTAGATAGAAACATGGCATAAGAGAATTATAGGTTAGCTACCAAGAATAACTAACATGAGATTCTATAATTCCACATGCATCTCGCATCTATCAAGAAACCTTCAGACCATCCAATGGCGTGAGCTTGTGTACCATTAATTAGTACTAGAAGACTCTTAATGATCAACATTGCTAGGCCTTTAGAGAGATTTGGAAAACAACTTGATCATGGGACAGATTCAATGCATGATTTGCGAGATTGAATTGATAAAACCATAACATGATCCATAATGAAAAGATTACAAGGAAACTTCTGGGTAAGCTGAGAAGAGGTTCAAATCAAGGATTTGGGCAAAGACTCCAATGAACATGATGTAGGCAAGCCTTGCAAAATGAAATCTAAACATTCTCTAGATATGGAGAAGACTGCTGGAAGTAAGGAACAGATTAGATCAAATCATTTGTAGGGGTGATCGATTTTGCATAACCTAATTTCCAAAGAAAAGATTATAAGATCTAATTTAACAGAGACCAAGCTATCATCATGACATCTAGAAGGACTAGAGGAGACACTCCAGATAGGATTTGGATAAGGCTTTAGATGAAAGAAAATGTAGGCATGGTTTCATAGATCTTGAACAAGAACATATGACAACCATAGGCTAGCATTAAGAGAAAACTCAGCTGGGTCTATTGTGCCAAATGAGAAGCCTACAGGCAGAATTGGTTTAGCTTCTGATAAGATTTATGGTTGAGAAATACTTATAGAGGCTACTTAAAGGTTTAGCAACTCTTATGATTTCAAAACAAGCAAGGAAGAGAGGCAACACAAGTTGTAAACTTAATAAGGCTATTCAGACAACGTAGAACAAGGGTGAGAAGAAGCATACTTATGCAACAAGCAACAATCACATGATGCAACAATCATGATGCATGCTCGTCCTATTCGTTCTCACTTAGTTGCCTATATAACATGGCAAATACGTTCTAAGTCGGTGGCATAACCGATGCACTCTCTCGGTATATAGCTAGCCGTTAACTACCATATACGCATTCGAGGTTAGCGTACCTGCAGAAGATTCATTTCAGCCCAACTCACATGTATGCATGGCAATAAGAAGCACTTTTTGCCGGAAATGCTCCCATGAGCACTTGCGACCCCAAGAAAGTAATTACTCCATCATACTTCCATAAGTACACATATGAATCACATGTACTCACTTCAGTAACCATAAACACTCACCATAGATCGACGGTTGTTCGATCGTACACTCACATCTCACCTTACCTTATTCGACGTGGCACATTGGCCCATAAGAAGCAATAAGAAACCGACAGTTCATAATTATCCGCACGATAAAACCAAATGAACCGCAAATAGAAACATGATGCAATTTCCCTAAATTAGTACTCAAATAAGCCACCTAATAATCCTAATATGGGCTATAAGACTTGGTCCTTGGCACACTTAGTTTGTTCAAACCATTTGTTTAAAACACCTATATATAGCTATAAGTTGGTAATTAGTTTTGCAAACTCAAAACTTTTTATTTTTAAATACTCATGTGACGGTACATACGGAATTTTTGCTCTGGTACCAACTGTAACAGAACCGACCAATTTATATGAGCACAAGTACAGCGACAGCTATTTTCCCAGCTATCAAGCCACACTTGAGCCAATATAAACCCGGTAGTCCGTGAAATCTCGAAGGATTTCAAACTTTTACACAGTACATACCCCAAGGATTGCAGAAACTCAGCAGTACACATACACATGATACATAGATTCGCACATATTTCAAATACATCAGAGTACAAGATAAACTTTTACATAAAAGTTTAATAGCGAAAACAAAATCGTTTTACATAAGCTTAATTTCATAATACAGTGCCAAGTACCGACCAGTCACAGCAACATAGATGAGACAGATAATATGACCTTGCCCAAGGTCTAGTCTTCCTCTCCCGAAGGATAGAAGTAACTCTTTAGTCAACCAAGCATTCCTCCTGCAACATTGGGAATAAAACCCTGAGTACTCAATTGTACTCAGCTAGACTTACCCGACAAGAAGTAAATAAAAAGACTCTCAAGGATATGCAAGGCTTATTTGGTGGAGCTCAGCGGATAGCAACATTTTTGCATAAAAAGCATTACTACAATAGTTCCTCAACTTATAAGTTTTAGATGTGATTCAGCTTCGATTTCAGTTAAGCTATTAAGCTAAGGTATGCAGCTATACTAAACAATCACTTGATATTATAGCAATCAATAAAACCATATGATTTCCGATATCCACAGATATCAACCTCATCTCACCATAATCATTATGTTCAAGTTGTTAACCTCTACCTCACCAGAAGATCAGTTCAGTTTCTCACTAACCAGGAGAGATGGCGATTCGAATCGATTGTACTAGCTGGCAAATATGCCAATCACAAACCCTGTCAGCCGAGCCACTGGCTTCTTGGGTCACCGTTAAATCTTTCTGAGACGTAATATGTATCACGGGTTTGAGGGGGGCCCATATTCTCAGAGACGAACCCACTTCCAGGAAGCCTCAGGTCCTTGACCTGCCCTTGGTAAGATGGTGTCTCTGCACATACTTCCTACCTCCAGAATATGTCTACCTTATCAGCCCCAATTCCCGGCTCAGAAAGAAATACTCGGCTTCGCGGTCAGAACGACTTATCTGGCCAGCTATGTGACGACGTCCTTCAATCTCAACTGATGTCTGGTGGCCTCAGTCCTAGTCAGCCGCAAGCAGCACCGAAGTCAACATGACCCATGTCATGCAGCTCCCCGCTACCTAGCCTTGATTCTCTCATTATTTCATTGTGGCATGGTGACACATATGGCCAACCATGTGGATCTCGTCAGTCACCACCTACACTCGCGGATGACAGGAAATCACCCAACTTTCTCGCGGATGACAGGAAATCACCCGACTTTTATCGGTCTAAGCAGGGCTAAGCATAAGATCGGTCACCTGTCTAGTAATAGTATTAGGTTCACATATATAGTAGACAAGGTAGATATGCAGCAACGCTTTCAAACCAACTCATATACTTAAATGCACAAACATACGATTTAATAAAGACCGGTGCATTTATAAAAAGAGATAGGTGGAGGCTTAGGGATACTCCGGGGCTTGCCTGGGGTTCAGCACTAAGTTAGTGTTTGTTAGATGACACTTGTTCGACGAGCATTTCCCATCCAAGCACTCGATTAGTCCTTCCACCTTCGTGATTAGTCCACCACACCGTCTTGTGGTTAGTTCCATCACCATGTCCCTCATGTTCACGTGTTCATCATCTAGCATACCTAAATGAGATGCAAAATGCACATGTATGAATAAGAGGAAGTAATACAAGACATGTTAATCTACAGTCACTGAACCATGAGATAACAAACATACCAAGCAAAGCAACATGGAAGCAATCATAATCTCACATATGCATTTTAAGGACAGCAAGCACAAGATTTAACCATAACTGAAGCTATATACATCCAACCAGGGTGATCTAAGCCTTTCTGGAAAGCTATTGAAATTGTCTACAACTTTGGTATTATCCTCTTCAGATGATTTAATTCATATAATGGTCAAACAACACAAAGAAGACAGCTCTGTCCAGACTTGGATAGATTCTGTCCTCCCAAGTCAAACAATCATAACTAGAGATTTAAACCACCAAAAGGGATGATCATAGACAATTTGGAAATACATAGAAATATACTACAACTGATCTATTATCACCAAGAAGTGATTCAAAGCATAACTCAGTTAAATAATGAAATCAATCAGATCTACACAGAAAATTGGCAAAACCTGACAGCAGTCATCCAAAAGCCATAACTCCTAAACTATTAGGCCTATGACCAAGAAATTTTAGGACAAGCTAGATATAGAAGTTGGCTACAACCTTTATATAGAACACATTTGCATGCAACATCATCTTGATGGGGAAAACATCCCAACAACAGAGACTACACCTGCAGCCATTTCAGCACATATGCAAAACATGTTTTCCACTTGGTGACTACCCAAACATACACCCACAAATGAGCTATTTGGATAGCTCCAAACATCATTACATGATCATACAAGACTCATCTCATACCCAGGCATATTAAGGCATCACAAGAAACATATATGGATTCATTGGCCTATAATTATTCACTAACCATTACATAAAATCATATTATTTAATTATTTAAGTTATATGGTACACATCTCAAATGAGTCCCAAAATTTTATGAGAGCTAGTTGATTACAAATCATAACCAAGGTTCAAATCTTACATGCTCAGGTTCCATAATTTAATTATTACAAAATAAACAAATCTATAATGCAATAAAGCATTGGAGAGCAAATTAAATATGAAACTCAACATTTTCTGAAACAACATGACCATATTATTGATTCTCAGGCTAACACAATATCATAAAAAGGTAGTGGAACACCATTTTCCATTTTTAACACAATATATTATTTATAAAGCATTTAAATCTACTTAATGGGCATCAAACAAGATAAATCAAAAACTCAGTCATACATGCATCATAAATCATGAAATTTTAACCATACATTACACATCATACAGAGAGTCTATAATTAAATTTTCATACCATTTGGAGCAATATAACTTCAGATACAAAAATAACAAGCAATTCAACCATTTATTTCCTATTTAAAAAGATTAATGTGAAACACCAATAAAACAGTAAACAACATATATGTTTTATATTTTTATGAGCTAGTGCATGTCATTAGAAGACTAACAAAATTGGAACCACAATTGTTGGACTTATATTTCTCAGATTATGGCCAAAAGCAAGTTAATCAATCCTAAAAATCACTTTTCCAAAATAATTTCTAGAGCACAAAAATATAAATAACATAGCATATTTACTGGATCTAATATGCAGACAACTTAATAAGCAAACTAACAAAACTTGTTTCACAATTTTTGGACCTACCAAACGGGAGATATGGATTTTACAAAATAAATCACAAATCTAAACATTTGATGCCATTTGATTTGAGTGGGGCCCGCCTGTCATAGATACAAAAGAGAGCTGCTGTTCTTCTTCTTCCTCCAGAGCACCACGCAGGGAAGGCAGGCCGACGGCTCGAGCCGGCTCTGCAGCCTGCCAAGCGGCAGCGGCGAGGTGCCAGGGGCCCGCACGGCCCTGGAGCTGGCCGCGACCTGGCCCGGGAAGGCCAAGCACGCCTTGCCGCCTGTAGCGGCGGTCGTGGCCATGGCCACGATGCGAGCATACAGCAGCTCCCGGCGGCGTTCGACGGCGAGCCCAGCGGAGGTGCGCGACATGGACAGAGAGAGGTGGCTAAGCTGCTGGTGGTGGAGATTTTGCGCATTGGAGGCCCGAGAAGGTGGTCCGCGGCGGCGCTTGAGCTCTGCTCGCGTCCATGGCGGACGGAGCCGCGAGCAGCAGCTGCGCAGGCGAGAGCAAGCGCGAGAGTGAGCAAATGAGCGAGAGGGAGAAGTGATGTGCTCTGGTGCTCGCCCTTTTGCCGGAGAGGAGCAGCAGGGGCACAGGCTTGGTGGCACAAGGAGTTTGGCAAAGGTGGGCGGCGCCCAGAGCTCGGCGGACACGTGGGCATTAAACCGAACAGATGGCGCGCGCAATTGTGCTCGACTTCGGCCGGCCAGAACGGCATATTCTGAGTAGATTCGGTCTGAGTGCCCTTAATCAAAGTTGTTGCCCACATTATGGTCTACAATCTGTATTTAGAGTGTTCCACCAGTTGACCAATGGATTAGGAGATAATTAATCCTGAATTGGCTGCTATCAACGGGTTAATTACGATCAAAGACTGAGTGGCCAAACTTGTCAAACAGTCTCGGGTTGATGCCAAATTTTGATATGTTGTGCTCCAAAGAGTTTGTGACAACTTTTATTTTTGGTCTAACTCAAGTTGCTTAACGAAATTTGGAGAACACGGGAAGGCCATGAAATCAACACCATTTTCAAACTTTGAATTTAATCAAGTCCTGTAATCAGATTTTTCTTCTGTCTTGTGTCCACTTTTTGAGGCAATTAGAGATTGAATCATGACTTGGTCCAAAAATAACATTTGTTCTACCTTAAGAGGTCTGTAACTTTTGTTTAAGGTCAAACTTCATATTCTGCATAGAAATAATATTTCCACTTTGGTCAAAGTAACATCGTTAGAGAGCTCAATTTGGATATTTAGGCCAATTGAAGTATTTTCTTGACATTTTCTCAACATGAAACCTTCAGGACTTTTGTTGTAGAGTTCAAGTAGGGTTGTTTGGGCAAGGTTGCAAGGTTTGGTTAACTTTGCATGCTCATCTTCACTTAATCCATAAATCCAATTAAGTGAATAACTTGTCATTCCATGTGAATTCTCAATTTAAATCTTCATGCAACTTCTCCAATGATCAAGGTAGATGGAGATGAATATGAAATAGTGATTAGGATCATTGATTGAAATAACTTGATTAGGCCCACACTCGCTGGTTAGCTCGTGACTAACACCTGGGGTGTTACACCTAGGGTAGCTTAAGGCTGCCTGTTGACGGTAGTTGTACCATGCTTTTACCGCATCAAAACCGTCAACAAGACATTCTTTCTGAAAGGAAACCACCAAACACATAGTGACTTAGGTATAAATAACTTGGTTCCACATATACTTGTCATTATTTGGTTGCAGGCACTCAAAACATGTACTTTTGAATGTCTAGAAGCTCCATATGTAGGTTGGGAAACCAACCAAGTATGGCCAAATGACAAACTAACTTCACAATCATCAATATCATAGTTTCTGGAGACAATGTGCGAAAGATGGGCACAAGGTAGGGGTCGGCCGACCCCTACGTGAGCATACCAGGGCCTTGCTGCTAGACCATGATCCATGACACACTCCCAAGAGTCCATTTCCACCCTTGGATCACAAGTGTGTTTCCTCTCAACGGTGGCAAATGAAGTCCCATGGATCAATGAACCTACATCTCCATCATCCAAAGTGATCAACGGGTCCCACCACTTCATACCCACTCTAAAGGAGGTGGAGAGGGCCCACAAGGAAGGAGGATGGCCCCACTCATCATAGGGGGGTCGGCCGACCCCCTTATGGAGCCCACCAGCCATCCTATTTTCACTAATCGACACAACTAGAGGTCCCACACTCAAGGGGTTGGTCCCACCTGTCAAAGAGGGGTCGGCCGAGCCCCTTTTGGTGGCCAATCAGGCTCAGATTTCACCCACTGACTCTACGCATGGAGGCATGCATGACCCTCGATCCACACCCTTGATTAAAGTCATTTCAAGGTCGGTTTCAATCAAGGGCTATGATGGAGAAGCACCTGGATCGCTGACGTGGCGTTGGAGTAGCCCCTACTCCACCTCCACTATAAATAGAGGGGTAACCCCTCAAACTCAAGGCACCAAGGGAGCTACCAAAGCTATTCATTGCACTTTCCCTTTAGTAGTAGTAGTATCCATCATAGGGAGAGAGTGAGAAGAGTCTGGAGGAAGCCCCGGAGCTGTCGGGAGTCTCCTCCAAGCTGTACCTCAACGGATGCAACTTTCCTAGTAAGTAAGAATCTGAGTTTCTTTTATGGTGTTTGATTCTTAGTTCAAGTAAAGTATTTACTTAAGTTGTTCATTGGTTCACCGCCCTTAACCCGGTACTCTAATCAATTTCATCAGGATCTGGATTGGAGTAGTAAGATATAGTGTAGACGTGGTGTCTAGGCTATCGCTTACCTGTGATTGCTGCTTGTTCAACAGTTTGTTGTGGTACCTAGTAGGTGGTGACAGCCCTATCTAGGATTTGAATCCACCACGTTTGGGCAAGTTATTAAAACGTAGGTCTTCTTGTGTTACGCGGTTTAACACCCTTCTCATCCCTTACTGTTGTTGAACGGCTTAGTGACCCAAAGTGAACACCCTTTGTATCTGCCTTACCTGACCAGTTTCGTAACCATAGGAAACCTTTCTACCCTCTATCATATACCCTTGTGTCATAGGACGACCTTGATCCTAGTTAGTTCACTTCACGTTCCCGGTGGAAAATATGATACCTGGAATACTCCCGGTGAAGGCTACATTGACTACCGTACGGTTGCGGTATATCCGTTTGCCACTTCTGGTGTCAAAGAGCTTTCTGGCGCCGTTGCCGGGGAATGGTAACTGTTCTTAACATAGGACCTTGTCGCCCATTTATCTTTTTCATTAATTTATCATATCATGGACCAAATACCTCATTTTCAATATGGTGCTCCAAAGGGATCTAGTTTGGAGCCACCTAAATCGTCTAAAGCCATTTTGGCTGTTCGCTATGAGCTTCGTCCTGTCTTTATAGCGATGGTTCAGGCAAATCCCTTTTCGGGGAGCGAAGATGAGAGTCCATATACTCATCTACGTGAATTTGAGCAATTATGCTCATGCCTTCATATACAAGGCATGACACGAGATACCTTAAAATGGAAACTATTCCCATTCTCTTTGAAGGGAGATGCTAAATATTGGTAAGCTCATCACGTACATAGTGTACGAGGAGAGTGGGAAACCCTTCAAACCAAATTCTGTCTAGCCTTCTTTCCTATCTCTCGAGTTTTCCATCTTCGAACAGAGGTCCTAATGTTCAAGCAAAAGGATAAGGAACCTCTAGGTGTATCATGGGGCCGTTTCTTAGATCTTGTCGCTTCAGGCCCTGACCTTGCTATACCCAACCCAATGCTTTTGCAACATTTCTACATGGGTCTTAGCAAGGATTCTGCACAATTCCTTGACACAACCTCTAAAGGAGCTTTCCTTCATTTGTCTGCTAGTGAGGCAAGAGCCATTCTTGACAAAATCCTTGAAAACACTCCTTACACTGGCATTCATGATGAACTCCCTGAGAAAGAAGAGGAAACAACTCCCAACCGAGAAGAGGAAGTTTCGATAGACAAACCACTACCAATCCAATCCCAAGATGTAGCTATCGATCCTGAACCGCAAACACCACAAACCATGAATCCTCCAAAGGAAGAAGAAATTTGACCTTTGGAACTCCTTTCTAAAATCGAGGATAATCTTTTCGCTGATTCTGATTTTGGAAACACCTCGAATTTCCCGATGCAAAGGAGATCTTTTGCACGTTCTACTCTAAACCTTCATTCTCCTAACCATCTCAAGGATACGGTCAAAACGCTAACATCTGTCATGAGCAACGAATGGCTTAAGGAGGCTGAAACTCATCCGAAGTAATTCGGTTCATTTCTCCCTCCACAACCGTTCGTTGTTTCATGAAAGACGTTGCATTAGACTTCCTTTACAATCCCACCATCGGCGTGAGCATCATGTCTGATTCTCTAGCATATGCTCTCTTTGATGGCGATGAACCTCTGACTCCAACTAACAAGCTTCTAAAAATTCCATCTGGAGAAGTCATAAAGAGTCATGGGATTGCACGCATGGTCCCAATAACAGTCAACGTAATCACGATTCTCTTGAACTTCTATATCTTTGAGATTTCAGATTTTGATCTATTGATCGGGCATCCCCTTGAACAGCTTCTAGAAGAAAGCCAGTATTCAGGGAGCCTAGACGTCAACCTCGGGAAAAGCGTGAACCTTTCTATCCCCTTAACTCAATCTGCAAATTCAAAGGCAGAATTGCATCCCGAGTCTGACCCAATAGAGGAAGTAATGGCTACATCAGTTCTAGAACTTTCTCATCCTGATCTAGAAGAGGATTCTAAGGATTTCATCCAAGAAGAGGCCAAATTAGAAGAACCCCTAGACTTGGATAAATCTGAATCCCCATCTAAGCCCTCTATAGAACTTAAGCCGTTTCCTTCTGGACTTAAGTATGCCTTCCTTAATGGTGATAGAGAGACTCTTGTAATCATTAGTGACCAACTTTCTGAGGAGGAAGCCTCTAAACTCATCACCATTTTAGAAAAACACCCATCTGTCTTAGGCTACTCTCTTCAAGATCTTAAGGGAACTAGTCCCACTCTTTGCACCCATCGCATCCCTATTGAGCAAGATGCTACACCTTCTAGGGAGCCTCAACGGAGGCTAAATAATGCGATGAGAGAGATAGTTAAGAAAGAGGTCTTGAAACTCTTGCACGCAGGCATAATCACCCTATTCCTAATAGTAAGTGGGTTAGCCCCGTGCAAGTTGTGACTAAGAAGGGAGGCATGACGGTTGTGAAGAATGAGAAAAAACGAGTTGATCCCTCAACGAACCATCACAGGATGGAGGATGTGCATAAATTACCGAAAACTCAACAAGGCTACGAAGAAAGATCACTTCCCGTCACTCTTCATCGATGAAATGTTGGAACGGTTAGCAAAGCACTATTTCTTTTGTTTCCTTGATGGCTATTTGGGTTATCATCAAATCCCCATCCATCCTGATGACCAAAGTAAGACCACCTTCACATGCCCCTATGGAACATATGCATACAGGTGCATGTCTTTTGGCCTATCCAATGCTGCTGCCTCTTTTCAAAGGTGCATGATGTCCATCTTCTCCGATATGATCGAAGAAATCATGGAAGTGTTCATGGATGATTTCTCAGTCTATGGAAAATCCTTCGATGATTGCCTTCATAATCCGGACAAGGTCTTACAGAGATGCAAGGAAAAACACTTAGTCTTGAACTAGGAAAAATGTCATTTCATGGTTCGAGAAGGCATAGTGCTAGGACATAGAGTGTCCGAGCGTGGGATTGAGGTGGATAGAGATAAGATAGAAGTTATAGAGCAACTTCCACCTCCCAAGAATGTCAAGGGTGTCAGAAGTTTTCTTGGGCATGCTGGTTTTTATAGGCGCTTCATAAAAGACTTCTCTCAAATTGCTCGCCCATTAACAAACTTGCTTGTTAAAGATGCACCCTTTGATTTCAATGAAGTGCTTAAATGCTTTTTATTTTCTCAAGAAAGCACTTGTCTCTGCCCCAATCATCCAACCCCCTGATTGGATGCTTCCCTTTGAAATAATGTATGATGCAAGTGATTATGCTGTTGGTGCCATTCTTGGCCAAACAAATAATAAAAAGCATCATGCAATTTCGTATGCTAGCAAAACTTTAGCAGGACCTCAACTTAATTATGCAACAACTGAAAAAGAGCTACTAGCTGTTGTTTTTGCTATTGACAAGTTTAGATCTTATTTAGTTGGAGCAAAAGTAATTATCTATACCGATCACGCTGCTTTGAAATACTTGCTCACTAAGAAAGATGCTAAACCACGCCTAATAAGATGGATCTTGCTACCCCAAGAATTTGATTTGGAAATAAAAGATAGAAAAGGAGTAGAAAATCCTGTAGCCAATGAATTGCCTAGAATGCAATTCCAAGATGCACAGGACCTACCGATCAATGACTATCTCAGGGACGACACACTCCTCAAGATCACAGACTCCAGCCCCTGGTACGCGAATATTGTGAATTTTATTGTTGCAGGACATGTTCCACCAGGAGCAAACAAGAAAAGCTCATCCAAGAAAGTCGAGTACACCTGTAGGATGAACCGTACTTCTACAGAGTTTGCAATGATGGTTTATTAAGGAAATGTGTCCATGAAGCGGAATCAATTAAGATCATAGAAAGGTGTCATGTCGCACCATATGGAGGATACTATGGCACATTCAGAACCCATGCAAAGATTTGGCAAAGTGGCTTCTTTTGGCCAACCATGTATGAAGATACAAAGAACTTCATCAAGAGATGTGTGAGGTGCCAAAAGCATGGGAACATCAATACCCGAGATGCAATGCCACTGACAAATAACCTTCAAGTGGAACTCTTTGATGTATGGGGCATTGACTACATGGGACCTTTTCCCAAATCCCGTGGCTGTGAGTGCATCCTGATAGATGTGGACTATGTGTCTAAATGGGTAGAAGCAATGCCATGCAAGGCTGCAGATGCCAAGAGCTCAAGAAGGATGTTTGAAGAGACCATCCTTCCAAGGTTTGGAACCCCAAGGTTGGTGATAAGTGACTGGGGATCTCACTTCATAGAGGGGAACTTCCGGTGCTTCCTAGAAGAGCAAGGCATCCGACACAATGTTGCAACTCCATACCATCCACAAATAAGTGGCCAAGCAGAAACATCCAACAAACAAATAAAGAATATTCTGCAAAAGACGGTTAATGAGATGGGAAAAGAATGGAGGGACAAGCTACCTGATGCACTATGGGCATACAGGATAGCATTCAAGACACCCATTGGCATGTCACCATACCAACTCGTATATGGAAAGACTTGTCACCTCCAAGTCGAGTTGGAATTTAGAGCACATTGGGCCTTATAGAAATGGAATATGGACCTACAAGCTGCAGGAAGGCATAGAAAGATGCAAATCTCAGAGTTAGAAGAATGGAGGGAGAAAGCATACCACAATGCCAAGATCTACAAGGAGAGAACAAAGAGATGGCATGACAAGAGGATAAAGAAAAAGGAGTTCAAGCCAGGAGACAAGGTGCTCATGATCAACTCAAGAGTAAAGCTATTTGGACATGAAAAGCTTAGAAGCAAATGGGAAGGACCATTTCAAGTCGTCGATACCTCACCTCATGGAGCAATCACACTTCAAGATGGTGAAGGTAAGATCTTTAAGGGAAATGGCCAACGTTTAAAAGTTTTCCTTGAACCTGATAAACTAGATGAAGAAATAGACATGATTGAATTCAAACCTTTCAATGATCTAACTAAAAAGAAAATCAACAGATCTAGTTCATGATCAAATGTCCAACGTTCCTCCTTAGCTTGTTGTTTTTCCTTCCAAAATTGATCTATGTCTTGTTTCATTTAAATAAATTTGGACTATCTGGTGCCTCACGCCAGAAGAGTCCTTTGTGTTTTCACCTTTGTTTTCTATGAATAAAAAGCCAGGTACAGCTTCAATGAAGTGTGTGGGGTCTTGCGACCCCAAACTGCCCATTTGTGACTAGGGCGCTCAACTCTCCTCTACTAAAAAAACATCGGTTTGAATCTCCCCTTCCTCTCTTTTTGCTACATGTAAAATTAGTTGAAATGCTTTGAATCTGTGTTAGCATGTAAAACTAAACTGAACCAACATCACACTTGGACTAAAATAAAAAGTGACATGATTTATGACATTTAAAGGGTAAAAGCGTCACAAAGTCTAATTCTTGCATATGCTTATACTTGTGGGATACATATCTTGATAGCAGTATCATATTGACTAAGTTGTTGACAAATGTGATATAGTTCTTGGCTCATGATTCATACCTTTTCTATTCAATGTGCCTAGAGATTTATTTTTGAAAATATCATAAAACCATAGTGTCACTTACTCCTCGATAGTGAGAAAGTTCCTACCAAAGCCATATATGTTCATGACATGTTCAAAACCCTTCTATACATGCTACTTGCACTTGTCTTGAGTTTGGTCAAACCCTATAGACCCTTGTTGAGAATTATGTCATAGTCCCAAGATCAAGATCACGTACACGCCACATATACTCATGCTACTTCTACACTGGAAGTACGCAAAAACATACCGTCCATTTTCACTATATAGATGCTCCATGTTTTAAAGTTTTAGAATATCTCTCTAAATATGGCTTAGTAGATGAGACACAAAGGCTATGCAAGAAAAAATATGTGGACACATGAAGGTCCATTGCTTTGAAAAAAAAGAGCACACGGAGGCTTATAAAAAGAGAAAAAGAAAAATGCTAGTCGTGTCCCAAATAAAATAGAGAGGGATCTTATCAAATAGAGGAGCACTACATTTCACCATTTTCCACACACTTTCACATCTTGATCTAGGACTATGATAGTCTTCTCCTTGGATCCTTGTTTTGACTTTACAATATATGCAATGCAAGTATGCTATCTTGTTTATCCCTACCTGAGCCCCACATAAGCCTGATAGATGTAGGATGAAACAAAAGAAGGCAATCTTATGCTATGCCTTGTTGAGGAATCATATACTCACTGAGTGACTTAAGAGTACTATATGAGGAGTAAGAATGAACTATGTGCTCTCTTTTAAAACCATTGTCAAAAATTCTACGCGCTAAGGATATGAAAATGGGAAGATGACTTTGCTTTGAGAACAGTTCCATTTTCCAACATCTGAAGGATATCTGCTAGACAGTACCACATAACCAACCCGTATTTTATCATTCTCTCTAACCTTTGCTCGAGGACGAGCAAAGACTTAAGTGTGGGGGATCTTGTTGACGGTAGTTGTACCATGCTTTTACCACATCAAAACCGTCAACAGGACATTCTTTCTAGAAGGAAACCACCAAACACATAGTGACTTAGGTACAAATAACTTGGTTCCACATGTACTTGTCATTATTTGGTTGCAGGCACTTAGAACATGTACTTTTGAATGTCCAGAAGCTCCACATGTAGGTTGGGAAACCAACCAAGTATGGCCAAATGACAAACTAACTTCACAATCATCAATATCATAGCTTCTGGAGACAATGTGCAAAAGATAGGCACAAGGTAGGGGTCGGCCGATCCCTAGTTGACCATACCAGGGCCTTGCTGCTAGACCATGATCCATCACATACTCCCAAGAGTCCATTTCCACCCTTGGATCACAAGTGTGTTTCCTCTCAACGGTGGCAAATGAAGTCCCATGGATGGATGAACCTACATCTCCATCATCCGAAGTGATCAAGGGGTCCCACCACTTCATACCCACTCTAAAGGAGGTGGAGAGGGCCCACAGGGAAGGAGGATGGCCCCACTCATCATAGCGGGGTCGGCCGACCCCCTTATAGAGCCCACCAGCCATCCTATTCTCACCAATCGACACAACAAGAGGTCCCACACTCAAGGGGTTGGTCTCACCTGTCAAAGAGGGGTCGGTCGAACCCCTTTTGGTGGCCAATCAAGCTCAGATTTCACCTACCGACTCTACGCATGGAGGCATGCATGACCCTCGATCCACACCCTTGATTAAAGTCGGTTAAAGGTCGGTTTCAATCAAGGCCTGTGATGGAGAAGCACCTGGATAGTTGACGTGGAGCAGGAGTAGCCCTACTCCACCTCCACTATAAATAGAGGGGTACCCCCTCACTCTCAAGGCACCAAGGGAGCTACCAAAGCTATTCATTCCACTTTCCCTTTAGTAGTAGTAGTATCCATCATAGGGAGAGAGTGAGGAGAGTCTGGAGGAAGCCCCGGAGCCATCGGGAGTCTCCTCCAAGCTGTACCTCGACAGATGCGACTTTCCTAGTAAGTAAGCATCTGAGTTTCTTTTATGGTATTTGATTCTTAGTTCAAGTAAACTATTTACTTAAGTTGTTCATTGGTTCACCGCCCTTAACCCGGTACTCTAATCAATTTCATCGGGATCTGGATTAGAGTAGTAAGATATAGTGTTGACGTGGTGTCTAGGCTATCGCTTACCTGTGATTGTGGCTTGTTCAACGGTTTGTTGTAGTACCTAGTAGGTGGTGATAGCCCCATCTAGGCTTTGAATCCACCACATTTGGGAAAGTTATTAAAACGTAGGTCTTCTTGTGCTAGGCGGTTTAACCCTTCTCATCCCTTTCTGTTGTTGAACGGCTTAGTGACCCAAAGTGAATAACCTTTGTATCTGCCTTACCTGACTAGTTTCATAACCATAGGAAACCTCTCTACCCTCAATCATATACCCTTGTGTCATAGGACGACCATGATCCTAGTTAGTTCACTTCATGTTCCCTGTGGAAAATACGATACCTGAAATACTCCGGGTGAAGGTTAGATTGAGTACTGTATGCTTGCGGTATATCCGTTTGCCACTTCTGGTGTCAACACTGCCCTTTCTTCGTGAGATCCTTGATCTCTTTCTTAAGCTTCTCAACCTCTTCTTCAAGCTTATCTTTGTCGCGCTTGGGACTGTCGATTAACTTGACATTGATTTCTATCGCTTAGTCATGTTGCCCATAATCTTAGTCCTCAATTTCCTAGTCTTCTCTACTCCCTTAATGGAGTTAGAGAGGGCTTCTATCTTCTCATTGAGGAGTCGTAGAGAGAGCGGAGGTTGTTTAGGACCTTTCTCTATTGCTAATGCAGATGCAGCCCTCTGCCTCTTGGGTGGAGGTGGTATGAAATTGGTGTAGTGGACTTGGCCTGGACGTGCACGAACTCCATTGATGGCAGGGCGAGCAGTGGTGTATTTCGCACACAATAACGTCCTGTTCTTGTCGGTCTTGGACGACAGGAGTCGTTCATTGTCTCTAGGTAGAAGAAGCGGGGTGCCTCAGGGAATAGCGGCCTACTTTGCCCTGGTACCGTCTTCTAGCAGCAGCCTTGCGGGTGGTGATGGCAGAGCAGGTTGAGCTTGTGTGTAGTAGACTTGCTCATATTGTAGAGGTACCGTAGCGAGGTGCTCCGGTGGTACGATGGCGAGAGGCTTCGGCTGCGCGAGGACGATGGCCTTCGAGTCGTCGCCTTGGATCTTGCCGGAGTCAACGCCAACGATCGCTTTGTCTGCCATTGCTGCTAGATCTAAACTAGAAAGTTTCTTTGGAGGAGAGAGAGGCGGCTGCTGATGGGATGCAATTGAGGGCGGTATAGGTGCGTGTTTATATGGGTTTTCAGGAGACAGGATAAGATCAAATCTAAGTTCTGCAGGATTCGTACGAAATAATATCCGCATGCGTCGGGAATCTACGTGAAAGTGTTTAGGAAGGATGTAGAAAAAAAGGAAATGAGAGACGGGACGAGAGGGGATAGGGGGCACCACCTGGCCCCACTAGGGCACCGGACGGCCCCACAAGATGGTCTCTCGTGGTGGCCATGCTCGTGATGCCTCTAGACTCTATCTACTTCCTATTAATTGCGATGCGCGATAATTTTTCATAACGGACGATGACGGGGCTAAAAAGTTGGTAATTGGACAATGTCCAGCCCATCAACAACTTCTGAATTAAATGGCTCTAAAAATAATTTAAGTCGGGAACCATTTACCTTGAATAACGTACCTTCGTGTGATTGTAGAGTTACCGCTCCATGTGGGGATGCGTTCACAACCATAAATGGTCCTTCCCATTTGCTTCGTAGCTTTCCAAGCCCGAATAATTTAAACCTGAAATTAAAAAGTAATACCTTATCCCCTGGTGCAAACTCCTTCTTCTTGATCCTCTTATCATGCCATCTTTTTATTCTTTCTTTGTAAATCTTCGAATTGTGATAAGCCTTTTCTCTCCATTCTTCTAATTCTGATAATTGCATCTTCCTCTTTTCTCCAGCGGCTTCAAAGTCCATATTCCATCTCTTAATGGCCCAGTGAGCCTTATGCTCTAATTCCACTGGTAAATGACAGGTTTTACCATACACTAATTGGTGACATACCTAAGGGTGTCTTGTAGGCAGTCCGATATGCCCAAAGTGCTTCGGGTAATCGATCCTTCCATGCAATATCCATCTCATTTACTATTTTTTGTAGAATATTCTTGATCTGTTTGTTTGATGTTTCTGCCTGGCCACTTGTCTGAGGATGGTATGGAGTAGCAACATTATGATGGATTCCATGAGCTTGTAAGTATCGGTGAAACTTCTTATCAGTGAAATGTGTTCCTCTCATCGAACATCTTCTTTGAATGTTTGGAATCAGCATTCATGCATGGCATAGCTTCTACCCACTTGGATACATAATCAACTGCCACCAAAATGTATTCATAGTTTCTTAATTTCACAAATGGTCCCATGTAATCAATTCCCCAGACATCAAAGAGCTCGATCTGGAGATTGTTGGTGAGTGGCATAGCATCTCTTGCATTGATATTTCCGTGCCTCTGACATGATCCACATCTCCGGACAAAATCTTTGGTGTCTTCATACATAGTTGGCCAAAAGAACCCACTCTGCCAGATCTTAGCATGAGTGCGGAATGCCTCATAATAACCTCCATATGGTGACGCATGGCATTTCTGAATGATGCGCATGCCTTCTTCTACTAGTACACATCTTCTATGTAACCCATCTGAGCAGATTCTGAAGAGGTATGGTGGATCCCATATGTGGAGACGACTTTCATAAATGAGCTTCTTTTTATTTTCCCCTGGTGGTACATAACCTGCAACCATAAAGTTGACAATATTCGCGTACCAAGGGTCTGACTTGGTCACTTTAAATAACATGTCATCTCTTAATGAGTCATTAATAGGTAGTTCCTAAGGTTTCTCAAAGTGTATTCTAGACAAGTGATCAGCAACTGGATTTTCTATTCCCTTTCTATCTTTAATTTCTAAATCAAATTCTTGAAGCAACAGAATCCATCTTCTCAAACGCAGTTTAGCATCTTTCTTAGTGAGCAAATATTTTAATGCAGCATGATCAGAATAGACAATTACTTTTGCTCTTGCTAAGTAAGATCTGAATTTATCAATAGCAAAAACAATAGCCAGGAGCTCTTTTTCAGTTGTTGCATAATTTAGTTGTGCTCCTGTCATAGTTTTACTAGCATAAGCAATTGCATGATGCTTCTTATTCTTTGTTTGCCCTAAAACTGCCCATACAGCATAATCACTAGCATCACACATAATTCCAAAAGGTAAAGACCAATCAGGGGTTGAATGATTGGTGCTGATGTAAGTGCTTCTTTAAGAATATTAAAAGATTTTAAACATGCATCGTCAAATTCAAAAGGAACATCCTTAGCTAATAAGTTAGTCAGTGGTCTAGCAATATGTGAAAAATCTTTTATAAATCTACGATAAAAACCACAATGACCAAGAAAACTTCGGATTCCTTTTATATTAACAGGTGGAGGTAGTTGTTCAATTACTTCAATTTTTGCCTTGTCTACCTCTATACCTCTTTCAGACACTAGGTGCCCTAGCACTATTCCTTCTCTAACCATGAAATGACATTTTTCCCAATTAAGGACTAAGTGCTTTTCCTCACATCTTTGCAAAACCTTATCTAGATTTCTTCTATCATTTGAGAGAATATAGACATCATACCTCTTTGAAAAGAAGCAGGTGCATTAAATAATCCAAAAGACATTCTTCGATAAGCATAAGTTCCATAAGGGCGTATAAAAGTGGTTTTGCTTTGATCATCAGGGTGGATAGGAATTTGGTGATATCCAGAATAACCATCAAGGAAACAAAAGAAAGAATTATTTGCTAAATGCTCTAACATCTCATCAATGAAGGGTAGCGAAAAATGATCTTTCTTTGTTGCTTTATTAAGTTTTCTACAATCTATGCACATCCGCCATCCAGTGACAGTTCTCTGGGGTATTAATTCATTTTTATCATTTTGAACTATGGTCATTCCACCCTTTTTAGGTATAACTTGAACAGGGCTTACCCACTCACTATGCGGCACAGGATAAATAATCCTAGCATGCAAAAGTTTTAAGACATCTTTCTTAACAACTTCCCTCATCGCATTTTAAAGCCTACGCTGGGGCTCTCTAGAAGGTGTAAAAACTAGGTTGGTTCGAATGCGATGGGTGCACAAAACATGACTAATCCCCTTAAGGTCTTGGAGTGAATAACCAAAAGCAGCACGATGTTTTTCTAAAACAGTTATTAATCTAAAAGATTCTTCATCAGAAAGTTTATTACTTATAATCACAGGAGAATTTTGATCATTATTCAGAAAAACATATTTAAGACCAGAAGGTAGTTGTTTAAGCTCAATAGAAGGCTTAGGTGGCTCTAGTAATTCATCCAGAGGTTCAGGATCAATAGGATCCTCCTCCTCTTCATTAATGAAGAACTGAGTATCATCTTCAAAATCAGGTTTAATAAACTCTTCAAATGGCACAGCCTTAACCTCTTCTATTGGATCTAACTCAGGAAGTGGCTCTGCCTTAGCTTTTAATGCATGCGTTATAGGCACAGATAGATTAACTCCTTTCCCAAGTTTAATATCTAAATTGCCCGTACAACCTTCTCACAAAAGTTTTCCTATTGGTAATCCAATCATCGCATCGAAATCCCAAACATCCAAGATATAAAAATTCAGCAAAATTCAGAATTCATTAATCACAATAGTAAGAGCACATAAAACTCCTGAACTAGGAATAATATATCCTGAACGGCTTTTCAATAATTTATTCGTAGAAATTAATGGCATATCTTTCAAGAACTTTTCAGCAAATGTAAGAGACATAATATTGATACCTACTATTGGGTTATAAAAGGCATCAAAAGGATATGCATCAATTTGACATTTAATAGTAATGGCAGGAGAATTTAAACGAATTATATCATTTGAAAGTTTAAATTATATCAACCACACATTACTCATAATAAAAAAACAATTCTCTTATTATTTCTCTAAGAAATTTTAAATCAGCAGGATATGAAACATTAAAATTTTTAAAATTCATAGACTATTGAGGTTTTATAATTTTGTGATAATATGAGGTACTTCCATAATCATCAAAAAGTTCATCCTCAAATTTAAGCATAAAATCAGAAATTGGAGTTATTTCCTTATCATTAGATAGTTCAGGCAAAGGTTGAGATGAATCAGACAAAAATTTAGAATTGAGTGACAAAAATTCATCTTCTAACAACTCTTCTTTTTCTTCAGGGAGATCATTTAAGATATTAGTAAGAATAGTTTTAGCATGTGTAGCAATAATATGCATAAATGCTCCACCCACGGCCAAATTAAGGTATTCTTTATTTTTATCATTAAGGCCTAAAAAGAAATGTTGCAAAAGCATAGGTTCTGGCAAAGCAAGATTAGGTCTAGAATTTATAAATCCATCAAAGCGTTCCCAAGTCTTGCCTAATGATTCGTTATCTAATTGTTTAAATCCAATAATTTCAAAACAAAGTTTAGCGACTTTCTCGATAGAGAAAAATTTAAGACAAAAATTAGCATGCAATACTTCCCAATCTCCTTGACTACTCCCAACATGGCGATTATATCATTTCTTTGCTTTTCCCGTTAATGAAAACAAAAAGAGCTTCCATCTTAAAGTTTCATCTGCCATGCCCTAATATGCAGACATGCACATGTCTGCTAAAAATCAGCTAAATGGGAATAGGGGTTTTCGCTAGAACTATCAGAAAAAATGTGTTCCTAAACTAACTTAATTAATCCCAGGCGTAACTCATAGCCGGATGATGTAATAGGTTTAGATGATTCTTTTGGCTGGAGATACGATCCCGATGGTGCTCCGTATTGATATAAAAGTTGGGATATAGGTTTCATATTTTAAAAAGGTAAAAGATAAAAGATAAAAGTATAATACAAGATTAAGATAAACTATAGTCAAGATCAGCAAACCGTTCCCCGGCAACAGCGCTAGAAATGCTTGTTGGTATAAATTAACTGCACTCTATTAAATATTATTATTGTCAAAGTATCCGCAAGCGCACAGATTGAATACTAATGTAGCACTTCGCCAGACAATCCCAATTTTAATATCGAACCCAAAGGAACAGTAGGTGATACTGACTAAGTCTATTGATTCTTAACCCAATAACACAATCAATCGAGAGAATATCAAGAATAAGGAAATAGCTAGTGACTATCTAGTTTCACCAACCGGTAAGCTTTGAATAATATCGTTCTAACTGGGCAGTGACCTGAATAAGAGCAGAAATCAGAGTTCTCTCCTACCAAGCACTTATACACCTATCGATCCTATTAACGGGAATGTGGACTGCAGAGGACTCAACGTAGCTGTCAACTACGCGATCTACCACTATCCGGCCAATCAGAGGACATTCACAAGTAATTATAGCCTAGACACCATGTCTACACTATGAACTACTACTTCAATCTAGGAGCTACCAGGATCAAAGCACTCAATATGAGTTGCGAACTTAAGAACAAATAAGAACAAATGCTTACTTGAATCAGAATGTTGAATACAAAAGTACCTCAGAACGCAACTCCGGGCGAGGGAGCCGAATCTAGACGAATACAACTACGAAGAAGCTCCGACAGGCCGGGACTCCTCCGAATCTCTACTCATCTGCTCTATCTCTCTAATCTCTTTCTTGATTGCTAGCCTACATCTAATGGATATCTATCTAATGCTTCAGGCTCTTCAGCTCTTGATCTCGCTTCCTCCAGGGGGGTCTGGCCCTCTATTTATAGCCCGGTGGGATGAATACGTGCCGTAGGATCAAACTGACTTAACCAAGGGCCGAGATGACTCTTCAAAGGCGGTGAAAGAAGACTCCAGAAGGTGGCGCACAAAACCCTAGGGGGGCGCCACCCGGCCCTCCTTAGGGCCGACCGGCCCCACCACCTGCCAGGTGGGGTCCCGGTTGCTTCGGGTGGCTTCCAGAGGCTTCTAGCTTGCCGATGACATATGTTGCCTTGGCAGTCAAGTTTCATGATAATTAAGCACTTTAATCCCCCTTTTAAGCTTTTCTGGATAATCCCCTGAAAATATACAATTCACCAAAACTCATGGAAATTATTAGTAATAACCCTATTCTACTAGATATTCATGTGTAATGCAGGGAAAATTGATAATAAAAATTAGACGTTAACAAGTGTCAACACTACCCCTGATGGAGCGTCGTTTGGACTTGCATGAGATGGAGAAGGGGCGCCGTGGGAGGGCACAGCGATGCTAGCCCAAGGGATCAGCTCCGATGAGATTATTCGCCGCGTCAAGTACACGGTGGGCAGCCATCCCACTTGGGATGACCTCAGGAGGGTGGCCATGCATCCGCGTAGAGGCTACATTTCATTGGTGAGTATCTTCCATCTTGCCAATTTCCCGATCCTCTGTCTTCTTTTGACCCACTTTTTTTCACCCGGCACAGGGCCTTTCGAGGGAAGGGAGGCCCTCCTTGCCCCCTGTCCCGGAGGATGTGATCCAGCGCACTCAGAACCGCCTTCGGGACGAGGAGAGGAAGGAAAAGAAGGACAAGGAGACCGCCAAGAAGAGGAAGTGGGCTCGGAAGACCGAGGAGCTCTCCTAGCTTCACGACCGCCAAAGGGAGGCTAGGGAGCCAGAGGAAGAGACCCTTTCCGAGGAGGACGATGAGGAGGATGACGACGACGACAACAACGATGATGCTGACTAGCCCAAGGTGGCCGCAGAGCCCGCGGTGGGCGCCGACGAGCCAGGCAAGGCTCCTATGTCAGCGCCCGCCGGTGGAAGTGCCGGAAGCCGTAGCCCGAGCCCCCGGGCAGAGTTTTTGGAGGCCACGGTTGAAACTGCGGTTTCTGGTGGCGAGGCCCTTGGGGCCAGGGCTTCCGTGGTCGATGGCCAAGAGGAGCCCTCAGAGGGACTGGGAACGGGCTTAGGCCCGGCGCCCGAGGCGGCGAAGGACGTTCCTTCGACCGCCGCCGGTGGAGACGTCCAACAGACTCCACCGCAGCGAGCCTCCGTCCTTGATGCATCAGTAATCGTTCGGGCGGCCGAGTGCAGAGGGAGCAGAGAGAGGACACCGCCCGCTTCGGAGCTAGGCGAGGTCGGTACCCCAGACCTCGAGCTGGGGTCTCCCCTGACGAGGGCGCCCCGCCAAGGGAGGGTGACGTGGAGATGGCGACCGGCGGCCAGACAGAGCCCCTGTCGTCAGGGGGAACTCTGGGCGTGGCCGGCCACGACGTCGAGGTGCTGTCTACCCACCGCTAGCAATGCGACCCGCGTCATCCTCCGGGCCTGGCACTCTAGCAAGTGCCGACGCGGTGGCAAAGAAGACGTCACTCCCCAAGACCGGGTGAGCTATTTTTCCCAATATCTCTTTGTCAGTTTTTGTTCCTTTGCTATGGGTGCTTACTTTCTCCCCTTCTTCATTTTAGGAAGCGCCTGGGGTTGATGCTTTAGGTCTCGCACCAGGAGATCCTGAAGGTGCAGGCCCAGAGCACCGCTGCAGGGGGAGGTCATCTGGCGGCTGAGGAGGCTCCTGCGGTGGAGACCCATCCAACCGAGGGCCCGGTGGCGACAGCCGAAGCGGCCCCTCCTCTGAAGTCTCCATGACCGCGGCTGTCGTTGCTACGCCAATGGCTTCTGCCATCGCTAAGCCTCCAATCGCCGTTTCCAGGGACACCTCGGGAGCGCCGATCATCGCTTCCTCGTCGGAGCCAGCTGACGCCAGCGCTACGGCCATGGACGTCGACGCCCCTTCGCCGTCTGAAGCCGTGCCTCCACCCCCCATAGATTCCATGGCACTGGTCCTTCGGGGGGCACCTCCTCGGATGTTGACAGGCTTCGGCATTGAATGGACCAACCGGGATAACCCCGAGGCCCCGCCGGTCTTCACGCTGCGAGACGACGTTGAGGCTACACGCTGGGACAGCATCCAGGACCTCGGGTTGAAGTGGTCGGAGAGCCTGCGCTTCCTCGCGGAGTCCATCAACTCGGAGTTCCTGGAGCGACTCCAGGTGAGCCTGTGTGTCTCATTCGTTTGGCGCATTCTTTCAGTGTTTTGGTCTGACGTCTCCGCTTAACCTATTTTATCTCTAATTTCTCTTAGGAGCTCATGATGACCTCCCGCGAGAAGTCTTTCATCCTCTACCAGGGCCTTGGCCTCTGGAAGCAGCTTGAGCTTAAAGGGCAGGGCCTCGCTCACTCCCAGAAGGAGCTCGCCAACGCAACCGCCTGGCTGACCAACCTCAGCCTTGACCGGGAATCCTTGAAAAACGACGTCAGAGAAGCTCAGGGTAGAGTCGCTCCCCTGGAGGAGCAAATTCAGTAGCTGGAGGCTGCCTTGGCCGAGGCTCAGTAGGAGGGGAACGCTAGCGCGAACGCTCAATGCCGAGAAGGAGATCGTCGCCGAAACCTTGGCGGCGGATCTGGACCGGACTCAAGCGGTGGGTGAGGTTGACTCCGTTCGGGTGGAAGCGAGGAGGGCGCGGGAGGAAGTCGAAGGTGAGTCTTATGCTCTTCTATTTTTTGTCCGCATTGGTTGTTCACCATTATTCATCTTCTCTGTTTGATCAGCTTGTTGCCGCAGCCCTGATGGTGGAGGCCGTCAGCGCCCAGGGAACTATCGCCGCCCTGAATGCTACTCACAACGCCGAAGTCGCCGATTACAAGGAGCTACAGAGGGTGGCGCGCGTGTTGTTCAACTGTTTACACCAAAATTTGGATAGTGCCTAGGAGGACAGGATAACCGATCTGAGAGTTGAATCGAGTGTTACCAATAGATGTGAGGATGGATCGGGTATGTGTTGACATCGTCAAAGCGTGCAGCAATCGGGTGATTGGCACATATAAGCGGAAGCATGCAGATGAGTCAACTAAGGAGCGGTCAAGGAAGGGGCCCACAAGAAAGGCAAGGTTGGGCTCCGGTTTATCTTAGAGTTAGGAAAATTTATTGTTTTCCTTATTTTTAGCTAGGGTTTTCCTTTGGTTGAGACTTCCTCTCTAGCTGTTGGGTATAAATATAAGCCTAGCTAGCCAAAAACCCTAGGAGTAGGAGTAACGTAGAACCGGCGAGTTCTTCGACAGGTTGGGTGTCATCCGGTGGACGCGGGCTTACTGTAAGTATCGTCACGCTCGTGTTTGTCATGTATTGTTAGTATAATTCTGGCTCATGCAGCATTGGTAGATGGATTCGGGTAGTTATCGATTCTCATTTGATCTAAGTCATGCTCAGATTGAATTGAGGGTTAGTTATCGGCTCTAATTAACTTGGCATGTTGATTAGATTCATTAAGTTACCGATGTTGCTTATGATTATTTATTGTTTATTTATTTTAAGCATCATCAATCTTCCTAATCTTGATCCGTTCTTGTCGGCTTAAATCTTTGTATCTATCTTGCTTAATTGAATATCAATTGATTATCATGTTTAGGCGAGTAGATCTGTTTGTCATTAGCCGGTTAGCTCAGATCTTGATTATGTATAGGCCGCACTCAAGTAATAAAGTAAATTGTGTGGAGGGTCTTTGATTAATAGATCCAACCATTAGCTTATGTCATGGGTTGCAACGATCAGGTCGATCCCCTTGACATAAGTGACGGGTTAGGTAGATTAGCCAAAGAGTCAAAGCATCGATTACTTTATAGGCTTGTATGGTGCCTATACTTTCAGATCGGTTGTTCAGCCGATACTGTTTGCGCTTGGTTGCTGCACGTTGTATTCTTCGGATCTCTTTTATGCATTGTCTTGTGTTCCGATTCATGTCAAGATTGATTCAAGTGTCTTAATTAGCTGCAATGATCTGGTCGATCCTAATTAATAGATGTGATAGATTAAGACATGTTTTGACGCATAAGGTGATGTATGAACTAGATCTGTTTAATATAATTTGCTTTCATTCATGTTCATCTCTGAATCGGCTAAATAAGGAATCGTATGTTTCTGCCTAATCTATATAATGGATTCGTGCGATCGGATGTTGGCTTTCTAGTCGACGGCCTATTGAGAAGGCCCATTGGGCCGGATATCTGGAACCACTCGGGATACACCAGTGGTTCCACATTGTGTTACTGTCGACTCTTTTTCCTTGTCAATTGCAGGTCAAATTGATTGGCACGCTTGGAGATTCATTGGTGCCCATCCACGCCGATTGTCGAAGCTAGCTGGGTCTGTTCGCTCCGTGCTTCGCAGGACTGTTCTGGCTTCGCTGGTGTGCTGAGTGCGAACCAGATTTCGCGCCATCACACTTTTTGGCACACCCGGTGGGACCAATTCATCAAAATCATGGCTTCCGATAGAGGCAAGCCCCCGTGTAACCATGGAGGATCTAGCTCCCTCATCGGCCGGATATTTGGAGGACTACGTCGCTAAATTCCGAGAGGCCTGCCTCGAATGCTTCACCAAGAACAAAGATAATTTCGTATACCAAGACAAGGCATTTCCTGGATACTCTCAATGCAAGCAGTCTGATGCATCTGAAGTGGCAGGGACGTCAACCCAGCCGCAACAGCCGAAGAGGGGAGCAGAGGAGTCCCCTGAGACAGGTGCAGACCTGCAATCGGCTTGAAAAATGACCCCTGGTCGCCCGGAGCCAGGACAAAGCGGCGACTCAGCAGCACAAAGCTATATTCAATGTGTCAACCAACAGCCAACAAGGAAAGATGACGACCTGGTGTGGCACATGACCAACATGCTCAAAGAGCAATTTAGTCCGAAGTTGAAAGACACGACAGTACTATACAGGCACCTATACCCAGAATGGTTCGACCGAGTAGCTCTGCCTTATCGTTATCGGATCCCCGAGTTTTCAAAATTCAGCGGACAAGATGAGGTCACTGTTGATGGTGGATAACGTCAACTTTATTAGAACTTTAGACATAAAAGGATACACGAATACACAGTAGTCTAGGGTTTTAACTGACAATTTCCACGAGCTTTGCATATTCTGTATTTTCCAGGGAGTATTCCAGAAAAGCGTAAAAGAGGGATTAAAGTGCTTAGAAATCACGAAACTTATCTACGAAGGCAACGATCGTTATCAGGACGTGGGAAGCATCTAGAAGACACCTGAAGCAATCGGGACCCCAGACCCTGCCAGGTAGGGCCAGTTGGCGCTAGGGTGGGGCCGGCTGGTGCCCACCTGCTAGGGTTTGGCCCTGCCTTCTGGAATGTTCCTCCACCGCCTCCTATGATGCATCTTGGCCCTTGGTTAAGTCGGTTTGATCCTGAGGTGCACATTCATCCCACCGGGCTATAAATAAAGGGGTAGACCCTCCTCCCTGAGGCATCCCTTTCATTATTTTAATTCATATTCTCTGAGGTGTCTCATTGAAGGATAACCTCTCTCCAATGTAGTAGATTAGTTCTAGTTGAGAGTTAGAGAGAGCGGAGCCATGCTCAGGTTATGGAGAGTTCTTCTGAGGTCTAGTATGACTTGTATCTTATCTTTGTAAGACTTATGCTTTTATATATTTATCTTCTCTATTTACTTATATGCATTATCATGTGATTGGTTAGTATAGTTGTTATACTTTGGCATGGGATCTTCACTTGTATTGAGTGCTCTATGTAACACCCTAGTGTTAGTTACTATTTTCACATTTGCATTTGCATGACATCGAGCATTGATCATGTCATTTCATGCATCATCACCATTTGATTTGAATTACATTCCTTTATATGCTATATGTTTGCTTATATGCTTACAATGCCATAGATGTGTTAGCATGCAAATGTGATGCTTGTTTACTGTTCTAGATGACTTAAACATATTTGGGTTAACATTTGGAACAATGTTCATGTTGATGAAATCCCCAAAATACCCCTCTAGCTCATAGTTGACTAGAAAGCCCTCCTAAACCTATTTTGTTTGACCAAACAAGAAAGTTAATTTAGAGACTTTGCATGTCAGAGCACCTTTAATCAAAGTTGTGTAGAATTTTATAAGCAACAAACTTTATTTTTGGGTCAACTCATGAAAATGGGTGTAAGGTGGTCAAAATTGTGAAATCGTGCAGATTTGGGGCTGTTTTGGAGTTGCTGAAATTTGCTAAGTCTAAAGCTGTTTCTAGTTTCAAAGTACCTGTGTTCTTCGATCCATATCTCTCAAACCAAGCCGTTTCAGTTGATGGTGTTCTAACATGGATTGGAGTACTCGTGTAGCTCTTTGACCCATATTAGTGAAGTTTTCGCTGAAACGCCCTAGATCAAGAGATATGGCGCGTCAAAGATCGAGTTTCAGTCGGTTTTGGAACTGAATCAAAACCGATTCAGTTTGAATCGGCGAGGGGCCGACGTGGCCGCCGCAGCGATTCATCGCCAGGTGGCGCCGTACGCCGGCGTCCGCCTGCCGTCGCCCTGTAAAGCCGAAGGCGACACTCCACCCTGTCCCCTGGCCGTTCCATTCACTCTCTCCGTCTCTCGTTCTCTCGTTTCTCCCACTCCTCTGCTCCACCGTCGCCATGGCCGCCGAGGCGATGCCACGGTGAAATCCGCCGCCACCGCACCGTCTCTGACCGCTCCATCTCCACCCGAGCTTCGCCATCCTCTACTCTACCTTCCCTGCCCATTTCTGGAACCAGTCGAGGCAAGGTATAGCACCTATAGTCCTGCGCCGCCGTGCCATTGCCGGAGCACCGCCGAGCTCACTACTCGCCGCGTCAAGCACAATGCCGTGGCCGGCTTCCCTATCTCTTGCTCGTCTAGGTGTCTCCGCCAGTCGTGGATCTAGCCTAGAGGGTTGGTCGGGCCGCTCGAGCCCTATTTCAGCCGGGACGCCGCTCGCCGGAGTTCCCGTCCGCCACCGTGCCGCCTTGCGCGTGGTTAGGTCGAGTCGGAGTGGACCAAAGGTCGATTCGCGGGCCGTATAGCTTCGTTAGGGTTCCAGGTTCTCGGAACGAGGCTTAGCTTCACCGGTGAAGGCCGGTAGCGGCCGGCGCACGCTCGTCGGAGCTCCGCCGTCCGCCATTGCCGCCGTTGAGCTTGCTCTGGTGGTAGTTAGGTCTCGGGAGTTAGCTCATCAAGTTCGTCTCGTTCCCAGGAACACGTAGGTGCCCTCCGTGCCGCCGGTGACCTCGCCGCCGGCGAGTTAGCGCCGGTCAGTGCCGGCGGGCTGCTCTCTCTCTGACGCGTGGGACCGGTTTGACCGGGGAGCCCACCGGTCAGTTGCTCTATTGTGCGTGGGGTGACTGAACCGGGTGTGCGTAGCGTTTTGAGTCGGGTTCGTTTTAAAAGAAAAAGAGAAAATGAATTTCCAGAAATTTTGGTAGATCTTCTAAAATTCATATTTGGAGCTAGAAGTGTCCAAATGAGGTGAACCAAATTTTGTTGGGTTTGTATTTCTGAGCTCTATACAGGAAAAATATGAAATATGACTTTGTGGTAATTTTTCTGTGCAGTTATAATTAATTTGTTATCTGCTTGTAAACTTGATAAATGCATAACTAATTATAGGAATATGCTAAAAATGTGATTCCACTTGCATTAATCTTGTTTAGAATAGTAGGATCTAGGAAAAATATGTTTGCTGGTTGGTAACTGTTATTTATATGATGTCATGTGTAACAAGCCTTTCATGCTATACTCTTGCTAAATTCACCATGTTTGATGGGAATAAGTAATGGCTATGAATATTTTTTCTGAGACTTGTTTTGTGATAAAGAAGCTAAGAAAAATGGGAAATCTATTGTTTGATACTTTTCACTGTAGTAAGTATTTTCCATTGCTTAAATGGCTGTCTGCTTGTCATTTTTGTGTAGCATGTTATGTCTGTGCAAATGACTTCAAATTTTGCCAGTAGCCTAATACAGGAGTGTGTTATCTACTGTAATTTTTCTAGAATTTTCTGGGTACAACAGATGTAAGGTCCAGTTATAAGCTAGTGCTTGTTTAATTGTTTTTAATTGAGTAATAATTGGTTAGAAGACGTTTTCATGCATTTCTGTGATGCTCTAGCTTGGTAACCTTGGTAGACACTTTGGGGTTGATCTTGTTCATGCGTAGGGCAGCTAGGTCAAATGTCTTTGCTTATATGCTTTATTCGTGGTTATTAGTTAAAAGGTGGGTGTGGTAGGGAAGTTTGATTCACATTAATTGTTAGTGCAGGTTGTAGACCTCTTACGCAAGACGAGAAATTGTTCTATAGCTTTCTTAAGAAGGGTGAGTATGTATTGTTGTTTAGAGAAGAAATATGCACATACTCAGTAAATGTTCTATAAATTATTTGGATGCTCACATGTTGTCTAATGCATCTGATGGCTCAAGTTGTGCATCTCTATATTGCATTCCATGTGCATTCTCAGTTCTCATATATGCATATCATGCATGCAGGATCGCCGGGAGGAGTTACACTGCTGCAATTTGATCCGCCGGAGGAAGGACTGTCCCCCGAGATCGAGGTGCCGGAAGCTCCCGAGGCCGAGGAGAAAACTGAACTGCCGGAGTGCACTGACCATCAGCCATCTAACTTTGTGAAAGGCAAGCCCCGGAGCATCCCTAAGCCTTCACCTATTCTTTTTACAAATGCACTGGTCTTTATTAAATCATATGATTGTGCACTTAAGTATAGGAGTTGAATTGATACTGTTGCTGCATTTATACCTTGTCCACTATATATATTTTGATCCTAGAAATATTACTAGACAAGGGATGGGTTCAATCTTATGCTTAGCCATGCTTAGACCGGTAGAAGTCGAGGGATTTCCTGTCCTTCACGAGCATAGTTGGTGACTAATGATGATGGGGATGGATTCCACATGGTTGACTATATGTGTCACCATGCCACAATGATAATGAGAGAATCAAGGCTAGGTAGCGGCGAGCCGCATGACGTGGTTGAGGTCATGCTGTCTTCGGTGCTGCTTGCGGCCGACTAGGACTGAGGCCACCAGACATCAGTTGAGATTGAAGGACGTCGTCACATAGCTGACCAGATAAGTCGTTCTGACCGCGAAGCCGAGTAGTTCTTTCTGAGCCAAGAATTGGTGTGACATGGATAGACATATTCTGGAGGTAGGAAGGATGTGCGGAGACACCATTTTGCCATAGTCAGGTCAGGGACCTGCACTTCCTGTGAGTGGGTTTGTCTCCGAGAATATGGCCCCCGCCAAGCTCGCGATATAATATGACTCAGAAAGATCTAACGGTGACCCAAGAAGCCACTGATCAAGTTGACAGGGTTTGTGATTGGCATGTTTGCCAGCTGGTACAATCGATTTGAATCGCCATCTCTCCTGGTTAGTGAGAAACTGAACTGATCTTCTGGTGAGGTAGAGGCTAACAACTTGAACATATTGATTATGGTGAGATGAGGTTGATATCTGTGGATATTGGAAATCATATGGTTGTATTGTTTGCTATAATATCAAGTGATTGTTTAGTATAGCTACAAACATTAGCTTAATAGCTTAACTGAAATCGAAGCTAAACCATATCTAAAATTTATAAGTTGAGGAACTACTGTAGTAATGCTTTTATGCAAAATGTTGCTATCCTCGGAGCTCCACCAAATAATCCTGCATATCCTTGAAAGTCTTTTTATTTACTTCCTGTCGGGTAAGTCTAGCTGAGTACAATTGAGTACTCAGGGTTTTATTCCCATTGTTGCAGAAGGAGTGGTCTACTATGCTTATTGCAAGAACTGCTTCACCCCTGCGGGCGAAGAAGATTAGACCTAGGGCAAGGTCGTTATCCATCTTTAGCTTTTGTAAGATGCTGTGACATGGTCAGCTGGTGGTACTCGTATGTGAGCTACGTTGTTTCAAAACTATGTTGACTTCCGCTACTGTTACATTTATGTAAAAGACTATGTTGTACTCTGATGTTTTAATTCAGTTGTGAACTTATGTATCATGTGATGGGTTGTTGCTGAATTTGTAAGATCCTTGGTGTATGTTCTGTTTAAAATGTTTGAAATCCTTCGAGATTTCCGGACTACTGGGTTTATATTGGCTCAAGTGTGACTTGATTGCTACTAAATTGGCGATCGTCGTACTTGTGCTCGTATAAATTGGTCGGTTCTGTTACAGCTGGTACCAGAGCATAATTCAGCATACACCATCACTTGACTATTTGAAAACAAAAATGGTTTTAGAGTTTTAAAAATTATTTGACAATTATTAGTTGGGTGTAGGTGATTTAAACCGAGTGTTTGCAAAAATTATGAGTACCATTGACCAAGTCCTATAGCCCTATATATGTATATGTGGTAATTGGGTGGCTTATGTATGTACTAACTGGGGAATTGCATCATGTTTCTATTTGCGGTTCATTTGGTTTTATTGCGCGGATATATGTGACATTGCGGCTTCTTATTGCTTCTGGGCTGATGATTTATACCGGCCACTTCGGATGAGGTAAGGTGAGATGTGATTGTACGATCGAACAACCGTCGATCTATGGGGAGTGCTTATGGTTACTGAAGTGAGTACATGTGTTCATATGTGTACTTATGGAAACATGTAGTACGACCAGTTACGTATATGAGTGCACGTGGTATGCCACCGACTATAACGTTAGTTAATTAAATGATAATGTGTGAGGTCGTTGGCACGTGCATGCATCATGATCATGAAATTAATTTAAAATTTCTGTATTGTTCTCTTCCCTGTAATAAATTGGTGCTATCCTGTCTTATTCTAATGCTGCAAGATATTGCATTGTACCAGATGGCAGCTGAAGGTGCGTCGCAGAGTGGTCAGTTTTTGGAGCAGTTTGGCACACCCACTGTGCTGTGGAGGTTGTTGGAGTCAGTGGGGTATCCAGAGCCGCCACTGTATTTCTGGAAGCCAGCAGAGACCATGGTGCAGCCTTGGTTTGATGTCTGGGTGGCAATTCCTACTCTTGAAGGGGATTGGTCTTTGCCCGAGCTCAAAGTTGAGGTAGACATGAAGACGCCATGGGGTGGTGCCCAGTTTGCAGCCTTCGAGGTATTGATGGAGATTTGCACCAGGTTCAACAAGAGGGCTGATTTGGGGCCAGCCAATGTGTTCCCAGGGGAAGATGCTTCACAGGATGAGTGGGCTCAGTCTAGCCAAGCTCCTTTGGTGCGAGGCAGAGATGAGCGTGCTCATAGCACTGGGGCTCCTATGAGTGCTATGTTTGCTGTCCTGAAGATGCACTTTGCCACTAGGGATGGTTGGATGCAGTGTATTGACGCCCTGCATGATGCTGTTGAGAAGAGGCTGGAAGCGGAAGAGTTTGCACGCATTGCTCGTCGCAGTGCAGATGATCAGGTGGCGGCTCTTACCGCCTGTCGCAATGAGTTGCTACGATGCACTAGTGCTTTGATGGCAGCTGATCGCCGTGTTACTGAGCTTGAGAGGCAGAATGCGGACCTTCGTAATCAGCATGGTAATCGCAATATGAACCTGGCACATCAGCGAGATGACTTTTTGCGCGAGTTACGTGCGAGTCAGCAGCAGGTCTGGGAGCTGCAGCAGGATGTTCATCGTCTGAACAACCGTGTTGATCCGTTTCACTATCCAGGTGCAGCAGAGATCGGTCATGAGATCTTCGTAGCAGCTGATGATGGTGAGGCAAGTTCGGAAGGAGAAGAAGAAGACCCTGAGGAGATAGTGCCTATCGACGAGAGTGATGACTTTGGTGGAACCTGTCTGGTATGGACAGTGACCACGATGAGTAGCTCTTTATAGTGCACTTGCCATGTTGGCACTCTTTTGTAATGAAATACTTTGATGTACCCTAAATGGTTGGGTTGGACTTGTAATGTTTAAACTTTGTATGTTCAAGGCTTGAACTATCAGGCTTTTAATTAAGTAATGATCGTCGTGCGGTTCGCGAAGAATTTTCTTTGTTGCGCCTTGTTATTGTGTGGTTGTGAGATGGTTATTGAATTATTGTGCCATTTGTATGTTATCAAAAATAATCATTGATATCCTCTAAGCATGATTTTTCGGTTATCGTTTGCGTGACTAACACTCAACAATGGTTGTTGTATTTACTGCAGATGGCGCCTCAAACCCGCCGTCATGGGTCGGGTAATGGTGGTGGAAATGAGCGCGAGGATGAGGAGTTACCGCCGCCTCCACCACGCAAGCAAGAGCAGATGTTTGCTCAGTTTCTGGATACTCAGCAGGCTATTCTGCAGCAGATGGTTGCCAACAACAACAATAACAACAATTGCAGCCGAGGTGGGCGTCGTGGAAATGATGAAGGCCAGTACAGTGATTACAAGGACTTCTTGGACACCAAGCCACCAGTGTTCAAGCAGGCTGTTGAACCATTGGAGGCAGATGAGTGGTTGAACACAATCGAGCAGTCATTCTCAGTGCTGAGGTTGACCGAAACCATGAAGGCTAGTTTTGCTGCTCTCTTGCTGCAAGGACCCACAGGGATGTGGTGGGCAAATCGCAAGACCGCCTATCCTGTGGTTGCTAATATCACATGGGAGCAGTTTACTAAGGATTTCAGGGGTCATTTCATTCCCGCTGGGTTGATAAAAAGCTAAGAAAAATGGGAAATCTATTGTTTGATACTTTTCACTGTAGTAAGTATTTTCCATTGCTTAAATGGCTGTCTGCTTGTCATTTTTGTGTAGCATGTTGTGTCTGTTCAAATAACTTGAAATTTTGCCAATAGCCAAATATGGGAGTGTGTTATCTACTGTAATTTTTCTAGAATTTTCTAGGTACAACAGATGTAAGGTCCAGTTATAAACTAGTGCTTGTTTAATTGTTTTCAATTGAGTAATAATTGGTTAGAAGACATTTTCATGCATTTCTGTGATGCTCCAGCTTGGTAACCTTGCTAGACACTTTGGGTTGATCTTGTTCATGTGTAGGGCAGTTAGGTCAAATGTCTTTGCTTATATGCTTTATTCGTGGTTATTAGTTAAAAGGTGGGTGTGGTAGGGAAGTTTGATTCAAATCAATTGTTAGTGCAGGTTGTAGACCTCTTACGCAAGACGAGAAATTGTTCTATAGCTTGCTTAAGAAGGGTGAGTATGTGTTGTTGTTTAGAGAAGAAATATGCACATACTCAGTAAATGTTTGATAAATTATTTGGATGCTCACATGTTGTCTAATGCATCTCATGGCTTAAGTTGTGCATCTCTATATTGCATTCCATGTGCATTCTTAGTTCTCATATATGCATATCATGCATACAGGATCGCCGGGAGGAGTTACACTGCTGCAATTCGATCCGCCGGAGGAAGGAGTGCCCCCGGAGATCGAGGTGCCGGAAGCTCCCAAGGACGAGGAGGAAACTGAACTGCCGGAGTGCACTGACCATCAGCCATCTAACTTTGTGAAAGGCAAGCCCCGGAGCATCCCTAGGCCTCCACCTATTCTTTTTACAAATGCACTGGTCTTTATTAAATCGTATGATTGTGCACTTAAGTATAGCAGTTGAATTGATACCGTTGCTGCATTTATACCTTGTCCACTATATATATTTTGATCCTGGAAATATTACTAGATAAGGGATGGGTTCGATCTTATGCTTAGCCATGCTTAGACCGGTAGAAGTCGAGGGATTTCCTGTCCTTCGCGAGCATAGGTGGTGACTAATGATGATGGGGATGGATTCCACATGCTTGACTATATGTGTCACCATGCCACAATGATAATGAGAGAATCAAGGCTAGGTAGCGGGGAGCCGCATGACATGGTTGAGGTCATGCTATCTTCGGTGCTGCTTGCGGCCGACTAGGACTGAGGCCACCAGACATCAGTTGAGATTGAAGGACGTCGTCACATAGCTGGCCAGATAAGTCGTTCTGACCGCGAAGCCAAGTAGTTCTTTCTGAGCTGAGAATTGGTGTGACGTGGATGGACATATTCTGGAGGTAGGAAGGATGTGCGGAGACACCATTTTGCCATAGTTAGGTCAGGGACCTGCACTTCCTATGAGTGGGTTTGTCTCCGAGAATATGGCCCCCGCCAAGCTCGCGATATAATATGACTCAGAAAGATCTAACGGTGATGCAAGAAGCCACTGATCAGGCTGACAGGGTTTGTGATTGGCATGTTTGCCAGCTGGTACAATCGATTCGAATCGCCATCTCTCCTGGTTAGTGAGAAACTGAACTGATTTTCTGGTGAGGTAGAGGCTAACAACTTGAACATATTGATTATGGTGAGATGAGGTTGATATCTGTGGATATCGGAAATCATATGGTTTTATTGTTTGCTATAATATCAAGTAATTGTTTAGTATAGCTACAAACCTTAGCTTAATAGTTTAACTGAAATCGAAGCTAAACCATATCTAAAATTTATAAGTTGAGGAACTACTGTAGTAATGCTTTGTAACACCTCTGATGTTACGGTGAATTAAAACCTGCCATGTTATCATCATTGCATGTAAATCATCCTGCTTAAACTCATTTTAACTATGCGTTAACAAAAATGTTCTTATTTCAACATGTGATTGTGCATAAGTGCTTGTGAGTGATTTATTATATAAATGTTTGTGTTTGTATGTAATTATCTAAAACCCAATAGAAAATAAAAAGGAAAACAATTAAAAACCCTAATCGGACCAAAAACCCTAAATCGAAAACTAAATAGAATCAAGTGTTGGGCCTTAAACAAAAGTTGTAAATCTTTAAAGGTTGAGCAACTTCTATTTTGAGAAATTTTGAAGTTATTAAAAATAATTTCAAATAAAACCTTAATCTAGGTTTTAAAGTTTAAACTTGAAATACAAATTCAAAAACTAGTAGGAATATGATGATGGTCTTTTAATAAAAGTTTTAGCCCTTTCAAAATAGAACAACTTTTACTTTTATGTTTGGAGATTTTGAAGTTTACCAGTAGAAATTTAAATTAAACCCCAATTAGTGTTTGTTTATTCAAATTTAAAATGACCTTTCAAAAACTATCAATAATTTGGGCAAGATCCTTTAATGAAAGTTGTTAGGTTTTTCAATTTGAACAACTTTTATATTTGGGGATTTTGATGTTATGCAATAAGATTTCAAATTAAACCCTAAACAGTGTTTTAAAGTTTAAATTTGAAATGCTATTTCAAAATCTATGAAGAATCTGGTAAAACCTATTTAATGAAAGTTGTAGGACTTGACAAGCGGAACAACTTCTATTTTTGCACGTTTTCGAGTTATTGAGAAAAGTTTTGAGGAATTGTTTGGATTAGGTTTGAAATTCAAAATCCCTAATTACCCCCTTTTGATTTATTCAAAATCCATTAAAAATTTGAAATTGGTGCAAAAACCAAACTTGCTCAGAATAAAATTCCCTACAACTTGTACTTTGGTAATTTTTCGAGTGGTTACACAAAATAGGGAGTAATTTGACAAAAAACAGAAATAGGCAGGATCTACTACAGTAAAAGGGGGGTCCGGCTCTGTGCGCGCGCCGGCCGCCGACGCCGTCCGGGGCCGGGGCCGGGTCGCCGCCACGTCGTGGTCACAGAGAAGGGGGTCCCGGGCAGCTGCTTCTACCTTATCTACTCCATCTCCCGCAGTTTAAAGGTCGACAGCCGTTCCGTTTCCATCCTCTTCTTCACCTCGCCGCCGACGAGCTTTACTGCACGAGCAAATTCGTGGGCGCTGCTTCGCCACCACCCTCCCCATCTTGCCATTTGATTCGCAACATTCTTGCTAGTCGATTGGACCCGGTTGCTCCGGCTGTCGTCCCCGGCATCGGTTGTTCGGGATCGTCTTCACCGCGGCCGGCCGGAGCGCCACCGTGAGGTACCTCACCACGACGAGGCCGCCTCTACAAGGTAGAATCCTTTCCAATCCACGTTCCATGCTCTTCGAGACATAGGAAAACTCATCGGCCTGTTTGTTTCTCTGTTACCAACCTGGAGCCGGCGGAACGATGGCGACGTCTCCTGCTCGTCTCACCACCGCGACTGTCACCGTCAAGGAAGCACCTCCTGTCACCTTCTCGACCAACCAACCTGAGCTTTAGACTAGGGGTAAGCTTCTGCACCTCACTATGCCATTGGTTTGGTTTTCGCTACTCCATAGCCGCCGGAACGCGTGGTGACGACGAGCCGATCATGGTTCGGCCGCCCGGAGCGCCGGCGAGTCCTCTTTGCACCCTAGCCCGTGTACCTAAGCCCCTAAATCAGTTCGCCTCCATATGGGGTACTTGGGTGAGTTTCTCCTCATCGAAGAGGCCGCCGGCGGTGAAGCCGAGCGCCGGTCCGCCGGCCGATCCATCAAGCAGAGCAGGAAGGGAGGAGGAAGAAGAGGGACGGAGAAGGCCAGCTGGGCCGCGCGATGGGCCGGCCCAGTGGCGCGTTAGAGCGCAGTGGCGAGAGAGAGGGAGCGTGGGCCATCTTGCGGTTGTGGGCCGAATGGCCGTTTTCCTTTTTCTTATGTTTTAAATTGTGTTATTCTATTTCCTGATTAAATGAATAGGGTTGCAGATTGTTTTTTTTGTAGGAATTAAATTACTGCTTCAAAAATAATGAAAATATTTTTGTGAGTTTTTTGTGAGGTGTAGACTGATGTAAAAATATTAAATATATGTTTGGAACACTTTCTGTAGGGAATAAAAATGTGCCTTTTAATTAATAAATGAGATTTCTAGGATTTTTGTAGGTCAAAATATTAATCCAAAAATCACGAAATTTGTTTTGGTACTGTTTTGGGTCAAACTCTATCTGTAGGAAAAGTTTGGGCTCAAAAAGAAATAGTTTGCTTAATCACTATTTAATATTCTATAAATCGCTTAATAAAATAAATAGGAACCCTAGCCATTTTAGGTTTTGTGTGGCTTTTGGAATGCGTGATGTCCTTGGGCCATTAACTTGAGATGATCTTTGGCACTTTAATTAGTTGTTTGAGTTCTTAATTAAATTGCTAATTAGAACATTAATAATTTATATTACTCACATACGATATTAAGGTTGGTGATTTGTTTAAGCAAAGATGTAGTAGTGTTATAAGGAAAATTAACTCAGCCTTCTATGACTATTAAAATGATCAATAAACCAAAGTAGTTAATGCTCGAGAGTAATTTGTTTCTTTGGCTGACAACATTATCATGAAGGAATGTTGTACTCAACGTTTCAAATTAAGTTTACCTCTTAGTAATTCACAAGTCAGTGCATCTCATGCATCATTGTATACATATCATCATGTTAAGCATGCATTATTACTTCGTGTAGTGAACGCGCGATAAATATTATTGGAAGCAAGTCCTGAAAAAGGTCTTCTCTCGATGGACGTGGATCTTCTCGGCGTTTGACTTCAGAGTTATCTACTTCAAGCAACAGGCAAGCCCCGGTGTATTTGCCCCTCCTTGTTATTTAAAAATATTTATCACTTGAGTTAATCTACTGCATTAGGTTAATAGGAGTTGAGTGATAACCTATTGATGCATTACCTTTCCTTGACCACATATTATACCTGAGACCCTGATTTATTTAAAAGTATTGAAAAATGCTTAGTCATGCTTAATGATAGAGTTGCAAAAATGCTATTTTGAAAACTGTGATGATATGAAACGAATGAATCAGTTTATGGGATTGGTATTGTCCTCGTTTGGTGATGGTGTACTTGGCCAGTCCATTATCATCAACGTGGATGGGTTTTCCATATGGTTGACCATCTGTTTGGGTTAGAGTCCCAACGATCCTCGCCATCGGAAAAGGGATGTGAAAACTGAGTGGTCTCCAGTGTACTTGGGTTAGAGTCCCAATGCATGGTGTCCAACGGAAAAATATTTAGGGACCATTCGTTGTCGGCCTGCTGTGATCATGACTTGCAACTAGCCACATACTACGGAAAGCCTCTGACTCCGGTAGCTCTACTGCTGGAACCGACAACCACGCACTGGGAGTGGAGAGATGGCGAGAGTAGCGTGTACCCTCGTGGCTGGCGTGCCTCGAGACTAGAGGGGTACTGTGCTCTCGGGTGGCGCAGGACCGGTTCCGGGGTATGAAAAGCCGTGGTAGGTGGGGTTGGCATATGTAAGCTTAAGTGCTACATATGCAGTGTGGATAAGGATCCCCAGCTGGGTACTTCTGGATTCGAATCGACGTTGCTCCTCGGTTAATGGAGACCTGATCCTCACCCCTACAGCGAAGAGTGGTTCGGAACTAGGTGTTTTTGAGAATGAATATGATTTTGAAAGTACATGATATACGAGAATTGATATTGGAATTATGTATATGAATAAAATAATATTGAGATCAAATAATGAAATAGGTTAGAAATGCTTTTCTGCAAAATACTTTGACTCTTGCTCAAGCCTTACCTTGACTCCCCTCAGCCTGCATTGCTGAGTCTAATTTTACACCTTTAGTCAGGTAAGTCTTGCGGAGTACCCCATGTACTCAGGGTTTGTTAACCCCTGTTGCAGGTAAACTGAGTGTGCAGTTCTGCGTGGGACCGTGCCGGTCAGCGGATCGTGCAGGGATGAAGATGTGTATATAATGAGACCCTTGGGCAGGGTGTTTAGTTGTATATCGCTACTCCACTACGAAACTCTGGTTTGGGATAATGTAAGCTAGATCTGTAATTTATATTTGTAATCTATGTTTAAGTAATACTTCCGCACCCTGTACTCTGATTCAAATTATTTGTGTAAACTGTTGTAATACTTGCAAGGTCTTTACAATGAGATCCTCGGGGAAATTAGGGTTTCCTATGAGACCCGACGGGCCACCTAAGTCAAAGGGAACTCATGCAGACTAGTCAAAGGTCCTTAAGGACGATGACGGGGCACGTGGGCCCTATGATTAAGGCGGTTCTCTCACATGCTTTTATGCAAAATGTTGCTATCCTCGGAGCTCCACCAAATAAGCCTGCATATCCTTGAAAGTATTTTTATTTACTTCCTGTCGGGTAAGTCTAGCTGAGTACAATTGAGTACTCAGGGTTTTATTCCCATTGTTGCAGAAGGAGTGGTCTACTATGCTTATTGCAAGAACTGCGTCACCCCTGCGAGCGAAGAAGATTAGACCTGGGGCAAGGTCGTTATCCATCTTTAGCTTTTGTAAGATGCTGTGACATGGTCAGCTGGTGGTACTCGTATGTGAACTACGTTGTTTCAAAACTATGTTGACTTCCGCTACTATTACATTTATGTAAAAGACTATGTTGTACTCTGATGTTTTAATTCGGTTGTGAACTTATGTATCATGTGATGGGTTACTGCTGAATTTGTAAGATCCTTGGGGTATGTTCTGTTTAAAATGATTGAAATCCTTCGAGATTTCCGGACTACCGGGTTTATATTGGCTCAAGTGTGACTTGATTGCTACTAAATTGGCGATCGTCGTACTTGTGCTCGTATAAATTGGTCGGTTCTGTTACACTCTAGTTATAGCGCATGACTAGAGTAGTAATCGATAGTGTAGGCATGGCGTCTAGACTATAGGTTACCTGAGATGGCGCTTAATCCTACGGTTCGTTGCGGTAGCCTCAGGGGTGACAGCTCTGACAGGTCTTCGTAGTCCACCATGTTAGGGTTAGTGTTCGTAGAGCTTTTTGGTAGCCTTCTCCCGATTATCCCTTCCCAGTTTATTCGAGAATCGGAAAGGTACTATTGCTCCAAAGTGCTATTGTGTGATTGCTTCACCTAACTATCGTTCAGTTATCTTAGAACCCAAGTGATAGAGAAGTATTTAGGAACCTTGAACTCTCCCATTGTCCTCTCAACTTAGCTAGCCTACTCATTTATCTTACAAGTGATTACTATGCATAACTCCTATCATTTATCACTTACTCCTACTATAGTCTATTTGGTGTATTAAGTTAGTAGATGCATGATGGTAACTATCAGATTCTTTAACCATTGCTTCCCTGTGGTAAAATATAAATAACAATACTCTGAAATACTCCCGGGTAAAAGCTACAATGGTATTCTGTGCGCTTGAAGAATCTTTCATATTCTATTTGCACTTAATAAATACCAACAAGCTTTTTGGCGCCATTGCCGGGGAAGCAATTGGCACAAGGATTTTGATAGTGATCTTGATGTCTGCTAATTTAGTGTACCACTAGCTTTAGTAGGACTAGTGGAATAAGGCTGGATAGCAGAAGCCGTTTTGACCTTTCGGCAAGTTCCACAAGACAAGAAGAAGCGTTGAAGAACTCCAGGGTGCCCAAACATTCAAGATTCATCAACAATGGAACCCTACCATCTCACAGGTTTGCATACATATATATTTCTTTCTAACTCTGTGTAGATTAGAGAAGGAGGTCGTCATCACAAGAATTCAAATCACATCTCAAGTGACGAACATAGAGGTTGTGCTACACACAAATCATGGTAAGTATGATCAAGAAGGTGAGAAAGTCGTGCTCATGGACTTTAAACTTTTGAGTAGTCATCTTTCAATTCTTGCATCTCAGTGCATATTTACTTTAATCCATGCATCCACTCCATTTAGTTTATATTTTCTCATATCAAATCCATAGCATGTTTATTTCTTGCATACATCCATATCACTTGCATATTAAAAAGAAAAAATATATACCTCACTACGATTATACTATTTCATCTCTATTTGAATAAATCCTTGTAATGCTTTCATGCTACCTTTGTTTGCTATAGTATGCTTTGGTTTGGAAGTATTGTACATACTTCCATAGGCTTTTAAATTAAGTGTGGTGCTTAGGTTAAATTGCCTACCTTAGTCAAAATTAGACATGGAGTCTAGTTTGATTATTGAACTAAAAATTGCTTTTGTAGATATTGGTTATTTTGTCGGACTAACCCCTGTAGAAACTTTCAAATTCAATCTGGAAAAGTCTTGAGATGATCTCACATAAGAGATGAATCAAGGCATGTGATGAACTCCAACAACTTTTCACAAAGAAGACACATCAGCTCATCCTTCATCGAGAAAAGAACTATAAGTATCAAAAGTTTATTCACTTTGTCTTTGGTTGCAAGTTACCTTTGCCTTGAACCATGTTAGAATGTAGCAAATAAATAAAAAAATGCAAAAAGTAATCCTTTAATCATCTTATGTTAGCATAGATAAAAAAAATTTGTGGACAACAACCCATATTTAAAATTTGTTGCAATCCTTCGGGTTTGTGTCCACTAACATTTTGTAGGATTGAATATAAGCTATTCTTGGGATGAACCTGCAAACCTAAAAACCAAGGATGATGATTGCAAGAAGGATGCAATTCCTACGGAATGATCAACTAATGCTTGCTCTCATCATCCTCAAAGAAGGGAACTCGTATGCCGATAACAGAGACAAAAAAATGAGATGCCACTACATCACAGTGTGCATTCTCCACATACCTCATTTATCAATGGTGGTCTATCATCGAGACCTCGAGAAGCCATGAACAACTATGGTCGCAGGATGACATCCCTAAGTCATTTGAGATGAAGCACTCGCACAAGTAATAATGAGTTCCCTTCTTCGAACATCAAGATGGTTGGCGTTTCATCTGAGAAGAATAACTTTTCACCCACCGTTTGAAGACAAGGACAATCAAGGATGAACTTGGGGTATGTATCTCCAATGATCTTCAACCCATCAACCAAGTGTCAATGAAGAAGCATGTTACTATCCACATCAACGTTTTCTGGAACAGATGGTGTAAAAGAAAGAGAAGTCGTGTGTTGGTGGTCCTTAGTAACTAAATTCTATCATCATTTTAATACTAAAAATAAATAGAAGGTAGGGCTTTTATCTAAACTTTCCATGAGTTTTGTCGTATATGTAACTTACAGGTCTGACACGTGGAAATACATAAAATTCACAAGAAAGCGCACTACCGGAAAACATATTCAGAAAAGACGCAAAAACGAGAAAGCCCACCTAAGAACTGAACTGGATCCATCCATAACCGTGGGGGAGGTCCAGGCCCAGGGAGCAACCGACCACCCGAAGGCGGTGGCCAGCGGGCCCAGTCAGGGGACCGACCGCCCCCGGGTGCGGCCGCCCCCTAATGGGGCCTCCCGGGCCCAGTCTTCGGAGGCGGTGCTCTAGGCGGTATCCTAAAGGCGGTTTCACCTCCTTCCAAACTTAGCTGCGCCGGAACCATCCTATGAAGCTATAAAATGATCCCCCACTCCCTCCATCAACAGAACTTGATACAATAGAGAAGAAGAAGGGAGTGCCACAATTTTCCATTAGTTTAGCTTCTAGCTAGGCTAGTATAGGGTTAGAGAGAGATAGAAGCTTGAGAAGTGAGAGCGGGGTCGAAGCAGTTCTACCCTCGGGTGGACGAAGTGCTAGACCTGTCGGCTCTCACATCCAACTTGTACCTCTATAACCATCTTGCTGCTTGAAGTAAGAGGTTTGTGATACACTCTAGTTTTGATCCATTAAGTGAGTTACTTTTATTAAGCTACTTGTTTGTGGGATCGTCGCTCGTCCTTGAGAAAAGTGCTCTAGTAAGAGGACTCCTGATAAAGACAGAAGTTCCTGGCCATCGCTAGAGTAGTAGTCGCCTTCATAGACGTGGTGTCTAAGTTGGAGTCTACCTTCGTTTGTTGCGCGTGCCCACGGGCAGAGGGGTAAGTGGCAGGTGGTGACAGCCCTGTCCACTCGTACCAGCATCCCCCCACGTTCGGCCGCGGAATAGCGCTGATACTGGTATCGCTTGGCAAACCAGGTGCGTCAGTGGGCCCGAAGCAGGCAAGTAGTGGGAAAGTCATCTTCACTTAGTGTTTCCTGACTTAGTGTATCCTCTCCACCCAAGTTACCCTCCTATCTTTTCTAGGGTCAACTAGCTAAGAGACCTCTAACATAAGCTGTTCTTTTGGGAAAATACGATACCCTGAATACTTCTGGGTGAAGTGCTACGACGGTACTTCCGTGCGCTTGCGGACTTTTCTGCTGACGCTAAGAAGCGCCAACATCGTGCTCAAGCACAAAGATGCCCCTTTCGACAAGTAATTCAGATCCTCAAGAAGCTATCCAAGAAGGTGCAATAAGTGCTGAGTAGAAGTGCATCAGGGCATAAGTTGACATGAAGTAAGGACATTGTGAAATTCAAGCAAGCACCGTCATGATGCAAGGGTACTTGTAAAAGCAAGCTTGGGGGAGGTTTAGTTTCCCCATTAATGAGACAAGAAAGCTCTCTCTCTCCCCACTAATCATCGCAACACAAGGGTGCAGAAGAAGGAGAGAAAGAAGCAAGCTAAGGAGGAGACACCGTTCATCCCAATGCCAGAAGAACCAGCCACCCAAGGATGGAGCAATGAGACTCCTACATCAGAGGAGAAGAGGAGTGAGAAAGAAGAGACTGTGAATGATGAGACTCCAACCTTAGCATCAACATCAATTTCAGCAACCAGAAAGGAATGGAGGAAGAAGGAGTCACCTTCCAGTTCATCACCATCAGAGGTGCAACCAGGGTCATCATCATAACTTGACGATGCACAAGACAAAACACAAACAAGACAAGAAGTCATGTTCGGAGGACACTAAATCACCGAAGCCTTCGCCAAAAGGAAAACTTGGTATCTATCCATATTTACTTTTCAGTATTACATTAGTATCTTACTAGTTGCATATTTACTTTTCTGCATTAAAAAGAAAATAAAAATATTTATTGCTTTGCATAATAAAATGTAAAAAGCCCCATGTGATTAATCTTGTGGCATAGCTCATAAAGACTATTCGCTGTGGTGGCACATAAATAATTTCCATCTAGGATAGACATCTGCAGCATATTTAATTTCTGCATTTATAAACTCTAAAAATACCAAAAATATGTGGGCACATGAAGGTCCACCCACTTAGGGAAATTTCTGCTGGAATCAAAAAATCAATCCCTTACCATGGAGTGGTATTAAACCTAACCCCTCTCCATGAGATTTGGTATTCTTGTTGGCAATTAGGTTTTACAGGACAATACATGATCAAGGAGCTAGACAACCTGGCACCCTTACGCTGCCGGTACACCTGCTCTACAAAAGGATCACTCAACTTGCAACATCGAAGACCACATCAACATCCAGCTTGGGAGAGGGTACCCTCCACTTGAATCCAGCTAAGTATAAGTTTCCCACCTTAATATTTTACCATATTGCTTTTCGCGTGAGTTAGCTAGTGAGATAAAATTTGAAAACCAAATAAATAGTGTTTAGGTTAGTTAGAGTGTTTGAATAAAATAAAGAGAGAGTGTTTGCAATAAATTTTGCTCAGACTAGATGGAAACCATGCTTAGGAATTAATAAGTAGCACCCCCACCATGATTCCTCATAACACTTAGTTTTCAACTTTGAATCATCCCAAGTTTTAGACACAACCATTTAACTTGAAGATTTACTTTGAGCTTGAAACTTGTGGATAGCAAATGCTTGATCTAAGTCTAAGTAATTAAGAGATTTGATATGCAAAGTATGAGCTGCTATTTATCTTAATCCTAGTGATACTTGAGTTTTGGAGATTTATTTTTGAAAATCCTTAAAACCACATGATGAGTTCCTGTATGACGAGAGCTTTACATTCCTACCACAACAATACATGCTAGAATAGAAAAAAGCATACACATTATATGCTATCTGCTTTGTTTTGAATTTTGTCAAGCTTTGTTGATACCTTAGGAACTTGTCATGCTTTTACAATCAAGATCACTTGCACTCCACCCATAATGCACTACTCATATCAGAGTAGGCGCATCCACATTCTACCCATTCCATCTATTCCACCCAAAAATATACCATATTGGTTACCCCAGATCAATGCTCCAAAGTTCTTGTTGCTATCTCTCAAAAAAAGAAAAAGGGAAGTACTGTTACAGAGAAGAGGCTTGTGGCTATGCAAAAGAGTGAGATGAGAGAAAACAATGGGTACAAAGATGCCCGCCTGAGAGGTAAAAATGGACAAGTGTCTGAGTTATCAAAACAATGGGTACTCTGATGCCCGCCTAAAAAAAAGAGAAAGATAGCCCATGTTTTCCTGGAGCACAATTCCCTAGTGTTTGAAAAAAAGAGAGAAATATTTTCAAGGAGCAAAAGAGTAGAATTAGGATTAGCCACCATATATATCCACCTACCACCTCACATCCACACATAGGCACGTCTTGATTTGATTGTATGACTTGTTCCTTTGGATCCATTGTTTGACTTTACAACATATTCATTAGAAGTATGTATGAGCTGTCTCCTTACCCATGAGCTCCACATAAGCTATTAGTTATAGGGTGAGAAAGAGAAGGCATGCATCACTATTGCCTTGGTGAGGATCCACAAATACCACATATTGAGAGACTTGAGAGAGTCATACAAAGGAAACTCTGAGTTTTATTTGAAAACTTGCAAAAGCTCCAGGATGAGAGTTAAACGACAGAGCTTGAGACATAGTGCTTAACTTAGACATTCTGTTCTTCAATACCCAAGACCCGAGAGAAAGCTATAAGCTCCATGGTTAAAGGTAACAAAGGTGAGTCTGAGGTTAGATTGGTCTACTCTAATCCTTGAGTAATTCTTGGTTTAAAGCTAAATACTTGTGAGGGCTAGCTATAACTTATGATGTCTGCTAAAGTTTGGGTTTGCCAAGGGACTGGCAAAAGGTAAGCTTGGGGGATTTGTTGACGGTGGATAACATCAGCTTTTATTAGAACTTTAGACACAAAAGGATACACAAATACACACTAGTCTAGGATTTTAACTGATAATTTTCATGAGTTTTTCATATTCTGTATTTTCCAGGGAGTATTCCAGAAAAGCTTAAAAGAGGGATTAAAGTGCTTAGACATCACGAAACTTATCTGCGAAGGCAACGATCGTTATCGGGACGTGGGATGCATCTAGAAGACACCCGAAGCAACCGGGGCCCCAGACCCTGCCAGGTGGGGACGGCCGGCGCTAGGGTTTGGCCCCGCCTTCTGGAATGTTCCTCCACCGCCTCCTACGATGCATCTTGGCCCTTGGTTAAGTCAATTTGATCCTACGGCGCACGTTCATCCCACCGGGCTATAAATAAAGGGGCAGACCCCCTCCCTGAGGCATCCCTTTCATTATTGTAATTTATATTCTCTAGTTAGGGCTTGGATGGAGAGGTGTCTCATTAAAGGATAACCTCTCTCCAATGTAGTAGATTAGTTCAAGTTGAGAGTTAGAGAGAGTGGAGCCATGCTCGGGTTCTGGAGAGTTCTTCTGAGGTCTGGTATGACTTGTATCTTATCTTTGTTAGACTTATGCTTTTATATATTTATCTTCTCTATTTACTTATTTGCATTATCATGTGATTGGTTAGTATAGTTGTTATACTTTGGCATGGGATCTTCGCTCATATTGAGTGCTCTAGTTATAGCGCATGACTAGAGTAGTAATTGATATTGTAGGCATGGCGTCTAGACTATAGGTTACCTGAGATGGCGCCTAATCCTATGGTTAGTTGTGGTAGCCTCAGGGGTGACAGCTCTGACATGTCTTCGTAGTCCACCACGTGTAACACCCCTGGTGTTACGGTTAATTAAAACCTGCCATGTCATCATGATTGCATGTAATTCATCCAGCATAAAATCATTGTTACTGTGCATCACTAGGGCAACTTTTTCATTTTCACATGTGAATGTGCTTAGGAACCTTTGAGTTGCTTTATGATCTAAATATTTGTTTGTGTATGCCTTTAAATCCAAAAAGAAAATTTAAAAGGAATCATTTAAAAACCCTAATCGGACCCAAAACCCTAAATCAAAAACTAATAAAATCAAGTGTTGGGCCTTAAACAAAAATTGTAAATCTTTAAAAGTTAAGCAACTTCTATTTTGGACAATTTTGAAGTTATTAAAAATAATTTTAAATAAAACCTTAATCTGGGTTTTAAAGTTTAAACTTGAAATACAAATTCAAAAAATATTAGGAATCTGATGATGGTCTTTTAATAAAAGTTCTATCCCTTTCAGAATAGAACAACTTTCATGTTTGGAGATTTTAAAGTTTACATGTGGAAATTTAAATTAAAACCCAATTAGGGATTGTTTAATTAAATTTAAAATGCCATTTCAAAAACTATCGAGAATTGGGGCAAACTACTTTAATGAAAGTTGTAAGGATTTTTAATTCAAACAACTTTTATATTTGGGAATTTTGAACTTATGCATTGAGATTTCAAATTAAACCCTAATAAGTGTTTTGGAATTTAAATTTGAAATGTTATTTCAAAAACTATCAAGAATCTGATCAAACTCCATTGATAAGAGTTGTATAGCTCAACAAGTAGCACAACTTTTGTTTTTACATAAATTCAAGTTGTTTAGTAAAATATTGAGAATTTAGATGAATTGTAAATGGATTTCAAATTGACCATTTACCCCCTTTTCCACAGTTTTAAAAGTACTCAAAATTTGAAGTTGGTTCAAAAACCAAACTTGTTCATAATTAAATTTACTACAACTTTTATATTGATTATTTTTCGAGTGTCTACATGAATTTGAAAGTAATTTAAAGAAAATCAAAAAGAGGACGTGCTGCTATAGTAATCCGGGGGGGTCCGGTACCTTGCTCTGCCGCGCGCAGAGCGCGTGCGCACGCCGGCCGCTAGCGATACCCGGGGCCGGTCGAACGCGTGTCGCCGTCGACGCCGGGTCCGTGGGGGACCTCCCCACCCCGCACCTCCCTCATTCGCCCTATAAATGTCACGGTTGTCACCGTTTATCCCTCCCTTGCACCATTGCCGCCGCCGACGAGCTTCTCGGCTCTGCAAATTCGCGGTCTCGGTAGCACTAGCATCCAATTAGTTGTGCCGGTGGTGGCGCCCTGCCCTTGCGCTCCGGTTGGTATTCCCTGCGTCACCGTTCGTCAATCGAAGTGCCCGCTCGGTCTCCTTCCTCTTGACCGGCAGTAATGCCGCGGTGAGCGTCTCGCCACCGCGAGCTCGTTCCGGAGAGGTTCTTCCTTAACTTTCTCTTGTTCCCGGCTCATATCGTACTTATATTGCTTATCGGCCCGTTTTCTGCCCAGTTGCATCACAGGACATGCTGGAACGTCGGGTACGCCGCCGGTGTTTGCTGCCGCCGCCGCCCGTCCGTCGCGCATGTCGCTTCAACCCTTCTCCGGTTTCATAAATGTGAGCATCGTTGCCTTGGTGGTCTGCAGATCCTTTCCCAACCCTCGGTTTTCCCTTTGACGAGCTCTAGTCGCCGGAACGCGGTTGCGCCGCCGTGCGCTGCGTGCCCGCGCCGCAGCCGCACCAGCTATGAAACCCTAGACGCACATTCAGCCAACTAGATCGCTTCGCGAGGTTCTGGGTAACTCGGTGATACCCTCGCCGCCGCCGGAGGTCCGCCGGCGGCGGGCCGTCGTGGCTGGAACCGCAGCGCGCATGCTGGAGCGTGCAAGCGAGAGGAGGGAGACGGGTCTGGCGTCCCGGGACCACCTGTCAGTGGGAGGAGGGAGGAGGAGGAGAGGCCGACTGGGCCGTGCTCGGCTCTAGTGGGCTGGCCTAGTGGTGGAGCCATGTTGTGACAGGGAGAGTCGCGCCGGGCCGGCCTGCCGAGTTGGGCCATCCCAGGCCGAAACGGCGTTTTCCTTTTTCCCAGTGAGTTAGATGCATTTTTCCATTTTCCTGAAAAATGAATGGTGCTAGTGTTTGTGATTTTGTAGGAATTATTTGGCTGCACCAAAAATCCTGAAAATAATTTTGGGTATTATATGTAATATGTAGTATTTAAAAAAAATATTAAATAGTGATTTTCAGTAAATTCTTTAGGAACTAAAAATGCCCCTCTTAATTAATAAATGGGACTTCTATGATTTTTGTAGACTAGAATAACGATCCAAAAATCATGAAAATTATTATGGTACTGTTTTAGACTGAGATATAGCTATGGGAAAAGTTTGGGTTTAAATGGAAATAGTTTACTTAATGACTATTTAATACTCTATAAATCGATCAATAAAATGAATAGAAACCTTGATCCAATTTAGGGGTTATGTGATTTGGGATTTTGTGTTAACCTCGGGTCCCTGTCATGTGCTGACCTTTGGTGTCTTGCTAACCTGTTAAGACTTATGCAAATCACGTTAACTAAGATATTTAATGGAACTTCAAGTACGTAGACCAATTGTTAATTAAACATTAGTAGTTTACACACATGTGATAATAGGATTTTTATAAATCACTTAAGTGGGTGCTGGTCATTATTATAGGAGAGCTGATTCAGTGTTCAACAACTGTTAAAATGGTCAATAAACCAAAGCAGTTAATACTCGGTAGTAATTAGTGTTGCTGGCTTACAACTTTATCGTGAAGGAAAGTTGTACTCAACTTTCAAATTAAGTTTACTTAACATTGATCAGTGATTTTATGCATCTCCTGCATCATGGCATACATATCATCATGTAAGTGTTGCATTATTATTTCGTGTAGTGCACGCGTGGTGATTATTATCTGAAGCGTGTCCCGAGTAAGGTCTTCACTCGGTGGACGTGGATCCTTCTCGGTGATTGATTTCAAGGTTTCGTCTACTTCAAGCAACAGGCAAGCCCCGGTGCATTTGCCCCTCCTTGTTATTTAAAAATATTTATCACTTGAGTTAATCTACTGCATTAGGTTATTAGGAGTTGAGTGATAACCCATTGATGCATTATCTTTCCTTGACCACATATTATACCTGAGACCCTGATTTATTTAAAGTATTGAAAAATGCTTAGTCATGCTTAATGATAGAGTTGCAAAAAATACTATTTTGAAAACTGTGATGATATGAAACAAATGAATCATTTTATGGGATTGGTATTGTCCTCGTTTGGTGATGGTGTACTTGGCCAGTCCATTATCATCAACGTGGATGGGTTTTCCGTTTGGTCGACCATCTGTTTGGGTTAGAGTCCCAACGATCCTCGCCATCGGAAAAGGGATGCGAAAACCGGGTGGTCTCCAGTGTACTTGGGTTAGAGTCCCAATGCATGGTGTCCAACGGAAAATTATTTAGGGACCATTCGTTGTCGGCCTGCTGTGATCATGACTTTGCAACTAGCCACATACTACGGAAAGCCTCAGACTCCGGTAGCTCTACTGCTGGAACCGACAACCACGCACTGGGAGTGGAGAGATGGCGAGAGCAGCGTGTACCCTCGTGGCCGTCGTGCCTGGAGACTAGAGGGGTACTGTGCTCTCGGGTGGCGCAGGACCGGTTCCGGGGTATGAAAAGCCGTGGTAGGCGGGGTTGGCATATGCAAGCTTAAGTGCTACATATGCCGTGTGGATAGGGATCCCCAGCTGGGTACTTCTGGATTCGAATCGACGTTGCTCCTCGGTTAATGGAGACATGATCCTCACCCCTACAGCGAAGAGTGGTTCGGAACTAGGTGTTTTTGAGAATGAATATGATTTTGAAAGTACATGATATATGAGAATTAATATTGGAATTATGTATATGAATAAAATAATATTGAGATCAAATAATGAAATAGGTTAAAAATGCTTTTCTGCAAAATACCTTGACTCATGCTCAAGCCTTACCTTGACTCCCCTCAGCCTGCATTCCTGAGTCTAATTTTACACCTTTAGTCGGGTAAGTCTTGCGGAGTACCCCATGTACTCAGGGTTTGTTAACCCCTGTTGCAAGTAAACTGAGTGTGCAGTTCTGCGTGGGACCGTGCCGGTCAGCGGATCATGCAGGGATGAAGATGTGTATCTAATGAGACCCTTGGGCAGGGTGTTTAGTTGTATATCGCTACTCCAATACGAAACTCTGGTTTGGGATACTGTAAGCTAGATCTGTAAATCTATATTAATGTAACTCTTCCGCACTCTTTACTCTGATTTATCACATTTGTGTAAACTGTTGTAATACTTGTAAGGTCTTTACAATGAGATCCTCAGGGAAATTAGGGTTTCCTATGAGACCCGACGGGCCACCTAAGTCAAAGGGAACTCGTGCAGAGTAGTCAAAGGTCCTTAAGGACGATGACGGGGAACGTGGGCCCTATGATTAAGGCGGTTCCGTCACAAGTGGTATCAGAGCATTTCATTGTAATGTACTTGCAGTATTACTTTACTTCAAAAGGATTTCGAATGAATAAAATTGATGGGGTAGTTTGGTCCGAGTTGTTCTCGTACTTTCCTCATTCATTCTATAGCATCTTTCGTTGATTACTTCTATAGATCTATAGTTAGGTTTTGAGCTTAGTGGTGGATTAGCACCTTAAGTATGCCCTATGTTTGAAAACGTTGAGTGCATGTCACTCTAATAATTAATTTAATCAGTATATTACGTATATGTCAGGGTATCCTAGCTTGCGTTGGAACGCTCATGCATCATGACATCCCAACTATTAGTAATACCCCTTGATATGAATTAAACCTCTACTTTCCAAAATAAAACCTGTTCCCAAATATATATTTTGTTAAAAACAAGATTCTTACTTTTCTTTTCAATAGATGGATCCGCAAGATCCTACCACTGGAATCGACGAATGCCTGGCTATGTTCGGAACTCCTACGGTGTTGTGGCAGTTACTACAGGAAGTAGGCTACCCGAAACCACCAAAGTATCGTTGGTCCCGTACTGTTGTCCTTGGTCGGCCGTGGTACGAAGTGTCACTTCGGATCCCAGCTTGTACCACCACTCCGTTTTGGCCAGCTTGGGAAGCACAGGCAGAAGGTATGAGTCCTTGGGAAGGAGCTCAGGCTACAGCATTGGAAGTCCTGAGAAAGATCTGCTTCAGGTGTCAGAAAGAAGTCAAAGTTTCTACTCTGAAAATGTTTCCAGTCAGAAGTCCCAGGGAATTGGGATGGTCTTCAACGACAAGCCAAGCAATTGGAAGAAAAGTCTGATCAGCAGGATCCCAAATTAGTAGCCACTACTCGAGCTATGCTAGCCATCTTTAACCTCCATCTGAGCCGTGAGCAAGGACGCGAGGAGTGGCAGGAACTTTACGCTGAATGTTATGAAGCACTCAAGAGTATAGAACTCAAGAAGAAGAAGGCCAATAAGAAAGCCTTAAAGTGGCAAGAGGCTGCTCAGATCAGTGATGTGGAAAAGATCGGTTTGGACGTCCAGGTGGAAGCACTCGAAGCGTAGCGACAAGCAGACCAGCACCGCATAGAAGAACTAGAGAGTCTGGTGGATAGTCTTCACCTTCAGACAGGACTTCTCATCCAGCAGCGCGAAGAAGCTCATTCTTATGCCGTAATGGCAAGAGAAGGTCTTAGAGAGACCATTGGATATCTGCAGCATCAGGATGCGATGTTTTGGGGCCTGCATAATACCTATCAGCAGCAACTTCAGGCAGCCCATCAGAACATTGCCGATCTGCGACGAGAAGTGCAAATGCTCCATGCCATAAATGATCCAATTCTAGATATAGAGGTTCCAGCAGCTGACCATCAGGAAGAGTCTGGTTCGGCAGAGAATGCCGATGAAGAGTTGGAGGAAGTAGCAAGTGACTCGGAGTCAGAAGTAGTGAGTGGTCGAGTCGATTAGTTTATGAAGCTAAGTAGTCTCCTAGACCCAGTGTCAGATCAGGTCAAGTCTGAGGTTAAGTGTCCTTGTAATCCAAAACCCTGTGTCGGTAGGAAATTGGTGTAATGGTAGTTCCATAAGTTGGAGTAAGTCGACCTAAACTAGTAGTCAAGGTGAACTAATGTGTAAACCTTGGATAATCCTATGTTATCGGCCAGATCATTTCATACATAAGCTTATGAGTGTCAGGTGTGTTCAACAGTTGGTAAATTTTGTCATAGGACTAGGTTTTGCAATCACCGCTAAACTTCGCTCCATAAGTTTCTAGTCCTTGGGAAACTTCTGGATACACTCATTCACTGTTCCAACTTGACACAAAACTTTGGCTAATCCTTGATTTATTAAATTCATTCATGTTAAATTTTTATCTTCTCCTTTCAAAACACTGCTATTTCCTTGAGAGCTATTGTAATTGTAGTCTGTGGGATATCATGCTCCAAGACCATGACACAGTGTCGAAATCTGGGGTCTCCTATGGATCACAACCATGGGAAATTACTGCCGGACGCTCACTGTTGTCAAGGTTGATGGTCATGATTCTAGCCTGCAATTAATGTGCTTTCACTCCCTTTTCCAAATATCTTTTACAAGAATTTGTATCCATATTTATTCATGAGTTTCAAAATCCTTTTGCTCTTTACAACTATATTAAAACTCACTTTAAGAATCCCCATCTGATCTCTCCGAATTCTTAAGATTCTTTGTCTTTGCAATCATCTTAATTTCGTCTGATAGAATAACAGGAACCAATTTGGAAATGATACCTAAGATCCAACCACTTGGAAGTGGTATCTGTGATCCGCTGAGGATTCCGTGTTGTTTTATCAATTCTTGGTTATTTATAAATATCTTGACATCTATTTTGAAAATTCACTCCGACGAAAACTTTATGATGCACTTAAATTCACTTACATACTCAATACGAAAACCTAGCACTAGACCATGACTTTTATCTGCATAAGTGTCATGCCTTGATCCAACACGTATCCCTTATTTAAATCCAACATGTTATTCCAAAATCGTTATGGTTGCGCCTATAGTGCTGTCATGACCTGTGACCATGGTGTCGCGTCGAAACCTAGAGTCTCTCACGTGCCATGGCCACACCGAGATTCTACTAGGCACGCGTAGGTATCAAGGTCTAGGGCTATGACGTACTGTAGCTTCGCAACCAATAAAGTTTCCTTGTCTGCACTGTATGTAGAAACAAATCCATCTTACTATGATGTAACATGATCTGCGGCTGCGATACAATATAGCAACCTGGGATTTCCTGTAACTCACAACCACATGAGATTCTGATGGGTATATGCTCGTATCAAGGTCTGTGGCCATTGTACATCATAGATACAATTGATATTTTTTCTCTTTTTACCAAGGTTACTTTAATTGTGTTCTATGATAGTATCTCGACCCGTGACTATGGTGCCGTGTCAAAACTTGGAATCTTCCATGGACTACAGCCACATAAGATCTTACCAAGGCTTGCATTAGTATCGTAGTCGGTGCTCCTGAACCATTATAGCGCGCAATTAATGTGTCTTCACACTCCTTGCAATGGTACTTAAGAGATATTTCTCGCCAAGGTTGTATTTCGGAGAAATAGGGTTTCAAGTTTTAGTGTTGAGAAACAACTGATTAGGTCAAATAAGAATCTTCCTCATAACAGGTAGTAAGAGAAGTGTGGACTAGTAGCTTATCAACTCAAGTGTCTGAACACTGGTCAGTTGTATAGGATGTATTTCATGTGACACCACTCGACAAGTAACTTCAAGTGTCAAATCTGATTATTGACTTGGTAGGAGTGGAATTGAACTAGATCTGACGCACTCCGAATACTCAGCGTGGGTTATAAACCAATAGGAGATCGTGTTACTCAAAGAACTTCAACAGGATGATGCACAAGTATGTTGGAATCAGTCTTAAGGAGAAGAAGCTACCCGAGAGATCAGAGAATTACTTACCTGAAAACATTATTGGGTTTTAGCTCATCTTTGAAAATAATTTACCCCTTTCAAGTCCTACAAATGTAATACTTCTACTGGCCCTGTAGTCAAGTTTGAAAAATGTTTTCTCGACTTATTTTCTTTTCCATTACTAAACTTAAGGCGTTAGCCGCATCGTAAATCTCGGGACGAGATTTATTTTAAGGGGGGAAGGCTGTAACACCCCTGGTGTTACGGTTAATTAAAACCTGCCATGTCATCATGATTGCATGTAATTCATCCAGCATAAAATCATTGTTACTGTGCATCACTAGGGCAACTTTTTCATTTTCACATGTGAATGTGCTTAGGAACCTTTGAGTTGCTTTATGATCTAAATATTTGTTTGTGTATGCCTTTAAATCCAAAAAGAAAATTTAAAAGGAATCATTTAAAAACCCTAATCGGACCCAAAACCCTAAATCAAAAACTAATAAAATCAAGTGTTGGGCCTTAAACAAAAATTGTAAATCTTTAAAAGTTAAGCAACTTCTATTTTGGACAATTTTGAAGTTATTAAAAATAATTTTAAATAAAACCTTAATCTGGGTTTTAAAGTTTAAACTTGAAATACAAATTCAAAAAATATTAGGAATCTGATGATGGTCTTTTAATAAAAGTTCTATCCCTTTCAGAATAGAACAACTTTCATGTTTGGAGATTTTAAAGTTTACGTGTGGAAATTTAAATTAAAACCCAATTAGGGATTGTTTAATTAAATTTAAAATGCCATTTCAAAAACTATCGAGAATTGGGGCAAACTACTTTAATGAAAGTTGTAAGGATTTTTAATTCAAACAACTTTTATATTTGGGAATTTTGAACTTATGCATTGAGATTTCAAATTAAACCCTAATAAGTGTTTTGGAATTTAAATTTAAATGTTATTTCAAAAACTATCAAGAATCTGCTCAAACTCCATTGATAAGAGTTGTATAGCTCAACAAGTAGCACAACTTTTGTTTTTACATAAATTCAAGTTGTTTAGTAAAATTTTTAGAATTTAGATGAATTGTAAATGGATTTCAAATTGACCATTTACCCCCTTTTCCACAGTTTCAAAAGTACTCAAAATTTGAAGTTGGTTCAAAAACCAAACTTGTTCATAATTAAATTTACTACAACTTTTATATTGATTATTTTTCGAGTGTCTACATGAATTTGAAAGTAATTTAAAGAAAATAAAAAAGAGGACGTGCTGCTACAGTAATCCGGGAGGGTCCGGTACCTTGCTCTGCCGCGCGCAGAGCGCGTGCGCGCGCCGGCCGCCGGCGATGCCCGGGGCCGGTCGAACGCGTGTCGCCGTCGACGCCGGGTCCGTGGGGGACCTCCCCACCCCGCACCTCCCTCATTCGCCCTATAAATGTCACGGTTGTCACCGTTTATCCCTCCCTTGCACCATTGCCGCCGCCGACGAGCTTCTCGGCTCTGCAAATTCACGGTCTCGGTAGCACTAGCATCCAATTAGTTGTGCCGGTGGTGGCGCCCTGCCCTTGCGCTCCGGTTGGTATTCCCTGCGTCACCGTTCGTCAATCGAAGTGCCCGTTCGGTTTCCTTCTTCCTCTGGACCGGCAGTAATGCCGCGGTGAGCGTCTCGCCACCGCGAGCTCGTTCCGGAGAGGTTCTTCCTTAACTTTCTCTTGTTCCCGGCTCATATCGTACTTATATTGCTTATCGGCCTATTTTCTCCCCGGTTGCATCACAGGACATGCTGGAACGTCGGGTACGCCGCCGGTGTTTGCTGCCGCTGCCGCCCGTCCATCGCGCATGTCGCTTCAACCCTTCTCCGGTTTCATAAATGTGAGCATCATTGCCTTGGTGGTCTGCAGATCCTTTCCCAACCCTCGGTTTTCCCTTTGACGAGCTCTAGTCGCCGGAACGCGGTTGCGCCGCCGTGCGCTGCGTGCCCGCGCCGCCAGGGCCGCAGCCGCACCAACTACGAAACGCTAGACGCACATTCAGCCAACTAGATCGCTTCGCGAGGTTTTGGGCAACTCGGTGATACCCTCGCTGTCGCCGGAGGACCGCCGGCGGCGGGCCGTCGCGGCTGGAACCGCAGCGCGCATGTTGGAGCATGCAAGCGAGAGGAGGGAGATGGGTCTGGCGTCCCGGGACCACCTGTCAGTGGGAGGAGGGAGGAGGAGAGGCCGACTGGGCCGTGCTCGGCTCTAGTGGGCTGGCCCAGTGGCGGAGCCATGTTGTGAGAGGGAGAGTCGCGCTGGGCCGGCCTGCCGAGTTGGGCCATCCCGGGCCGAAACGGCGTTTTCCTTTTTCCCGGTGAGTTAGATGCATTTTTCCATTTTCCTGAAAAATGAATGGTGCTAGTGTTTGTGATTTTTGTAGGAATTATTTGGCTGCACCAAAAATCCTGAAAATAATTTTGGGTATTATATGTAATATGTAGTATTTTAAAAAAATATTAAATAGTGATTTTCAGTAAATTCTTTTGGAACTAAAAATGCCCCTCTTAATTAATAAATGGGACTTCTATGATTTTTGTAGACTAGAATAACGATCCAAAAATCATGAAGTACTGTTTTAGGCTGAGATATAGCTATGGGAAAAGTTTGGGTTCAAATGGAAATAGTTTACTTAATGACTATTTAATACTCTATAAATCGATCAATAAAATGAATAGAAACCTTGATCCAATTTAAGGGTTATGTGATTTGGGATTTTGTGTTAACCTCGGGTCCCTATCATGTGCTGACCCTTGGTGTCTTGCTAACCTGTTAAGACTTATGCAAATCACGTTAACTAAGATATTTAATGGAACTTCAAGTAGGTAGACCAATTGTTAATTAAACATTAGTAGTTGACACACATGTGATAATAGGATTTTTATAAATCACTTAAGTGAGTGCTGGTCATTATTATAGGAGAGCTGATTCAGTGTTCAACAACTGTTAAAATGGTCAATAAACCAAAGCAGTTAATACTCGGTAGTAATTAGTGTTGCTGGCTTACAACTTTATCGTGAAGGAAAGTTGTACTCAACTTTCAAATTAAGTTTACTTACCATTGATCAGTGATTTTATGCATCTCCTGCATCATGGCATACATATCATCATGTAAGTGTTGCATTATTATTTCGTGTAGTGCACGCGTGGTGATTATTATCTGAAGCGTGTCCCGAGTAAGGTCTTCACTCGGTGGACGTGGATCTTTCTCGGTGATTGATTTCAAGGTTTCGTCTACTTCAAGCAACAGGCAAGCCCTGGTGCATTTGCCCCTCCTTGTTATTTAAAAATATTTATCACTTGAGTTAATCTACTGCATTAGGTTATTAGGAGTTGAGTAAGAACCCATTGATGCATTACCTTTCCTTGACCACATATTATACCTGAGACCCTGATTTATTTAAAGTATCGAAAAATGCTTAGTCATGCTTAATGATAGAGTTGCAAAAATGCTATTTTGAAAACTGTGATGATATGAAACAAATGAATCATTTTATGGGATTGGTGTTGTCCTCGTTTGGTGATGGTGTACTTGGCCAGTCCATTATCATCAACGTGGATGGGTTTTCCGTTTGGTCGACCATCTGTTTGGGTTAGAGTCCCAACGATCCTCGCCATCGGAAAAGGGATGCGAAAACCGGGTGGTCTCCAGTGTACTTGGGTTAGAGTCCCAATGCATGGTGTCCAACGGAAAATTATTTAGGGACCATTCGTTGTCGGCCTGCTGTGATCATGACTTTGCAACTAGCCACATACTACGGAAAGCCTTTGACTCCGGTAGCTCTACTACTGGAACCGACAACCACGCACTGGGAGTGGAGAGATGGCGAGAATAGCGTGTACCCTCGTGGCCGTCGTGCCTGGAGACTAGAGGGGTACTGTGCTCTCGGGTGGCGCAGGACCGGTTCCGGGGTATGAAAAGCCGTGGTAGGCGGGGTTGGCATATGCAAGCTTAAGTGCTACATATGCAGTGTGGATAGGGATCCTCAGCTGGGTACTTCTGGATTCGAATCGACGTTTCTCCTCGTTTAATGGAGACATGATCCTCACCCCTACAGCGAAGAGTGGTTCGGAACTAGGTGTTTTTGAAAATGAATATGATTTTGAAAGTACATGATATACGAGAATTGATATTGGAATTATGTATATGAATAAAATAATATTGAGATCAAATAATGAAATAGGTTAGAAATGCTTTTCTGCAAAATACCTTGACTCTTGCTCAAGCCTTACCTTGACTCCCCTCAGCCTGCATTCCTGAGTCTAATTTTACACCTTTAGTCGGGTAAGTCTTGCGGAGTACCCCATGTACTCAGGGTTTGTTAACCCCTGTTGCAGGTAAACTGAGTGTGCAGTTCTGCGTGGGACCGTGCCGGTCAGCGGATCGTGCAGGGATGAAGATGTGTATATAATGAGACCCTTGGGCAGGGTGTTTAGTTGTATATCGCTTCTCCACTACGAAACTCTGGTTTGGGATAATGTAAGCTAGATCTGTAAATCTATATTAATGTAACTCTTCCGCACTCTTTACTCTGATTTATCACATTTGTGTAAACTGTTGTAATACTTGTAAGGTCTTTACAATGAGATCCTCGGGGAAATTAGGGTTTCCTATGAGACCCGACGGGCCACCTAAGTCAAAGGGAACTCGTGCAGACTAGTCAAAGGTCCTTAAGCGATGACGGGGCACGTGGGCCCTATGATTAAGGCGGTTCCATCACACCACGTTAGGGTTAGTGTTCGTAGAGCTTTTTGGCAGCCTTCTCCCGATTACCCCTTCCCAGTCTACTCGAGAATCGGAAAGGTACTGTTGCTCCAAAGTGCTATTGTGTGATTGCTTCACCTAACTATCGTTCAGTTATCTTAGAACCCAAGTAATAGAGTAGTATTTAGGAACCCTGAACTCTCCTGTTGTCCTCTCAACTTAGCTAGCCTACTCATTTATCTAACAAGTGATTACTATGCATAACTCCTATCATTTATCACTTACCCCTACTGTAGTCTAGTTGGTGTATTAAGTTAGTAGATGAATGATGGTAACTATTAGATTCTTTAACCATTGCTTCCCTGTGGTAAAATATAAATAACGATACTCTGGAATACTCCCGGGTAAAAGCTACAATGTAATTCTGTGCGCTTGCAGAATCTTTCATATTCTATTTGCACTTAATAAATACCAACAGTCACCACGATGGAGCATGTCAGCTAGTATCTTACGCAGTTGGGAGAAGCTTCAGGGGGGTCAGCCCACAGGGTTCGATTCTTTCCGATGTCGTTAACCGGGCCGGCGTTCACATGGTTCGCATCCCTGCCGCTAAATTCGATCAACTGCTGGGATGATCTGGAGAAGAAGTTTCATGCACACTTCTACACAAGAAATGAAGAAAAAAGCATCGTCGACCTGGCAATAATGAGGCGCAAGCCCAATGAGTCGGGGGCTGATTTCATTCGAAGGTTTAGAGATGTCAGGAGCCAATGCTATTCGTTGGGATTGCCTGACAGCCAGCTCTCACAGTTGGCTACCGTGGGGTTACCATCGGCTGTAAGGGAGAGGCTAGCCAGTATGGAATTTGAAAACTTGGGCCAACTGCTGCAGAAGGTTACAATGATAGAAGAACAGCTGCAGAATTATCAGCCAGGAAAGCCATTTCAAGAAGGATGCCCTTTTCAGCAGCAGACACTCTAGTGAAGGGGGAGGTTCCGATGATGAAGTAACCGCCATCGAGATGAAATGGAGAAGGAAGGCAACAGATGTCCCCAAAACCAAGAGCAACAAGAGGCAGAGTGAGTTTGGGGGTTATAATCTTGATCAGCTGTTCGACTTCCTGGCAGAAAAGGGACAGATAGAATTCCCGGCGGATTATGCCATGCCGGGTGATGGGCAGCTGAAGGAGAAGAGCTTCTGCAAGTTTCATACAAGGGATTCTCATGACACCAATGATTGCTGGACTTTCATGCAGCATATCCAGAAGGCCATTCAAAGAGGGGCCTTAAAGTTCGAAGGTGCTAAACCTGTAGCTGCAGGGACAGGCGCTCGCTCAGGCAGTCAGAATATGGTGGAGCGTCGATCCCCAGTAACGGAGTCAGGATCCTAACCTCTGAGAGGGCGAAGGAGGCATCCACGATTGATCCTGAAGTCCAAATATCACTGGAAGAGATTGAAAAGGAGAAAGGAGGTCCGTGCGTGTCCGAAGGGAAGACAGGGCTGCAGGACGCTGTAGAGCAGGCTATTTTCAATAGGCCCTCAAGCACCAGCATTTGAAAGCTCTATATCTCAAAGGATGCATCAACGGAGTGCAGATGGCTAGAATGATAGTAGATGGTGGTGCTGCTATTAACCTAATGCCGCTCAGGGTGCTTCGTGAGCTTTGCAAAGGTCCGGAAGACTTAGCAAAGACTGGTATAAAGGTGAGAGACTTCGACGGCAAAATAATTCTGACTCGGGGGGTAATTGATGTCGATTTAAAGATTGGGAGGAAGACCCTGACTACTACTTTATTTGTCATTGACGCTGGGAGTACATACAGTGTACTCCTTGGACGTGACTGGATTCACGCCAATTGCTGTGTTCCTTCTACAATGCATCAGTTTGTGATCCAGTGGCCTGGAGACCAGGTGGAGATAGTCGAGGCGGATAGCCCTTGTTGATGTTCACTAAACGCACATTTTAACCTGTTGGCGCAAAAAGTGGTTCCCCTAAGCCCAACACACCAGCGAAGCCGGAAACGACCCTTGAGGCAGTGAAGCTCTCGCAGATCCAGCTAGCTTCGGACCCGGTCTGAGAGTGTTAGTAACACCCAAGTGTGCCAGTCAATTTGACCTGCAATTGACAAGGAAAAAGATAGTAATCAGTAATCACAGGGCGGAACTAACCGGCATGTCCAGGTAGTTCCAACTGTATGGCTCGAAGAGCCGATGTAATGGGAGATCGACTAGAAAGCCGATTCCGTCATGTTATAGACCGATTGTAGCGAAACATGCATTATAACTTAAGTTAACCGATTCAGACATGAATTCAATGACATATACTTGCTTTAGACAGAAATATGCTATAAAAGATGTAGTCACAGCAAGCTAACATGATCATAAGATGTCTCAATGTAAAATAAGATGAAATCAGCTATTTCAGCCGATTTAGTGTATACGGGCAACATATAAGCCTATAAAGCAAACAATGTTTCAACTCTCCGACTAATGGATCTAGATCGCAATCTTGCAATAGTGGAGATCGAGTGGATCGAGGCAGTCATGATGAAGTTGCAACTTAGATCCGTTAACCCTTGAATCTAGACAATGTTTATTTTATTACTTGAGTGCGACCCGTATCTAATCTAGATCCAAAATACAACCGGCTGGTGCAAAGCATTCTATTTTATCAATATAAAACGAATGGCAAACATAATTCGTTGAACATATAGATCTATTAGACATAAGCCGACGCATATGGATCAAGATGGGCAAATTGATGATTGCTTTAAATAATAAACAATAAACATAAGCAACATCAGTAACTTAATGAATCTAGCTAAACTGCCAAATTTAACTAGAGCCGATAACTAATCCATGCATGCAAACTATCTTAATCTATAGCCTGTCCACCGGATGACGTTAACTAATAGATTAATCAAGCAAACAAACACGAATCGATAACTAATCCGCGCGTGAAAACCGTCCTAATCTGCATCTCGTCCACCGGATGACGGTTAACACAGATTGATCGGGTAAACCAGCGTGATTCATCCTTGACTCACTGTGCTTCCCTGCGTCCACCGGATGACGCCAAAGAAACAGAGCTTAGCAAGGACCCTGGTCCGCCATGCTTCCACGTCCACCGGATGACGCTAAAAAGACATAGTTTAACAGGGGGTTGACGATACTTACAAGCAAGCCTGCGTCCACCGGATGACACCCAGCCTGGATGAAGTAACTCGCCGGACTCGACTGACTCTAGGGTTTGTTTGGCTGGAGCCGAAAGTTGTGTTGTATTGATGTTGTTGTTGTTTACAATGGCTGAGGGCTTATATTTATACCCTGAGCGTAGCTAGAGTCCTAGTCGAATTACAACTCATTATTAGATAAGGAAATCAATAAACTATCCTATATCTAAGGTAACTTGGAGTCACATCTTCCCTTTCATAACGGACTCCGATCGTGATCGCATCTCGGCGGTGCAGACTCTAGATGTCGTCACCAATACCGACGCTGCATGTCACAGAACCGACCAATTTATACGAGCACAAGTACAACGATCACATTTTAATCGCAATCCAGTTGCACTTGAGCCAATATAAACCCGGTAGTCCGGAAATCTCGAAGGATTTCAAACATTTCATACCCCAAGGATCATTCATTCAGCAATACCCGATCGCATGACACATAAGTTCGCAGCCGAATTTAAACATCAGAGTACAACATAGTCTTTTACACAAATATAGTAGTAGCGGAAGTCAACATAGTTTTACACCACAGAGTTCAAATACGAGTACCATGAAATGACCCGGTCACAGCATTCTTACAACATCTAAGAATAGATAATGACCCTGCCCTCGGGTCTAGTCTTCTTCGCCCGCAGGGGTGAAGCAATTCCTGCAATACGCGTAGTAGACTACACCATCTGCAACAATGGGAATAAAACCCTGAGTACTCAATTGTACTCAGCTAGACTTACCCGACAGGGAGTAAATAAAAAGACTCTCAAGGATATGCAAGGCTTATTTGGTGGAGCTCAGAGGGTAGCATCATTTTTGCATCAAAAGCATTACTACAGTAGAACCTCAACTTATTCATTTTAATTGTGATAAGCTTCGATTTCAGTTAAGCTATTTACTAAGATTAGCCACTATACTAAGCATTCGCTGAATATTGTAGCAATCAATAAAACCATATGATTTCCGATATCCACAGATATCAACCTCATCTCACCATAATCATTAGGTTCAAGTTATTAGCCTCCACCTCACCAGAAATCAGTTCAGTTTCTCACTAACCAGGAGAGATGGCGATTCGAATCGATTGTACCAGCTGGCAAATATGCCAATCACAAACCCTGTCAGCCGAGCCACTGGCTTCTTGGGCCACCGTTAAATCTTTCTGAGACATAATATGTATCGCGGGCTTGGAGGGGTCCATATTCTCAGAGACAAACCCACTTCCAGGATGCATCAGGTCCCTGACCTGCCCTTGGTAAGATGGTGTCTCCGCACATCCTTCCTACCTCCAGAATATGTCTGCCTTATCACGCCCAATTCCCGGCTCAGAAAGAAATACTCGGCTTCGCGGTCAGAACGACTTATCTGGCCAGCTATGTGACGACGTCTTTCAATCTCAACTGATGTCTGGTGGCCTCAGTCCTAGTCGGCCGCAAGCAGCACCGAAGACGGCATGACCTCAACCATGTCATGCGGCTCCCCGCTACCTAGCCTTGATTCTCTCATTAGACACTGTGGCATGGTGGCACATATAGTCTATCATGTGGAATCCAACCCCATCATCATTAGTAACCACCTATGCTCGCGAAGGACAGGAAATCCCTCGTCTTCTACCGGTCTAAGCATGGCTAAGCATAAGATCGAACCCATCCCCTTGTCTAGTAATAACTTCAGGATCAAGTGTAAGTGGACAAGGTATAAATGCAGCAACGGTATCATATCAACTCCTATACATAAGTGCACAATCATACGATTTAATAAAGACCAGTACATTTGTAAAAAGAGTAGGTGGAGACTTAGGGATGCTCCGGGGCTTGCCTTTCACAAAGTTAGTAGGTTGGTGATCAGGGCACTCTGGAAGTTCAGCTTCTTCTTCCTGACCTTCGGGAACCTCTGACACTTCAATCTCCGGCGGAACTCCCTCCTCTGGTGGATCGAACTGCAATAGCGTCACGCCTCCCGGCGATCCTGTATACATGATATGCATATATGAGAACTGAGAACGCACATGAAATACAAGATACAGATGCACGAATTAACCCATGATATGCAATCAGTTTAACAATCCACACTCATTTACTGAGTACGTGCATATTTCTTCCCTAGACAACCGACTCATACTCACCCTTCTTAAGCAAGGCATAGAACAATTTCTCGTCCCGGGTGAGGGGTCTACAACCTGCACTTAATAATTAACAAGCGCGAGCAACATCATATAAACAAAATATTAACCTTGCTGCCCTAAGCTCAAAGTAGGATTAGCTCTACTGTTTAACATAGGTGGTAATGCTGAGCATCACAGAAATGCATAAAAACATTCCCCACCCAAAAGATATTTGCTTAAAAACAATTAAATAAGCCCTAGCCTATAACTGGATCTACTGTTTACTGTGACTAGAAAAATTCATAAAAATTACAGTAGCTATTACACATCTGGACTAGCCTACTGACAAAATTTCAAGTCATTTGGACAAGTATAACAGTCTACACAAAAATAACAAGCAACCAGCCTTTTAAACAATGGAAAATACTTAACACAGTGAAAAGTATCAAACAACAGATTTCCTAATTTTCTTAGCTTCTTTTCAACATAACATAGTCCAGGAAGAATATTCATGACCATAACCTTAACACATTAAGCATGGTGATTTTTGCAAGATTAAAGCATAAAAGGCACATTATACTAGACATCATATAAATAACAGTGAAACACCAGCAAACATATTTTTCATAGATTCTACTTCCCTAAACAAGATGAATGCAAGTGGAATCACATTTTTAGCACATTCCTGCAATTACTTATGCATTTATCAAGTTTGCAAGCAATTAACAATTTAAATATAACTGCACAGAAAAAGTATTCCAAAAGTATATTTTATATTTTTCCTTGATAGAGCTCAGAAATACAAACATAACAAAATTTGGTTCACCCCAAATGGACACTCCTAACTCCAGATATGAATTTTGGAAGATTTTACACATTTTCTGGAAATTCATTTTATAAATCATAAAACCCAAACCCGATAGAAACTGCTACGTGCACCCGGCTCAATGAACCAGAGGCGCACCCGAACGGCTGACTCGCGGGCCCTGGGGTCAACCCGACCCCACGCGTCAGAGAGAGGAGCAGAGCCGCCGGCGCTGACCGGCGAGAGCTCGCCGACGGCGAGGTCTCCAGCGACGCCGAGGCTACCTACCGACTCGTGGCAACGAGACGAACCCGATGGACCAACTGCCGAGGGTCGTACCCCACCGGAGCGAGCTCGACGGCGGCAATGGCGGACGGCGGTGGTCCGGCGAGCTTGCGCCGGCCGATTCCGGCCGTTACTCGCGCGGCTAAGTTTCGTTCCGTGTCCCTGGAACCCTAGCGGACCTATGCGTGCGACGAATCGAACTATTGCGCACGGGAGCTCACTGACCGCGCTCGCATGGCGGCACGGCGGCGAGCGGATTCACGGCGAGCTCGGGTTCCGGCGAACCTACAGCGAGATCGACCTATCCGACGGCCTAGAATGGATCTACGGCTAACGGAGACTCCTAGACGAGTAATGGAGAGAGAAGCCGACCCCGGCATCGCCCTCGTCGCGGCGACCCGAGAGCTCAGCGGTGCTCCAGCAATGGCGCGGTGGCGAGAAGCTCACTGGAGCTATACCTTAGGTCGGCTGAGGTCGGCAACGGGTCGAGGATGAAGAGCAGAGCAAGGCGAAGCTACGGCGAAGATGGAGCGGTCGGAGACGGCTCGGTGGCGGCGGATTTCACCGCGGCGACGGCGCGGTGGAAATGGCGACGGCGGAAGGGAAAGAGGAGAGCAGAGAGGCGAGAGCGAGCGAGTGAGAGTGAAGGAGCGTGCGGGGGACAGGATGGAGTGTCGCCTTTGTAAAGCCGACCGGCGCGGCAGGGCAACGACGGCGTACGGCGCCACCTGGCGCGGTTCTTCTGACGGCGGTCGCGCGGCGACGACCGACGGTCGAACTGAATCGCTCCGATTCAGTTTCAATGGACCGACTGAAACTCGATTTTGATCGATCTATGACTCGCGATCTAGGGCGTTTCAGTGAAAACTTCACTAATATGGATTGAAGAGCTACATGAGTAGATCATTTGGTATTAAGACACTCTACCCTAGATCGGCCTGGATTGAGAGATACAGGTCGATGAACAGGGGTACACCGAAACTGAAAACCAGCTTTAGACTTAGGAAAATTTTGAAACTTCAAAACAGCTCCAAATCTGCACTAATTCAACTTTTTGATCACCTTCCACCTATTTTCATGAGTTGACCCAAAAATAAAGTTTGTTGCTTATAAAATTCTACACAACTTTGATTAAGGGTTTACTGACATGCAAAATCTCTAAAATGCCCTTCTTGTTTGGTCAAACAGAATAGCTTTTAGAGGGCTTTCTAGTCAACTATGAGCTAGAGGGGTATTTTGGGGATTTCACCAACATGAACATTGTTCCAAATGTTATCCAAAACATGTCTAAAGCATTTAGAACAGTAAACAAGCATCACATTTGCATGCTAACATATCTACCACACATAAGCATAAAGGAAACATATAGTATAAAAGAAATGCAATTTGACTTGAATAGTGATGATGCATGAAATGACATGATAGGTGCTTGATGACATGCAAATGCAAGTGTGAAAATAGTAACTAACACTAGGGTGTTACTGCCCTTTCCCCCTTAAAAGAATCTCGTCCCCGAGATTAGAGTTAATTACCATTGTTTATAGAAAGAAGGATAGACTTCCTTGAGGTAATCTTCTCGCTCCCAAGTCGCATCCCAATAACTTTGGTTGTTCCATACCACCTTATAGAACTTGATCACTCGGCTACGGGTGATTCTATCTTTGTAATCTATTACTTCAATAGGATTTTCTTCATAGGTCAAATCTGATTTCAACTTGATATCACCAAAATCCACTTGTTCTTCCGGTACTCGTAAACATTTCTTGAGTTGGGATACATGAAACACATTGAAGATAGTGGACATGTGTGGTGGCAACCGTAACTTGTATGCTACTTTCCCACTCCTTTCCAGAATTTGAAAAGGACCTACAAACCTTGGAGCTAACTTTCGTTTCACTCCGAAGCGTTGTACGCCTTTCATAGGTAACACCTTCAAGTATACATAGTCACCCACTTCAAATTCCAATGGCCTTCTTCGCTTTTCCGCATAGCTCTTTTGACGAGTCTGAGCGGCTTTGAGATGTGTTTGAATGGTATGCACTCTCTCTTCGGCCTCTTTCACAAAGTCAATCCCGTAATATCTCCTTTCGCCTGATTCAACCCAATTGAGAGGAGTTCTACATTTGCACCCATACAAAGCTTCAAAAGGAGCCATTTGAATACTCTCTTGATAGCTATTGTTGTATGAGAACTCGGCCAAAGGTAACCATTCTTCCCACGAACCTTTAGACGATAGAACACAAGCTCTCAACATGTCTTCGAGGATTTGATTTACCCTTTCAGTCTGACCAGAAGTTTGAGGATGATAAACTGAGCTGCGAACCAAATTGGTTCCCAAACACTTGTGTAGATGCTCCCAGAAGCGTGCAATAAATTGCGGGCCTCTGTCGGAAACTATCGTCCTCGGCACACCATGTAACCGAAGTATCTGAGCAAAGTAGAGCTGTGCCAACTGATGAGGACGATCTGTAGTTCGAACTGGTAAGAAATGTGCAATCTTAGTCAATCGATCCACAATCACCCAAATAGAATCATGGCCTTTTTGCGTTAGAGGTAACCCAGATATGAAATCCATGGTTATCTCATCCCATTTCCAACCTGGAACTGGTAAAGGTTGCAATAGACCTGCTGGCTTAAGATGAATAGCCTTCACGCGACAACAGGTATCACACCTGGCCACATAGGCTGCAATTTCCTTCTTCATTTTGGTCCACCAGAACCTGGGTTTCAAGTCTTGATACATCTTACTACTACCAGGATGGATAGACAACTTGGACAAATGAGCCTCGTCCATAATCTGATTCCTTAACTCACGGTCTTTCGGTACTACCAATCGATCCTTGAACCACAATATACCTTTTTCATCTACTCAGAAATGAAGCATTTCTTGTTCTTTCATCTTCCTTTTGATATGATATATGCCGGGATCTGTTTTCTGACCTTCAATAATCTTGCTTTCCAAAGTACAACTGAGAGTAATATTATTCAACACCACTGGATGCACAAGGTTGAATCCGTCTGCTAGCAAAGGCTGCAATACATTACAATGAGACTTTCGGCTCAAAGCATCGGCTACGACATTGGCCTTGCCCGGATGATAGTGTACTTCTAGATCATAGTCTTTGATCAACTCCAACCACCTTCTTTGCTTCATGTTCAACTCAGGCTGAGTGAAAATGTACTTGAGACTCTTGTGATCGGAATAGATATGACATTTGTGACCCATCAAATAGTGGCGCCAAATCTTCAATGCATGAACTACAGCGGCAAGTTCCAAATCATGAGTAGGATAGTTTTGCTCATGTTTTCTCAATTGACGCGAGGCATAAGCAATGACTCGGCCTTCTTGCATGAGAACACATCCTAACCCAGTGCCACAAGCATCGCAGTACACATCAAAAGGCTTTTCCATATCAGGTTGTGCGAGAACTGGAGCAGTGGTCAACAACGTTCGCAAGGTGCGAAAAGCTGTTTCACACTCCTCACTCCACACAAACTTGGTATCCTTGTGCAATAACTTGGTCATAGGTTTAGCTATCTTAGAGAAATCTTGGATAAAGCGGCGATAATACCCAGCTAATCCCAGAAAGCTACGAACCTCAGACACATTTGTTGGTGACTCCCAATCCAACACCTGCTGAACTTTTGACGGATCTACAGAAATACCTTCAGTAGATAAGATATGTCCCAGAAAAGGTACCTTAGTCAACCAAAACTCACACTTGCTGAACTTAGCATACAGCTTATGCTCCCTGAGTCTAGTCAAGACTATTCTCAAGTGTTCAGCATGATCCTCCATGTTTTCAGAGTATACCAGAATATCATCAATAAAGACTACCACGAACTTATCCAACTCAGGCATGAATACCGAATTCATTAGATACATGAAATGTGCAGGAGCATTGGTTAATCCAAAAGACATAACCAAATACTCATACAATCCATACCGAGTGGAGAAAGCCATCTTGGGAATATCTTGTTGGTCTGATCTTAATTTGATGATACCCAGATCTCAGATCAATTTTGGAGAAAACCTTGGCCTTGGACAATTGATCAAACAAGATATCAATACGAGGTAGAGGATACTTGTTCTTAATTGTCACAGCATTTAGTGGCCTGTAGTCCACACACATACGCAAAGTTTCATCCTTCTTCTTAACAAAGATTGCAGGACAGCCCCACGGAGAAGAACTAGGGCGAATGAACCCTTTGTCCAATAACTCCTGGAGTTGTTTCTTGAGTTCAGCTAATTCATGAGGAGACATTCTATATGGCCTTCGAGAAATAGGTGCCGTACCGGGAATAAGTTCTATTGCAAACTCCACATCTCGATCAGGAGGAAGTCCAGGTAGATCATCAGGGAAGACATCAGAAAACTCACACACTACCGGAATACCTTGGACGGTCTTGCCCTTAACTACGAAAGAGAGATTAAAAAGATCCCCTCTTCGAGGTAAGGAAACTTGAAAGGTACCCCCATCCTGGGGCGCCTTCAACGTCAAAGTTCGGTTAGCAACGTCCAATACCGCACCCTATTTGTTCATCCAGCTAACCCCTAGAATTACATCCAGACCTAGCCCAGGCAACACAATGAGATGACTGATAAAACTCCTATCATTAATCTCAATACTCACCTGCTTGATACCCTCACATGTGCATATTTCAGCCCCAGCTGAGGTTATCCAGAAATTACAGCCCAAATCAACGATCTGAAAGGCATGCCTTTGTGCAAATGCTTGACTTATGAAAGAATGCGATGATCCAGAGTAGAACAAAACAATGGCAGGGTGCTGGTTAACTGAAAACATACCCGCAGTGACTGGTTCACCTTCTGGAATTTCTTCAATAGTGGTGTGATGCACTCGAGCCTGCTTTGGATGAGGACAATAACGAGCAAGATGCCCCTGTTGACCGCAGTTAAAGCATGGCCCCAGACCTTGGTTGGTCCTCACTTGAACGGCGTTGCTTGGAGGAGCATTGTTCTTGTTCAAAGACACTGTGAAGCCTTTCTTGTAGCGTTGTGGCGCTGGCTGCTTCTTTGGAGGGGGTCTGAATTTTGCTCCAGGAACAGCCGGACGGTAAGCAGGGCGATTTGCCACCGCACGACTAGCTGCTGGAGTCCTTGACTGAGAAGAGCTTCCTTCGAATGGCATCTTGCCTCCCTTGGAAGCAGTGTGCAAGTTATTCTGTTTCTCTTGGATATAAGCTTCACTGATGAACTCGTTAAAAGTTGTACGAGCGTTGTTCGCCAGAGTCTTCATAAGCTTGGTACTAAGACCTCTCTTGAAAGTTTCGATCTTCTTTTCATCTGTATCCACCATCCACGGGGCATACCTTGACAGATTGTTAAAGGCATGATGATACTGAGTGAGGGTCTTGGTACCCTGAGTAAGCTGCATGAATTCATTGACCTTCATCTTGATCAAGCCTGCTGGAATGAAATGTCCCCTGAAATCCCTGGTGAACTGCTCCCAGGTGATATCAGCGACTACAGGGTAGGCGGTCTTGCGATTGGCCCACCATATTCCAGCTTGGCCTTGCAGCAACATAGCAGCAAAGCTAGCCTTCATGGTTTCAATCAATCGCAGCACCGAGAATGACTGCTCAATAGTGTTTAACCACTCGTCAGCTTCCAGCGGTTCAACGGCCTGCTTGAATACCGGAGGCTTAGTGTCCATGAAGTCCTTATAGTTACTGTACTAGTCCTCATCGTTTCCGCGGCGTCCATCTCGATTGCGGTTGTGGTTGTTACTAGCAACCATCTGCTGCAGAATCGCTTGCTGAGTGTGCAAGAACTGAGCAAACATCTGTTCTTGGGTACGCGGTGGAGGAGGCGGCAACTCCTCATCTTCATGTTCGTTCCCACCACCACTGGTTGACCCATGACGACGGGTATGAGGTGCCATCTGTAGCAACACACAACAACCATTGTTAAGTGTCAGTTATGCCAAAGATAACCAAAAGATTATGCCCAAAAGATATCAATGATCATTTTTTATAACAACCGGCACAATAATTCAATAATCATCACACAACCGCACAATAACAAGGCGCAACCAAAAAGGGTTTTCCAAACTGCATAAGTTACCATTACTTAATTAAAAGTTTGATGGTTCCAGCCCTGAACACACAGGGTTCTCTCATTACATGACATTAAAGGTTTTCCCAATACAAAAGGGTGCCGATCATGGCAAGATCACTAGAAAAAGCCTAGTCATCGTGGTCACTGTCCATGCCGGACACGTTCCCACCATGGTCATCACTCTCGTCAATAGGCACGATCTCCTCGGGGTCTTCTTCCTCTTCTTCCTCACTTGCTTCACCATCATCAGCTGCAATGAAGATCTCAGGAGCAAACTCCGCTGCACCCAGAGGATGAAACGGATCAGCACGGTTGTTCAGACGATGAACATCCTGCTGCAACTCCCAAACCTGCTGCTGACTAGCACGCAACTCCTGCAGAAACTCATCGCGCTGACGTGTCAAGCTCATATTGCGATTGTCAAGCTGGCGGCGAAGATCTGCATTCTCCCTCTCAAGCACCTCGACACGGCGATCAGCTGCCAACAAGGCGCCAGTGCATCGTAACAACTCATTGCGACAGGCAGTAAGAGCTACCACCAAGTCATCTGAGCTATGACGAGCCATACGTGCCCACTCTTCAGCTTCTAACTTCTTCTCCACAGCATCATGCAGGGCTTCAACGCACTTCATCCAACCATCCCTAGTGGAATAATGCATCCTCAGGACAGCAAACATAGCACTCATAGAAGCACCCGTGCTATGAGCACGCTCGTCCCTGCCTCGCTCCAAAGAAGCTTGGCTAGACTGAGTCCACTCACCCTGAGAAGCATCCACCCTGGGAAAAACATTTGCTGGCCCCAAATCAGCTCTCTTGTTAAACCGGCTGCAAATATCCGTCAACACCTCGAAAGCTGCAAGCTGCGCACCATCCCATGGCGTCCTCATGTCAACTTCCACCTTTATTCCTGGAAATGACCAACCCCTTTCAAGCACAGGGATAGTCACCCAAACATCAAACCAAGGCTGCACCATGGTTTTCGCTGGCTTCCAGAAATACAGTGGTGGCTCTGCATATCCCACCAACTTCAACAACCTCCATAGCACAGTGGGTGTGCCAAACTGCTCCAGAAACTGACCACTCTGCGGCTCACCTTCAGCTGTCATCTGGTACATTACAACATCTTTCAGCATTTAGAATAAGATAGGGCAGCACAAATTTTACCATAGGGAAGGAAATAGTACAAATAGCTTGAATTAATTTCATGATCATGATGCATGCACGTGCCAACGACCTCACACATAATATATTTTAACTAACGTTATAGTCGGTGGCATACCACGTGCTCTCATATACGTAACTAACCGTGCTATACGTTTTGCGTGGTTAGTGTACCTGCAGAAGATTCATTTCAGCCCAAATCCCAATGTATGCAGGGCAACAAGAAGCACTTTTTGCCAGAAATGTTCCCATGAACATTTGCGACCCCAAAAGTAATTACTCCACCTTACTTCCATAAGTACACATATGAATCACATGTACTCACTTCAGTAACCATACACTCACCATCGATCGATGGTTGTTCGATATTACACTCACATCTCACCTTACCTTAGGCGACGTGGTACATTGACCCATAGGAAGCAATAAGAAACCGACAGTTCATAATTATCCGCACGATAAAACCAAATGAACCACAAATAGAAACATAATGCAATTTCCCCCCCCCCCAAGTCAGTACTTACATAAGCCACCTAATTACCACATATATATATAGGGCTATAGGACTTGGTCATTGGTACTCATAAGTTTCGCAAACACTTGGTTTAAATCACCTATACACACTATCAGTTGGCAATTAGTTTGTAAAACTCAAAACTCTTTTAATTTTTAAATAGTCAAGTGACGGTATATGCTGAATTATGCTCTGGTACCAGCTGTCACAGAACCGACCAATTTATACGAGCACAAGTACAACGATCGCATTTTAATCGCAATCCAGTCGCACTTGAGCCAATATAAACCCGGTAGTCCGGAAATCTCGAAGGATTTCAAACATTTCATACCCCAAGGATCATTCATTCAGCAATACCCGATCGCATGACACATAAGTTCGCAACCGAATTTAAACATCAGAGTACAACATAGTCTTTTACACAAATATAGTAGTAGCGGAAGTCAACATAGTTTTACACCACAGAGTTCAAATACAAGTACCATCAAATGACCCGGTCACAGCATTCTTACAACATCTAAGAATAGATAATGACCCTGCCCTCGGGTCTAGTCTTCTTCGCCCGCAGGGGTGAAGCAATTCCTGCAATACGCGTAGTAGACTACACCATCTGCAACAATGGGAATAAAACCCTGAGTACTCAATTGTACTCAGCTAGACTTACCCGACAGGGAGTAAATGAAAAGACTCTCAAGGATATGCAAGGCTTATTTGGTGGAGCTCAGAGGGTAGCATCATTTTTTCATCAAAAGCATTACTACAGTAGAACCTCAACTTATTCATTTTAAATGTGATAAGCTTCGATTTCAGTTAAGCTATTTACTAAGATTAGCCACTATGCTAAGCATTCACTGAATATTGTAGCAATCAATAAAACCATATGATTTCCGATATCCACAGATATCAACCTCATCTCACCATAATCATTAGGTTCAAGTAATTAGCCTCTACCTCACCAGAAGATCAGTTCAGTTTCTCACTAACCAGGAGAGATGGCGATTCGAATCGATTGTACCAGCTGGCAAATATGCCAATCACAAACCCTGTCAGCCGAGCCACTGGCTTCTTGGGCCACCGTTAAATCTTTCTGAGACATAATATGTATCGCGGGCATGGAGGGGTCCATATTCTCAGAGACAAACCCACTTCCAGGATGCATCAGGTCCCTAACCTGCCCTTGGTAAGATGGTGTCTCCGCACATCCTTCCTACCTCCAGAATATGTCTGCCTTATCACGCCCAATTCCCGGCTCAGAAAGAAATACTCGGCTTTGCGGTCAGAACGACTTATCTGGCCAGCTATGTGACGACGTCTTTCAATCTCAACTGATGTCTGGTGGCCTCAGTCCTAGTCGGCCGCAAGCAGCACCGAAGACGGCATGACCTCAACCATGTCATGCGGCTCCCCGCTACCTAGCCTTGATTCTCTCATTAGACACTGTGGCATGGTGGCACATATAGTCTATCATGTGGAATCCAACCCCATCATCATTAGTAACCACCTATGCTCGCGAAGGACAGGAAATCCCTCGTCTTCTACCGGTCTAAGCATGGCTAAGCATAAGATCGAACCCATCCCCTTGTCTAGTAATAACTTCAGGATCAAGTGTAAGTGGACAAGGTATAAATGCAGCAACGGTATCATATAAACTCCTATACTTAAGTGCACAATCATACGATTTAATAAAGACCATTGCATTTGTAAAAAGAGTAGGTGGAGACTTAGGGATGCTCCGGGGCTTGCCTTTCACAAAGTTAGTAGGTTGGTGATCAGGGCACTCTGGAAGTTCAGCTTCTTCTTCCTGACCTTCGGGAACCTCTGGCACTTCAATCTCCGGCGGAACTCCCTCCTCTGGTGGATCGAACTGCAACAGCGTCACGCCTCCCGGCGATCCTGTATACATGATATGCATATATGAGAACTGAGAACGCACATGAAATAGCAAGATAGAGATGCACGAATTAACCCATGATATGCAATCAGTTTAACAATCCACACTCATTTACTGAGTACGTGCATATTTCTTCCCTAGACAACCGACTCATACTCACCCTTCTTAAGCAAGGCATAGAACAATTTCTCGTCCCGGGTGAGGGGTCTACAACCTGCACTTAATAATTAACAAGCGCGAGCAACATCATATAAACAAAATATTAACCTTACTGCCCTAAGCTCAAAGTAGGATTAGCTCTACTGTTTAACATAGGTGGTAATGCTGAGCATCACAGAAATGCATAAAAACATTCCCCACCCAAAAGATATTTGCTTAAAAACAATTAAATAAGCCCTAGCCTATAACTGGACCTACTGTTTACTGTGACCAGAAAAATCCATAAAAATTACAGTAGCTATTACACATCTAGACTAGCCTACTGACAAAATTTCAAGTCATTTGGACAAGTGTAACAGTCTACACAAAAATAACAAGCAACCAGCCTTTTAAACAATGGAAAATACTTAACACAGTGAAAAGTATCAAACAACAGATTTTCTAATTTTCTTAGCTTCTTTTCAACATAACATAGTCCAGGAAGAATATTCATGACCATAACCTTAACACATTAAGCATGGTGATTTTTGCAAGATTAAAGCATAAAAGGCACATTATACTAGACATCATATAAATAACAGTGAAACGCCAGCAAACATATTTTTCATAGATTCTACTTCCCTAAACAAGATGAATGCAAGTGGAATCACATTTTTAGCACATTCCTGCAATTACTTATGCATTTATCAAGTTTGCAAGCAATTAACAATTTAAATATAACTGCACAGAAAAAGTATTCCAAAAGTATATTTTATATTTTTCCTTGATAGAGCTGAGAAATACAAACATAACAAAATTTGGTTCACCCCAAATGGACACTCCTAACTCCAGATATGAATTTTGGAAGATTTTACACATTTTCTGGAAATTCATTTTATAAATCATAAAACCCAAACCCGATAGAAACTGCTACGTGCACCCGGCTCAGTGAACCAGAGGCGCACCCGAACGGCTGACTCGCGGGCCCCGGGGTCAACCCGACCCCACGTGTCAGAGAGAGGAGCAGAGCCGCCGGCGCTGACCGGCGAGAGCTCGCCGACGGCGAGGTCTCCGGCGACGCCGAGGCTACCTACCGACTCGTGGCAACGAGACGAACCCGATGGACCAACTGCCGAGGGTCGTACCCCACCGGAGCGAGCTCGACGGCGGCAATGGCGGACGGCGGTGGTCCGGCGAGCTTGCGCCGGCCGATTCCGGCCGTTACTCGCGCGGCTAAGTTTCGTTCCGTGTCCCTGGAACCCTAGCGGACCTATGCGTACGACAAATCGAACTATTGCGCACGGGAGCTCACTGACCGCGCTCGCATGGTGGCACGGCGGCGAGCGGGTTCACGGCGAGCTCGGGTTCCGGCGAACCTACGGCGAGATCGACCTATCCGACGGCCTAGAATGGATCTACGGCTAACGGAGACTCCTAGACGAGTAATGGAGAGAGAAGCCGACCCCGGCATCGCCCTCGTCGTCGCGGCGACCCAAGAGCTCGGCGGTGCTCCGGCAATGGCGCGGCGGCGAGAAGCTCGCTGGAGCTATACCTTAGGTCGGCTGAGGTCGGCAACGGGTCGAGGATGAAGAGCAGAGCAAGGCGAAGCTACGGCGAAGATGGAGCGGTCGGAGACGGCTCGGTGGCGGCGGATTTCACCACGGCGACGGCGCGGCGGAAATGGCGACGGCGGAGGGGAAAGAGGAGAGCAGAGAGGCGAGAGCGAGCGAGTGAGAGTGAAGGAGCGTGCAGGGGACAGGATGGAGTGTCGCCTTTGTAAAGCCGACCGGCGCGGCAGGGCAACGACGGCGTACGGCGCCACCTGGCGCGGTTCTTCTGACGGCGGTCGCGCGGCGACGACCGACGGCCAAACTGAATCGCTCCGATTCAGTTTCAATGGACCGACTGAAACTCGATTTTGATCGATCTATAACTCGCGATCCAGGGCGTTTCAGCGAAAACTTCACTAATATGGATTGAAGAGCTACATGAGTAGATCATTTGGTATTAAGACACTCTACCCTAGATCGGCCTGGATTGAGAGATACAGGTCGATGAACAGGGGTACACCGAAACTGAAAACCAGCTTTAGACTTAGGAAAATATTGAAACTTCAAAACAGCTCCAAATCTGCACTAATTCAACTTTTTGATCACCTTCCACCCATTTTCATGAGTTGACCCAAAAATAAAGTTTGTTGATTATAAAATTCTACACAACTTTGATTAAGGGTGCACTGACATGCAAAATCTCTAAAATGCCCTTCTTGTTTGGTCAAACAGAATAGCTTTTAGAGGGCTCTCTAGTCAACTATGAGCTAGAGGGGTATTTTGGGGATTTCACCAACATGAACATTGTTCCAAATGTTATCCCAAACATGTCTAAAGCATTTAGAACAGTAAACAAGCATCACATTTGCATGCTAACATATCTACCACACATAAGCATAAAGGAAACATATAGTATAAAAGAAATGCAATTTGACTTGAATAGTGATGATGCATGAAATGACATGATAGGTGCTTGTTGACATGCAAATGCAAGTGTGAAAATAGTAACTAACACTAGGGTGTTACACTGCACGCCTTCTGTCACCTTCGCCCGATAACCGATTCACCGTTCAATCAGCTATTCTCCTTCCTTCGGTATCGGCTATCGGCTTCTGGCATCGGCTATCGGCTCCCAGCCCAAAATTCGGTGTTAACACATGCCCCCCTAGTTCGGAGTATGATTTCTTCATGCTTCAAACTATGATCCGATGGTCTTCCTTGTGCCGAGAGACTCACTAGCAACCATAGTGCGTCTAGGTCTTCTTCCTTTAATCTCAAAGGTCTTATTCGCCATTATTTCTTCGCATCTGTACGTCCCTTCATTCTAAGCCGATAAAGATGTTGACGACTTTTTGCTGCATACGAATCGGCTCTCAGGCTTGCATTGTATCTTAGAATCGATTACCCAGCCTGATCCGTTCTGCATACGAATCGGCTTTCGGGCGTACTTCTTAGTATCGGTTTTTTTCAGCTTTCCTTTGGAACTAACCCCTCTGCCAGATCCATCACGAATCGGCTTGTGGGTACTCACAATAGGATCAGCTAAAACAGCCTGACCCAAAAAACCGATCGGCGTGCGACCATTGATGGCGGCGCTTCGTCTCCCTGATTCGGCAACTGTTCCGAATTCAAGAAACATGGATTAACTGCCACCTAAAATCCGCCATGCCGTCTCACTTTCCAAAGAAACCGCCTCGGTGCCCGTGTTGTCTTATAAATAGTTGGCAGGCTTGAGGCAACATCACACGCCATCATATCCGTCTCGCCGACCAACTCTCCCGGCCGCCTCCTTGTATCCAATTCGCTTCCGCTCTCAATCCTTGTTTACGACCATGGCCGGCGATGGAAACCATGGGAAGCGCCTGGCATCTGAGCCCGTCGACGGCGATGAAATGGAACGGAGTATCCGCCGCATCTGGGCCAGCGTCGCCCGAATCGAGCAGACTTTGGGGTAAATTCAACTGTCAGCCTACCATCTCCTCGCTGTTTCCATCTGATTTGATCTGTTTCTGCAGTCACCAATCATCTTTCGTCAGCGGCATTGCTAGCTCTTTAGCCGGCCTGAACAACCCTGCCCCCGGCGCTGATCTTCCTCGGGCAGCCCCGGCGGATGGTGACGCCGTTCCTGCAATCGGGACAGCAACCCCGGAAACCCCGCCGCTGCTGACGCCGCCGGGCCCTCTGCTCCTGTAAGGGCTCCAATCAGGCGTATGATGCAAGCCAGCGGACGGGGAGCCCATAGCAGGTATCTTATCCTCCCTTTTCGTCGATCTTTGAATCTGGCTAAGTCTGGGTGCCTGATCTGACGATCCCTTTCAGCCAACGTCTTCCGCTCCATCTTCCTTCCGGTGCACCAATCGGCGCTAGTTCCTCGGTGCGTCGCACAGCACCACAACCGAACCTCCCTCACGCTCTGGCTCGCAGCACCACCTCCGGAGCAGAATCGAACTCGGAATCATCTTCGAGTTCCCGCGACTCCTACACCGCCGCCGACGGCCGCCACTTCCACCATGAGATGGTGCGGTATCGCAACCTTTACTCCGAGGCCACCAAAGAAGCCAGGCCGGCTGGATAAGGAGAACGAGGACCAAGCCGTCGCGCTTGTTGTCGCCAGTATTGATTTGACGGAGGCACGGGCCAACCTCGCGGAATCGCAGGCCACCGTGGCGGGTAATCTCCTGCTTTGTCCAACTATGTACACGGCGCGTTTCCAATCACTGACTTTCCTTGTTTATGCAGCTCTGACGACGCAGCTGCACGAACTACGCGTGGCTGTAGCAAACGTCACTGATGTCCTCCGCGCATGGGGGCAAACGCAGGTGGAGCAGCTTGCAGACGTGCACCACCGCGTTCGCCAGGTGGCGATGAGCGGCATCCGTCATGGTGCCGTGGGAGCTCTAACCGCTGCCCAGATCAACTCCGGCTTCGTGCTAGAGAACGTCAAACCGGGAATCCGGGCAGGCCAAGACATGGAGGAGTTCGGCACACTGATGGCCGCTTTCGCCCCTCATGCCGACGGTCTCTCCGTGTCCATCGACGCCGAGGACGTGATCCGGGACGGCGTTAATAACCCAAACTAGATTGTATTAGGCATTCTGATGTATATGATACTTCTGAACTTGCCATGCCCGAAACAATCCAATTTGCAAAACTGTATATATTTTTTTTGCTAAGGGCGACTCGTTACTACGATGTCGGCCATTTTTGTTCTGAAGGCGACCCGCCTGCACGGCATCGGCTGTTAGAGCCAGATTCACATGAATCGGCTATTATCCCCCAACTGGGATGCTAGGGTAATATTTCTTCAGATATTTCCCGTTGATGGCTCTGGCGAGTCTCTGCCCTTCCAAGTCTTCAAGGATATAAGCATTACCCGGAGCGCATTCCACCACGCGATACGGGCCTTCCCAGTTTGGCGACCATTTACCGAATCGGCTATCTTTGGTACCAATAGGTAGAACGACTTTCCATACTAGCTCTGATTCGGTGAAGCTCTTGCTCCTTACCTTTGTGTTGTAATACTTGGCCACCTGTATCTTATTCTTTTCAATATATTCCAAAGCCCTAAGCCGATGACAGTGCAAATCTTCTAAACTGTCCATCATAATGTCTTTGTATTCACCGGCTGTAAGCTTGTTTTGCAACGTGACACGCCGTGCCTCAGACTGAATTTCCCATGGCAAGACAGCAGCGTGTCCATAGACTAGCTCATAAGGTGAAACCTTGATCGATCCATGCTGTGCCATGCGATATGCCCACAGTGCCTCGCTCAAATGCAAATACCATTTTCTGGGGTTCTGCTCAATCTTTTTCTTGATGACCGTGATCAAAATTTTATTGGAGGCTTCTGCTTGTCCGTTGGCTTGGGCGTAGTATGGCGATGAATTATAAATCTTGATGCCCTTGTCATCAGCTAAGGTCATAAACTCCTCTGAAGTGAACATTGTCCCCTGATCGGTTGTGATCGTCTGAGGTATGCCGAACCTGTAAATAATATGCTCCTTCACAAATTCGATCACGTCAGCTGAAGTGGCGCTCCTCAAAGGAACGGCTTCTACCCACTTGGTGAAGTAATCAGTCGCCACTAGGATCCATTTGTGACCCTTGCTCGATGGTGGGTAGATTTGGCCGATTAGATCAATACCCCATCCCCTAAACGGCCATGGTTTAATTATAGGATTCATAACAGAAGCTGGAGACTTTTGTATATTTCCAAACTTTTGGCATTCTTGACACCCTTTATAATATTTGAAACAATCTTCCAGCATCGTAGGCCAATAGTAACCAGTCCTCCTGATGATCCACTTCATCTTGTGAGCTGATTGATGTGCACCGCGGACTCCATCATGTACTTCGCTCATCAGCCTTACTGATTCTTCTGCCCCCAGGCATTTGAGCAGCACTCCTTCAACAGTCTTGTAATACAACTGACCATCCAACAACACGTACTTGGTGCCTTTATATCTTAGCTTTCTGCTGACCTTTTGTGAAGGATTTGCCAGGTAACCTGCTATCTCGCCCCTCCAGTCATCAGCCGATTGCTCGCTGTTACAAATCTCCTGCATTGGCCGATAACCCGACGCGTTCTGCGCTAGCCGATTAGCTTCCTGGTTCTGGGCCCTAGGGATGTGACAGAGAGATACCATCATGAACTTCTTGATGAGAGCCTGGCACTGATCATGGTAACCTCTGAGTATCTCATCTTTAGACTCATACAAACCGAGCAATTGTTGATGACTAGTTGTGAATCACCAAATACTTCAACTGCATCGGCTTTTGCTTCATGCAGAAGCTGAAAACCTTTCCATGCGGTTTCATATTCAACCTGATTGTTTGTGAAAATCGGCCCTATCTGGAAAGCATACTCAAAGTGCAGACCTCGCGGTGAGATGAGCACTACTCCGGCGCCACCACCTTGCTTGCACGAAGAACCGTCAAAAAACATAGTCCATGGCGCTATATCCGCTACATTAACCGATCCTCCGTGATGCTGTGTAATGAAATCGGCTATCGCCTGCCCTTTGACCGCCTTAGCCGATTCGAACTTCAAGTCAAACTCTGAAAGCGCCAGGATCCATTTGCCTATCCGACCATTTAAAATAGGCATCGAAAGCATGTGCTTGATGACATCCTCCTTGGACACCACCACACACTCTGAGGCAAGCAAGTAGTGCCTCAATTTGGTGCATGAGTAGAATAGGCACAAACACAACTTCTTGGTCGGTGTGTATCTTGTCTCAGGGTCAAGGAGCCGCCTGCTCAGGTAGAAGACTGCTCTCTCCTTCCCTTCAAACTCTTGAAAAAGGGCCGACCCAATGGTATGGCTTTCGGCCATCACGTACAACTTAAAAGGCTTCCCTACCCGTGGCGGTACTAAGACAGGAGGAGTCTTCATGTATTCTCTGATCTCATCAAAAGCCTTCTGTTGCACGTCATCCCATTTGAACTCTTGATCATTCTTGAGCTTCAACAATGGCGAGAACGGTAGCACCTTCTCTTATAAGTTGGCAATGAACCTTCTGATAAAGTTAACCTTACCAAGTAAAGACTGCAATTCCTTCTTGTTGGTTGGAGGTACGAGTTCATCTATCGCCTTCCGACTCTTGCTACCGATCTCTATCCCTTTGCGGTGGACCATGAATCCCAGAAATTCGCCAGCTGACACGCCAAACACACACTTGTTAGGATTCATCTTCAGACCATGTCGCCTTGTGCACTCTAAAGTGGTTCTCAAATCGGCCAGGTGATCTTTATTGCTTTTGGATTTCACCACCACATCATCTATATAAATTTCAACGACCTTACTGATCAACTTGTGAAATATATAATTCATAGCTCTCTGATAGGTTGCACCGGCATTCTTGAATCCAAACGTCATGACCACCCATTCAAACAAACCAAGCGCACCAGGGCACCTGAATGCGGTCTTCGGGATGTCTTCATCAGCCATAAAAATTTGATTATAACCAGCATTGCCATCCATGAAGCTAATAACTTGGTGCCCAGCAGCCGAGTCTACCAACATATCAGCTATTGGCATAGGGTAGCCATCCATCGGTGTAGCTCTATTTAAATCCCTGAAATCAATACAGACTCGCAATTTACCATTTTTCTTATACACAGGGACGATGTTCGATATCCATTCGGCATATCGGCAAGCTCAAATGAACTTGGCTTCTAACAGCCTCGTGATTTCGACCTTAATGTCAGGTAGAGCCTCCTCTCTAAAACGACGTGGAGGCTGCTTGTGTGGCCGAAACCCTGGCTTGATAGGTAGCCTATGCTCAACAATAGATTTGTCCAATCCAGGCATTTCATAATATTCCCAGGCGAAACAATCTTTGTACTCTTTCAATAGTTGAACCAGCTCCTGCCTGAATTCTGGGTCTAGATTGGCGGCAATAAACGTCGGCCTTGGTCTGTCACCGGGTCCAACATCCACTTCTTCGAGCTTGTCGGCCGACGTGAATCCTTGCCCCAACTTACCTTCTGTGGCGTCAATCGGATTCTCCATTTAATAAAAAGACTCAGAGCCGATTGCCCTGATCGGCTGTTGACTCTCATCACTGACCTTGATGGAGCCTCCTTCCCAAGTCTTGCTAGAGAAACAGTCATGATCCCCAGCTTCCCAGTATGTGGCATCTGCCGTCGCCACGCTGACCGAGTCGTCGGCCGGGATAACTTCGACCTCATCGCCATGCCACTGAATTAGACACTGATGCATGGTCGATGGCACGCAGCAGTTGGCATGAATCCAGTCGCGTCCGAGTAGCAAGCTGTAGGCACCTTTACTGTCGATCACAAAAAAGGTGGTAAGCAGTGTTTTCTTCCCCACTGTTAACTCGACGTTGATTGCCCCCCGAGTGTTGGAAGAATTGCCCCCGAAATCCTTGAGCATTAGATCAGTTTCTATTAGATCATCGGGACCCTTGCCTAGCTTGCGGAATGTAGTGTAGGGCATGAGATTGACAGTGGCACCACCGTCCACCAACATCTTTGTCATGGGCATGCCGTCGACATAACCTTTGAGATAGAGGGCCTTCAAATGTCGATTCTTGGCTGGCTTATCAAAATTAGCTTGCTGTGCGAGCACCAACTTGGCCACTCCGTCTTCTGATCCCAAATCGTCTGAGTCGAACTCGATATCATACTTCTTGGCTCTGAACTCTGCAGGCAACACGAACACCATCTGTGCATCGGCTACAGCCTTTCCATTATTTTGTGGAGGTTTCTCGCGCCATATCTGTTTGGCACGTCCCTCAGCTTGGAGCTCTCTGTTTCTAAGCCGTTGCACCCGACGCCTTTGGCTCCTAGTTAGATCCCCTGGGCACCACTGATTCTCTTGCCAAACCGGCTGTCGGCGTTCAACTACCGCTTCATCAAGCTGATCGTGCGAGTCCCTTTTTTCACGCCGATCCCGCGGGCTGTGGGGACTCTCCAGCCTCTGATGCATAGACCGGCGGTTGACCTGGGACCGCCTGTACTCTCGGTACTGATCGCTGCATTCTGGGCAATTGCGCAGCGTTGGCAGCCTCAGGCCTTCATTCCAACAATGTTGGAAGAATGGGCAATGCCAATGATCCTCCTCAACTCCCCGGTGGCGGGTCATTTCTTCATGATAGCGCGCCTCTTCTTCTTCGCGGAGCCACCTGCGGTACTCCTCTTCTTCGCGCTGCAGCCGTCTCTGATGATCTTTCTCTTTCTGTCGCCGCCACTTGTTCAGAAGGTGCTGGTGTGTGGGCCTCCTGCTCTTGGTGCCACTGGATTCTCCCTGCTCCGGCTGCCTCTGATTCTGTTCCCTCCTTCCTTTGATCAGCGCCAGCTCCTCAGCTGTGATTTGTGCATCGGTATCGACTGAGGAGTTCTTCCTGGCCCGTTCGGAGGTTAATACCTTTACTTTAGTCATAGGATTCGCGATCTGGACCATGTTCTGCCCTTTCAGGAATGGGAATTTGTCGATCTTCATCTTCCCCTTGGGAGGAGCCTCAAATTTCAACAAACCGCGCCTAATAGCATTCTGGATTGCTGCTTTGAAATTGCGGCAATTGTTTGTAGAGTGTGAGGTGAGGCCGTGGTACTGGCAGAACGGTTTTCCCTGCAAATCTTCAGGAGATGGTTTGACGTAATCAGCTGGGAAAGTGATGTGGCCTGCACTGACTAATAGGTCGAAGAGTTTGTCCAGCTTGCGCGTGTCAAAGTCGTATTGATCTTCCACGCTCCAACCCTTCGGTACGGCCATGGGCTTTGTTCCCCATTTAAGCTCAACAGCAGCCACTTCTTCATTCTCTTCATCCTCTGAGTCGGAATCACAGACGTAGGCCTGCTTGTATTTTGATTCCTTCTTGAAACTCTGGGCCTGCTGTTCTAATGCGGCCACCCTCTGCATCACCTCGCTGATGCTGTTGAAGTTGGTGCCCAGAAGCTTCTCTTGAACGTGTGGGAGCAACCCACTGACCACTATCTTGGCGAGCTGCTTGTCGTTCAGGTTCAAAGAGTAACACATGTTCCTGGTCTCCCTGAACCGCTTGATGAAAGCCGATCCAAGCTCATTCGGCTTTTGGCGCATGTTGGTGAGATCTGTGATGTCTTTCTCCCCAGTGCCGGAGAAGAAGTAATTATGGAATTTAGTCTCCAGATCTTCCCAGCCTTGAATCGAGCCAGGCTCCATAGATGCAAACCAGCTAAACGTCGGCCCTGTCAGTGATAGCGGAAAAAGCCGGACCCTGTGAGCTACCTCATACGAAGCTTCGCCGAGCTGGGTCAGGTAACGGCTGATGTGCTCCATGGTAGTGATGTCGTCCTGCCCACTGAACTTGGAGAAGTCGGGTAAGCGATACCTGGGCGGCAATGTCACTCGGTCGTACCACTCGGGGTAAGGGCGCCTGTATTTGATTCCAGTCCCGACCTTCGGCTGTAAACCGAACGTATCACGGAGCATGACACTCATCTGCTCCAGTAGCTGATTGTTGGGTGTCTGGGCGTACCCCGGATGCGGCGCTGCCTGAAGGTCTTGATATGTGAGCCCCTCATGGTATCCAGGAGTTGGGTTGGCCACGTCTGCCGCCGGCGTATTTTCAGCTGTCGGATTCACTGCTGATGAGTTCATCGAGTTCACCGACTGTCCAGTGGCCTGCATGAAAGCGACGAGCTCCTCCCGAGTATGATCTTTGTATAATCTTGGAGAAGCTGCTATTTTTTGAGCTGAACCGGCCGCAGTGGCACCCTGCCCTGGCGTTTTCGGCTGGCTCGGCTGTTGCGGTGAGGAATTGGAGGTCCCTGCCGCTGCTTTTGGATCTGCATCCTCTGCGGGTATGTTGAAGTAAACCGAATCCAGAGACTCCCAATCCTGCCGTTTGAGAACAGTCTTCATGATGTTATAGAATGTCTGCAGGAAGGATTTATGATGATGGCCGACTGCTGAATAGGCGGCCTCCCAGGTCGCTTCTTCCAGCATCTGCTTCAGGTCAGCCTTGCACTCCTCTTCAGATTTATCAGAATGGCCGTCCATGATCCATCTAGGGAATGCGTTCTTCTTCACTACCGAGCCATCACGCTGCTTGCTGAATGAAAGCAGGCAGGCATCAGCGAATTCCTCAACAATCTTGTTCAGCACTGCCGCGTCCTCCTCACTGAGGTCTTCGACCCTGACCCGGAGGACACCGTCGTCCCTAGGAGGGGCCGTCCACCGCAGCCTTTCCCTTTGCCATGGTCTTCAATGAAAGGTCCCACCGAGCGTGCCAAAAAGTGTGTTGGCGCAAAAAGTGGTTCCCCTAAGCCCAACACACCAGCGAAGCCGGAAACGACCCTTGAGGCAGTGAAGCTCTCGCAGATCCAGCTAGCTTCGGACCCGGTCTGAGAGTGTCAGTAACACCCAAGCGTGCTAGTCAATTTGACCTGCAATTGACAAGGAAAAAGATAGTAATCGGTAATCACAGGGCGGAACTAACCGGCATGTCCAGGTAGTTCCAACTGTGTGGCTCAAAGAGCCGATGTAATGGGAGATCGACTAGAAAGCCGATTCCGTCATGTTATAAACCGATTGTAGCGAAACATGCATTATAACTCAAGTTAACCGATTCAGACATGAATTCAATGACATATACTTGCTTTAGACAGAAATATGCTATAAAAGATGTAGTCACAGCAAGCTAACATGATCATAAGATGTCTCAATGTAAAATAAGATGAAATCGGCTATTTCAGCCGATTTAGTGCATACGGGCAACATACAAGCCTATAAAGCAAACAATGTTTCAACTCTCCGACTAATGGATCTAGATCGCAATCTTGCAACAGTGGAGATCGAGCGGATCGAGGCAGTCATGATGAAGTTGCAACTTAGATCCGTTAACCCTTGAATCTAGACAATGTTTATTTTATTACTTGAGTGCGACCCGTATCTAATCTAGATCCAAAATACAACCGGCTAGTGCAAAGCATTCTATCTTATCAATATAAAATGAATGGCAAACATAATTCGTTGAACATATAGATCTATTAGACATAAGCCGACGCATATGGATCAAGACGGGAAAATTGATGATTGCTTTAAATAATAAACAATAAACATAAGCAACATCGGTAACTTAATGAATATAGCTAAACTGCCAAATTTAACTAGAGCCAATAACTAATCCATGCATGCAAACTGTCTTAATCTATAGCCTGTCCACCGGATGACGTTAACTAATAGATTAATCAAGCAAACAAACACGAATCGATAACTAATCCGCGCGTGAAAACCGTCCTAATCTGCATCTCGTCCACCGGATGACGGTTAACACAGATTGATCGGGTAAACCAGCGTGAATCATCCTTGACTCACTGTGCTTCCCGCGTCCACCGGATGACGCCAAAGAAACAGAGCTTAGCAAGGACCCTGGTCCGCCATGCTTCCACGTCCACCGGATGACGCTAAAAAGACATAGTTTAACAGGGGGTTGACGATACTTACAAGCAAGCCTGCGTCCACCGGATGACACCCAGCCTGGATGAAGTAACTCGCCGGACTCGACTGACTCTAGGGTTTGTTTGGCCGGAGCCGAAAGTTGTGTTGTATTGATGTTGTTGTTGTTTACAATGGCTGAGGGCTTATATTTATACCCTGAGCGTAGCTAGAGTCCTAGTCGAATTACAACTCATTATTAGATAAGGAAATCAACAAACTATCCTATATCTAAGGTAACTTGGAGTCACATCTTCCCTTTCATAACGGACTCCGATCGTGATCGCATCTCGGCGGTGCAGACTCTAGATGACGTCACCAATACCGACGCTGCATGCCTTCTGTCACCTTCGCCCGATAACCGATTCACCGTTCAATCGGCTATTCTCCTTCCTTCGGTATCGGCTATCGGCTTCTGGCATCGGCTATCGGCTCCCAGCCCAAAATTCGGTGTTAACATAACCATCAACATTGATAAAATTGAGCAAGGAAATGGCACATAGAAGGTAGGAATTTGGTTTAAACTAACGGAGTTCCACTTGTACTTGAAGAATTGTGGTTGTAGGTGAAATACAGGTGAAACTGAAGCAAACCAAGGCACATTTGAGAAGTACACAAGACAAGAGCCACATTGGGCCCAAGTGATAGGGCGCCCGCCCCCTAGTAAGACGCCCGCCCCCCTCTTGGGGCCATCTTCACTCCGCCACGTCATGGATCCATGCCCCAGCCTCCTAAACAGAGTTTGGCACGTTGATTCAACATCAATGGCTCAAATTCATCTCGCCTGGATCCAGTAGCCCTGTTGGGCAGGGCGCCCGCCCTGTCCATTTGGCCTGCTACGTCCACAATCCAGTGGAGAGCCATCCAAGCACTTGTGGCCGTCCATTTGAAGTCAGTTTTCATCCAAGGAAGATCAAAGGTGGTGTAAAGGATTCATGGACCCACTTGTCATCCTCCAAGGGCCACAAACCGCCTCTCCAATCACCATCAGGTGCTCAACCGACCTTGCAACCGTCATTGGGGAGGATCCTGAAGCGTTGGATGGCGAGAAGGTGGAATCCACCGGGCGCCCGCCCCCCTAGCAGGGCGCCCGCCCTACAAGTCAGGGCCACCGACCTCCGGCCACCTCTACAAGTACCACAGGGGTCTCCAAGTGCTATAAATACCCCAGGAATGCTTCAGTTGTAATCAGCTTAGGAAGAATAGAGAGATTTAGAGTTTAGTCCATCCTAGCTCATCTAGTGAGAGCCTCCTAGCAAGGCTACTAGTGTGAGTGTGAGTGAAGAGAAGCTGAAGAGTTGGACAGCTCTGCGAAGGTCTCTCTCTCGGGCCCTTCCTCTGTAAGGTACTCTTTGATTCGGTAATATAATTTCGTTTCTAGTACTTACATTTCCCGCATTACTTTCAGTACTTACTTTTAGTATTTACTTCCAAGTATTTACTATAAGTATTACTTTGAGTGCTCTAGTTGCGGTAATACTAGGAGATTAATTATCGGTTTTCATACACTTAGTGCGGGATCTTCGCCGCTAGTCGGTGCTCTAATCTTAGCGCGAGGTTAGAGTAGTAGCCTATAGTGTAAGCGTGGTGCTTGGACTAGAAGTTACCTTGGATTGCAGCTAGATCCACGAATAATAGTGGTAGGTCTTAGGTGGTGATAGCCCTAAGATCCTCTGGATTCCACCACGTTCGGTCTAATAGTTGGCATAGGACTTTTGTTTGTGAGTAATCCCAATCCCTTGGGACCGCGCATTCACCCCGAAGTGCTAAGTGGAGTTAGCCTACCATGTTGCCTTGCATTCCACTCTTGAGCTCATCACTATCTATGCCATTGCTTGGCTCTATCTTAAACTAGATTATTTGGATTAGTTATCATTACACTAGTTCATTCTTATCATAAATTGTGATTGTTCTTAGTTTACCATTAGATATCTCTAGCCATTAGAAGTTTCCTTGTGGAAATAAATACGATACTTGGTTACTCCCAAGTGAAGTGCTGCATCGATAGATTCTGTGCGCTTGTGGAATTCTGCAATAGTCATAGGAATTATTAACAAGAATTTCTAACACCGTTATCAGGAATATCTATTCTTCGTAGTGATCTTAGAAACGCCAACAAGCATTTCTGGCGCCGTTGCCGGGGAAGCAATTGGTCTATATTTTCTTTTGTATTTGCTATAGAACTAACCCCGTTCTTTAGCGGGATCACACCTATTTGTGTTTTTGTGGTGACTGTTAAGCTAGATAGCTAGAATGGCTGGATTCAATCTACCTGAAGATTTTCATGAAGACCCTAAATCAATTCTTAGACGAGCGAGAGCTAATCTCACTCCTCTAAGAATGACTTCTGGATCTCGTCCATCTTCATCGAGGGAACCTACATTGCAAGATCATCCATCAGATGAGTCCGATGTAACAACCCAGGTGTTACGCACCTAATAAAATCGGACATGTCATCATATGCACTCCATAATATACATGTGTAAGCTAATTTTAAGATGCATAGAAATTAAAACAATTTAAGTTCATAGGTTACTTGTGCTTAAGTGGTTTAGAGAGATCTTATTTCATCTTGTGTTGGCTTGTTAATTGGGTGCATTAATTAATTACCACCTTAAAAATAAAGTTTAGAATTAATTTAAAACCTTAATTTAGGGGTTAAAACCTTAGTTTTCAAACTAAGTAGAATTGGGACTTGGTCCCAAAAGAAAAGTTGTAGCTCTTATTTAGTGGAGCAACTTTCATATATAAAGTTTTTCAAGTTACTATTTGAAAATTCAAATTAAACTCTAAATTCTATTTCTAAATTTGAATTTAAGGCCCTAAATCAAAAACTACTTGGGATCTGAAGCAGAGCCTTAAATGAAAGTTATAAAACTCAACAAAATAGAATAACTTTTGTATTTACAGAATTGGAAGTTATTCAATGAATTTTTGAGATTTAATTCAAATTTAAAAAGGGCCAATTACCCCCTTTCAATAATTTTAAAAATATTTAAAATTTGAATATACTTTGAATACCAAAGTTGTTCCTTTTTGAATTTTCCACAATTTTTATTTTGGGAGATTTCTGACTTTATATACGAAATGGTGAGTAATTTTAGAAAAACGCAATAGGGATAATTCTTGCTACAGTAACCATGCAGCAAGGCATCGGCACCTCCTCTGCCTGCCTGCTTCGCTGCCGCTGCCGATTTGTGCCACCTCCATGCGCTCGGGCACGTGGCCAGCGAAGTGGCAGCGCTCTCCTTTGATGTGGCGACCTCAGAGTTCATCCATTCTCCTTTAAATAGCGACAAGGTCGTCCATCTTTATCTTTTCTTCTCCCTGTTCGTCGTCGTCTTGCTCTCGGTCGTTGAAGTAATTCCCGATCGTTGCCTCACATCTATCAAATTCAATTAGCTGCTAAACTCGCCACTCGTTGCCGCGCTCATTGAACCCGATTTCGCCTTATTTCGTCTCCAGAATCGACCCCAAGTCTGCTTCTTCTTCCCGGAGTCCGGCAGAGCGCCGCCGTGGGTAATCTCACCGTGGCTAGTGCTCGTGGGTGAGGGGTATCCCGAGTTATTTGGCGTTCTAGGCTTCTGGAAATCTCTTGGTGCTCATTAGGAAATCAGTTGCTCGTTTTATTCACAGGAGGCTCTGGAACGTCGTCGTTGCCATCGGAGAACGTCGCCGCAAGCTCGGTCATCGTTGACGACCCGCCTCGGGACTCCTTCCGCCTCAACCAGAGCGCGCATGGGGCTCAGGGTGAGATCCTGTTGCTTTTGGTGTCCTTGGACTAGACTCTACCGTTTTGGGGTATTCAGAACACACGTTGCCGACGCGTGCTCGCGGGTCGGGCCGCCATGACTGGCGACGGGTGAGCTCCAAGCCTCTAGGAGCACAACCGTATGCCTTGGATGTTGCGCAGGGTTGTGCGGAGCTTGTAGGTGGTCTTGCCCTCGTCGGAATAGCTGCCGCCGCCGTGCCACAAGTGGCCAGGCCGCCGGCGCACGTGGCCAGAGGGTCACGTGCCATCTCCGGTCAATACAAGGCAACCAGCAAGTGCGCACGGGATCTCTCATGCTTCCCCCACCACTCTATTGCCGCCGACGTGCATGATTTGGCCGGAACCGAGCCTCGCCACGCGTCCTCTGTTCTTATTTCGCGACCAGGGACCCAGTGTGAGAAGATAACACTTTCCAGGGGGCTAACTGCAAAAGTCGTGACTCATAGGAATAGTGCCTATAAGAACCTGTTTGCAGAATTCTTATTGTAACTTTGAAAATGCATATAAAATCATAGAAAAATCATAAAATAACAAATTAGGATTTTCTGGAATCCCTGTGAAACAATCTATGCAGTAGATCCATAATATGACATGTGTTAGTTTAAAGTTTTTGCTACAAAAATAAATATATGTATATTAGAATTTTATGCTAGTTCTAAATGTTATTTTCATAACTGCACTTATATTGCTCAAATAAATGTGAGATTTTTATGGAGTGATAGTTATGTGATACTTAGGGTCCGGTAAAAATTTCAACATTTTAGAGTGAATAGTTTTACAGTTATTAAAATAACAAAATTCCTTATGATGGTTTGCTCCTATTCTGCATAGACCTGTAAATTTGTCCTGTTAGGCCTAGTTATAATTTGAATCATGATTTGATGACAACTGAAAAAGTTGTAATTAACTTCATAATATAGCTTTTGTTAAAGTTTCATGATTTTAGGACTGGTGGTTTAGGAGTTTTAGAATTTATAATCTTGTTGTCAGCTTTTTTATGTGTGCTGGACAGATCTGAAGAGTTGATCCTATTTGGCTCATTTAAGTGTGGAATCATGCTTAGGCAATAATAGAAAAGTTATAGCACTTTTTATAGACTTTCCAAAATGCCTTGGATCACTATTTTTGTGATATATAACCCTATTTATATCTGTTTTCATCTTAGTACCAGATTATATCCAAGTTTGGACAGAATTGGTTCCCTGAGCTGTTTAACCCTAATAAACATAAAATTAGCTCTTGGGATGTATAACAAAGTTGTAGACAATTCTTTAGGCTTTTAAGAAAGCCTAGAATCACTTATTTTATATGTCTAAATCTTCTGATATGGGTAAAAGAAGTAGCTGTTGTTTGTCGCCCTAAATCTGTGAAGATCCAGGGTGGTTGTTTAGCTTGCTTATGCTTAGAAATAATGGGTTAGCTTGTGCCCTTAATTAGTACTAACTTAAATTAACTAGGTTTCCTTGAGTGCTAATCCTAATTAGTAATGACTTGTTAATCCTAGGTTAACATGAAGGAAGTTTTACTCAACTTTCTGAGTTATGTTTATTTTCTATCAATACACATATGAGCTTGCATTTCATACATCATGGCATCCATTTCATCGTGTTAAGCATGCATTATTATTTCGTGTAGTGATCGCAGGATAATTATTATTTGAAGCAAGTCCTGAGTAAGGTTTTCATTCAGTGGGCATGAATCTTCTCAGTAATTGACTTCAGAGTTGTGTCTGCTCCAAGCAACAGGCAAGCCCCAATGCATTAGCCCCTCCTTGTGTTTTACAAATTTTTATCACCTTGAGTTAAATTGCTGCATTTACATGCCTTGATATATTATCCTGGAAACCTGATTTAAATGCAAATGTTTATAAAATGCTTAGCCATGCTTAATAGTTAAGCTTTTATAAAAAAGATATTTTTTATGCTTGAGGTATACTACTATGAACTACTATAATTATTTGATAGGGCAGCAAACTTGCATTGAGAAAGGAGTCTCAATGCAGTGTCTCTCACTGTTATTAAGAAATGGAATCCATTAGGGACCATTCATTGTAAGCCTGCTGAGATCATGACCTTTTAACTATCCGCATACTACGGAAAGCTCTATCTCCAGTGGCTCTACTACTCGAACCGACAACCACGTACTAGGAGTGGACAGATGGCGAGAGTAGCGTGTACCCTCGTTGCCGTTGTGCCTGGAGACAAGAGGAGTACTATGCTCTCGGGTGGCGCAGTACCGGTTCAGGTTTTGGAAAAGCCGTGGTAGACGGGGTTGGCATATGCAAGCTTAGGTGCTACATATACAGTGTGGATAGGGATCCCCAGCTGGGTATTTCAATCGATTCGAATCGTCGTTGCTCCTCGGATAATGGAGACTTGATCCACTGACCATATAGCTGTAACACCCTAATTTTGGAGTAAATTTAAATCTGGAATTTTGATAATATTATTAAGCTCTTATATATATTTATTTATTTATGTTTTAAGATGTAAGGGAAATAATAATTATTTTTTTTAATGGAAATAGATTATGAAAACTTGAAATATATGTTTTGTGCATACATGCTGCCGTGCATGGTTTTTGTTTGCATGGTTTTAAATTTGGCTTTGCTGTTTCTTTTAAATATTATTTTTTTGGCGAGAGCTTTAGGAAGTAAAAAGAAAAATATATAAAATGTTCTCTGAGATTTTCAATTAGGAGTTTTTTTCTTTTAGTAGGAGATTAGAAATAGGAAAAATCCTTTTTCTTTTGTGCTGGCCGAGAGCCCCTTCTTTCTGCTTGGCAAAAGGCCTGTTCTTCCCTGCCCTCTCTGTTCTTGGCCGTGAGGCCCAATTTCCCCCTGCCGATCCCTTTGCTGTTGGACCGCATCAACCTGCAGCCAGTTGGCAAGTCAGCCTTCTGCCCCCTCCGTTAGCTGAGACGGCCTGCTCCCTGCCGTTTTGGGTCGAGCCCAGCGAGCAGTTCCCTTGCGTCACGTACGGGACTAGCTGGCCGCTCCGTTCGATCGTTGAATTCGCATCGGAATTCAGTTTTGCGCCGCACGTTCTCCCTATAAAGAATCTAGCACCCCCACGGCCTCTCTCCTTTCCATCTAAACGCCCAGCGCCGCCAGAGCAAGCCCTCGCCGCGCAAAAGGATTTGCCGCCGCGAACAGAGCCACCACCGTCGAACTCGGGTTCTAGAAGGTGAGCACCGCCAATCGATCCCTCCCAGACGCAATTCAGGAGTCCCTGAACCTTTTTCCCTCACCCATATACTCTATGTTGGTCCCCTGATCTCTGCCGACGAACGCAGGGAATTGCCATCCGCCATCTGCAGCTGGGATCAGCCACCGAGCCATTATCGGTCTTCCTGTGGTCCTAGGTGAAATCCCCTACCTCTCCTCTTTCGTTTGGTCCTTATCCCATGCGAATCAGTGCATCCTAGGGCAGGTTTTCATTTTCTCCGGCGAGCACGGCTCGACGCCGGCCATGGAGCCACCGTGCTGGTCATCTTCTCAGGCCAGCACCCCTCTCCTTCCCTCCCTGGTTCTAATCGAGGCCGTGCAAATAAGATCCGATGGCCCAGATTCGTGGAAACCCTTTCACCGGCAATTTTGTTAAAGAGACCCTGATGTTTTTCATTTTCAGCCCGCCGTCCCAAAGCGCCAGTCGGGTCTCTGTTTTCCGTTCTGGAAAACGTATTTATTTTAAGAACAAAATAGGATGCTCAAATAACTCATATGTGCCCCAGAAATAGTCACACATATAAGCCGACAAATTATAAATAGTACCATCACAGTGTTTATAATCTGGATAGACATTTATTACATAGTCTCGAACAAATATAAATCAAATAGATAAATAACAACTAATGTCAAAACGCTCGCGGAAGCTCCAATCACAGGGACACGTCGACTGGGAGACACCAAGCCTAATATTCATTGCGATAGTCTTCACTCCAATCTTCATCTGTGGTGGTGAATTGCAAGAGTGAGCATATTTCGTACTCAGCAAGTACAACACGGGTTCATGAGGCTCAAAAGGCTAGACACTGTTTGACTGCATTTAGCTTTAATATTCATATTCATTTTAACAGTTGAGTAGCATCAAGATCCCAAACCCATAATTAATCCAATGATCAATTGTAATAAGGTTAATAAATAGCAAAGGCATTAACAACAATAATAAACATAGCATGAATGTAATAGTAACCATCTAGCGGTAAAAGTTCCAAGGCCGCTCGTGTCCGTGAGCACGGCTATCATGATAGATTATTAAACTCTGCGTAGAGATGTACACTTTACCTGTGAGTCATGATTTTCTAATGCATGAGTTCATGACGCCCACACACTAGCTAACCATATAAAGCTATTTAAAAGTTCGTCTAACAAGTTAGGGCAGCAAGGTTTCAATGGCAGCCAGGTGTAGAATCCCCCCTTTTCAATATGGCACATTCCTTCACGGCTATACTCATAAGACTAGAAGCTGTACTACACCCAAGGTGGCAAACCCCTTTCGCGCCCTTTCGGGTAACCACTAACAAGCTAGAAAAGGTCTTCTAAACAGCTAAAGCCAGAGCCATATAGCCCTCACAGCTGTTCGTATGTCCCGGATTAAACACATACAGAAATCCTATGAAGAGAAACTAGAGCCAAACCATCCAACCCAAGGCTCTTGCCCCCTTTTGAGCAGTAATAAAATCATATTAAATGTTCATTGCATAATCCATTAATCATATCACAAGATCATTGGCATTAAATAAGCACCAGCAAAAGCTACCCAATGCACATCCCAATAGGTGAACAAGGAATCAGGAATTCAATAACTAAGTTATAATCTCTAAGGTTGTCAAGGTGGACACATGCATGTATGAATTATGATTATTGTGAATAGGACAATAAGGATAGTCCATGTTATACTTGCCTTGATCCGAGTATCCCTGCTGGTCCTGCTCGTAGAAGTATTCTTGATCACCCACGAACTGCTCACCGTCTACTCACACGATCATCATATCACCACACAAGCATCGGGCAATCATACATGAAGTAAACAAAGGAAAAATAATTAGAAAAGTACACCAACTGAATAAAAACAGTATGAAAATGATATAAAACTATTCTACTCGTTCCAACGATCACATCGATATAAAGATCGTGAAAAACGGAGTTGAAACGTAAAAGATATGATTTTCCGAAGATTTACTATAGAAAAATAATTAATATAATAGTAACTCGAAATTTTAAAGGTGCCAAATCTACTGTACAGTGGCACAAACACGTAGAGTTCGAAAATACAAATCTAACGCAATTTGAATCAACTCAAACGGATTTAAAATGAGCAAATTATGAACAAATGAAATCGGGTGGCAAATCTGAAAATATTTTGAAAACGTATTTGAACTACAGCCGAAGAAATACGCTTTCCAGAACGGAAAACAGAGACCCGACTAGCACTTTGGGACGGCGGGCTGAAAACAAAAAACATCAGGGTCTCTTTAACAAAATTGCCAGTGAAAGGGTATCCACGAATCTGGGCCATGGGATCTTATTTGCACGGCCTCGATTAGAACCAGGGAGGGAAGGAGAGGGGTGCTGGCCTGAGAAGATGACCAGCACGGTGGCCCCATGGCCGGCGTCGAGCTGTGCTCGCCGGAGAAAATGAAAACCTGCCCTAGGATGCACAGATTCGCATGGGATAAGGACCAAACGAAAGAGGAGAGGTAGGGGATTTCACCTAGGACCACAGGAAGACCGATAATGGCTCGATGGCTGATCCCAGCTGCAGATGCCGGATGACAATTCCCTGCGTTCGTCGGCAGAGATCAGGGGACCAACATAGAGTATATGGGTGAGGCAAAAAGGTTCGGAGACTCCTGAATTGCGTCTGGGAGGGATCGATTGGCGGTGCTCACCTTTTAGAACCCGAGTTCGACGGTGGTGGCTCTGTTCGCGGCGGCAAATCCTTTTGCGCGGCGAGGGCTTGCTCTGGCGGCGCTGGGCGTTTAGATGGAAAGGAGAGAGGCCGTGGGGGGTGCTAGATTCTTTATAGGGAGAACGTGCGGCGCAAAACTGAATTCCGATGCGAATTTGACGATCGAACGGAGCGGCCAGCTAGTCCCGTTCGTAACGCAGGGGAACTGCTCGCTGGGCTCGACCCAAAACGGCAGGGAGCAGGCCGTCTCAGCTAACGGAGGGGGCAGAAGGCTGACTTGCCAACTGGCTGCAGGTTGATGTGGTCCAACAGCAAAGGGATCGGCAGGGGGAAATTGGGCCTCACGGCCAAGAACAGAGAGGGCAGGGAAGAACAGGCCTTTTGCCAAGCAGAAAGAAGGGGCTCTCGGCCAGAACAAAAGAAAAAGGATTTTTCCTATTTCTAATCTCCAACTAAAAGAAAAAAACTCCTAATTGAAAATCTCAGAGAACGTTTTATATATTTTTCTTTTTACTTCCTAAAGCTCTCGCCAAAAAAAAATATTTAAAAGAAACAGCAAAGCCAAATTTAAAACCATGCAAACAAAAACCATGCACGGCAGCATGTATGCAGAAAACATATATTTCAAGTTTTCATAATCTATTTCCATTAAAAAAATAATTGTTATTTCCCTTACATCTTAAAACATAAATAAATAAATATATATAAGAGCTTAATAATATTATCAAAATTCCAGATTTTAATTTTACTCCAAAATTAGCGTGTTACAAATTCTAACCCCTTAAAATAATCTCGTCCTCGAGATTGAACAGTGCTTACTCAAACAAATGCGGGTAAGACTTCTTGAGATCATCCTCTCTTTCTCATATTGCCTCTGCCTCTGAATAACGGTTCCACTGTACCCTGCACATTTTAATGACTCTACTTCTAGTAACTCTTTCTGCTGTCTCCAAGATCTTAATAGGATACTCTTCATAGGTGAGATTATCTTTAATTTTTAATTCCTCCAAAGGTACTTGTTTTTCCGGTACGCGCAAACATTTCTTCAGTTGCGAGACATGAAACACATTATGCACACCAGCTAGATTTTCGGGCAATTCTAATTCATAAGCAACTTCACCACTGTTTGGCTATAATTTTAAACGGTCCAACATACCTCGGTGCTAACTTCCCTTTCACGGTAAATCTCTTCACACACTTCATTGGTGACACCTTCAAGTAGACATAATCTCCTACTTCAAAAGCCAAATCTCTTCTCCGATTATCAGCATAGCTCTTCTGACGGGATTGTGTTATTCTCAAGTTCTCCCAGATTATCTGCACTCGTTCTTCTGCATCTCTTAGCACATCTGATCCAAACACCTGAGTTTTACCAGTTTGGTTCCAAAACAAAGGAGTTCTGCACTTACGCCCATACAAAGCTTCGAACGGTGCCATCTTAAGACTTTGCTGATAACTATTGTTATACGAAAACTCCGCATATGGCAAACTTTTATCCCAACTGGTACCAGACTACAATGCACAAGCTCTCAACATATCTTCTAATATCTGATTGACTCTTTCGGTCTGCCCATCTGTCTGAGGATGATATGCTGTACTAAAACTCAATTGGGTCCCTAATGATTCATGTATCCTGTGCCAGAAGTGAGATGTGAATTGACTACCTCTATCAGACACGATCTTCTTGGGTACTCCATGCAAACATACTATCTTCTCCATATACAAGGTAGCTAAATCAGGCCCTGTATACGTAGTCTTGACTGGTATGAAGTGAGCAACTTTGGTTAACCGGTCTACTATCACCCAAATAGAATCATAACCTCTCTGAGTACGAGGTAACCCCACTATGAAATCCATTCCAACTTCTTCCCACTTCCATTCAGGAATCTTCATTGGTTGCAACAATCCCGCAGGTCTCTGACGTTCATCTTTCACCCTTTGACAAACATCACACAATGCCACATATTCAGCCACATCTCGTTTCAATCCAACCCACCAATACTTTTCTTTCAAATCAAGATACATCTTAGTACTTCCAGGGTGTATAGAATAAGCTGACTCATGTGCTTCTCGCAAAATTTTCTGTCTTATTGCTGGATCCTCAGGTACACACAACCTTTTGCCATGCCACAGAGTTCCATTATCCTCCATTCTAAAACCAGGTGACTTATCAATCACTATATTTTCTGCTATCTCCTTCAACTTCTCATCTTTCAATTGTCCTTCGCGAATCTCTTGCTCAAGTGTAGGTTCTATCACCAATTCTGCTGCATTAACGACAATTCCCAAGTTAAGACGTTGAAATTCAGCACATAACTGACTCGACGTAGGCAACAACTGCATCTCATTAGCATAGCTCTTCTGACTAAGAGCATCTGCAACAACATTAGCCTTTCCTGGGTGATAATGCACATCCAAATCATAATCTTTAATCAACTCTAACCATCTGCGCTGCCTCAAATTCAAATCAGACTGAGTGAAAATATACTTCAAACTCTTATGATCGGTGTATACATCACTCTTATGTCTAACTAAATAATGTCTCCAGATCTTTAAAGCATGAACCACAGCTGCTAACTCTAAATCATGAGTAGGATAGTTTAGTTCATGTTTCCTCAACTGCCTAGATGCATAAGCAACAACTCTACCTTCTTGCATAAGAACACATCCCAAACCTTGACGAGATGCATCACAATAGATAGAGAACTTCTTGCTCAGATCTGGTAATACTAACACAGGTACAGTAGTCAATCTCTTCTTCAATTCTTCAAAACTGGACTGACAGGCATGAGACCATACAAACTTGGCATTCTTCTCTAATAAAGCTGTCATAGGTTTAGCAAGTTTAGAGAACCCTTCAATAAACCTTCTGTAGTAACCAGCCAATCCCAAGAAACTACGAATCTGACTCACATCAGTAGGTGGTTGCCAATTCAACACATCCTTCACCTTGCCTGGATCTACAGATATCCCACCATTGGACACAATACGACCAAGAAAAACTAACTTCCTTTAACCAGAATTCACATTTACTCCGTTTAGCATATAGCTTATGCTCTCTAAGTTTTTGCAATACTAGCCTCAAATGTTCAGCATGTTCATCTTCAGTTTTGGAGAATACCAGTATATCATCAATAAACACTACCACAAACTTATCCAGATACTCCATAAACACCTTATTCATCATATACATAAAGTAGGCTGGTGCATTGGTCAAACCAAAAGACATGACAGTATACTCATATAAGCCGTACCTAGTAGTAAAGGCTGTCTTTGGAATATCAGAAGCATGAATCTTCAGTTGATGATAACCAGAACGCAAATCAATCTTAGAGAACACACAAGAACCTCTCAACTGGTCAAACAGATCATCAATCCTAGGCAATGGATACTTATTCTTGATGGTAACCTCATTAAGTGATCGATAATCAACACACATCCTCTGACCACCATCTTTCTTATCAACAAAAATAACAGGTGCACCACATGGTGATGAACTAGGCCTAATGAAACCCTTTTCTAGCAATTCCTTAATTTTTTTCTTAAGTTCTTCTAGTTCTTTAGATCCTATTCTATATGGTCGTTTAGCTATAGGTGCAGTTCCAAGTAACAACTCAATAAGGAATTCAATGTCTCGGTTAGGTGGCATACCTGGCAGTTCATCTGGAAAGACATCCGGAAACTCATCCACAATGCGATCATGCTGATTCCCATCTTCATCCAGTTGGTTCACAGCCGCTGTCGGTGGTTTTTGCACAATCACATCAACACTGAGTTTATCTCCATTGGGTACAGTCAATTTGACTATCTTCTGTGCACATTTAATCTCTACCTTGTGTTTCTTCATCCAATCCAATCCCATGATAACATCAATACCAGCAGTCCGCAATACTGTAAGCTTTTCTTTGAACTCTACCCCTCTTAAAATAATGCTAGTTGCCGGACTATAAAATGAAGCTTGTAAAGCCCCACCCGGTGAATTTACTAGAAGTGGGTTCATCATTGGTATTATGGGGATGGCATGCATCTTAACAAAATTTTGTGAGATGAAAGAATGCGAAGCACCAGAATCAAATAGAACAGTAGCAGGGGTGGAGTTGACGCTGAACGTACCCATCATTACTTCTGGCGCTTCTTGAGCTATGTCAGCGGACACATGATTCACCCTTCCAGATGACTTCTGTCCACTATTCTGGTTCTGAGGGGTCTGCGGGTTTCTCTTCTTAGGGCAATTGTTGGCATAATGACCGGGCTCTCCACAGCGATAGCACACGTTGGGAGTACTGGGTGCACTGGTCTTCATGGGGGTGGTGTTTAGAGTTCCTTGACGTGGAGTCTGCTGACCACTCTGCTGCTGGTACTGTGGGCGCTGCTGAAACTGAGAGCGCTGCTGGAACTGGTTGCCTTGCTGGTTGTTGTTGTTGCGGTTCCACTGGCTGATAGGTCCTTGGTACTTCTGATGGAAACCATGCTGAGAATTAGTGCGCTGACGCCTGTTGCTTCCTGAGGACTGATCCCTCAACTTCCTCTTCCTATCCATCTCCCTGCGCTCATTGTCAAGTACAATAGCGCGATTCACCAAAGCTTAGAAGTTTGAATAGGTGTTGCCCTTCAGCTGTAGCCTGAGATCATAGTAGATGCCCTTCAGAAACATTCGCTGCTTGTCCGCATCCTCTCTAACTTCATTTGGGGCATAGCGAGCCAGGTGAGAGAACTGATCATGATATTCACTGACAGTCATCTGTCCCATCCTGAGATTCCTGAACTCTTCCTGTTTGAGCTCAATCACGCCTTGTGGAATGTGTCGGGCCCTGAAGTCCCTAACAAACTCGGCCCAAGTGATGGGAGGAGCATTGTTAGGATGTGTAGCTTGATATGATTCCCACCAAGTCTGGGCTGCGCCCTGAAGCTGTCCAGAAGCGTAGAGCACCTTCTGCTAGTCATCACACTGACAGATATTGAGCTGTTTCTCCACAGCACGAAGCCAGTCATCGGCCTCCAAAGGATCAGAAGCATGGGAAAACACGGGAGGGTGACCCTGCATGAATTCCCTCCTCTTGTTCACTGGGGGTGGAGCAGGTGCATTGCCTCCAGCAGGTTGGTTCTGGATGAATTGCATCATCGTCTGCATCAGCTGTCCTTGCATCTCCATCAGCTGTTCCGCCGTCATTGGCGGCGGTGGAGGAGGTGGGGGTTGGTTAGCTCCATCAGGCCTTCCTCTAGGCATCTGCATTGCAAGTTAAGTGAAAAATTCTTTAGAATTATTCATTAACTCAAAAATAGCAATATATAAATGCATCTGAAATTTTCTGGCAAGATACATCTGTAACAGTTCAGTAAAACGGAGATATCTGGAGTTCCCGAAATCCAATTGATGTGTACCATACACGGTTGGAAAGCGTATAAAATTTTCTACAACTTTTATTCAGACCAATTTTCCATATTCTGACGTTATAGTTATCAAAACAGAGCAAAACCAAAACTGTTCCAAGATTTCCAGACTGCACAGAACCTCAGTTTAGAACAGGTATATCTCTCAGCTCGAAATTGATAAAAAGGTAAAACTTATGGGGTCGGAAAGATATAGAAGTCTAGTTATTCCCAGAAAAATTTCATAATTTTTTGGACAAATATTTGTAGATATATAACAGAAACATCACAAGCTGCTCTAAAAAAACAGCAAGGGTAGAAACCGGTTGCAACTAAATCCACGATATAATTATGACTATAACTCAATATTAGTGTATAAGAAACTTGTAGACATGTCCACAAAGTTCCTGCAATCATCACAAAGATCCAAATCACACATTATCACAATAACAATTCATCCAAGCACACGAGTTCACAACTTCGAAACTACACGTGCTTCTCCTCAATTGGTAGACATCCTAAAGGGTATATATGATGATAGGCCATCGATATTTTGAGCAAGATGAGTATAGAGAATTTTGTAAAAAAACTAAAAACAATAGATTATGGAAATAATCAGAAGTAGCTCAAAGAAAGCTTATCAAGGGGAGAGACAATAATATGACAAGGATGAGAATTAGTCAAACGAATGAGCAAGGAGATAGAAAAATAGTTTTCTAGCAAAATAAGCTTTGCAAATCGATTAGTGCTAACTAGGCTTGCGTTCTACAGTCAACAAAGCTCTGATATCAATCTGTCACACCCATATTTTAAGAACAAAATAGGATGCTCAAATAACTCATATGTGCCCCAGGAATAGTCACACATATAAGCCGACAGATTATAAATAGTACCATCACAGTGTTTACAATCCGGATAGACATTTATTACATAGTCTCGAACAAATATAAATCAAATAGATAAATAATAACTAATGTTGAAACGCTCGCGGAAGCTCCAATCACAGGGACACGTCGACTAGGAGACACCAAGCCTAATATTCATTGCGATAGTCTTCACTCCAATCTTCATCTGTGGTGGTGAATTGTAAGAGTGAGCACATTTCGTACTCAGCAAGTACAACACGGGTTCATGAGGCTCAAAAGGCTAGACACTGTTTGACTGCATTTAGCTTTAATATTCATATTCATTTTAGCAGTTGAGTAGCATCAAGATCCCAAACCCATAATTAATCCAATGATCAATTGTAATAAGGTTAATAAATAGCAAAGGCATTAACAACAATAATAAACATAGCATGAATGTAATAGTAACCATCTAGCTGTAAAAGTTCCAAGGCCTCTCGTGTCCGTGAGCACGGCTATCATGATAGATTATTAAACTCTGCGCAGAGATGTACACTTTACCTGTGAGTCATGATTTTCTAATGCATGAGTTCATGACGCCCACACACTAGCTAACCATATAAAGCTATTTAAAAGTTCGTCTAACAAGTTAGGGCCGCAAGGTTTCAATGGCAGCCAGGTGTAGAATCCCCCCTTTTCAATATGGCACATTCCTTCACGGCTATACTCATAAGACTAGAAGCTGTACTACACCCAAGGTGGCAAACCCCTTTCGCGCCCTTTCGGGTAACCACTAACAAGCTAGAAAAGGTCTTCTAAACAGCTAAAGCCAGAGCCATATAGCCCTCACAGCTGTACGTATGTCCCGGATTAAACACTTACAGAAATCCTATGGAGAGAAACTAGAGCCAAACCATCCAACCCAAGGCTCTTGCCCCCTTTTGAGCAGTAATAAAATCATATTAAATGTTCATTGCATAATCCATTAATCATATCACAAGATCATTGGAATTAAATAAGCACCAGCAAAAGCTACCCAATGCACATCCCAATAGGTGAACAAGGAATCCGGAATTCAATAACTAAGTTATAATCTCTAAGGTTGTCAAGGTGGACACATGCATGTATGAATTATGATTATTGTGAATAGGACAATAAGGATAGTCCATGTTATACTTGGCTTGATCCGAGTATCCCTGCTGGTCTTGCTCGTAGAAGTATTCTTGATCACCCACGAACTGCTCACCGTCTACTCACACGATCATCATATCACCACACAAGCATCAGGCAATCATACACGAAGTAAACAAAGGAAAAATAATTAGAAAAGTATACCAACCGAATAAAAACAGTTTGAAAATGATATAAAACTATTCTACTCATTCCAACGATCACATCGATATAAAGATCGTGAAAAACGGAGTTGAAACGTAAAAGATATGATTTTCCGAAGATTTACTATAGAAAAATAATTAATATAATAGTAACTCGAAATTTTAAAGGTGCCAAATCTACTGTAGAGTGGCACAAATACGTAGAGTTCGAAAATACAAATCTAACGCAATTTGAATCAACTCAAACGGATTTAAAATGAGCAAATTATGAACAAATGAAATCAGGTGGCAAATCTGAAAATATTTTGAAAACGTATTTGAACTACAGCCAAAGAAATACGCTTTCCAGAACGGAAAACAGAGACCCGACTGGCGCTTTGGGACAGCGGGCTGAAAATGAAAAACATCAGGGTCTCTTTAACAAAATTGCCGGTGAAAGGGTATCCATGAATCTGGGCCATCGGATCTTATTTGCATGGCCTCGATTAGAACCAGGGAGGGAAGGAGAGGGGTGCTGGCCTGAGAAGATGACCAGCACGGTGGCTCCATGGCCGGCGTCGAGCTGTGCTCGCCGGAGAAAATGAAAACCTGCCCTAGGATGCACTGATTCGCATGGGATAAGGACCAAACGAAAGAGGAGAGGTAGGGGATTTCACCTAGGACCACATGAAGACCGATAATGGCTCAGTGGCTGATCCCAGCTGCAGATGGCGGATGGCAATTCCCTGCGTTCGTCGGCAGAGATCAGGGGACCAACATAGAGTATATGGGTGAGGGAAAAAGGTTCGGGGACTCCTGAATTGCGTCTGGGAGGGATCGATTGGTGGTGCTCACCTTCTAGAACCCGACTTCGACGGTGGTGGCTCTGTTCGCGGCGGCAAATCCTTTTGCGTGGCGAGGGCTTGCTCTGGCGGCGCTGGGCGTTTTGATGGAAAGGAGAGAGGCCGTGGGGGTGCTAGATTCTTTATAGGGAGAACGTGCGGCTCAAAACTGAATTCCGATGCGAATTCGACGATCGAACGGAGCGGCCAGCTAGTCCCGTTCGTGACGCAGGGGAACTGCTCGCTGGGCTCGACCCAAAACGGCAGGGAGCAGGCCGTCTCAGCTAACGGAGGGGCAGAAGGCTGACTTGCCAACTGGCTGCAGGTTGATGTGGTCCAACAGCAAAGGGATCGGCAGGGGGAAATTGGGCCTCACGGCCAAGAACAAAGAGGGCAGGGAAGAACAGGCCTTTTGCCAAGCAGAAAGAAGGGGCTCTCGGCCAGCACAAAAGAAAAAGGATTTTTCCTATTTCTAATCTCCAACTAAAAGAAAAAAAACTCCTAATTGAAAATCTCAGAGAACATTTTATATATTTTTCTTTTTACTTCCTAAAGCTCTCGCCAAAAAAAAATATTTAAAAGAAACAGCAAAGCCAAATTTAAAACCATGCAAACAAAAACCATGCACGGCAGCATGTATGCACAAAACATATATTTCAAGTTTTCATAATCTATTTCCATTAAAAAAAATAATTGTTATTTCCCTTACATCTTAAAACATAAATAAATAAATATATATAAGAGCTTAATAATATTATCAAAATTCTAGATTTTAATTTTACTCCAAAATTAGGGTGTTACAATAGCGAAGAGTGGTTCGGAACTAGGTGAAATGCGGGAAAGGGTGATGATCATGAGATAACTTAATTGAATCAAATCTAGATTCAGGTTTAAGTTATAATCTGAGGATAAAATTTGAAAGTAGTCTATACAGAGAGCTTTTCTGCAAAATACTTTGATTCTTGCTAAAGCCTCTCCTTGACTTCCCTCAGCCTGCATTCCTGAGTCTTCTCTCCAATTTTTGGTCGGGTAAGTCTTGCCCATGTACTCAGGGTTTGTTAATCCCATGTTGTAGGTTAAAGTCAGGAGCAGTACAGGTTTGGCTATCACCAAGCTAGTGGCACCCGAAGAGCTGCCATATGCAGTAGATGACATGTGCTTATCAGCACTACCTTGGACAGGATGTCATCTACATTACTTAGAAGTGTAAGAGCTACCTTATCTTGTCTCCATCGACAAGTAGTTTTGTAAAGACTATCACTGGCTTTGTAAACTATAATTGTAACTCTTCCGCTTTTTACTCTGATGTATTTTGATCTCTATGAATAAATGTAATAAGATGGTTGGTTTTCGTTCCGTGAAATGATCCTCGGTGGGACATTGCGGTGTTCGCAAGAACATCCGACAGAGTTTCCGGAGTTATCAGGCTCCCGTGCATAGTAGTCGGAGGTCGTTGGACTACGGCAGGTGCACGTGGGCCATGGTATTTCGGGAGGTTCTATCACATCTGAGCATCCTATTACTTCAGAGCTGACCAGTTCATCTACATCAAGAACAATCTGTGAGTATTCTACTCCATCTATTTCCAATATTGCTACTATGCCTAGTGCTGATAGCAGAAGTAGAGAATTCGAGCTCAACCCCGCATTGATCATGATAGTTCAAGCAATTGCATTCAATGGCAACCCTTTAGAGGATGTCAATGCTCACCTCCAGAATTTTCTGTTGATATGCAATATAATCTCTATTCCAGGAATTTCGCAGGATACAATCCGTCTGTGCCTGTTTCCTTTCTCATTACTTGAGAAAGCTAAACAGTGGCTCTACATCAACATGGGATCAATGAACACTTGAGAGAAGTGCTCCAACCACTTCTCGACGAAATTCTTCTCTGTTGGTAAGACAAATCTTTTGCGTAGCAAGATTTCTAACTTTCAACAGCAGATTCGTGAATCTGTCTCCGAAGCATGGGAGCGCATGCAAGAGTACATACAAGCCTGCCCTCACCATGGCATTGAAGATTGGCTATTAATCCAAAGCTTCTATCATGGACTCATGATGGATTCTCGACAACATCTTGATGTTGCCGCCGGAGGTGCATTCTTGTCTCTCAAGGTGAATCAAGCCAAGAAGTTGATTGAGAAGATGGTGGATAATCAAGGATGGACCGATGATCATCTCAAAGGTAATTCTAATACTTTCGAAGTTAATTCTTTATCTTTTTAATGCCTTTTGAAAAAGTTAGAAGATAGAGCTAATTGGAAAAGAGATCGTACTGCTATAGAATATTATGCAAATGCGAAAACACCATGTGCATTATGTGGAAATAAAAAACATAACATAGATATCTGTCCAATAAAAGATACTAAATCTCTTTTAAATGATAGAGGATATGGTCCACCACTAGTTTCACCTTACCAAAGATGGAATTCACGTAGGGAGGATAATGATTCCTTACATGCTAGCAATCATTCTATTAAGGAACTTGTTTTAAATCAAGTTAAAATAAACTCTGGGTTAAGTTTAGTGTTGATTGATCAAGATAAAATCCTAGGAGACATAAATGCTAGAATAGATAAATTTCATGAGCTGTTAAGGGAACAACTTGACTTTAATAAAATGGTAGAAAAGTAATTAGCCGATATTCATGCAAAACTTTTATGCCATAATGAAAAGTTAATGCTGTGACCACGAGAGGTGGTAAGACCACTCGTGATACCCCTTATCCTGATTCTACGACCAAGAAGAAGGTAGTAGAAGAAGAAGCTGAAAAAGAAGACTCCACTGCACCTCAAGAAAAGGTAAGAACTTCTCCTCATGAATTTTATGATACCGAGGTGTTGCCTTTTCCTGACCGTAATAGGAAACCAAAGGAGGATGAACAATTCCGGAAATTCATGGAGGTAACACAAAAATTATATATACGTATACCTCTAGTTGATGCGATGCAGGTACCTACCTATGTAAAATATTTGAAGGACATCCTCAATAGAAAGAAACCAATCCCAAGTACAGAAATGGTGAAATTGACGGGGCGGTGTAGTTCTACTATCCTCAATAATTTCCCCGAGAAGAAGAAGGACCCCGGAAATCCTACTATCTCATGCTCTATCGGAACTCAACAATTTGATCAAGCTCTATGCGATCTTGGAGCAAGCGTCAGCGTCATGCCCAAGGTAATATATGAGAAACTTAATCACGCATCTTTATCTCCAACTACTATGTGTTTGCAGCTTGCCGATCAATCAATACGATATCCGGCAGGAATAGCGGAGAATATCCCTGTTCAAATTTTGTTTCGTTCCCGTGGATTTCGTGGTGTTAGATATAAATCCTGATTTTAGAACACCACTAATTCTAGGAAGAGCATTTTTAAGTACTGCAAATGCAACCATTGATGTGGGAGCCGGAGAAATCTGACTCAACATCAATGGAAAAGAAGAAATCTTTCATTTCAGGCCACGTCCGGAGCAGTGCTCGTCAGTGGAGGACGCACCTACCAACACCACCATGCATGATGAAGATTCTCTGGAGCACGAAGAGAACGTGAAGTGTTGGTCATCATGCAAGCATCCGATGCACCTAACCAAGGTAAGTTAAGCTAAGGTAAGTCCTAATCTCGCTTATTTTATTAAGTAATTTCACTTTCCCTTCATGAACTAGCTTAGTATCTTGTTTAGGATAATAAAGTAGGGGATTAGAAGGCTGGTGGCCCACTTTGATAGGGCGGCCGTCCTGCCCCCTTTGACTTTTAGCTCTGCTAGCTACCCCACTCACTTGTCACATGGAAATAGAGAGCATGGCACCAGGTATTGGCAGACAAACCCATCCAATCTTCATTTGCTTTCTTTCTCATCTTGTCTCAAGTCCTTCCAACCTCTCCACTCACCTCTCTGGCTGCAAGATGCGCTTTCTGATATTGCAATATGCTCTAGAGTGGATACACTAGCATGTGAGAGAGCAAAGTTGAAACTTTGGCAGAGTAGTAGGGCGAGCGCCCTGTCCCTGGCCACCATCCTATCCCCTCTGCTACCTACCTTGTCTATTTACACTCTCACATGCACGAGCAAGTGCTCCACCAGGCATCCAAGCTCACACTCTTGCTTCACATTCATTTTCCTTCTTCCGAGCAACTTCGTAAGCAGTAGCCACTAATCGCTAAGCAAAGCAAAGCAAGGGAAGCCACGGGAAGGTAGCACACACACTCCTAAGAGGAGTGGTTTATTTTAATAACCTTAATCCTTGCTTTGTTAGTGCTTTTGTGTTTCATCATGTTGAAGAATTTGTTCGGGAAGAAGAAGAAGAAGACAGGAGAGAGTAGTGATGGAAGCAGTAGTGGAAGACTGAACCAACACCTACGCTTCTCGTCTGGAAGCCATTCGAGTTCAGGAAGTCAGCACTCCCAAAGAAGCAATATGTCTGTTGATCAATCAAGCCATGGTGAACCTCCCGAGGAACAAGGCACTCAACATCCACCCATCCGTATTCTTGTGGATGACGCCTAGATTATTTGGCTAAATAATCGGGAAAGAGAAGCCTACCGCATGCTACGCGAGCGCACATTCATCCACACCCCCGAAATCGACCGTGACTTACTCAATGCGACAGTTATGATTACTGAATTTCAAACTATATTTCGTACTTTGGGGTGGGGAAATGCATGGATAGTTAATGAACTGGGGTGTAGAGAATTTACTTTAGAATTTTTATGCACCTTACAAGTCACTAGTAGCCACTGCAACTTTCGTGTGTTTAATGAAAATTATTCTTATACATGGACACAATTTAGTGAGCTGCTAGGATTTAATAAAAATTGTGCAGTAGACTTAAATAAGGCCTGTAAAGATTTTAATAAGAAAACCTTTTGGTATGAAATTTCTGGCCGCCATGATGCAGCATATCCTAGAACTTCTCAGATACATAACCCAACTCTTAGGATGTTGCAAAGATTTATTGCTATAACCTTTTATCCAAGACATGACCCCAGAAAAATTAGAACCGAAGAAATGCAAATTTTGTTTGCTGCACTAAAAGGAATTCGTGTATCACCAGTCAAAAACTATGATGGATTATTGGTCTAAAGTATTTACATGGGTAACTGATACAACCATTGAAATGACTTCACTTGTGACTAGGATAGTCAATAACATGGGTTTGCTAGGCAGTGCACAAATTAATTTCATTAACACTGAGAGGGTAATTTTAGACATAGAACATTTCAGGCAAGCACACATAATGAAATATGATATGGAAAATGAAAAATATATCAAGACATATCAAGGTTTTATTAATAAAATTCCATTTCCTGACATGACTCTATGGTTGAGAAATGTGAACTCTTTGCTCTTACCCGTCGAGACCGAGGAACAGCACGCCACAAGGCTGGCACAAGATCATGCTGTGCAGGTTGCAGGAAGAAGAACAAGGGCCCAAATGAGAGCTGCTCAGGCTGCAGCACAAGAGCAAGCAGAGCGGGCGGCACAAGAAGCATTTCACCAAGGAGCCATGCCACACACTAGTCAGTGGGGTGCATGGCCGGCTCCTGGCTCCCAACAAGCAGGAGGTTCCAATTGGTAGCAGCCACTCCCGCAGCAGCAGCACCAGCCGACTGACCCATGGGATCCCTATGGACAAGCATCTGCACACATCAGCCGTTCTAGGAATACCCAACCCATGGGTGGCTCTTACAGATACACTGGTGTGGAAGGCTCACACTCATCCAACACTGAAGGATACCCTCCACCGAGACACTCAGTTTTAGCGCATGGATGGGAGCGAGACCTTGGCTATGTCCAGCATCAGATAAAGGGCCTGCAGATTGGTCAAGACCAGCTTCATCAAGGGTTACAAGACTTGTCATATAAGTTCCGGCAATACAGGCAAGAGAATGAGGAGGAGACAAGGGATATGCACTACCTGGCTCGTCGCAATGACCGCCGCTGGGATGATTTCTATCGTCGCCAGGGGTGGGATTTCCAGTGATGCTTTCAGAACCAGTTTGGGGGAGGTCCCCCGCGAAGGTAAGTATACATTTATATTTACTTCCAAGGATTTACTTTAAGTATTACTTTGAGTGCTCTAGTTGCGGTAATACTAGGAGATTAATTATCGGTTTTCATACACTTAGTGCAGGATCTTCGCCGCTAGTCGGTGCTCTAATCTTAGCGCGAGGTTAGAGTAGTAGCCTATAGTGTAAGCGTGGTGCTTAGACTAGAAGTTATCTTGGATTGCAGCTAGATCCACGAATAATAGTGATAGGTCTTAGGTGGTGATAGCCCTAAGATCCTCTGGATTCCACCACGTTCGGTCTAATAGTTGGCATAGGACTTTTGTTTGTGAGTAATCCCAATCCCTTGGGACCGCGCATTCACCCCGAAGTGCTAAGTGGAGTTAGCCTACCGTGTTGCCTTGCATTCCACTCTTGAGCTCATCACTATCTATGCCATTGCTTGGCTCTATTTTAAACTAGATTATTTGGATTAGTTATCATTACACTAGTTCATTCTTATCATAAATTGTGATTGTTCTTAGTTTACCATTAGATATCTCTAGCCATTAGAAGCTTCCCTGTGGAAATAAATACGATACTTGGTTACTCCCAAGTGAAGTGCTGCATCGATAGATTCTGTGCGCTTGCGGAATTCTGCAATAGTCATAGGAATTATTAACAAGCATTTCTAACACCGTTATCAGGAATATCTATTCTTGGTAGTGAGCTTAGAAACGCCAACAGCCTCGCGGTCGAGGTTGTCACAAATGGCATGCCCAAAGAGGTAGAAAGGTTCGGATGTTTCTCAGGGAAAGTCAAGAGTAGAGGCACCGTTGAGGCCAGTAGCCAGTGTCAATAGCCAATACGGGCAATCGGCTCAAAAAATTCTGTTTAATGGATAATCCGATAGATGGAACTGATGGAAAACTGGGACAAGGTTTCACGTCGGCTGATGTGTTAGAATAGGTAGACATCGGACCCGGAGATAGGCCAAGGCCGACTTACATAGCCGCAAATTTAGAGCCTAAGAGTTAATTAGTCTGCTGAAGGATTATAGAGATTGCTTTGCATGGGAGTACTATGAGATACCAGGGCTAGATAAATCTATTGTCGAGCACCGATTGCCGATAAAGGATGGGTATCGCCCTTTTAAGCAGGCTCCTAGGAGGTTCAGTTCCGAAATATTCGAAGATGTCAAGAAAGAAGTGGAAAGGCTGTTAGAAGCCAAGTTCATACGGACATGCCGGTACGCAGAGTGGATATCGAACATTGTCCCTGTGTACAAGAAAAATGGCAAGATGAGGGTGTGCATGGATTTTTGGAATCTGAATAAGGCGACTCCTATGGACGGATATCCGATGCCAATAGCCAACATGCTAGTCGACGCTACAGCAGGACGTCAGGTCATCAGCTTCTTGGACGGCAGCGCTGGCTACAACCAGATCTTCATGGCCGATGAGGACATTCCCAAAACGGCCTTCAGGTGTCCATGAGCCCTCGGGTTGTACGAGTAGGTAGTCATGACGTTTGGCTTGAAGAATGCTGGCGCTACATATCAGAGGGTAATGAATTACATCTTCCATCGGCTAATTGGCAAGATCATCGAGATATACATTGATGATGTGGCAGTAAAATTAAAAAGCTACAAGGACCATCTGGCCGATTTGCGGGCGACTTTGGAATGCACTCGGAAGCACAGGTGGAAGATGAATCCTAACAAGTGTGCATTTGGAGTATCAGCTAGTCAATTCTTAGGATTCATGGTACACCGAAGTGGCATTGAGATTGGTGAGAAGAGCAGAAAAGCAATCGATGATGCAGTACCTCCGACAAACAAGGAGTTGCAATTATTGCTTGGGAAGATCAATTTCATAAGGAGATTCATATCCAACTTGTCAGAGAAGGTGTTGTCGTTCTCACCGCTGTTGAAATTAAAGAATGATCAAGAGTTCAGGTGGGGTGACACACAGCAGAAGGCGTTTGAAAGTATAAAGGAGTATATGAAATCTCCTCCTGTGATAATTCCTCCACAAGCGGGGAAGCCTTTTAAACTATATGTGACCGCCGAAAGCCACACAATTGGCTCGGCCTTTATGCAAGAATTTGAAGGTAGAGAGAGGGTGGTCTTCTATTTGAGTCGAAGATTGTTAGATCCAGAGACAAGATACACTCCTACTAAAAAGTTGTGCTTGTGTTTATATTATTCATGCACCAAGTTGAGGCACTATCTGCTGACGGCGGAATGTGTGGTGGTGTCTAAATCGGACATTATCAAGCACATGTTGTCTATGTCGATTCTAAATGGGAGGATTGGCAAGTGGATTCTGGCACTATCAGAGTTTGATTTGAGATCTGAATCAGCCAAGGCAGTCAAAGGGCAGGTAATGGCAGATTTTGTGACTCAGCACCATGGAGGCCAGGCGAACTATTCTGAAGCAATGCCGTGGACTATTTTTTTGATGGATCCTCAAGCAAGCAAGGCGGGGGTATTGGTATTGTTTTGATTTTGCCTCAAGGGCGGCATTTTGAGTTTGCCTATCAAATTGATCCAGTGGTGACCAATAATCAAGCGGAGTACGAAGCTATGCTGAGAGGACTTCAGCTTCTGCAGGAGGCGAAGGCCGTAGGGATTGAGGTGTTTGGAGATTTACAATTGGTGATCAATCAGTTGCTCGACCAATATGAATGCAAAGATGACGTGCTCAGGGGGTATTATGACCAATGCAAGGCATTATTGGATGATTTCTTGGCATTTTCCTCGGTCCATGTTCCTAGGGGGCAAAACGAGGAGGCTAACCAGCTAGCACAAGATGCATCTGGATATCGCCCGATCCTGGAGGTGTTCAGTACAGAGCAGATAGAGGGAGACTGGATGACGAAAATAGCCGATTACCTTAGAGACCCTTCGCAGAAGGTGAGCAGGAAGCTTAGATATATGTCCATCAAATACGTGTTACTTGATGGACAGCTGTATTATAAGACAGTTGAAGGCGTGCTGCTCAGATGTCTAGGAAAAGGGAGTCAGAAAGGTTGATGAGTCAAGTGTATGAAGGAATATGTGGGGCTCATCAGTCTGCTCACAAAATGAAATGGATTCTCAGGTGATCTGGATACTTCTGGCCAACTAAGTTGGAGGATGTCACAGAACCGACCAATTTATACGAGCACAAGTACAACGATCGCATTTTTAATAGCAATCAAGTCGCACTTGAGCCAATATAAACCCGGTAGTCCAGAAATCTCGAAGGATTTCAAACATTTTCATACCCCAAAGATCATTCATTCAGCAACAACCGATCACATGATACATAAGTTTGCAACGGAATTTAAACATCAGAGTGCAACATAATCTTTTACACAAATACAATAGTAGCGGAAGTTAACATAGTTTTACACCATAGAGTTCAAATACGAGTACCAACACGTGGCCATGTCACACCATTCTTACAACGACTAAGGATAGATAATGACCCTACCCTCAAGTCTAGTCTTCTTCGCCCGCAGGGGTGAAGCAGTTCTTGCAATACGCATAGTAGACTACACCATCTGCAATAATGGGAATAAAACCCTGAGTACTCGATTGTACTCAGCCAGACTTACCCGACAGGGAGTAAATAAAAAGACTCTCAAGGATATGCAGGCTTATTCGGTGGAGCTCAGAGGATAGCAACATTTTTGCATCAAAAAGCATTACTACAGTAGTTCCTCAACTTATACATTTTAATGTAATTCAGCTTCAAGTTCAATTGAGCTATTTAAACTAAGATTTGCCACTATACCAAGCATTCACTGAATATTATAGCAATCAATAAAACCATATGATTTCCGATTTCCACAGATATCAACCTCATCTCACCATAATCATTATGTTCAAGTTATTAGCCTCTACCTCACCAGAAGATCACTTCAGTTTCTCACTAACCAGGAGAGATGGCGATTCGAATCGATTGTACCAGCTGGCAAATATGCCAATCACAAACCCTGTCAGCCGAGCCACTAGCTTCTTGGGTCACCGTTAAATCTTTCTGAGTCATAATGTATCGCGGGCTTGGAGGGGCCCATATTCTCAGAGACAAACCCACTTCCAGGATGCATTAGGTCCCTGACCTGCCCTTGGTAAGATGGTGTCTCCGCACATCCTTTCTACCTCCAGAATATGTCTGCCTTATCACACCCAATTCCCGGCTCAGAAAGAAATACTCGGCTTCGCGGTCGGAACGACTTATCCGGCCAGCTATGTGACGACGTCTTTCAATCTCAACTGATGTCTGGTGGCCTCAGTCCTAGTCGGCCGCAAGCAACACCGAAGGCGGCATGACCTCAACCATGTCATGCAGCTCCCCGCTACCTAGCCTTGATTCTCTCATTAGACACTGTGGCATGGTGGCACATATAGTCCATCATGTGGAATCCAACCCCATCATCATTAGTAACCACCTATGCTCGCGAAGGACAGGAAATCCCTCGACTTCTACCATTCTAAGCATGGCTAAGCATAAGATCGAACCCATCCCTTGTCTAGTAATAACTTCAGGATCAAGTATAAGTGGACAAGGTATAAATGCAGCAACGGTATCACATCAACTTCTATACTTAAGTGCACAATCATACGATTTAATAAAGATCAGTGCATTTGTAAAAAGAGTAGGTGGAGACTTAGGGATGCTCCGGGGCTTGCCTTTCACAAAGTTAGTAGGTTGGTGATCAGGGCACTCAGGAAGTTCAGCCTCCTTCTCCTGGCCTTCGGGAACCTCTGGCACCTCAATCTCCGGCGGAACTCCTTCCTCCGGTGGATCGAACTGCAACAGCGTCACTCCTCCCGGCGATTCTTTATGCATGATATGCATATATGAGAACTGAGAATGCACATGAAATGCAAGATAGAGATGCACAAATTAACCCATGATATGCAATCAGTTTAACCATCCACACTCATTTACTGAGTACGTGCATATTTCTTCTCTAGACAACCAACTCATACTCACCCTTCTTAAGCAAAGCATAGAACTATTTCTCGTCCCGGGTAAGAGGTCCATAACCTGCACTTAATAATTAACATGCATCAACTAACCTGCCACAATCATCTTATAAATAACAAGCACGAGCAACATCATATAAACAAAACATTAACCTTGCTGCCCTAAGCTCAAATTAGGATCAGCTCCACTATTTTAAACAAGTGACAATGCTGGAACATCACAGAAATGCATGAAAATACTCTCAAGTCAACTAGCACTTGCTTAAAAGCAATTTAAACAACCATAGCTTATAACTGGACCTACTATTTACTTTGCCCAGAAAAATCTAGAAAAATTACAGTAGATAAAGCATTTCCAGGTTAGCCTACTGCTAACATTTTAAGTCATTTGGACAAGTATAACAGGCTACACAAAAATAACAAACAACCAGCCTTTTAAGCAATGGAAAATACTTAACACAGTGAAAAGTATCAAACAATAGATTTCCCATTTTTCTTCACTTCTTCACAACATAACATGGTTCAGGAAAAATATTCATGATCATATTCTTAACACATTAAGCATGGTGATTTTTGCAAGATTAAAGCATAAAAAGCACATTATACAAGACATCATATAAATAACAGTGAAACACCAGCAAACATATTTTTCTCAGATTCTATTTCTATAAGCAAGATTAATGCAAGTGGAATCATATTTTTATCACATTCCTAGAATTACTTATGCATTTATCAAGTTTGCAAGCAATTAACAAATTAAATATAACTGCATAGAAAATTTATCCAAAAAGCACATGTTATATTTTTCATACATAGAGCACAAAAATACAAACCCAACAAAATTGGTTTCACCTCATTTGGACACTCCTAGCTCCAAATATAAATTTTGGAAGATTTTACATATTTTCTGGAAATCTATTTCATAAATCTTTTAAATCCAAAACCGGCTTTAACCGCTAGATGCACCCGGTTCAGTGAACCAAAGGCGTGCCAGAGTGGCTGACCCGCAGGCCCCTGGGTCAACCCGACCCCACGCGTCAGAGAGAGAGACAGAGCCGCCGGCGCTGACCGACGAGAGCTCGCCGACGGCGAGGTCTCCAGCGACACCACGAGCACCAAAGGACTCCTGACGACGAGACGAACCCAGCGAACTAACTCCCGAGGCCTGTCCCCCACCGGAGCAAGCTCAACAGCGGCAATGGCGGACGGCGGAGCTCCGGCGAACTTGCGCCGGCCGATTCCGGCCAATACTTGCGCGGATAAGCTCCGTTCCGCAAAACTGGAACCCTAGCAGACATATTTGGACGGCGAATCGAACTATTGTGCACGGGAACACACTGACCGCACACGCATGGCGGCATGGCGGCGAGCGGGTTCGCGGCGAGCTCGGGTTCCGGTGAACTTAGAGGACGAGCGACCCAACCAACTTCCTAACCTTGATCTACGACTCAAGGAGATGCCAAGACGCGCAAGAACTAGAGAAAACGGCCACGGCGCTGCGCTTGACGCGGCGAGCAGAGAGCTCAGCGGCGCTCTGGCAATGGCGCGGCGGCGAGAAAACCTAGAAGCTTTACCTTACGACCTTAGGTGCTAAGAGTGGTTCGAGGAGGTAGAGTGGAGAACGGCGAAGCTATGGTGGAGATGGAGCGGTCGGTGGCGAAGCAACGGCGGCGGATTTTGCCGGTGCTTCCGCTCGGCGGAAATGGCGACGGTGGAGGGGAAAGAGGAGAGCAGAGAGGCGAGAGAGGAGACGGGGGAGGACGAAATGGACGGGTAGGGACAGGGAGGCGTCGTCTTTGCACTTTGCAGCACGGCCCCGGCCCAGTCGCCGGCGTACGGTCGCCACTTGGCGTGCGGCGCCTGACGGCGTTGCCAGGTGTTCGACCGATTCAGCCTGAATCAAGTCGATTCAGTTCGACTGAAACCCGATATTTGATCGATCTCTAGCTCGTGATCTAGGGCGTTTCAGCGAAAACTTCACTAATATGGATCAAGGAGCTACATGAGTAGATCATTTGATATTAGAACACTTTACTTTAGATCGGCCTAAATTGAGAGATAAAGATCAAGGAACATGGGTACACCGAAACTGAAAACCACTTTTAGACTCAGGAAATTTTTTGAACTTTGAAACAGCCCTAAATCTGCACTAATTCAACATTTTGACCACCTTCCACCCGTTTTCATGACTTGACCCTTAAATAAAGTTTGTTGCTTATAAAATTCTACACAACTTTGATTAAGGGTGCACTGACATGTAAAATCTATAAAATGCCCTTCTTGTTTGGTCAAACAGAACAGCTTTTAGAGGGCTCTCTAGTCAACTATGAGCTAGAGGGGTATTTTGGGGATTTCACCAACATGAACATTGTTCCAAATGTTATCCCAAACATGTCTAAAGCATCTAGAACAGTAAACAAGCATCACATTTGCATGTCAACACATCTAGCATATTATGGACATATAAACAAACATATAGCAATTAAAGGAAACCAATTCAAATGCAATGATGATGATGCATGAAATATCATGATCTATGCTTGATGACATGCAAATGCAAGTTGGAAAATAGTAACTAACACTAGGGTGTTACAGAGGATTGCTTCAGGTATTACAGTGGATGCTAGAATTGTCAGAAATTCAGCAATATTCAAAAGTCACCAGCCTCTGCTATGAATCCTATAATCAAACCATGGCCGTTCAGAGGTTGGGGAATCGACTTGATCGGCCAAATATATCCTTCGTCAAGTAAATGGCATAAATTCATATTGGTTGCGACGGATTATTTCACCAAGTGGGTTGAGGCAATTCCTTTGAGGACTGTCACCTCTAAAAAAATGGTTGAATTTGTCAAGGAGCATATCATTTATCGGTTCGGTATCCCCCAGACCATAACAACCGACCAGGGCACCATGTTTACTTCGAAGGAGTTCAGGGAGTTTGCAGATGACATGGGGATCAAGCTATGCAATTCCTCTCCCTATTATGCACAGGCGAATGGTCAAGCAAAAGCATCAAATCAGATCTTAATCAAGGTTATAAAGAAGAAGATTGAGCAGTATCCGAGAAAGTGGCATTTGACTTTGAATGAAGCATTATTGGGTTATCGGATGTCCCCACACGGATCGACTAAAGCTACTCCTTATGAGTTAGTATATGGGCCTGCTGCTGTTTTGCCATGGGAGATGCAATCTGGGTCACGCCGGGTTACATTGCAAAATCAGCTCACAGCCGGTGAATATAAGGATATTATGATGGACTGTTTGGAAGATTTAAACTGTCATTGGCTAAAGGCTTTGGAGAATATTGAGGCAAATAAGCAGAGGGTAGCTAGGCATTACAACAAGAAGGTGAAGCATAAATAGTTTTGCCGAGTTAGAGCTAGTGTGGAAAGTGGTATTACCTATCGGTACTAAAGATGGCTAATTCGGCAAATGGTTACCTAGTTGGGAAGGCCCGTTCCGGGTTATACGGTGTGCGCCTGGCAATGCATACATTCTACAGGAAGGGAATGAGTTTGCTAGAGCTATCAATGGCAAGTACTTGAAGAAGTATTACCCTAGTATCATGATTGGAACCTGAGCAGATGGTTAGAGCAGTAGGGGGTCAATAGCCGATTTCATCCAGAAATCACCTTTAGAGATAAAAAAAGAAAAGAGGGGATATCAGTGCTCAGTTTTGACAGAGTATGACGATTGACTTCCGCAAAGGTCATTCAAGGATGAGCAGAGAGTGATCATCAGGGCCGAGCCATAGCCGACTCTGAAATGAGAATCGCCTTAAGCATAAAAAATAAACCCTCGATGGGGTGAAACAGCCGATGCGGAGGATATCGCCTTCAGAACAAAAAATAAAGAAACGCAACAACAGCGGGCAGAATGTACAGGGGATTTTATTAAGCAGTCTGCACCTGGTGCAAGCTATTGATTGTTGCGAGTTTCTTCGATGACGCCACTAGCAGGGATGACCGCTGCTACCTCTTCAGCATGTTCCTCGAAGGCTTCCATAAGGCTTTCGCTCTTACCTGGGTACTCCTCGGCTGGAAAGCCAGGCTCGATGGCCAGCAGGTGGTATCCCATGTGGAGTGCGGTGGCCGCAAGGCTGGCGGCGCTGCCACAATAGATACCGCTGGTAACAGCTTCACCGATGCAGCGTTGGATGTCTTGCAAGCGAAGCGTCACTGTCCTGCCACGCGCACCAATGAAGTCGGCGGCTTCATTGGCGACTTGGTGTAACTCCTCCAACTGAGCCATCAGGGCTGCGTCAAGAACATTGAGGGTCAGGACATAACATAGAATAGAGGGAGGGCATGGTGAAGTTTACCTGCTACGGCAGCATCGGCATCAGAAAGGACGGGCTCGCGTGGCGACGAGCTCGGATTCGGCTGCTTCAAGGGCAGCTGAATATGCGGCCCGTTGATCCCACAGGTGATTCTGTAGGTGCTCAATCTCTTGGGATTCCTCTAGATGCAGGCAGCGATGCTCTTCTGCTTGGCGGCGGTGATTGCCCGCCGACGAAGGGGAAGAAGATGAGGGCCCTGAGACCAAGGTTCCAGAAGCAATTTCTGGGTGAGGGGCTCTGCCTTGGCTAGAGTATGAGCATGATGTAGATTCAGATAAAGAACGAAGAAGAAGATTTGACGAAGGCGCGGAGGCTTACGTACCAGGGACGGGAGCAGCTGGTTCCTTCGTCGCCCTCGGCAGGGCCGTAAGACGGGCGCTTGTTGTGGTTTCCGCCGCCGGCCATCGGGTCTCCGACAATGTGAGGGAAAAGATGAAGGGAGCAAAGGATGACTGAAGTGACTGGTAGGTTTGAAAGGATGCGTGGAATATTGGGTTACTTTAGCATTAATCTATAATCAAGAGCGGTTTCCTTGGGAGACGAGATGACACTTCGATATACACCCGATTGGATCGAGTCGAGTAACATAAATCCGGACGCGGTACACGGGAGGTGAGGCGTCCATGCAGGAATACCAGTGATCGAGAAAAGATTCAGAATTTTGGGAAAAAATTAATTTCATCCCAAAATTGGGGGCATGTGTTTACACCAGAATTTGGATAGTGTCCAGGAGGACAGGATAACTGATCTGAGAGTTGAATCGAGTGTTACCAATAGATTTGAGGATGGATCGGGTATGTGTTGACATCGTCAAAGCGTGCAGCAATCGGGTGATTGGCATATATAAGCGGAAGCATGCAGATGAGTCAACTAAGGAACGGTCAAGGAAGGGGCCCACAAGAAAGGCAAGGTTGGGCTCCGGTTTATCTTAGAATTAGAAAAATTTATTGTTTTCCTTATTTTTAGCTAGAGTTTTTATTCGGTAGAGACTTTCTCTCTAGCTGTTGGGTATAAATATAAGCCCATACGCATTGTAAAAACACGTCAATCAATACAACAACAGTTCCTTTTTTCAGCCGCCGGCCAAAAACTCTAGGAGTAGGAGTAACGTAGAACCGGTGAGTTCTTCGACAAGTTGGGTGTCATCCGGTTGATGTAGGCTTGCTATAAGTACCGTCACGCTCATGTTTGTAATGTATTGTTAGTACGATTCTGGCTTGTGCAGCATTGCTAGATGAATTTGGGTAGTTATCGATTCTTATTTGATCTAAGTCATGCTCAGATTGAATTGAGGGTTAGTTATCGGCTCTAATTAACTTGGCATGTTGATTAGATTCATTAAGTTACCGATGTTGCTTATGATTATTTATTGTTTATTTATTTTAAGCATCATCAATCTGCCCAATCTTGATCTGTTCTTGTCGGCTTAAATCTTTGTATCTATCTTGCTTAATTGAATATCAATTGATTATCATGCTTAGGCGAGTAGATCTGTTTGTCATTAGCCAGTTAGCTCAGATCTTGATTGTGTATAGGCCGCACTCAAGTAATAAAGTAAATTGTGTGGAGGGTCTTTGATTAATAGATCCAACCATTAGCTTATGTCACGGGCTGCAACGATCCGGTCGATCCCCTTGACATAAGTGACGGGTTAGGTAGATTAGCCAAAGAGTCAAAGCATCGTTTACTTTATAGGCTTGTATGATTCTTGTACTTTCAGATTGGTTGTTTAGCTGATACTGTTTGCGCTTGCTTGCTGCACGTTGTATTCTTCCGATCTCTTTTATGCATTGTCTTGTGTTCCGATTCATGTCAAGATTGATTCAAGTGTGTTAATTAGCTGCAACGATCTAGTCGATCCTAATTAATAGATGTGATAGATTAAGACATGTTTCGACGCATAAGGCGATGTATGAACTAGATTTGTTTAATATAATTTGGTTTCATTCATGTTCATCTCTGAATCGGTTAAATAAGGAAACGGATGTTTCTACTCTATATAATCGATTCGTGAGATCGGATGTCGGCTTTCTAGTCGATGGCCTGTTGAGAAGGCCCATTGGGCCGGATATCTGGAACCACTCGGGACACACCAGTGGTTCCGCATTGTGTTACTGATCGACTCTTTTTTCTTGTCAATTGCAGGTCAAATTGACTGGCATGCTTGGAGATTCATCGGTGCACATCCACGCTGATTGTCGAAGCTAGATGGGTCTGCTCGCTCCGTGCTTCGCAGGACTGTTCCGGCTTCGCTGGTGTGCTGAGTGCAAACCAGATTTCGCGCCAACAGCGACACCCTCTGCTCCGGTGGGGAGCCCTCAGGGAGCTGGCTTCGGAGCCACCTGGAAGCCCTCCATGGACGGATGGGCAATCAGCTCAAGGAGGCTCTGCTGACTGGCATCCAAAAGAAGCTGGTGGTGGTGAAGTCCCATTACGAGGACTTCAACGCTGATGCCGTCAGCGAGGGCTTCCTCGAGGCTTCTAACGACGAGCTCCTGGCACTGATCAACTCCATGAAGACCCTCGGACCGGCGCTGCCGGCCCTTCTTGAAGATGATGTCGAGCTTCTCCCCCTGAATCAAGATTGAAGGAGACTGGGTGTTGACGGTCGCTAACACCCTATTTTACCATCAACATTTCACCCATAATGAAATTAGGCAAAACCGAGGCATACCAAGGCACCTCAACACCTCAGCTGCCACATGGGAGCCAGAGGGGGGCGCCCGCCCTATGAGTGGCGCCAAACTGGCATGCCACCTCACGGATCCATGTGCCATCCTCCCAAATGGCCTGTGGCACGTTGAAATAACATCAACGGCTCAGAGACAAGGCATGAGGATCCAGTGGCCCTATCAACAGGGCGCCCGCCCTATCCAAAGTGAGTGCCACGTCCATGATCTGAGGAAAGGTGTCCAAGAGTCATCCAAGCCATCAAATGAAGTCAGTTTTCATCCAACGGTGATCAAGTGATGTGCCATGGATTGAAGGACCCACATGTCATCCTCCCAGGGGCTGCAAATCGTCATTTCAAGACATAAACCGACCTTGCAACCGCCATAGGGGAGGAAGGAGGGCCGTAGGATGCAAGGCGGTGCATCCAAGGGGGCGCCCACCCTCCTAGGAGGGCGCCCGCCCTGCCACTTCGCACCACTGACCTCCAGGGCCCTACAAGTACCCCTAGAGCTCTCCTACACTATAAATAGGACTTGAATCCTCACTTGTAAGCAGAAACACACGAGAAACCACTAGAAGACCACTAGAAATCACTAGAGATTCAGCTCATAGTCAGTAGTAGCTCCTCTCTCTCTCTAGCGAAACTCTGTTCTTAGGAATAGTGCTAGCTAGAGAAGAGTAGAGTAGAAGAGAGAAGTCGGGAGAAGGAGGAAGTCTGTGGAAGAGCGGGGTCTGTCGGCGACCTCCTCTGCGGTGTTCTTCACTCTTATCGGTAATAAAGATCCCCTTCTTCATTTATTTATTGCTATACTTTAAGTAGCTGTATACTTGCTCATTGCTTGGTTAGAGTGCTCTAATTCTTGAGCTCGAGTTAGAGTAGTAAGTTTTATAGATTAAGCACGGTGCTTAGGCTATAGCTTACCCTTGAGTGCGGCTAGGCCCACGGATAGTAGTGGTAGGTTCTAGGTGGAGATAGCCCTAGAATCCTCTGAATTCCACCATGTTCGGCCTGGTTTTATCAACATAGGCTTTTGGTACGTACGGTGCCTAATCAGTCGAACCCCGGCGAGTTTAGGACTTTGCGCGTCCCGGGTATAGCAGTCTCTTTGCTATAACAATCATTTGATCTTTTACTGAGATAGAGTTCTCCCCTAAAACTCCAGAGCTACCTAGTGTGTTTCCTCTTTTGTTATACTTCATTGATTTATCCTTACTAAGGTTATTACCCTATTTAACCATATCTAGATCCTTGACTATCAGATCCTTGGAATCACAAACCCAGCCTTCCTTTGGGAAAATATAAATTCGACACCTGGTACTCCCAGGCAAAGTGCTACACGATAGTTCTATGCGCTTGCAGAATTCCATCACCTATCCTATAGAGCTACCCATAACATTTTTGGCGCAGTTGCTAGAAGTAACCTTATTCTTAGTAGCTACGTTAGAAGTGTCAACAACCACATACTTTGAGCATAGGGATTGACAACCCCAGTGATTGCGTTGAGAAGTATTGTTACCATTGCTAGGGGATAGATTTGGCTACACTCTTTTGATAGCATTAGTAACTGTCAACAAGCATTTTTGGCACCGTTGCCAGGGAAGGCAACTGTTGAATTCCTTTGATTTGAGTCAAGTCTAGATAGTTATCCTTAGAATCACGATTATGGCCGAAAGGACCATCCGTGAATTCTCTGCACCTTCTGCTGCTAATATAGCAATAGGCCCTGGTGTCATCGAGGCGAACACTCAGTTCGAGTTAAAGCTCGCATTGATCACAACGGTTCAAGCTAGCCCATTTTGTGGCAAAGCTCATGAGGATGCTAACTCACACCTCCAACACTTCTTGGAGATATGCAGCACATTTACCATTAGAGGAGTAACCCCTGACGGAATTCATTTGTGACTCTTTCCTTTCTCCTTGTTAGGAAAAGCTAAGCAATGGTTCTATATGTACCGAAATGATGTGGACACATGGGAAAAGTGTTCCAAATCTTTCCTTGTGAAATTCTTTCCTCTAGGCAAGACCAATGCTCTTTGCAATAAGATCTCTAGTTTCCAATAACAAACTGATGAATCGATTCCCGAGGCTTGGGAATGAATGCAAGAGTATGTCGCTGCCTGTCCACACCATGGTATGGAGGATTGGCTTTTGATCCAAAACTTCTACCATGGGTTAACCCCTCTTGATAGAAGCCATCTAGATGCTGCCGCCGGTGGAGCATTCTTTTCTCTTAAAGTTTCAGATGCGAAGGCTTTGATAGAGAAGATGGTGTCCAATCAAGGATAGAACGAGGAACGTCTGCAACCGCACAAGTGAGGTATGCATTCTTTAAAGGAAGCTGACATGATTGCAACTAAAGTGGACCTACTGGCCAAAAGGCTAGAAATTTGCAAGAGGATGCGTACACCTGAGACCGTGCAAGCCATGGAGACTCACATGACGTGTGAAGTCTGTGGAGAAGTTGGCCATTCTAGACTGCATTGTCCTGAGACACATGAAGACCTCAACTTCATCAACAATGATACCAGTTTTCGTTCTTCAGACCAAGGATGGACTTAGCGCTCCAATTCTCAAGGTAACACCTTCAATTCTTCGCAATGTCCAAGCAACCAAGGTAATAACTACCCTTCTCTTAAAGATCTTGTCTATGGTCAAGGTACAATGACTGATAGTATAAACAAGAAGCTCCATGCTAATGATAGGATGCCAGATAGCATAAATGCTAAATTAGATGATTTCTCTTCTGCAATTAAGAATCAACATAGTTTCAATAAGATGCTTGAAACCCAATTAGCACAACTAGCAGCTGCAATTCCATCTTTTGAAAAGATAGAATACTAGGAAAGCCTGAAACGACCATGGAATCTACTAATCTTGTTACTATTAGTTATAATGGCTATGAATTAGATGGATGAAATTTTCCAACTAAAAAGGGAGATCCTGGGACCCCTGTCATAACTTGCTCAATTCCATCTTAAAAGTTCTATAATGCCATATGTGATCTAGGATCTAGCATTAACATCATGTCTAAAGAACATTATGAAAAGTTGTTTTACACTGAACTAGTACCAACTTCTGCATATGTGAAATTAGCTAACCAAACAACTTGCTACATAGAAGGAGTACTTTGTGATGGTCTAGTAAAAGTAAGAAACAACTTTGTGCCTACCAATTTCATGATTTTAGACGTGGGTAATAGGGATAACTTACCCCTCATTCTTGGCCGACCTTTCTTGAATACTGTGAATGCATGCATATTTGTTGCTAGTGGTAGCATGGATTTCTATATAAATGGGAAGAAAGAAAGATTTGTTTTCTGTTGTGCACCGCACCATGCAACTAACATGCAGAAAAATAAGAGTCGATCCACGAGGAGGAGAAAACCAAGAATCTGGAGAAACAAGAAAGACAGAGATGAGGTTAAGAAAGAACCATCATCTACAGCCTCTACACTAGACCCTGCTATCATCAAAGAAGGACAGATGAGAAGAAGACATCGGTGAAGGAAGAACCTCCTTCCGAGGAAGAACAGCTATGGGAGTAAGTATTCTATCTCTCTCTTTAATTATTACATTGGTATATTTTCCTTCTTTGTGCATTAAATTAATTAATTGTTAGAAGCATGTTTAAATTTATGTCTTGCATTTAATAAAGACCATTTTAAAAAAGAGAGATTAAAAAAATAAAATAAAATATAGATTTGGTTCATCATAGTAGCAATAAAAAGCAAAACCTAATGATCATAATAAGATGAAAAAGAGGAAATAACCCAACCAAGAGGAGAATCCGATCATGAAGAAGAAGCTAGCTCGGGGGAGCCGTCATCCTCGCCAAGGTATGGTTTCTAACCCCAGCTCTTTTTTCTTAATTACTATGAGTTATAATATTCTTGCATAACAATAAATAAATGAAAATAATGATAAGATGAAAAAGAGAATATGATATGTCTTTGTTGGAAATGATGAACAATTTCTCTATGATGATTTGCAAAATCTTGTTATACAACCCTTACTATGAAAGTTTTGAGTGTGATATCTGAATTAGGTCTTAAGTCAAACACTATTGTGGATTGCACATGCTAATAACCTAAGTTATGCTCTTGCAAGATTGAAATTGGTATAAGTAGAACTTTGACCTGACCTAACGAATGAGTGAGAACCAACTAGAGATTTTGATTTATAAAATTCAAATTCTTGCTCATGGTTCCTTTATGGAGTTAAATACCTACCATCAGGCCATACATCCACAAACAACTAAAACCACCAAAAGAAAGAGCTCTTGTCTGATTTGAGCTTGCTTAGACCTTATTTGATCTAGGTAGAGAAACTAGTCATATTCTTTGATCAAGATCACGTACACATTCTGCCTATGTATTACTTCTACACTGGAAGTATACATCTATGCTCCACACACCAATTGAGACAACTAACCACAATCAACTTTTGTCCTTTTGATAGATGCGGAGTATAGGTTACTGAAAAAACAAGAGCAAGTGCTCAAGGAAAACAAAAGAGGACAAATGTCTCATGGGCAGGTGCCCATATATCTATTCTTCAAAAAAATGTGTATTCAGTAACCATGCTCTCCCCTGTCTAAGGCAAAGGAATAAGTCTCAAGGAGCCCACCAAATAATTTACACTTGCACTTCTTGATCATCTTTTATGACTTGTTGCTCCCTGTGATCTAAGAGTCTAATCTTGCAATACATTCAGTTCAAGTATGCTTTTGCTCCAATCCTATAAACCCCACATAAGCTTAGGATAGACATGAAAAGCTCCTTTGAGCTCTTGTGAGGTCCGTCACACTAAGGAGTGATTGAGAGTACCATTAAAGGAACCAAAGCAAGATTTTCTTTTTCAAAAGAATAAAAACTCTCTAGTAAATGGTTTCACTCTACCAAAGTAAGGGGTGAAGTATGTGCTTATCTATTCTATCTTGGTTTTGCATGACCCATGGTGAAAAAGCTATAAGTCCCATATAGTTAAGACATAAGATGAATTTCTAAATCATGCTCAATACTAGAATAGTGTTGGTTTGTATGCAAGATATTTGTGAATTATTACATTAAAGAAATTCTTGATGCAACCTTGCCATTTTAAAATCATATTTTTGCTTGAGGACAAGCAAAAGCTTAGCTTGGGGGAGTTTGTTGACGGTCGCTAACACCCTATTTTACCGTCAACATTTCACCTATAATCAAGGTAAAACCACATGAAATGCAAAGGACTCACCTTGAAACTTACCTACTTCCACATGCCCTTGGAGAAATCTTGTGTATGTAGGAAACATGGTGAAATCAGGCAAAACCGAGGCATACCAAGGCACCTCAGCACCTTAGCTGCCACATAGGAGCTAGAGGGGGTGTTCGCCCCCTACATAGGGCGCCCGCCCTATGAGTGGCACCAAACTAGCATGTCACCTCACGGATCCATGTGCCATCCTCCCAAATGGCCTGTGGCACGTTGAAACAACATCAACGGCTCAGAGACAAGGCACGAGGATCCGGTGGCCCTATCAACAGGGCACCCGCCCTGTCCAAAGTGAGTGCCACGTCCACGATCCGAGGGAAGGTGTCCAAGAGTCACCCAAGCCATCAAATGAAGTCGTTTTCATCCAAAGGTGATCAAGTGATGTGCCATGGATTGAAAGACCCACATGTCATCCTCCCGGGGGTTGCAAAATGTCATTTCAGGACACAAACCGACCTTGCAACCGCCATAGGGGAGGAAGGAGGGCCGTAGGATGCAAGGCAGTGCATCCAAGGGGGTGCCCGCCCTGCCACTTCGCGCGACCAACCTCTTGGGCCCCTACAAGTACCCCTGGAGCTCTCCTACGTATAAATAGGACTTGAATCCTCACTTGTAAGTAGAAATACACTAGAAACCACTAGAAGACACTAGAAATCACTAGAGGTTCAGCTCATAGTCAGTAGTAGCTCCTCTCTCTCTAGCGAAGCTCCGCTCTTACGAATAGTGCTAGATAGAGAAGAGTAGAGTAGAAGAGAGAAGTCGGGAGAAGGAGGAAGTCTGTGGAGGAGCCGAGTCTGTCGGCGACCTCCTCTGCGATGTTCTTCACTCTTATCGGTAATAAAGACCCCTTCTTTATTTATTTATTGTTATACTTTAAGCAGCTGTATACTTGCTCATTGCTTGGTTAGAGTGCTCTAATTCTTGAGCTCGAGTTAGAGTAGTAAGTTTTATAGATTAAGTGTGGTGCTTAGGCTATAGCTTACCCTTGAGTGTGGCTAGGCCCACAGATCGTAGTGGTAGGTTCTAGGTGGTGACAGCCCTAGAATCCTCTAGATTCCACAACGTTCGGCCTGTTTTATCAGCATAGGCTTTTGGTACATACGGTGCCTAATCAGTGGAACCCCAGCGAGTTTAGCACTTTACGCGTCCCGGGTATAGCAGTCTCTTTGCTATAACAATCATTTGATCTTTTACTGAGATAGAGTTCTCCCCTAAAACTCCAGAGCTACCTAGTGTGTTTCCACCTTAGTTATACTTCATTGATTTGTCCTTACTAACGTTATTACCCCATTTATCCATATCTAGATCCTTGACTATCAGATCCTTGGAATCACAAACCCAGCCTTCCTTTGGGAAAATATAAATTCGACACCTAGTACTCCCAGGTAAAGTGCTACACGATAGTTCTATGCGCTTTTAGAATCCCATCACCTATTCTATAGAGCTACCCATAGCATTTTTGGCGCAATTGCTAGAAATAACATTATTCTTAGTAGCTATGTTAGAAGTGTCAACAACCACATACTTTGAGCATAGGGATTGACAACCCTAGTGATTGCGTTGAGAAGTATTGTTACCATTGCTAGGGGATAGATTTGGCTACACTCTTTTGATAGCGTTAGTAACTGTCAACACTGGGCCATCGTGCCCGTTTAAGAAAAACATTGTGAGGCTTGTGAGGAACAAACATGTGGCCCTTCGTGGCCTTAATATTTGTGTAAATAATTGCACGCTTGTTTTCGAATTCATTTTTTGTTTGCTTTTGTTTGGCTTTTTCTAAGTGGGTTTTCAATTGGCACTGAGCCTGGGCCATCGAGACTCGGGGATTTTTTGACGTCCTAGCCTAGCGGCGTAGACGCAGTCGTGACCTAAGGGGCTCCGTTTAGCTACACACTTAGAAAAATTCCAATCGATTTTGCCCGAGCCTCCTGCCTTTACCAATGTCAACCTTATTAGTTCCCTCCGAGCGTAAGTTACCTCTCGGGCGTGGAGTGGTGAGTGGAGGTGCCGTATCCCGGAGGCGTAGGCGGTCTCACGGCTCGGCCGACTCTGCCTTTGCGGTTTCATTTGCTCTTCTGAGCCTTATAAGTTTGTGTTTGCCTTGAGCGAGGAGTGGGCTTGGCAGATAGGAATTTCCAAAAATTTGAAAATTTTATTTTCGTTTTCGCCAAGACCCGAAGGAGTCCGGGGGTTCCCCCCGTCCTAGCCCCCGAGGGAGGGTCGGTCCTACCAAAGGCAGGGCCGAGCCTCACTTATGCCTACGTGGAAGTGTATGAGTTCGTCCTTTCCAGAGGGTGGGATCGGACGTAAATATTTAGATCGTGGTCAAGAAGAAAGTGAGTCTTTTATTGATCTCAAGATTTTATAGAATGTACAATGCTTGAAAACTTAGGGATAGAAGCGACGTAGCTGTTCTATGTTCTAAGCATTGTTGTAGACCTCACCCTTCCCGTTGGCCAGATTGTATGTTCTCAGCTGCAGGACCTCGGCGATGACGAACGGTCCTTCCCATGGTGGAGTTAGCTTGTGGCGTCCTTTGTTGCTTTGCCTTAGACGTAGCACCAAGTCACCCACATTGAAGGCTCGGCCTCGGACGTGCCCAGCGTGGTATCTGCGTAGGTACTGTTGGTACTTTGCAGAGTGCAACAAAGCTATATCCCGAGCCTCGTCGACCTAGTCTAGCGCGTCTTCCCGTGAGGTTTGGTTGCCTTTCCCGTCATAGGCTTTGACCCTTGGGGTGCCCTACTCTAAGTCCGTGGGGATCCTGGCCTCGGCGCTGTAAACCAGGAAGAAAGGAGTGAACCCCGTGGCTTGGCTCGGAGTGGTCCTTAGGCTCCATATCACTATCGGGAGCTCGGTTAGCCACCTTTTGTCGAACTTATTCAATCTGTTGAAAATTCTCGGCTTGAGGCCCTGAAGGATCATGCTATTGGCGCGTTCCACCTGGCCGTTTGTCCTTGGGTGAGCCACCGCTACCCAATCCACTTGAATGTGGTGTTCATCGTAGAACACCAGAAATTTCTTCCCGGTGAACTGCGTTCCGTTGTCGGTTATGATGGAGTTCGGGACACTGAATCGATGAATGATGTCGGTGAAAAACAGCACCGATTGGGTCGAACTGATTTGGGTGATCGGCCGAGCTTCGATCCACTTTGAGAACTTGTTGATAGCAACAAGCAAGTGGGTGAAGCCCCCGGGTGCCTTTTGGAGGGGCCCGACAAGATCCAGTCCCCACACGGTGAAGGGCCAAGTGATGGGGATCGTCTGGAGGGCTTGGGCTAGGAGGTGGATTTGCCGAGCGTAGTATTGGCATCCTTCACAGGAGCGGACTACCTCGGTGGCGTCGGCCACAGTGGTTGTGTAACAGAACAGCCTAAATCACCTGGCCCACAGGCACCTGTCATTGTCACTAATGACCTCTGACAGCCAGGCCCGTGTCCCAAATGATCTAGAGGGTCCTGCCGGGCTACATCAGCACCCGTTTTCCTCCGACAGGATCCCATTGCAAAGCCATTACAGAATTACAACATTTCATAATAAATTACATCAGAGTAAAAGCGCGGAAAGATTATAAAGTACTTAGATTACAAACCATTCTTCCAAATATAATTTAAGTGCAGTTATTACAAACCATAATTAAAAGTCGGTAGTAGCGGAACAACGATACAACATATTTAAATACTTAATAACAAGGACCCTGCCCACGGGTCCAACCTTACTCTTCCTCACTTCCCTCTTGGACAAATGTCACATAGCAGGGGGCGAGACAGACCACCGACTGTTGGATTCCTGCAACATGGGGTTAACAAACCCTGAGTACTGGGGTACTCTGCAAGACTTACCCGACTAAAGAAAAAAAGGAATGAGACTCAGGAATGCAGGCTGAGGGAGTCAAGGTAAAGCTTGAGCAAGAGTCAAAGAGTTTTGCAGAAAAGCATTACTATCCTATTTTGATATTATAACTCAATCTTATTTTAATCATAATCCATAATTCCAAATTCATTCTCAAATATCATCATACTTTCAAATTCTTAATTATTCTCAAAACACCTAGTTCCGAACCACTTTTCAATTGTAGGTCAAAGAATCAAGTCTCCATATCCAAGGAGCAACAACGATTCGAATAGATTAGTACCCAGCTGGGGATCCCTATCCACACTGCATATGTAGCACCTAAGCTTGCATATGTGTTGGTGGTCCTTATGGATAAATTTTATACCACCAACTTAGACTAAAAAGCGGATTAACAATCATATTCTACCACATATGCCTTTACTACTAACAAGCTCCACTTGTACCCCTAGCATTCATGTTTTACAAGTTTTATGGCATAACAAGTGGAAATATGCATCAACATGAAGAAAGCGCAAAATCAAATGACGAATCTGACAAATACGCAAACAAAGAATACTAAAGAAGCCCACCTTCAAAGCGTAATTGGATCCATCCATAACCACGGGGGAGGCCCAGGCCTAGAAAGTAACTGACCACCTGAAGGCGGTGGCCAGTTGGTGCATCCCAGGGGCCGACCGCCCCCAGGGGCGACCGCCGCCCTGGTGGGGCCTCCCGGGCCCATCTTCGGAGGCGGTGCTGATGGCGGTTTCACCTCCTTCCATGTTTAGATGCGTCAAACCGTCATAGTACCACTATAAATAGATGGTGCTCCATCCCCTTCAACACACACATCATTTTAGAGTCATCTACCTCACACTTCTCACTTGTATCTTTAGAGTAGTATTAGTAGTTTGTGAGCAAGGCAAGAGCTATCAAGGAGAGCTTGTCTCCTTGGGAGAAAAGGATCATCTTGGTATGAATACAATTCGGTCTTCTTCCATGAGCAAGTTCTTATCATACTTATATGATTATGCATATGAACTAGAGTCTAGTTATGATCTTGTTATGAGCATAGTATATGAGCTAGAACATAGTTTATGTACCATGTTCCTGACTTGTTCATCATCTTTCTTCATTGTTCATCAAATTAGTACAAATAGAGGAAGAACTAGGAATGAGGTGATGGTTCGTCATGCTGTCATGGTTGCTCTTAACCTAGCCTGTCAATCTGAAGGGTTGGGGTCCGCGGGGGTTAGGAGTTGTTTCCAAGTATGCAAGCATGGAGCTTGGGCATGCGGAGATCGGCAGATATGTCGGTATCCCCCGGGTAGAGGGGTAGGTGGACAGGTGGTGACAGCCCTGTCCATCCCTAGCATTCCCCTACGTTCGGATATTGAGTCGGAGTTCGTAAAGTCTCTATCGGCTGGCAGACCAGCTGCGAGGATCTCCCTATCACCCTAGACTTAGTCCTGATACTAGAAATACTAATTAGTTGATTTGCTAACAGTGCTTTGCATAATTATATATGACCAATGCCTGCTCAGTTAGATATATTCTTTTATTCTTCATTTTCCTTTTATGCTTGAGGTTGATCCATATGTGTGTCCACTATCTTGAAATCATGTCTTATTCCTGTTTACTCTATGCTACCATTGCACTCAATAAGTGATCATGTTTACACCACGCTTGATGCCTATTGCCCTCCTACGGGAAATTATAAATACGACACCCTACTCACGGGTTGAAATGCTACAATGATAGTTCTGTGCACTTTCAGAGCAATCTTATTTCTTACTAAGCTATCGATTGGCGTACCTAAGTACCATTACTTAAGAATTGTAAATCTTGTGCACCCCACGGCGCCGTGTCACAGTTTGCATATCGTAAGTAATGATGGTTAGGAAGGCCAATCTGGCACTTCTAACTGCTATTACCAGACTGCATTACCTAGGCCGGCACCACTAAGGGCCAAGGATTACCTTTCTGAAGTAATGGTGGTTGGGAATGTCAACTTATGTTTCTAAGTATTATTATTATTATGGACGGACCTTTAGTCTATCTTTAGTAGTAATGCTAAGAAATGCCAACAAGCATTTCTAGCGCCGTTGCCGAGGATGGACTTTTAGTCTATCTTTTGTAACGACGTTAAGAAATGCCAACAAGCATTTCTGGCACCGTTGCCGGGGAGGACAAAAACATCTAAGCTGGCATAAACATCGATTACAAAATAAGCATTGGTAGACGTAGTTTAAACAAGCTAACTTCGCTGTTTTCTTCCTCTTTTTATTGGAATGAAAACAGGATAGTGTATGAGCGGTTTCGCTCTGCCGAACAATTTCATCAGCAATCCGGAAGCACTCCTAAAGAAGAAAAGGTCTTGTACCGTTTCTTCTTCTGCTACTCCGTCGGCAGACGAATCGTTCATTCCCGCACCATCCGCTACTACCGTCATGGACAAGACACTCCGTGACTACTCCATCCCCGCTATTGCCAACATGCCCGTTGGGCCCGCTGTCAACATCAGAAATGGAAATTTCGAGATCCGTACAGGCCTTATCTCGATGGTGCAGGCAAGCCAATTCTGTGGCTTGCCAAGCGAGGATGCAAACGCTCATTTGCAACACTTCCTTGAGCTGTGCGACACCATTTTCATCAAAGACGTCACACAAGACAGTATCAGGCTCCGCTTGTTTCCTTTCTCCCTCACGGGGAAAGCGAAACAATGGTTCTATCAAAATAAGGAAGCCGCCAACACGTGGGACAAGTGTTCCGCAGCATTCCTCGCCAAGTTCTTCCCCATGAGCAAGACCAGTGCTCTAAGGGGAAAGATCTCAAACTTCCAGCAATCTTCCCTCGAATCTGTCACAGAACCGACCAATTTATACGAGCGCAAGTACAACGATCGCATTTTTAATCGCAATCCAGTCGCACTTGAGCCAATATAAACCCGGTAGTCCAGAAATCTCGAAGGATTTCAAACAATTCATACCCCAAGGATCATTCATTCAGCAATACCCGATCACATGACACATAAGTTCGCAACCGAATTTAAACATCAGAGTACAACATAGTCTTTTACACAAATATAATAGTAGCGGAAGACAACATAGTTTTTCACCACAGAGTTCAAATACGAGTACCATCAAATGACCCTGTCATAGCATTCTTACAACATCTAATAATAGATAATGACCCTGCCCTCGGGTCTAGTCTTCTTCGCCCGCAGGGGTGAAGCAATTCCTGCAATACGCGTAGTAGACTACACCATCTGCAACAATGGGAATAAAACCCTGAGTACTCAATTGTACTCAGCTAGACTTACCCGACAGGGAGTAAATAAAAAGACTCTCAAGGATATGCAAGGCTTATTTGGTGGAGCTCAGAGGGTAGCATCATTTTTGCATCAAAAGCATTACTACAGTAGAACCTCAACTTATTCATTTTAATTGTGATAAGCTTCGATTTCAGTTAAGCTATTTACTAAGATTAGCCACTATACTAAGCATTCACTGAATATTGTAGCAATCAATAAAACCATATGATTTCTGATATCCACAGATATCAACCTCGTCTCACCATAATCATTATGTTCAAGTTATTAGCCTCTACCTCACCAGAAGATCAGTCCAGTTTCTCACTAACCAGGAGAGATGGCGATTCGAATCGATTGTACCAGCTGGCAAACATGCTAATCACAAACCCTGTCAGCCGAGCCACTGGCTTCTTGGGTCACCGTTAAATCTTTCTGAGACACAATATGTCGCGAGTTTGGCGGGGACCATATTCTCAGAGACCAACCCACTTCCAGGATGCATCAGGTCCCTGACCTGCCCTTGGTAAGATGGTGTCTCCGCACATACTTCCTACCTCCAGAATATGTCTGCCTAGTCGCACCAAGGCTCGGCTCAGAAGGAAATACTCGGCTTCACGGTCAGAACGACTTATCTGGCCAGCTACGTGATGACGTCTTTCAATCTCAACTGATGTCTGGTGGCCTCAGTCCTAGTCGGCCGCAAGCAGCACCGAAGACGGCATGACCTCAACCATGTCATGCGGCTCCCCGCTACCTAGCCTTGATTCTCTCATTAGACACTGTGGCATGGTGGCACATATAGTCCATCATGTGGAATCCAACCCCATCATCATTAGTAACCACCTATGCTCGCGAAGGACAGGAAATCCCTCGACTTCTACCGGTCTAAGCATGGCTAAGCATAAGATCGAACCCGTCCCCTTATCTAGTAATACTTCAGGATCAAGTATAAGTGGACAAGGTATAAATGCAGCAACGGTATCATATCAACTCCTATACTTAAGTGCACAATCATACAATTTAATAAAGACCAGTGCATTTGTAAAAAGAGTAGGTGGAGACTTAGGATGCTCCGGGGCTTGCCTTTCACAAAGTTAGTAGGTTGGTGATCAGGGCACTCTGGAAGTTCAGCTTCTTCTTCCTGGCCTTCAGGAACCTCTGGCACTTCAATCTCCGGTGGAACTCGCTCCTCCGGTGGATCGAACTGCAACAGCGTCACGCCTCCCGGCGATCCTGTATGCATGATATGCATATATGAGAACTGAGAATGCACATGAAATGCAAGATAGAGATGCACAAATTAACCCATGATATGCAATCAGTTTAACAATCCACACTCATTTACTGAGTACGTGCATATTTCTTCCCTAGACAACCAACTCATACTCACCCTTCTTAAGCAAAGCATAGAACAATTTCTCGTCCCGGGTGAGAGGTCTACAACCTGCACTTAATAATTAACATGCATCAACTAACCTACCACAACCAACTTATAATTAACAAGCGCGAGCAACATCATATAAACAAAATATTAACCTTGCTGTCCTTAAGCTTAAATTAGGATCAGCTCCACTGTTTTAAACAAGTGGTAAGGCTGAGCATCACAAAAATGCATAAAAACACTTCACACCCAAAGGTATTTGCTTAAAAACAATTAAACACACCCTATCCTATAACTGGACCTACTGTTTAATGTGACCAAAAAAATCCATAAAAATTACAATAGCTATTGCACATCCAGATTAGCCTACTGACAAAATTTGAAGTCATTTGGACAAGTATAACAGTCTACACAAAATAATAAACAACCAGCCTTTTAAGCAATGGAAAATACTTAACACAGTGAAAAGTATCAAACAACAGATTTCCCAATTTTCTTAGCTTATTTCCAAGATAACATGGTCCAGGAAAAATATTCATGACCATCTCCTTAACACATTAAGCATAGTGATTTTTGCAAGATTAAAGCATAAAAAGCACATTATACTAGACATTATATAAATAACAGTGCAACACCAGCAAACATATTTTTCTTAGATTCTACTTCCCTAAACAAGATTAATGCAAGTGGAATCACATTTTTAGCACATTCCTACAATTACTTATGCATTTATCAAGTTTGCAAGAAATTAACAATTTAAATATAACTGCACATAAAAAGTATTCCAAAAGTACATTTTATATTTTTCCTTGATAGAGCTCAGAAATACAAACACAACAAAATTTGGTTCACCCCAATTGGACACTCCTAGCTCCAGATATGAATTTTGGAAGACTTTACACATTTTCTGGAAATTCATTTTATAAATCATAAAACCCGAACCCGATAGAAACTGCTACGTGCACCCGGCTCAGTGAACCAGAGGCGCACCCGAACGGCTGACTCGCGGGCCCCGGGGTCAATCCGACCCCACGCGTCAGAGAGAGGGGCAGAGCCGCCGGCGCTGACCGGCGAGAGCTCGCCGACGGCGAGGTCTCCGGCGACGCCGAGGCTACCTACCGACTCGTGGCAACGAGACGAACCCGATGGACCAACCGCCGAGGGTCGTACCCCACCGGAGCGAGCTCGACGGCGGCAATGGCGGACGGCGGTGGTCCGGCGAGCTTGCGCCGGCCGATTTCGGCCGTTACTCACGCGGCTAAGCTTCGTTCCGTGTCCCTGGAACCCTAGCGGACCTATGCGTGCGACGAATCGAACTATTGCGCACGGGAGCTCACTGACCGCGCTCGCATGGCGGCACGGCAGCGAGCGGGTTCACGGCGAGCTCCGGTTCCGGCGAACCTACGGCGAGACCGACCCATCCGACGGCCTAGACTGGATCTACAGCTAACTTAGACTCCTAGACGAGCAATGGAGAGAGAAGCCGACCCCGGCATCGTCCTCGTCGCGGCGACCCGAGAGCTCGGCGGTGCTCCGGCAATGGCGCAGCGGCGAGAAGGCCAGACCGTTATACCTTAGCTCGGCTGAGGTCGGCAACAGGTCGAGGATGAAGAGCAGAGCAAGGCGAAGCTACGGCGGAGGTGGAGCGGTCGGAGACGGCTCGGTGACGGCGGATTTCACCGCGGCGACGGTGCGGCGGAAATGGCGACGGCGGAGGGGAAAGAGGAGAGCAGAGAGGCGAGAGCGAGCGAGTGAGAGTGAAGGAGCGTGCGGGGGACAGGATGGAGTGTCGCCTTTGTAAAGCCGACCAGCGCGGCAGGGCAACGACGGCATACGGCGCCACCTGGCGGCCGATGCCTGACGGCGAGCCGCGTCGGCCCCTGCCCAATTCAGTTTGAATCGGTTTTGATTCAGTTCTGAAAACCGACTGAAACTCGACTTTTGATCGATCTCTAGCTCGTGATCCAGGGCGTTTCTGCGAAAACTTCACTAATATGGATTGAAGAGCTACATGAGTAGATCATTTGGTATTAAGACACTTTACTCTAGATCGGCCTGGATTGAGAGATACAGGTCGATGAACATGAGTACACCGAAACTGAAAACCAGTTTTAGACTTAGCAAATTTTTGAAACTTCAAAACAACTCCAAATCTGCACTAATTCAACTTTTTGACCACCTTCCACCCATTTTCATGAGTTAACCCAAAAATAAAGTTTGTTTCTTATAAATTTCTACACAACTTTGATTAAGGGTGCACTGACATGCAAAATCTCTAAAATGCCCTTCTTGTTTGGTCAAACAGAATAGCTTTTAGAGGGCTCTCTAGTCAACTATGAGCTAGAGGGGTATTTTGGGGATTTCACCAACATGAACATTGTTCCAAATGTTATCCCAAACATGTCTAAAGCATCTAGAACAGTAAACAAGCATCACATTTGCATGTCAACACATTTAGCATGTTAAGGACATATAAACAAACATATAGCTTTAAAAGGGAATCAATTCAAATGAAATGATGATGATGCATGGAATGACATGATCTATGCTTGATGCCATACAAATGCAAGTGTGAAAATAGTAACTAACACTAGGGTGTTACAGCCCTTCCCCCCTTAAAAGAATCTCGTCCCCGAGATTAGAGTTAATTACCATTGTTTATAGAAAGAAGGATAGACTTCCTTGAGATAATCTTCTCTCTCCCAAGTCGCATCCCAATGACTTTGGTTGTTCCACACCACCTTGTAGAACTTGATCACTCAGCTACGGGTGATTCTTTCTTTGTAATCTATTACTTCAATAGGCTTTTCTTCATAGGTCAAATCTGATTTCAACTTGATATCACCAAAATCCACTTGTTCTTCCGGTACTCGTAAATATTTCTTGAGTTGGGATACATGAAACACATTGAAGATAGTGGACATGTGTGGTGGCAATCGTAACTTGTATGCTACTTTCCCACTTCTTTCCAGAATTTGAAAAGGACCTACAAGCCTTGGAGCTAACTTTCGTTTCACTCCGAAACGTTGTACGCCTTTCATAGGTGACACCTTCAAGTATACGTAGTCACCCACTTCAAATTCCAATGGCCTTCTTCGCTTGTCCGCATAACTCTTTTGACGAGTCTGAGCGGCTTTGAGATGTGTTTGAATGGTATGCACTCTCTCCTCGGCCTCTTTCACAAAGTCAATCCCGTAATATCTCCGTTCGCCTGATTCAACCCAATTGAGAGGAGTTCTACATTTGCGCCCATACAAAGCTTCAAAAGGAGCCATTTGAATACTCTCTTGATAGCTATTGTTGTATGAGAACTCGGCCAAAGGTAACCATTCTTCCCACGAACCTTTAGATGATAGAACACAAGCTCTCAACATGTCTTCGAGGATTTGATTTACCCTTTCAGTCTGACCAGAAGTTTGAGGATGATAAGCTGAGCTGCGAACCAAATTGGTTCCCAAACACTTGTGTAGATGCTTCCAGAAGCGTGCAATAAATTGCGGGCCTCTGTCGGAAACTATCGTCCACGGCACACCATGTAACCGAAGTATCTGAGCAAAGTAGAGCTGTGCCAACTGATGAGGACGATCTGTAGTTCGAAATGGTAAGAAATGTGCAATCTTAGTCAATCGATCTACAATCACCCAAATAGAATCATGGCATTTTTGCGTTAGAGGTAACCCAGATATGAAATCCATGGTTATCTCATCCCATTTCCAACCTGGAACTGGTAAAGGTTGCAATAGACCTGCTGGCTTAAGATGAATAGCTTTCACGCGACAACAGGTATCACACCTGGCCACATAAGCCGCAATTTGTTTCTTCATTTTGGTCCACCAGAACCTAGGTTTCAAGTCTTGATACATCTTACTATTACCGGGATGGATAGACAACTTGGACAAATGAGCCTCGTCCATAATCTGATTCCTCAACTCACGATCTTTCGGTACTACCAATCGATCCTTGAACCACAATATACCTTTTTCATCTACTCGGAAATGAAGCATTTCTTGTTCTTTCATCTTCCTCTTGATATGATATATGCCGGGATCTGTTTTCTGACCTTCAATAATCTTGCTTTCCAAAGTACAATTGAGAGTGATATTATTCAACACCACTGGATGCACAAGATTGAATCCGTCTGCTAGCAAAGGCTGCAATACATTGCAATGAGATTTTCGGCTCAAAGCATCGGCTATGACATTAGCCTTGCCCGGATGATAGTGTACTTCTAGATCATAGTCTTTGATCAACTCCAACCACCTTCTTTGCCTCATGTTCAACTCAGACTGAGTGAAAATGTACTTGAGACTCTTGTGGTCAGAATAGATATGACATTTATGACCCATCAAATAGTGGCGCCAAATCTTCAATGCATGAACTATAGCGGCAAGTTCCAAATCATGAGTAGGATAGTTTTGCTCATGTTTTCTCAATTGACGCGAGGCATAAGCAATGACTCGGCCTTCTTGCATGAGAACACATCCTAACCCAGTGCCACAAGCATCGCAGTACACATCAAACGGCTTTTCAATGTCAGGTTGTGCAAGAACTGGAGCAGTGGTCAACAACGTTCGCAAGGTGCGAAAAGCTGTTTCACACTCCTCACTCCACACAAACTTGGTATCTTTGTGCAATAACTTGGTCATAGGTTTAGCTATTTTAGAAAAATCTTGGATAAAACGGCGATAATACCCAGCTAATCCCAGAAAGCTACGAACCTCAGACACATTGGTAGGTGACTGTCAATCCAACACCTGCTGAACTTTTGACGGATCTACAGAAATACCTTCAGCAGATAAGATATGGCCCAGAAAAGGTACCTTAGTCAACCAAAACTCACACTTGCTGAACTTAGCATACAGCTTATGCTCCCTGAGTCTAGTCAAGACTATTCTCAAGTGTTCAGCATGATCCTCCATGTTTTTAAAGTACACCAGAATATCGTCAATAAAGACTACCACGAACTTATGCAACTCAGGCATGAATACCGAATTCATTAGGTACATGAAATGTGCAGGAGCATTGGTTAATCCAAAAGACATAACCAAATACTCATACAATCCATACCGAGTGGAGAAAGCCGTCTTGGGAATATCTTGTGGTCTGATCTTAATTTGATGATACCCAGATCTCAGATCAATTTTGGAGAAAACCTTGGCCTTGGACAATTGATCAAACAAGATATCAATACGAGGTAGAGGATACTTGTTCTTAATTGTCACAGCATTTAGTGGCCTGTAGTCCACACACATACGCAAAGTTTTATCCTTCTTCTTAACAAAGATTGCAGGACAGCCCCACGGAGAAGAACTAGGGCGGATAAACCCTTTGTCCAATAACTCCTGGAGTTGTTTCTTGAGTTCAGCTAATTCATGAGGAGGCATTCTATATGGCCTTCGAGAAATAGGTGCCGTACCGGGGATAAGTTCTATTGCAAACTCCACTTCTCGATCAGGAGGAAGTCCAGGTAGATCATCAGGAAAAACATCAGGAAACTCACACACTACAGGGATGCTCTGAAGTGTCACGGCCTCAACTGAGAAAGAGATACTAAAAAGATCTCCCCTACGGGGCAGATGAACCTGAAAAGTGCCTTCACCTTGGGGTTCTTTCAGTGTCAACATCCGGTTAGGGACGTCCAACACCGCACCCCGCTTGTCCATCCAACTAACTCCCAAAATAACATCCAAACTCAACCCTGGTAGCACAATAAGACTACTGATGAAAACTCGATTACCAATCTCAATGGTCACATCCCCGACACCATGACGCGTACAAATTTCAGCCCCAGCTGAAGTTATCCGGAAACTATGGCTCAACTCAACAATTGGTAATGCATGCTTTTGTGCAAATGCTTGACTCACGAAAGAATGCGACGATCCTGAGTCGAACAAAACAATAGCAGGATGCTGATTCACAGAAAACATATCCGCAGTGACTGGTTCACCTTCCGGAAGTTCCTCAGCAGTAGTGTGATGCACACGACCCTGCCTGGGATGAGGACAATAACGAGCAAGATGCCCCTGTTGACCGCAATTAAAGCACGGCCCCAGACCTTGGTTGGTCCTCACTTGAACGGCATTGCCTGGAGGAGCATTGTTCTTGTTCAAAGGCACTGTGAAACCTTTCTTGTAGCGTTGTGGCGCTGGCCGCTGCTTCTTGGGAGGAGGTCTGAATTTTGCTCCAGGAACAGCCGGATGGTAAGCAGGGCGATTTGCCACCGCATGACTAGCTGCTAGAGTCCTTGACTGGGAAGAGCTTCCTTCAAATGGCCTCTTGCCTCCCTTGGAAGCAGTGTGCAAGTTGTTCTGTTTCTCTTGGATATGAGCTTCACTAATGAACTCATTAAAAGTTGTACGAGCGTTGTTCGCCAGAGTCTTCATAAGCTTGGTACTAAGGCCTCTCTTGAAAGTTTTGATCTTCTTTTCATCTGTATCCACCATCCACGGGCCATACCTTGGCAGATTGTTAAAGGCATGATGATACCGAGTGAGGGTCTTGGTACCCTGAGTAAGCTGCATGAATTCATTGACCTTCATCTTGATCAAGCCTGCTGGAATGAAATGTCCCCTGAAATCCCTGGTGAACTGCTCCCAGGTGATATCAGCGACTACAGGGTAGGCGGTCTTGCGATTGGCCCACCATATTCCAGCTTGGCCTTGCAGCAACATAGCAGCAAAGCTAGCCTTCATGGTTTCAGTCAATCGCAGCACAGAGAATGACTGCTCAATAGTGTTTAACCACTCATCAGCTTCCAGCGGTTCAACGGCCTGCTTGAATACCGGAGGCTTAGTGTCCATGAAGTCCTTATAGTTACTGTACTGGTCCTCATTGTTTCCGCGGCGTCCATCTCGATTGCGGTTGTGGTTGTTACTAGCAACCATCTGCTGCAGAATCGCTTGCTGAGTGTGCAAGAACTGAGCAAACATCTGTTCCTGGGTACGCGGTGGAGGAGGCGGCAACTCCTCATCTTCATGCTCATTCCCACCACCACTGGTCGACCCATGACGACGGGTATGAGGTGCCATCTGTAGCAACACACAACAACCATTGTTAGGTGTCGGTTATGCCAAAGAAAATCGAAAGATTATGCCCAGAAGATATCAATGATCATTTTTTTTTGATAACCAACACATGGCACAATAATTCAATAATCATCACACAACCGCACAATAACAAGGCGCAACCAAAATGGGTTTCCAAACTGCATAACTTACCATTACTTAATTAGAAGTTTGATGGTTCTAGCCCTGAACACACAGGGTTCTCTCATTACATGACATTAAAGGTTTTCCCAATACAAAAGGGTGCCGATCATGGCAAGATCACTAGAAAAAGCCTAGTCATCGTGGTCACTGTCCATGCCGGACACGTTCCCACCATGGTCATCACTCTCGTCAATAGGCACGATCTCCTTGGGGTCTTCTTCCTCTTCTTCCTCACTTGCTTCACCATCATCAGCTGCAATGAAGATCTCAGGAGCAAACTCCGCTGCACCCGGAGGATGAAACGGATCAGCACGGTTGTTCAGATGATGAACATCCTGCTGCAACTCCCAAACCTGCTGCTGACTAGCACGCAACTCCTGCAGAAACTCATCGCGCTGACGTGTCAAGCTCATATTGCGATTGTCAAGCTGGCGGCGAAGATCTGCATTCTCCCTCTCAAGCACCTCGACATGGTGATCAGCTGCCAACAAGGCGCCAGTGCATCGTAACAACTCATTGCGACAGGCAATGAGAGCTACCACCAAGTCATCTGAGCTACGACGAGCCATACGTGCCCACTCTTCAGCTTCTAACTTCTTCTCCACAGCATCATGCAGGGCTTCAACGCACTTCATCCAACCATCCCTAGTGGAATAATGCATCCTCAGGACAGCAAACATAGCACTCATAGAAGCACCCGTGCTATGAGCACGCTCATCTCTGCCTCGCTCCATGGAAGCTTGGTTAGACTGAGCCCACTCACCCTGAGAAGCATCCACCCTGGGAAAAACATTTGCTGGCCCCAAATCAGCTCTCTTGTTGAACCGGCTGCAAATATCCGTCAACACCTCGAAAGCTGCAAGCTGCGCACCATCCCATGGCGTCCTCATGTCAACTTCCACCTTTATTCCTGGAAACGACCAACCCCTTTCAAGCACAGGGATAGTCACCCAAACATCAAACCAAGGCTGCACCATGGTTTTCGCTGGCTTCCAGAAATACAGTGGTGGCTCTGCATATCCCACAGACTTCAACAACCTCCATAGCACAGTGGGTGTGCCAAACTGCTCCAGAAACTGACCACTCTGCGGCTCACCTTCAGCTGCCATCTGGTACATTACAACATCTTTCAGCATTTAGAATAAGATAGGGCAACACAAATTTTACCATAGGGAAGGAAATAGTACAAATAGCTTGAGTTAATTTCATGATCATGATGCATGCACGTGCCAACGTTCTCACACATAGTACATATTAACTAACATTATAGTCGGTGGCATACCACGTGCTCTCATATACGTAACTAACCGTGCTATACGTTTTGCGTGGTTAGTGTACCTGCAGAAGATTCATTTCAGCCCAAATCCCAATGTATGCAGGGCAACAAGAAGCACTTTTTGCCGGAAATGTTCCCATGAATATTTGCGACCCCACAAGTAATTACTCCACCTTACTTCCATAAGTACACATATGGATCACATGTACTCACTTCAGTAACCATAACACTCGCCATCGATCGACGGTTGTTCGATCTTACACTCACATCTCACCTTACCTTATGCGACGTGGCACATTGACCCATAAGAAGCAATAAGAAACCGATAGTTCATAATTATTCGCACGATAAAACCAAATGAACCACAAATAGAAACATGATGCAATTTCCCCCAAGTCAGTACTTACATAAGCCACCTAATTACCACATATATAGAAAGCTATAGGACTTGGTCACTGGTACTCATAAGTTTTGCAAACACTTGGTTTAAACCACCTACACACACTACCAGTTGGCAATTAGTTTGTAAAACTCAAAACTCTTTTAATTTTTAAATAGTCAAGTGACGGTATATGCTGAATTATGCTCTGGTACCTGCTGTCACAGAACCGACCAATTTATACGAGCGCAAGTACAACGATCGCATTTTTAATCGCAATCCAGTCGCACTTGAGCCAATATAAACCCGGTAGTCCGGAAATCTCGAAGGATTTCAAACAATTCATACCCCAAGGATCATTCATTCAGCAATACCCGATCACATGACACATAAGTTCGCAACCGAATTTAAACATCAGAGTACAACATAGTCTTTTACACAAATATAATAGTAGCGGAAGACAACATAGTTTTTCACCACAGAGTTCAAATACGAGTACCATCAAATGACCCTGTCACAGCATTCTTACAACATCTAAGAATAGATAATGACCCTGCCCTCGGGTCTAGTCTTCTTCGCCCGCAGGGGTGAAGCAATTCCTGCAATACGCGTAGTAGACTACACCATCTGCAACAATGGGAATAAAACCCTGAGTACTCAATTGTACTCAGCTAGACTTACCCGACAGGGAGTAAATAAAAAGACTCTCAAGGATATGCAAGGCTTATTTGGTGGAGCTCAGAGGGTAGCATCTTTTTTGCATCAAAAGCATTACTACAGTAGAACCTCAACTAATTCATTTTAATTGTGACAAGCTTCGATTTCAGTTAAGCTATTTACTAAGATTAGCCACTATACTAAGCATTCACTGAATATTGTAGCAATCAATAAAACCATATGATTTCCGATATCCACAGATATCAACCTCATCTCACCACAATCATTATGTTCAAGTTATTAGCCTCTACCTCACCAGAAGATCAGTCTAGTTTCTCACTAACCAGGAGAGATGGCGATTCGAATCGATTGTACCAGCTGGCAAACATGCCAATCACAAACCCTGTCAGCCGAGCCACTGGCTTCTTGGGCCACCGTTAAATCTTTCTGAGACACAATATGTCGCGAGTTTGGAGGGGACCATATTCTCAGAGACCAACCCACTTCCAGGATGCATCAGGTCCCTGACCTGCCCTTGGTAAGATGGTGTCTCCGCACATACTTCCTACCTCCAGAATATGTCTGCCTAGTCGCACCAAGGCTTGGCTCAGAAGGAAATACTCGGCTTCGCGGTCAGAACGACTTATCTGGCCAGCTATGTGACGACGTCTTTCAATCTCAACTGATGTCTGGTGGCCTCAGTCCTAGTCGGCCGCAAGCAGCACCGAAGACGGCATGACCTCAACCATGTCATGCGGCTCCCCGCTACCTAGCCTTGATTCTCTCATTAGACACTGTGGCATGGTGGCACATATAGTCCATCATGTGGAATCCAACCCCATCATCATTAGTAACCACCTATGCTCGCGAAGGACAGGAAATCCCTCGACTTCTACCGGTCTAAGCATGGCTAAGCATAAGATCGAACCCGTCCCCTTATCAGTAATACTTCAGGATCAAGTATAAGTGGACAAGGTATAAATGCAGCAACGGTATCATATCAACTCCTATACTTAAGTGCACAATCATACGATTTAATAAAGACCAGTGCATTTGTAAAAAGAGTAGGTGGAGACTTAGGGATGCTCCGGGGCTTGCCTTTCACAAAGTTAGTAGGTTGGTGATCAGGGCACTCTGGAAGTTCAGCTTCTTCTTCCTGGCCTTCGGGAACCTCTGGCACTTCAATCTCCGGCGGAACTCCCTCCTCTGGTGGATCGAACTGCAACAGCGTCACGCCTCCCGGCGATCCTGTATGCATGATATGCATATATGAGAACTGAGAATGCACATGAAATGCAAGATAGAGATGCACAAATTAACCCATGATATGCAATCAGTTTAACAATCCACACTCATTTACTGAGTACGTGCATATTTCTTCCCTAGACAACCAACTCATACTCACCCTTCTTAAGCAAAGCATAGAAAAATTTCTTGTCCCGGGTGAGAGGTCTACAACCTGCACTTAATAATTAACATGCATCAACTAACCTACCACAACCAACTTATAATTAACAAGCGCGAGCAACATCATGTCAACAAAATATTAACCTTGCTGCCTTAAGCTTAAATTAGGATCAGCTCCACTGTTTTAAACAAGTGGTAAGGCTGAGCATCACAAAAATGCATAAAAACACTTCACACCCAAAGGTATTTGCTTAAAAACAATTAAACACACCCTATCCTATAACTGGACCTACTGTTTAATGTGACCAGAAAAATCCATAAAAATTACAGTAGCTATTACACATCCAGATTAGCCTACTGACAAAATTTCAAGTCATTTGGACAAGTATAACAGTCTACACAAAATAATAAACAACCAGCCTTTTAAGCAATGGAAAATACTTAACACAGTGAAAAGTATCAAACAACAGATTTCCCAATTTTATTAGCTTATTTCCAACATAACATGGTCTAGGAAAAATATTCATGACCATCTCCTTAACACATTAAGCATAGTGATTTTTGCAAGATTAAAGCATAAAAAGCACATTATACTAGACATCATATAAATAACAGTGCAACACCAGCAAACATATTTTTCTTAGATTCTACTTCCCTAAACAAGATTAATGCAAGTAGAATCATATTTTTAGCACATTCCTACAATTACTTATGCATTTATCAAGTTAGCAAGCAATTAACAATTTAAATATAACTGCACATACAAATTATTCCAAAAGTACATTTTATATTTTTTCTTGATAGAGCTCAGAAATACAAACACAACAAAATTTGGTTCACACCAATTGGACAATCCTAGCTCCAGATATGAATTTTGGAAGACTTTACACATTTTCTGGAAATTCATTTTATAAATCATAAAACCCGAACCCGATAGAAACTGCTACGTGCACCCGGCTCAGTGAACCAGAGGCGCACCCGAACGGCTGACTCGCGGGCCCCGGGGTCAATCCGACCCCACGCGTCAGAGAGAGGGGCAGAGCCACCTGCGCTGACCGGCGAGAGCTCGCCGACGGCGAGGTCTCCGGCGACGCCGAGGCTACCTACCGACTCGTGGCAACGAGACGAACCCGATGGACCAACCGCCGAGGGTCGTACCCCACCGGAGCGAGCTCGACGGCGGCAATGGCGGACGGCGGTGGTCCGGCGAGCTTGCGTCGGCCGATTTCGGCCGTTACTCACGCAGGCTAAGCTTCGTTCCGTGTCCCTGGAACCCTAGCGGACCTATGCGTGCGACGAATCGAACTATTGCGCACGAGAGCTCACTGACCGCGCTCGCATGGCGGCACGGCAGCGAGCGGGTTCACGGCGAGCTCCGGTTCCGGCGAACCTACGGCGAGACCGACCCATCCGACGGCCTAGACTGGATCTACAGCTAACTTAGACTCCTAGACGAGCAATGGAGAGAGAAGCCGACCCCGGCATCGTCCTCGTCGCGGCGACCCGAGAGCTCGGCGGTGCTCCGGCAATGGCGCAGCGGCGAGAAGGCCAGACCGTTATACCTTAGCTCGGCTGAGGTCGGCAACAGGTCGAGGATGAAGAGCAGAGCAAGGCGAAGCTACGGCGGAGGTGGAGCGGTCGGAGACGGCTCGGTGACGGCGGATTTCACCGCGGCGACGGCGCGGCGGAAATGGCGACGGCGGAGGGGAAAGAGGAGAGCAGAGAGGCGAGAGCGAGCGAGTGAGAGTGAAGGAGCGTGCGGGGGACAGGATGGAGTGTCGCCTTTGTAAAGCCGACCAGCGCGGCAGGGCAACGACGGCATACGGCGCCACCTGGCGGCCGATGCCTGACGGCGAGCCGCGTCGGCCCCTGCCCGATTCAGTTTGAATCGGTTTTGATTCAGTTCTGAAAACCGACTGAAACTCGACTTTTGATCGATCTCTAGCTCGTGATCCAGGGCGTTTCTGCGAAAACTTCACTAATATGGATTGAAGAGCTACATGAGTAGATCATTTGGTATTAAGACACTTTACTCTAGATCGGCCTGGATTGAGAGATACAGGTCGATGAACATGAGTACACCGAAACTGAAAACCAGTTTTAGACTTAGCAAATTTTTGAAACTTCAAAACAACTCCAAATCTGCACTAATTCAACTTTTTGACCACCTTCCACCCATTTTCATGAGTTAACCCAAAAATAAAGTTTGTTGCTTATAAATTTCTACACAACTTTGATTAAGGGTGCACTGACATGCAAAATCTCTAAAATGCCCTTCTTGTTTGGTCAAACAGAATAGCTTTTAGAGGGCTCTCTAGTCAACTATGAGCTAGAGGGGTATTTTGGGGATTTCACCAACATGAACATTGTTCCAAATGTTATCCCAAACATGTCTAAAGCATCTAGAACAGTAAACAAGCATCACATTTGCATGTCAACACATTTAGCATGTTAAGGACATATAAACAAACATATAGCTTTAAAAGGGAATCAATTCAAATGAAATGATGATGATGCATGGAATGACATGATCTATGCTTGATGCCATACAAATGCAAGTGTGAAAATAGTAACTAACACTAGGGTGTTACAGCCCTTCCCCCCTTAAAAGAATCTCGTCCCCGAGATTAGAGTTAATTACCATTGTTTATAGAAAGAAGGATAGACTTCCTTGAGATAATCTTCTCTCTCCCAAGTCGCATCCCAATGACTTTGGTTGTTCCACACCACCTTGTAGAACTTGATCACTCGGCTACGGGTGATTCTTTCTTTGTAATCTATTACTTCAATAGGCTTTTCTTCATAGGTCAAATCTGATTTCAACTTGATATCACCAAAATCCACTTGTTCTTCCGGTACTCGTAAACATTTCTTGAGTTGGGATACATGAAACACATTGAAGATAGTGGACATGTGTGGTGGCAATCGTAACTTGTATGCTACTTTCCCACTTCTTTCCAGAATTTGAAAAGGACCTACAAGCCTTGGAGCTAACTTTCGTTTCACTCCGAAACGTTGTACGCCTTTCATAGGTGACACCTTCAAGTATACGTAGTCACCCACTTCAAATTCCAATGGCCTTCTTCGCTTGTCCGCATAACTCTTTTGACGAGTCTGAGCGGCTTTGAGATGTGTTTGAATGGTATGCACTCTCTCCTCGGCCTCTTTCACAAAGTCAATCCCGTAATATCTCCGTTCGCCTGATTCAACCCAATTGAGAGGAGTTCTACATTTGCGCCCATACAAAGCTTCAAAAGGAGCCATTTGAATACTCTCTTGATAGCTATTGTTGTATGAGAACTCGGCCAAAGGTAACCATTCTTCCCACGAACCTTTAGACGATAGAACACAAGCTCTCAACATGTCTTCGAAGATTTGATTTACCCTTTTAGTCTGACCAGAAGTTTGAGGATGATAAGCTGAGCTGCGAACCAAATTGGTTCCCAAACACTTGTGTAGATGCTTCCAGAAGCGTGCAATAAATTGCGGGCCTCTGTCGGAAACTATCGTCCACGGCACACCATGTAACCGAAGTATCTGAGCAAAGTAGAGCTGTGCCAACTGATGAGGACGATCTGTAGTTCGAAATGGTAAGAAATGTGCAATCTTAGTCAATCGATCTACAATCACCCAAATAGAATCATGGCCTTTTTGCGTTAGAGGTAACCCAGATATGAAATCCATGGTTATCTCATCCCATTTCCAACCTGGAACTGGTAAAGGTTGCAATAGACCTGCTGGCTTAAGATGAATAGCTTTCACGCGACAACAGGTATCACACCTGGCCACATAAGCCGCAATTTCTTTCTTCATTTTGGTCCACCAGAACCTAGGTTTCAAGTCTTGATACATCTTACTATTACCGGGATGGATAGACAACTTGGACAAATGAGCCTTGTCCATAATCTGATTCCTCAACTCACGATCTTTCGGTACTACCAATCGATCCTTGAACCACAATATACCTTTTTCATCTACTCGGAAATGAAGCATTTCTTGTTCTTTCATCTTCCTCTTGATATGATATATGCCGGGATCTGTTTTCTGACCTTCAATAATCTTGCTTTCCAAAGTACAACTGAGAGTGATATTATTCAACACCACTGGATGCACAAGATTGAATCCGTCTGCTAGCAAAGGCTGCAATACATTGCAATGAGACTTTCGGCTCAAAGCATCGGCTATGACATTAGCCTTGCCCGGATGATAGTGTACTTCTAGATCATAGTCTTTGATCAACTCCAACCACCTTCTTTGCCTCATGTTCAACTCAGACTGAGTGAAAATGTACTTGAGACTCTTGTGGTCAGAATAGATATGACATTTATGACCCATCAAATAGTGGCGCCAAATCTTCAATGCATGAACTACAGCGGCAAGTTCCAAATCATGAGTAGGATAGTTTTGCTCATGTTTTCTCAATTGACGCGAGGCATAAGCAATGACTCGGCCTTCTTGCATGAGAACACATCCTAACCCAGTGCCACAAGCATCGCAGTACACATCAAACGGCTTTTCAATGTCAGGTTGTGCAAGAACTGGAGCAGTGGTCAACAACGTTCGCAAGGTGCGAAAAGCTGTTTCACACTCCTCACTCCACACAAACTTGGTATCTTTGTGCAATAACTTGGTCATAGGTTTAGCTATTTTAGAGAAATCTTGGATAAAACGGCGATAATACCCAGCTAATCCCAGAAAGCTACGAACCTCAGACACATTGGTAGGTGACTGCCAATCCAACACCTGCTGAACTTTTGACGGATCTACAGAAATACCTTCAGCAGATAAGATATGGCCCAGAAAAGGTACCTTAGTCAACCAAAACTCACACTTGCTGAACTTAGCATACAGCTTATGCTCCCTGAGTCTAGTCAAGACTATTCTCAAGTGTTCCGCATGATCCTCCATGTTTTCAGAGTACACCAGAATATCGTCAATAAAGACTACCACGAACTTATCCAACTCAGGCATGAATACCGAATTCATTAGGTACATGAAATGTGCAGGAGCATTGGTTAATCCAAAAGACATAACCAAATACTCATACAATCCATACTGAGTGGAGAAAGCCGTCTTGGGAATATCTTGTGGTCTGATCTTAATTTGATGATACCCAGATCTCAGATCAATTTTGGAGAAAACCTTGGCCTTGGACAATTGATCAAACAAGATATCAATACGAGGTAGAGGATACTTGTTCTTAATTGTCACAGCATTTAGTGGCCTGTAGTCCACACACATACGCAAAGTTTCATCCTTCTTCTTAACAAAGATTGCAGGAAAGCCCCACGGAGAAGAACTAGGGCGGATAAACCCTTTGTCCAATAACTCCTGGAGTTGTTTCTTGAGTTCAGCTAATTCATGAGGAGGCATTCTATATGGCCTTCGAGAAATAGGTGCCGTACCGGGGATAAGTTCTATTGCAAACTCCACTTCTCGATCAGGAGGAAGTCCAGGTAGATCATCAGGAAAAACATCAGGAAACTCACACACTACAGGGATGCTCTGAAGTGTCACGGCCTCAACTGAGAAAGAGAGACTAAAAAGATCTCCCCTACGGGGCAGATGAACCTGAAAAGTGCCTTCACCTTGGGGTTCTTTCAGTGTCAACATCCGGTTAGGGACGTCCAACACCGCACCCCGCTTGTCCATCCAACTAACTCCCAAAATAACATCCAAACTCAACCCTGGTAGCACAATAAGACTACTGATGAAAACTCGATTACCAATCTCAATGGTCACATCCCCGACACCATGACGCGTACAAATTTCAGCCCCAGCTGAAGTTATCCGGAAACTATGGCTCAACTCAACAATTGGTAATGCATGCTTTTGTGCAAATGCTTGACTCACGAAAGAATGCGACGATCCTGAGTCGAACAAAACAATAGCAGGATGCTGATTCACAGAAAACATACCCGCAGTGACTGGTTCACCTTCCGGAAGTTCCTCAGCAGTAGTGTGATGCACACGACCCTGCCTGGGATGAGGACAATAACGAGCAAGATGCCCCTGTTGACCGCAATTAAAGCACGGCCCCAGACCTTGGTTGGTCCTCACTTGAACGGCATTTCCTGGAGGAGCATTGTTCTTGTTCAAAGGCACTGTGAAACCTTTCTTGTAGCGTTGTGGCGCTGGCCGCTGCTTCTTGGGAGGAGGTCTGAATTTTTCTCCAGGAACAGCCGGATGGTAAGCAGGGCGATTTGCCACCGCATGACTAGCTGCTGGAGTCCTTGACTGGGAAGAGCTTCCTTCAAATGGCCTCTTGCCTCCCTTGGAAGCAGTGTGCAAGTTGTTCTGTTTCTCTTGGATATGAGCTTCACTAATGAACTCATTAAAAGTTGTACGAGCGTTGTTCGCCAGAGTCTTCATAAGCTTGGTACTAAGGCCTCTCTTGAAAGTTTCGATCTTCTTTTCATCTGTATCCACCATCCACGGGCCATACCTTGGCAGATTGTTAAAGGCATGATGATACCGAGTGAGGGTCTTGGTACCCTGAGTAAGCTGCATGAATTCATTGACCTTCATCTTGATCAAGCCTGCTGGAATGAAATGTCCCCTGAAATCCCTGGTGAACTGCTCCCAGGTGATATCAGCGACTACAGGGTAGGCGGTCTTGCGATTGGCCCACCATATTCCAGCTTGGCCTTGCAGCAACATAGCAGCAAAGCTAGCCTTCATGGTTTCAGTCAATCGCAGCACAGAGAATGACTGCTCAATAGTGTTTAACCACTCATCAGCTTCCAGCGGTTCAACGGCCTGCTTGAATACCGGAGGCTTAGTGTCCATGAAGTCCTTATAGTTACTGTACTGGTCCTCATTGTTTCCGCGGCATCCATCTCAATTGCGGTTGTGGTTGTTACTAGCAACCATCTGCTGTAGAATCGCTTGCTGAGTGTGCAAGAACTGAGCAAACATCTGTTCCTGGGTACGCGGTGGAGGAGGCGGCAACTCCTCATCTTCATGCTCATTCCCACCACCACTGGTCGACCCATGACGACGGGTATGAGGTGCCATCTGTAGCAACACACAACAACCATTGTTAGGTGTCGGTTATGCCAAAGAAAATCGAAAGATTATGCCCAGAAGATATCAATGATCATTTTTTTTATAACCAACACATGGCACAATAATTCAATAATCATCACACAACCGCACAATAACAAGGTGCAACCAAAAAGGGTTTCCAAACTGCATAACTTACCATTACTTAATTAGAAGTTTGATGGTTCTAGCCCTGAACACACAGGGTTCTCTCATTACATGACATTAAAGGTTTTTCCAATACAAAAGGGTGCCGATCATGGCAAGATCACTAGAAAAAGCCTAGTCATCATGGTCACTGTCCATGCCGGACACGTTCCCACCATGGTCATCACTCTCGTCAATAGGCACGATCTCCTCGGGGTCTTCTTCCTCTTCTTCCTCACTTGCTTCACCATCATCAGCTGCAATGAAGATCTCAGGAGCAAACTCCGCTGCACCCGGAGGATGAAACGGATCAGCACGGTTGTTCAGATGATGAACATCCTGCTGCAACTCCCAAACCTGCTGCTGACTAGCACGCAACTCCTGCAGAAACTCATCGCGCTGACGTGTCAAGCTCATATTGCGATTGTCAAGCTGGCGGCAAAGATCTGCATTCTCCCTCTCAAGCACCTCGACACGGCGATCAGCTGCCAACAAGGCGCCAGTGCATCGTAACAACTCATTGTGACAGGCAATGAGAGCTACCACCAAGTCATCTGAGCTACGACGAGCCATACGTGCCCACTCTTCAGCTTCTAACTTCTTCTCCACAGCATCATGCAGGGCTTCAACGCACTTCATCCAACCATCCCTAGTGGAATAATGCATCCTCAGGACAGCAAACATAGCACTCATAGAAGCACCCGTGCTATGAGCACGCTCATCTCTGCCTCGCTCCAAGGAAGCTTGGCTAGACTGAGCCCACTCACCCTGAGAAGCATCCACCCTGGGAAAAACATTTGCTGGCCCCAAATCAGCTCTCTTGTTGAACCGGCTGCAAATATCCGTCAACACCTCGAAAGCTGCAAGCTGCGCACCATCCCATGGCGTCCTCATGTCAACTTCCACCTTTATTCCTGGAAACGACCAATCCCTTTCAAGCACAAGGATAGTCACCCAAACATCAAACCAAGGCTGCACCATGGTTTTCGCTGGCTTCCAGAAATACAGTGGTGGCTCTGCATATCCCACAGACTTCAACAACCTCCATAGCACAGTGGGTGTGCCAAACTGCTCCAGAAACTGACCACTCTGCGGCTCACCTTCAGCTGCCATCTGGTACATTACAACATCTTTCAGCATTTAGAATAAGATAGGGCAACACAAATTTTACCATAGGGAAGGAAATAGTACAAATAGCTTGAGTTAATTTCATGATCATGATGCATGCACGTGCCAACGTTCTCACACATAGTACATATTAACTAACATTATAGTCGGTGGCATACCACGTGCTCTCATATACGTAACTAACCGTGCTATACGTTTTGCGTGGTTAGTGTACCTGCAGAAGATTCATTTCAGCCCAAATCCCAATGTATGCAGGGCAACAAGAAGCACTTTTTGCCGGAAATGTTCCCATGAACATTTGCGACCCCACAAGTAATTACTCCACCTTACTTCCATAAGTACACATATGGATCACATGTACTCACTTCAGTAACCATAACACTCACCATCGATCGACGGTTGTTCGATCTTACACTCACATCTCACCTTACCTTATGCGACGTGGCACATTGACCCATAAGAAGCAATAAGAAACCGACAGTTCATAATTATTCGCACGATAAAACCAAATGAACCACAAATAGAAACATGATGCAATTTCCCCTAAGTCAGTCCTTACATAAGCCACCTAATTACCACATATATATAGGGCTATAGGACTTGGTCACTGGTACTCATAAGTTTTGCAAACACTTGGTTTAAACCACCTACACACACTACCAGTTGGCAATTAGTTTGTAAAACTCAAAACTCTTTTAATTTTTAAATAGTCAAGTGACGGTATATGCTGAATTATGCTCTGGTACCAGCTGTCACAGAACCGACCAATTTATACGAGCGCAAGTACAACGATCGCATTTTTAATCGCAATCCAGTCGCACTTGAGCCAATATAAACCCGGTAGTCCGGAAATCTCGAAGAATTACAAATAATTCATACCCCAAGGATCATTCATTCAGCAATACCCGATCACATGACACATAAGTTCGCAACCGAATTTAAACATCAGAGTACAACATAGTCTTTTACACAAATATAATAGTAGCGGAAGACAACATAGTTTTTCACCACAGAGTTCAAATACGAGTACCATCAAATGACCCTGTCACAGCATTCTTACAACATCTAAGAATAGATAATGACCCTGCCCTCGGGTCTAGTCTTCTTCGCCCGCAGGGGTGAAGCAATTCCTGCAATACGCGTAGTAGACTACACCATCTGCAACAATGGGAATAAAACCCTGAGTACTCAATTGTACTCAGCTAGACTTACCCGACAGGGAGTAAATAAAAAGACTCTCAAGAATATGCAAGGCTTATTTGGTGGAGCTCAGAGGGTAGCATCATTTTTGCATCAAAAGCATTACTACAGTAGAACCTCAACTTATTCATTTTAATTGTGATAAGCTTCGATTTCAGTTAAGCTATTTACTAAGATTAGCCACTATACTAAGCATTCACTGAATATTGTAGCAATCAATAAAACCATATGATTTCCGATATCCACAGATATCAACCTCATCTCACCACAATCATTATGTTCAAGTTATTAGCCTCTACCTCACCAGAAGATCAGTCCAGTTTCTCACTAACCAGGAGAGATGGCGATTCGAATCGATTGTACCAGCTGGCAAACATGCCAATCACAAACCCTGTCAGCCGAGCCACTGGCTTCTTGGGCCACCGTTAAATCTTTCTGAGACACAATATGTCGCGAGTTTGGAGGGGACCATATTCTCAGAGACCAACCCACTTCCAGGATGCATCAGGTCCCTGACCTGCCCTTGGTAAGATGGTGTCTCCGCACATACTTCGTACCTCCAGAATATGTCTGCCTAGTCGCACCAAGGCTCGGCTCAGAAGGAAATACTCGGCTTCGCGGTCAGAACGACTTATCTGGCCAGCTATGTGACGACGTCTTTCAATCTCAACTGATGTCTGGTGGCCTCAGTCCTAGTCGGCCGCAAGCAGCACCGAAGACGGCATGACCTCAACCATGTCATGCGGCTCCCCGCTACCTAGCCTTGATTCTCTCATTAGACACTGTGGCATGGTGGCACATATAGTCCATCATGTGGAATCCAACCCCATCATCATTAGTAACCACCTATGCTCGCGAAGGACAGGAAATCCCTCGACTTCTACCGGTCTAAGCATGGCTAAGCATAGGATCGAACCCAGTCCCCTTGTCTAGTAATAACTTCAGGATCAAGTATAAGTGGACAAGGTAATAAATGCTAGCAACGGTATCATATCAACTCCTATACTTAAGTGCACAATCATACGATTTAATAAAGACCAGTGTATTTGTAAAAAGAGTAGGTGGAGACTTAGGAATGCTCCGGGGCTTGCCTTTCACAAAGTTAGCGGGTTGGTGATCCGGGCACTCCGGAAGTTCAGCCTCTTCTTCTTGTCCTTCGGGAACCGCTGGCACTTCAATCTCCGGCGGAACTCCCTCCTCCGGTGGATCGAACTGCAGCAGCGTCACGCCTCCCGGCGATCCTGTATGCATGATATGCATATATGAGAACTGAGAATGCACATGAAATGTAAGATAGAGATGCACGAATTAACCCATGATATGCAATCAGTTTAACAATCCACACTCATTTATTTCTTTCCTAGACAACCAACTCATACTCACCCTTCTTAAGCAAAGCATAGAACAATTTCTCGTCCCGGGTGAGAGGTCTACAACCTGCACTTAATAATTAACATGCATCAACTAACCTACCACAACCAACTTATAATTAACAAGCGCGAGCAACATCATATAAACAAAATATTAACCTTGCTGCCTTAAGCTTAAATTAGGATCAGCTCTACTGTTTTAAACAAGTGGTAAGGCTGAGCATCACAAAAATGCATAAAAACACTTCACACCCAAAGGTATTTGCTTAAAAACAATTAAACACACCCTATCCTATAACTGGACCTACTATTTACTGTGACCAGAAAAATCCATAAAAATTACAGTAGCTATTACACATCCATATTAGCCTACTGACAAAATTTCAAGTCATTTGGACAAGTATAACAGTCTACACAAAATAATAAACAACCAGCCTTTTAAGCAATGGAAAATACTTAACACAGTGAAAAGTATCAAACAACAGATTTCCCAATTTTATTAGCTTATTTCCAACATAACATGGTCCAGGAAAAATATTCATGACCATATCCTTAACACATTAAGCATAGTGATTTTTGCAAGATTAAAGCATAAAAAGCACATTATACTAGACATCATATGAATAACAGTGCAACACCAGCAAACATATTTTTCTTAGATTCTACTTCCCTAAACAAGATTAATGCAAGTGGAATCACATTTTTAGCACATTCCTACAATTACATATGCATTTATCAAGTTTACAAGCAATTAACAATTTAAATATAACTGCACATAAAAAGTATTCCAAAAGTACATTTTATATTTTTCCTTGATAGAGCTCAGAAATACAAACACAACAAAATTTGGTTCACCCCAATTAGACACTCCTAGCTCCAGATATGAATTTTGGAAGACTTTACACATTTTCTGGAAATTCATTTTATAAATCATAAAACCCGAACCCGATAGAAACTGCTACGTGCACCCGGCTCAGTGAACCAGAGGCGCACCCAAACGGCTGACTCGTGGGCCCCGGGGTCAATCCGACCCCACGCGTCAGAGAGAGGGGCAGAGCCCCCGGCGCTGACCGGCGAGAGCTCGCCGACGGCGAGGTCTCCGGCGACGCCGAGGCTACCTACCGACTCGTGGCAACGAGACGAACCCGATGGACCAACTGCCGAGGGTCGTACCCCACCGGAGCGAGCTCGACGGCGGCAATGGCGGACGGCGGTGGTCCGGCGAGCTTGCGCCGGCTGATTTCGGCCGTTACTCGCGCGGCTAAGCTTCGTTCCGTGTCCCTAGAACCCTAGCGGACCTATGCGTGCGACGAATCGAACTATTGCGCACGGGAGCTCACTGACCGCGCTCGCATGGCGGCACGGCGGCGAGCGGGTTCACGGCGAGCTCCGGTTCCGGCGAACCTACGGCGAGACTGACCCATCCGACGGCCTAGACTGGATCTACAGCTAACTTAGACTCCTAGACGAGCAATGGAGAGAGAAGCCGACCCCGGCATCGTCCTCGTCGCGGCGACCCGAGAGCTCGGCGGTGCTCCGGCAATGGCGCGGCGGCGAGAAGGCCAAACCGTTATACCTTAGCTCGGCTGAGGTCAGCAACAGGTCGAGGATGAAGAGCAGAGCAAGACGAAGCTACGGCGGAGGTGGAGCGGTCGGAGACGGCTCGGTGACGGCGGATTTCACCGCGGCGACGGCGCGGCGGAAATGGCGACGGTGGAGGGGAAAGAGGAGAGCAGAGAGGCGAGAGCGAGCGAGTGAGAGTGAAGGAGCGTGCGGGGGACAGGATGGAGTGTCGCCTTTGTAAAGCCGACCGACGCGGCAGGGCAACGACGGCGTACGGAGCCACCTGGCGGCTGATGCCTGACGGCGAGCCGCGTCGGCCCCTGCCCGATTCAGTTTGAATCGGTTTTGATTCAGTTCTGAAAACCGACTGAAACTCGACTTTTGATCGATCTCTAGCTCATGATCCAGGGCGTTTCTGCGAAAACTTCACTAATATGGATTGAAGAGCTACATGAGTAGATCATTTGGTATTAAGACACTTTACTCTAGATCGGCCTGGATTGAGAGATACAGGTCGATGAACATGGGTACACCGAAACTGAAAACCAGTTTTAGACTTAGCAAATTTTTGAAACTTCAAAACAACTCCAAATCTGCACTAATTCAACTTTTTGACCACCTTCCACCCATTTTCATGAGTTAACCCAAAAATAAAGTTTGTTGCTTATAAATTTCTACACAACTTTGATTAAGGGTGCACTGACATGCAAAATCTCTAAAATGCCCTTCTTGTTTGGTCAAACAGAATAGCTTTTAGAGGGCTCTCTAGTCAACTATGAGCTAGAGGGGTATTTTGGGGATTTCACCAACATGAACATTGTTCCAAATGTTATCCCAAACATGTCTAAAGCATATAGAACAGTAAACAAGCATCACATTTGCATGTCAACACATTTAGCATGTTAAGGACATATAAACAAACATATAGCTTTAAAAGGGAATCAATTCAAATGAAATGATGATGATGCATGGAATGACATGATCTATGCTTGATGGCATGCAAATGCAAGTGTGAAAATAGTAACTAACACTAGGGTGTTACAGAATCTATCCCCGAAGCATGAGAAAGGCTTCAAGAGTACATACGAGCCTGCCCTCATCATGGAATGGAAGATTGGCTCGTGCTCCAAAACTTTTATGAAGGTCTCATGGCCATGTCAAAGGGGCACGTAGATGCCGCAGCTAGAGGTGCATTCCTCTCTCTCACCATCGCGGATGCAACTGCACTTATTGAGAAGATGGTGGCCAAACAGAGTTGGGGAGAAGGAAGAAAAACACAAAAAGGCACGCATACCGTGAAGGAGACGGACTTGCTAGCCGCAAAATTAGACTTGCTGATGCACAAGCTGGACGATCATGCCACCAACCCTACCATGAGCACCGTCCAGGCCATGGACTCACACATGACGTGTGAAGTCTGTGGGAACGTTGGCCACTCGGGGAATAACTGCCCCGAAACCCAAGAAGAAGCTTCATATGTCAACAATGGGTTTCGCCAACCTCAGCAAGGTAATAACAGGTGGAACAACCAACACCACCCGCAAGGTAATAATTTCAATTCAAATTACAATTCAAACCAACCTTCCTTAAAAGATCTCGTTCTAGGACAAGCTAAAATCAATGAAAATTTGACCAAAAAGCTATCTTTTAATGATAAAATGTTTGAAAATATAAATGCCAAGCTTGAAACTTTGTCTTCTTCTATTCAAAATCAAGCAAGTTTTAACAAAATGATAGAAACACAAATGGCACAAATAGCTGCTTCTATTCCTGTCAACAATACGGGAAAAATCCCGGGGCAACCCGAGACTTCTCTGGAGTTTGTTCATGCAGCTGCAGATCAATAAAGGAAGGAAAGTCTGGCCAACAGACTATAAACGTTGAGCCCTTGCCGAAGGTCATCGGTGGTTATCAAAATAAAAAATAATATATATATACCTACATACATATATATATGCATAATAATTATCTGAAGGGGCCCACACCAACATTCAAGCCTGGGGGAGGTGCCCCCAATCAGGTATTGTACCTTATCCTTTTGAAAAAAATAATAATAATAAATGAATATTTATATACTCATTTATATAATAAATATATATTTCATAAAATTATTTTCTTGCATTAAAAGAAATTATTCCCTCTTCCTAGATTTATAAAATTTTATTCCAAAATAAATTCTTCTCCAAAAAAATTCAATAAAAATAATTTTCTGAAACAATAAATTTTGTTGAAACTAAATATTATTTTTAAATAATTTTTGAAAATCAAAAAGTTTCAAATAAAACTTGTGGAAAATCAAAAAAACTGGAGCAAAATTTCGAATGGGAGTCATTCGTAACCGGCTACATTCTGGAGATAGCCGTTAGAGGGAACTGCAAAAAGGCTGGACCAAACCGGCCCTGTTAGGGGACCGGCCGGTCCCAGGGGTGACCGCCCCCTGCCCAACGGCTCTGTGGCGCAGCCTTTTGCCAACGGCTACTAGCCATTGCATACAACACTCCTTCGCCTACGATCAAGCCTATAAATACCAGAGCATTCGGGTGGAGCTCCCCACCCCTCTCATTCTCACATTTTTCACTCCCTCCATCACTCTCTTCTCCACCATTCTCCAAGCATTTTTCCATAAAGTTCAAGTGCAAGGAAATCCTGCACAAACTTCTTCCACTCCCATCACAAGTCAAGTTCTTGTGCCAAGCTCACCATGAGTGGGATTGGAGGTCAGATTTCTGGCATGTTCCGGAAAGGCCGTCGCTCTCGTGGGGAGTCTAGTCAAAGTACTCCCACACATAAGGAGAGCCCGCTGGATGAAGAAGAGGAGGCGCCAAGAGGTCACGCCATCGACGAGGCCGACGCTCCCTTCATCGACTTGGAGAGCGAGCGGGAGATGCAAGCATACAACCTCCTCAAGGGACGTGAATTGCTGCATACACCGGCCTTTGACCCACACTTTCTCCTCTCCAGCAGACAGGTATGAACATCGAATTTAATACCATTTTTGAAAATGTTGGTTGGAGCCAAGTTGCCCCCGTGCACGAACTTGGGTCTCGTCTCTTGACCATCCAAATCTTGGGTACTTTACAAGTTGTCGACTATGGTATTACCTTTCGCTGCTTTGGGAAAGAACATAGCCTTTACTGGAAAGATTTTGCTACACACTTGGGTTTTCATGAGCGATGCTCTATTGATTTGGGTTTTACTCTTTCGGGATATCAGCGTCATACTTTTTGGCACTTGATAACCGGACAAAATGAGACTAGAAAATTCCAACCCAACATCAACACCATCCACCATCCTTCTCTAAGGCTTATGTATAAATGGATTGCTAATTCTTTCTTTCCTAGAGAGGACACTCACCATGCTTATGATATTGAGTTGAAGTTGCTTTATGCCATGCTTAAAAAGATTAAAGTCGCTCCTGTCTATGACATTGTTAAGCACTGGTTAAACTCTTTTAAAACTTCCACACCAATTATGTGCACTTCACTCATCACACGTCTTGCTACTAGTGTTGATCCTCATGGTGCTAACACTATTGTTTATCTCTCCATTCCGCGCATTATGATCAATGAGTATTATTTTACTCAAGCTCATACCATAAAACATGATGACTCGGGAACAAACCTGATATTTTATTATCCGGGATATATAAACGAGATTCTGTTACCTAACCTGGATCTCGCTTTATATAAATCCCCATCTCTCACCTTCGACCTTGTTGAAAAGGAAGAAGCACGCAGGAGTTCTGTTTCTCGCAGGAGATCACAGAGGAGAGAAGTACAGGAGGAAGAGCCTGCGCAGCCTGTGCAGCCTACACCACACCCGGCCATGCCTACCATGATACCAAGGATGGAATGGTCCCCGGTCATATCTAGACCTGGGTTCACCCTCGGGTATGGATATGGTATGGGACATGTTCCTTATCCTTATGCGGCTGGAGGGTCAGGGTGGCAACACTCACAGGAGGCAGGGAGATCAAGGCAGCCCGAGCACGAGCATTCTCCAGATTCTGAAGGCATGCCACCTCTGATACGCCCACAGCCGGTCACACTAGAAGTCCTCAACACACGCATGGGAGGACTAGAACTGCAAAACAGACAAATCCAAGGTACGCTCAATGCTCACATCCAGACTTCTACCCAATGGCATGAGCAGTACCAGCAGTAGTTCATGAACCTCGAAGATGCGAACCGGCAGGTGGCATGAGGCACAGATGGCCTACCTTCGGTCCATGGGACAATTCCTGGGACCAAGGCCTTGAACTAGCTTGGGGGAGGAGACCCCACAAGAGGTAACATTTATCTTTCAATTTCTTTCACTTTATTTCTTGCACTTTAAATTCTGCAATTTTATTTCCTGATTAAAGAAAATAAAATATAAATAAAAATAATAATAAAAAAAAATATTCCACTCCCATATGTGCTAACATATGTTAGTTTCTCTTCTGTTAAAATGATGAATAGTTGCTTGTTGGTGGTCCTTATGGATAATTTTATACCACCAACTTAGACTAAAAAGAGGATTAACAATCATATTCTAGCACATATGCCTTTACTACTAACAAGTTCCACTTGTACCCCTAGCATTCATGTTTTACAGGTTTTATGGCACAACAAGTGGAAATACGCATCAACATGGAGAAAGCGCAAAATCAAATGACGAATCCGACAAATGCGCAAACAAAGAATACTAAAGAAGCCCACCTTCAATGCGTAATTGGATCCATTCGTAACCACGGGGGAGGCCCAGGCCCAGAGAGTAACCGACCACCTGAAGGCGGTGGCCAGTTGGTGCATCCCAGGGACCGACCGCCCCTAGGGCGACCGCCCCCTTGGTAGGGCCTCCCGGGCCCATCTTCGGAGGCGGTGCTGATGGCGGTTTTACCTACTTCCATGTTTAGAACGCCCAAACCGTCATAGTCTCAATATAAATAGAGGGTGCTCCATCCCCTTCAACACACATCATTTGGAGTCATCTACCTCACACCTCTCACTTGTATCTTTAGAGTAGTATTAGTAGTTTGTGAGCAAGGCAAGAGCTATCAAGGAGAGCTTGTCTCCTTGGAAGAAAAGGATCATCTTGGTATGAATACAATTCGGTCTTCTTTCATGAGCAAGTTCTTATCATACTTATATGATTATGCATATGAACTAGAGTCTAGTTATGATCTTGTTATGAGCATAGTATATGAGCTAGAACATAGTTTATGTATCATGTTCATGACTTGTTCATCATCGTTCTTCATTGTTCATCAAATTAGTATGAATAGAGGAAGAACTAGGAATGAGGTGATGGTTCGTCGTGCTGTCATGGTTGCTCTTAACCTAGCCAGTCAATCCGAAGGATTGGGGTCCGCAGGGGTTAGGAGTTGTTTCCAAGTATGCAAGCATGGAGCTTGGGTATGCGGAGATCGGCGGATATGTCGGTATCCCGCGGGCAGAGGGGTAGGTGGACAGGTGGTGACAGCCCTGTCCATCCCTAGCATTCCCCCACGTTCGGATATTGAGTAGGAGTTCGTAAAGTCTCTATCGGCTGGCAGACCAGCTGCGGTGATCTCCCTATCACCCTAGACTTAGTCCTGATACTAGAACTACTAATTAGATGATTTGCTAACAGTTCTTTGTATAATTATATATGACCAATGCCTGCTCAGTTAGATATATCAAAATGGAAAACCCCTTTTAATTCCCTGGGAAAAATAGAAAATGAAATCAACCCGAGGCAGCCCAGCTATCTCCAGGACAGCCCACGCGGCCGCCGGCGCGCGACCGCGTGCCCTTTCCCTCTCTCGGGGACGCTGACAGGCGGGACCCCCCTGTCAACTCCTCCTCTCTCCTCCAGCCGTGCGCCCACGCGTGCACGCGAGGCGGCGATCCCCGTAGCGAAACCAAGCATGAAAACTCAGAGCCTAGAGCCTAACGGACTCCCTCTCCTACTTAGCTCCTGTAACACCCTAGTGTTAGTTACTATTTTCACACTTGCATTTGCATGTCATCAAGCATAGATCATGTCATTTCATGCATTATTATCATTGCATTTGATTTGATTCCCTTTTATCGCTATATGTTTGTTTATATGTCCATATTATGCAAAATGTGTTGACATGCAAATGTGATGCTTGTTTATGGTTCTAAATGCTTTATACATGTTTAGGATAACATTTGGAACAATGTTCATGTTGGTGAAATCCCCAAAATACCCCTCTAGCTCATAGTTGACTAGAGAGCCCTTTAAAAGCTATTCTGTTTGACCAAACAAGAAGGGCATTTTAGAGATTCTGCATGTCAGTGCACCCTTAATCAAAGTTGTGTAGAATTTTATAAGCAACAAACTTTATTTTTGGGTCAACTCATGAAAATGAGTGGAAGAAGGTCAAAAAGTTGAATTAGTGCAGATTTGGAGCTGTTTTGGAAGTTTTCAAATTTTCCTAAGTCTAAACCGGTTTTCAGTTTCGGTGTACCCCTGTTCATCGACTTGTATCTCTCAATCCAGGCCGAACTAGAGTAAAGTGCCTTAATATGAAATGATCTACTCGTATAGCTCTTCAACCTATATTAGTGAAGTTTTCGCTGAAACGCTCTGGATCGCGAGTTATAGATCGATGAAAATCGAGTTTCAGTCGGGTCCGCGGAAACTGAATCGGAGCCGATTCAGTTCGACCCTCGGGCGAATCGCGCGACCGCGTCAGGCCTCGGCCGCCAGATGGCGCCGTACGCCGTCGTTGCTGCCGCGCGGTCGGCTTACAAAGGGGAACACGCAATCCTGTCTCCCGCACGCTCGCCCTCACTCTCCCCACGCTCTCTCGCCCTCTGCTCGCTCGCTGCTCTCCTCTTTCCCCTCCGCCGTCACCATTTCCGCCGTCGACATTTCCGCCGCACCACCGCCGCGGTGAAATCCGCCGCCACCGAGCCGTCTCCGACCGCTCCACCCTCGGCGCAGCTGCGGCTTGCTCTGCTCTTCGTTTCCGACCCGTTGCCGACCTCAGCCGACCTAAGGTACAGCTCCAGCAAGCTTTCCGCCGTCCGCCATTGCCGGAGCGCCGCCGAGCTCTCGGGTCGCCCTGACGAGGGCGATGCCGGGGTCGGCTTCCCTCTCTTTTGCTCGTCTAAGAGTCCCCGTTAGCCGTAGATCCTTTCCACACCGTCGGTTAGGTCTATCTCGCCGTGGTTTCGCCGGAACCCGAGTTCGCCGTGAAACCGCTCGCCACCGTGCCGCCATGCGAGCGCGGTCAGTGAGTTTCCGTGCGCAATAGTTCGATTAGTCGCGCGCACAGGTCCGCTAGGGTTGCAGGAACACAGAACGAGGCCGAGCCGCGCGAGCAACGGCCGGAATCGGCCGGCGCAAGTTCGCCGGACCACCGCCGTCCGCCATTGCCGCCGTCGAGCTCGCTCCGGTGGAGTACGACCCTCGGCAGTTGGTCCATCGGATTCGTCTCGTTGCCACGAGTCGGAAGGTAGCCTCGGCGTCGCCGGAGACCTCGCCGTCGGCGAGCTCTCGCCGGTCAGCGCTGGCGGCTCTGTTTCCTCTCTCTGACGCGTGGGGTCGGGTCGATCCCGGGGCCCGCGAGTCAGCCGTTCGGGTGCGCCTCTGGTTCACTGAGCCGGGTGCACGTAGCAGTTCTATCGGGTTTAGGTTTTTGATTTATAAAATGAATTTCCAGAAAATGTGTAAAACCTTCCAAAATTCATATCTGGAGATAGGAAAGTCCAATTGGGGTGAACCAAATTTTGTTGTGTTTGTATTTCTGAGCTCTATCAAGGAAAAATATAAAATGTACTTTTTGAATACTTTTTATGTGCAGTTATAATTAAATTATTAATTGCTTGTAAACTTGATAAATGCATAAGTAATTGTAGGAATGTGCTAAAAATGTGATTCCACTTGCATTCATCTTGTTTAAGGAAGTAGAATCTATGAAAAATATGTTTGCTGGTGTTTCACTGTTATTTATATGATGTCTAGTATAATGTGCCTTTTATGCTTTAATCTTGCAAAAATCACCATGCTTAATGTGTTAAGGTTATGGACATGAACATTTTTCCTGGGCTATGTTATGTTGGAAAGAAGCTAAGAAAATTAGGAAATCTGTTGTTTGATACTTTTCACTGTGTTAAGTATTTTCCATTGCTTAAAAGGCTGGTTGCTTGTTATTTTTGTGTAGACTGTTATACTTGTCCAAATGACTTGAAATTTTGTCAGTAGGCTAATCTGGATGTGTAATAGCTACTGTAATTTCTATGGATTTTTCTGGTCACAGTAAGCAGTAGGTCCAGTTATAGGCTAGGGTTTATTTAATTGTTTCTAAGCAAATATCTTTTGGTTGTGGTAGGTTAGTTGATGCATGTTAATTATTAAGTGCAGGTTGTAGACCTCTCACCCGGGACGAGAAATTGTTCTATGCTTTGCTTAAGAAGGGTGAGTATGAGTTGGTTGTCTAGGAAAGAAATAAATGAGTGTGGATTGTTAAACTGATTGCATATCATGGGTTAATTCGTGCATCTCTATCTTACATTTCATGTGCATTCTCAGTTCTCATATATGCATATCATGCATACAGGATCGCCGGGAGGCGTGACGCTGCTGCAGTTCGATCCACCGGAGGAGGGAGTTCCGCCGGAGATTGAAGTGCCAGCGGTTCCCGAAGGACAAGAAGAAGAGGCTGAACTTCCGGAGTGCCCGGATCACCAACCCGCTAACTTTGTGAAAGGCAAGCCCCGGAGCATTCCTAAGTCTCCACCTACTCTTTTTACAAATACACTGGTCTTTATTAAATCGTATGATTGTGCACTTAAGTATAGGAGTTGATATGATACCGTTGCAGCATTTATTCCTTGTCCACTTATACTTGATCCTGAAGTTATTACTAGACAAGGGGATGGGTTCGATCCTATGCTTAGCCATGCTTAGACCGGTAGAAGTCGAGGGATTTCCTGTCCTTCGCGAGCATAGGTGGTTACTAATGATGATGGGGTTGGATTCCACATGATGGACTATATGTGCCACCATGCCACAGTGTCTAATGAGAGAATCAAGGCTAGGTAGCGGGGAGCCGCATGACATGGTTGAGGTCATGCCGTCTTCGGTGCTGCTTGCGGCCGACTAGGACTGAGGCCACCAGACATCAGTTGAGATTGAAAGACGTCGTCACATAGCTGGCCAGATAAGTCGTTCTGACCGCGAAGCCGAGTATTTCTTTCTGAGCCGGGAATTGGGCGTGATAAGGCAGACATATTCTGGAGGTAGGAAGGATGTGCGGAGACACCATCTTACCAAGGACAGGTCAGGGACCTGATGCATCCTGGAAGTGGGTTTGTCTCTGAGAATATGGACCCCTCCAAGCCCGCGATACATATTATGTCTCAGAAAGATTTAACGGTGGCCCAAGAAGCCAGTGGCTCGGCTGACAGGGTTTGTGATTGGCATATTTGCCAGCTGGTACAATCGATTCGAATCGCCATCTCTCCTGGTTAGTGAGAAACTGAACTGATCTTCTGGTGAGGTAGAGGCTAATAACTTGAACATAATGATTATGGTGAGGTGAGGTTGATATCTGTGGATATCGGAAATCATATGGTTTTATTGATTGCTACAATATTCAGTGAATGCTTAGTATAGTGGCTAATCCTAGTAAATAGTTTAACTGAAATCGAAGCTTATCACAATTAAAATGAATAAGTTGAGGTTCTACTGTAGTAATGCTTTTGATGCAAAATGATGCTACCCTCTGAGCTCCACCAAACAAGCCTTGCATATCCTTGAGAGTCTTTTTATTTACTCCCTGTCGGGTAAGTCTAGCTGAGTACAATTGAGTACTCAGGGTTTTATTCCCATTGTTGCAGATGGTGTAGTTTTCTACGCGTATTGCAGGAACTGCTTCACCCCCGCGGGCGAAGAAGACTAGACCCGAGGGCAGGGTCATTATCTATCTTTAGTTGTTGTAAGAATGCTGTGACAGGGTCATGTGATGGTACTCGTATTTGAACTCTGTGGTGTAAAACTATGTTGACTTCCGCTACTACCCTATTTGTGTAAAAGACTATGTTGTACTCTGATGTTTAAATTCGGTTGCGAACTTATGTGTCATGTGATCGGGTATTGCTGAATGAATGATCCTTGGGGTATGAAATGTTTGAAATCCTTCGAGATTTCCGGACTACCGGGTTTATATTGGCTCAAGTGCGACTGGATTGCGGCTAAAATGCGATCGTTGTACTTGTGCTCGTATAAATTGGTCGGTTCTGTGACAGCTGGTACCAGAGCATAATTCAGCATATACCGTCACTTGACTATTTAAAAAAAACTAAAAGAGTTTTGAGTTTTACAAACTAATTGCCAACTGATAGTGTGTATAGGTGATTTAAACCAAGTGTTTGTAAAACTTATGAGTACCAATGACCAAGTCCTATAGCCCTATGTATATGTGGTAATTAGGTGGCTTATGTAAGTACTGACTTGGGGGAAATTGCATCATATTTCTATTTGTGGTTCATTTGGTTTTATCGTGCGGATAATCATGAACTGTCGGTTTCTTATTGCTTCTTATGGGTCAATGTACCACGTCGCCTAAGGTAAGGTGAGATGTGAGTGTAAGATCGAACAACCATCGATCGATGGTGAGAGTATGTTACTGAAGTGAGTACATGTGATCCATATGTGTACTTATGGAAGTAAGGTGGAGTAATTAATTTTTGGGGTCGCAAATGTTCATGGGAACATTTCCGGCAAAAAGTGCTTCTTGTTGCCCTGCATACATTGGGATTGGGCTGAAATGAATCTTCTGCAGGTACACTAACCACGCAAAACGTATAGCACGGTTAGTTACGTATATGAGAGCACGTGGTATGCCACCGACTATAACGTTAGTTAAAATATATTATGTGTGAGGTCGTTGGCACGTGCATGCATCATGATCATGAAATTAATTTAAGCTATTTGTACTATTTCCTTCCCTATGGTAAAATTTGTGCTGTCCTATCTTATGCTAAATGCTGAAAGATGTTGTAATGTACCAGATGGCAGCTGAAGGTGAGCCGCAGAGTGGTCAGTTTCTGGAGCAGTTTGGCACACCCACTGTGCTATGGAGGTTGTTGAAGTCGGTGGGATATGCAGAGCCACCAATTTATTTCTGGAAGCCAGCGAAAACCATGGTGCAGCCTTGGTTTGATGTTTGGGTGACTATCCCTGTGTTTGAAAGGGGTTGGCCGTTTCCAGGAATAAAGGTGGAAGTTGACATGAGGACGCCATGGGATGGTGCGCAGCTTGCAGCTTTCGAGGTGTTGACGGATATTTGCAGCCGGTTCAACAAGAGAGCTGATTTGGGGCCAGCAAATGTTTTTCCCAGGGTGGATGCTTCTCAGGGTGAGTGGGCTCAGTCTAGCCAAGCTTCTTTGGAGCGAGGCAGGGACGAGCGTGCTCATAGCACGGGTGCTTCTATGAGTGCTATGTTTGCTGTCCTGAGGATGCATTATTCCACTAGGGATGGTTGGATGAAGTGCGTTGAAGCCCTGCATGATGCTGTGGAGAAGAAGTTAGAAGCTGAAGAGTGGGCACGTATGGCTCGTCGTAGCTCAGATGACTTGGTGGTAGCTCTCACTGCCTGTCGCAATGAGTTGTTACGATGCACTGGCGCCTTGTTGGCAGCTGATCGCCGTGTCGAGGTGCTTGAGAGGGAGAATGCAGATCTTCGCCGCCAGCTTGACAATCGCAATATGAGTTTGACACGTCAGCGCACTGAGTTTCTGCAGGAGTTGCGTGCTAGTCAGCAGCAGGTTTGGGAGTTGCAGCAGGATGTTCATCGTCTGAACAACCGTGCTGATCCGTTTCATCCTCCGGGTGCAGCGGAGTTTGCTCCTGAGATCTTCATTGCAGCTGATGATGGTGAAGCAAGTGAGGAAGAAGAGGAAGAAGACCCCGAGGAGATCGTGCCTATTGACGAGAGTGATGACCATGGTGGGAACGTGTCCGGCGTGGACAGTGACCACGATGACTAGGCTTTTTCTAGTGATCTTGCCATGATCGGCACCCTTTTGTATTGGGAAAACCTTTAATGTCATGTAATGGGTAGAACCTGAATTGTAATGAGAGAACCCTGTGTGTTCAGGGCTGGAACCATCAAACTTTTAATTAAGTAATGGTAACTTATGCAGCTTGGAAACCCTTTTTGGTTGCGCCTTGTTATTGTGCGGTTGTGTGATGATTATTGAATTATTGTGCCGTTTGTTGGTTATCAAAAATGATCATTGATATCTTTTGGGCATAATCTTTCGGTTATCTTTGGCATAACTGACACTTAACAATGGTTGTTGTGTGTTGCTACAGATGGCACCTCATACCCGTCGTCATGGGTCAACCAGTGGTGGTGGGAACGAACATGAAGATGAGGAGTTGCCGCCTCCTCCACCGCGTACCCAGGAACAAATGTTTGCTCAGTTCTTGGACACCCAGCAAGCGATTTTGCAGCAGATGGTTGCTGGTAACAACCACAATCGCGATCGAGGTGGACGCCGCGGAAACGATGAGGACCAATACAGTAACTATAAGGACTTCATGGACACTAAGCCTCCGGTATTCAAGTAGGCCGTAGAGCCGCTGGAAGCTGATGAGTGGTTAAACACTATTGAACAGTCATTCTCTGTGCTACGATTGACTGAAACCATGAAGGCTAGCTTTGCTGCTATGTTACTGCAAGGCCAAGCTGGAATATGGTGGGCCAATCGTAAGACCGCCTACCCTGTGGTCGCTGATATCACCTGGGAGCAGTTCACCAGGGATTTCAGGGGGCATTTCATTCCAGCAGGCTTGATCAAGATGAAGGTCAATGAATTCATGCAGCTTACTCAGGGTACCAAGACCCTCACTCAGTATCATCATGCCTTTAACAATCTGTCGAGGTATGCCCCATGGATGGTAGATACAGATGAAAATAAGATTGAAACCTTCAAGCGAGGTCATAGTACCAAGCTTATGAAGACTCTGGCGAACAACGCTCGTACAACTTTTAACGAGTTCATCAGTGAAGCTTATATCCAAGAGAAACAGAACAACTTGCACACTGCTTCCAAGGGAGGCAAGAGGCCATTTGAAGGAAGCTCTTCTCAGTCAAGGACTCCAGCAGCTAGTCGTGCGGTGGCAAATCACCCTGCTTACCGTCCGGCTGTTCCTGGAGCAAAATTCAGACCCCCTCCAAAGAAGCAGCCAGCGCCTCAGCGCTACAAGAAAGGTTTCACAGTGCCTTTGAACAAGAACAACGCTCCTCCAAGCAACGCCGTTCTAGTGAGGACCAACCAAGGTCTGGGGCCATGCTTTAACTGCGGTCAACAGGGGCACCTTGCTCGCTATTGCCCTCATCCAAAGCAGGCTCGAGTGCATCACACCACTATTGAAGAAATTCCAGAAGGTGAACCAGTCACCGCGGGTATGTTTTCTGTGAATCAGCATCCTGCTATTGTTTTGTTCGACTCTGGATCATCGCATTCTTTCATAAGTCAAGCATTTGCACAAAGGCATGCCTTTCAGATCGTTGATTTGGGCTGTAATTTCCGGATAACCTCAGCTGGGGCTGAAATATACACACGTGAGGGTATCAAGCAGGCGAGTATTGAGATTAATGATAGGAGTTTTATCAGTCATCTCATTGTGTTGCCTGGGCTAGGTCTGGATGTAATTCTAGGGGTTAGCTGGATGAACAAATGGGGTGCGGTATTGGACGTTGCTAACCGAACTTTGACATTGAAGGCGCCCCAGGGTGGGGGTACCTTTCAAGTTTCCTTACCTCGAAGAGGGGATCTTTTTAATCTCTCTTTCGCAGTTGAGGGCAAGACCGTCCAAGGTATTCCGGTAGTGTGTGAGTTTCCTGATGTCTTTCCTGATGATCTACCTGGACTTCCTCCTGATCGAGATGTGGAGTTTGCAATAGAACTTATTCCCGGTACGGCGCCTATTTCTCGAAGGCCATATAGAATGCCTCCTCATGAATTAGCTGAACTCAAGAAACAACTCCAGGAGTTATTGGACAAAGGGTTCATTCGCCCTAGTTCTTCTCCGTGGGGCTGTCCTGCAATCTTTGTCAAGAAGAAGGATGAAACTTTACGTATGTGTGTGGACTATAGGCCACTAAATGCTGTGACAATTAAGAACAAGTATCCTCTACCTCGTATTGATATCTTGTTTGATCAATTGTCCAAGGCCAAGGTTTTCTCCAAAATTGATCTGAGATCTGGGTATCACCAAATTAAGATCAGACCACAAGATATTCCCAAGACGGCTTTCTCCACTCGGTATGGCTTGTATGAGTATTTGGTTATGTCTTTTGGATTAACCAATGCTCCTGCACATTTCATGTATCTAATGAATTCGGTATTCATGCCTGAGTTGGATAAGTTCGTGGTAGTCTTTATTGACGATATTCTGGTGTACTCTGAGAGCATGGAGGATCATGCTGAACACTTGAGGATAGTCTTGACTAGACTCAGGGAGCATAAGCTGTATGCTAAGTTCAGCAAGTGTGAGTTTTGGTTGACTAAGGTACCTTTTCTGGGCCATATCTTATCTGCTGAAGGTATTTCTGTAGATCCGTCAAAAGTTCAGTAGGTGTTGGATTGGCAGTCACCAACAAATGTGTCTGAGGTTCGTAGCTTTCTGGGATTAGCTGGGTATTATCGCCACTTTATTCAGGATTTCTCTAAAATAGCTAAACCTATGACCAAGCTATTGCACAAAGATACCAAGTTTGTGTGGAGTGAGGAGTGTGAAACAGCTTTTCGCACCTTGCAAACGTTGTTGACCACTGCTCCAGTTCTTGCACAACCTGATATTGAAAGGCCTTTTGATGTGTACTGCGATGCTTGTGGCACTGGGTTAGGATGTGTTCTCATGCAAGAAGGCCGAGTCATTGCTTATGCCTCGCGTCAACTGAGAAAACATGAGCAAAACTATCCTACTCATGATTTGGAACTTGCCGCTGTAGTTCATGCATTGAAGATTTGGCGCCACTATTTGATGGGTCACAAATGTCATATCTATTCCGATCACAAGAGTCTCAAGTACATTTTCACTCAGCCTGAGTTGAACATGAGGCAAAGAAGGTGGTTGAAGTTGATCAAAGACTATGATCTAGAAGTACACTATCATCCGGGCAAGGCCAATGTCGTAGCCGATGCCTTGAGCCGAAAGTCTCATTGCAATGTATTGCAGCCTTTGCTAGCAGACGGGTTCAATCTTGTGCATCCAGTGGTGTTGAATAATATTACTCTCAGTTGTACTTTGGAAAGCAAGATTATTGAAGGTCAGAAAACAGATCCCGGCATATATCATATCAAGAGGAAGATGAAAGAACAAGAAATGCTTCATTTCCGAGTAGATGAAAAAGGTATATTGTGGTTCAAGGATCGATTGGTAGTACCGAAAGACCGTGAGTTGAGGAATCAGATTATGGACGAGGCTCATTTGTCTAAGTTGTCTATCCATCCTGGTAGTAGTAAGATGTATCAAGACTTGAAACCTAGGTTCTGGTGGACCAAAATGAAGAAGGAAATTGCAGCCTATGTGGCCAGGTGTGATACCTGTTGTCGCGTGAAGGATATTCATCTTAAGCCAGCAGGCCTATTGCAACCCTTACCAGTTCCAGGTTGGAAATGGGATGAGATAACCATGGATTTCATATCTGGGTTACCTCTAACGCAAAAAGGCCACGATTCTATTTGGGTGATCGTAGATCGATTGACTAAGATTGCACATTTCTTACCAGTTCGAACTACAGATCGTCCTCATCAGTTGGCACAGCTCTACTTTGCTCAGATACTTCGGTTACATGGTGTGCCGAGGACGATAGTTTCCGACAGAGGCCCGCAATTTATTGCACGCTTCTGGGAGCATCTACACAAGTGTTTGGGAACCAATTTGGTTCGCAGCTCAGCTTACCATCCTCAAACTTCTGGTCAGACTGAAAGGGTAAATCAAATTCTTGAAGATATGTTGAGAGCTTGTGTTCTATCGTCTAAAGGTTCGTGGGAAGAATGGTTGCCTTTGGCCGAGTTCTCATACAACAATAGCTATCAAGAGAGTATTCAAATGGCTCCTTTTGAAGCTTTGTATGGGCGCAAATGTAGAACTCCTCTCAATTGGGTTGAATCAGGCGAAAGGAGATATTACGGGATTGACTTTGTGAAAGAGGCCGAAGAGAGAGTGCATACCATTCAAACACATCTCAAAGCCGCTCAGACTCGTCAAAAGAGCTATGCGGACAAGCGAAGAAGGCCATTGGAATTTGAAGTGGGTGACTATGTATACTTGAAAGTGTCACCTATGAAAGGCGTGCAACGCTTCGGAGTGAAACGAAAGTTAGCTCCAAGGTTTGTAGGTCCTTTCAAATTCTGGAAAGAAGTGGGAAGGTAGCATACAAGTTACGGTTGCCACCACACACGTCCACTATCTTCATTGTGTTTCATGTATCTCAACTCAAGAAATGTTTACGAGTACCGGAAGAGCAAGTGGATTTTGGTGATATCAAGTTGAAATCAGATTTGACCTATGAAGAAAAGCCTATTGAAGTAATAGATTACAAAGAAAGAATCACCCGTAGCCGAGTGATCAAGTTCTATAAGGTGGTGTGGAACAACCAAAGTTATTGGGATGCGACTTGGGAGCGAGAAGATTACCTCAAGGAAGTCTATCCGTCTTTCTTTAAACAATGATAATTAACTCTAATCTCGGGGACGAGATTCTTTTAAGGGGGGAGGGCTGTAACACCCTAGTGTTAGTTACTATTTTCACACTTGCATTTGCATGTCATCAAGCATAGATCATGTCATTTCATGCATTATTATCATTGCATTTGATTTGATTCCCTTTTATCGCTATATGTTTGTTTATATGTCCATATTATGCAAAATGTGTTGACATGCAAATGTGATGCTTGTTTATGGTTCTAAATGCTTTATACATGTTTAGGATAACATTTGGAACAATGTTCATGTTGGTGAAATCCCCAAAATACCCCTCTAGCTCATAGTTGACTAGAGAGCCCTTTAAAAGCTATTCTGTTTGACCAAACAAGAAGGGCATTTTAGAGATTCTGCATGTCAGTGCACCCTTAATCAAAGTTGTGTAGAATTTTATAAGCAACAAACTTTATTTTTGGGTCAACTCATGAAAATGAGTGGAAGAAGGTCAAAAGGTTGAATTAGTGCAGATTTGGAGCTGTTTTGAAAGTTTTCAAATTTTCCTAAGTCTAAACCGGTTTTCAGTTTCGGTGTACCCCTGTTCATCGACTTGTATCTCTCAATCCAGGCCGAACTAGAGTAAAGTGCCTTAATATGAAATGATCTACTCGTATAGCTCTTCAACCTATATTAGTGAAGTTTTCGCTGAAACGCTCTGGATCGCGAGTTATAGATCGATGAAAATCGAGTTTCAGTCGGGTCCGCGGAAACTGAATCGGAGCCGATTCAGTTCGACCCTCGGGCGAATCGCGCGACCGCGTCAGGCCTCGGCCGCCAGATGGCGCCGTACGCCGTCGTTGCTGCCGCGCGGTCGGCTTACAAAGGGGAACACGCAATCCTGTCTCCCGCACGCTCGCCCTCACTCTCCCCACGCTCTCTCGCCCTCTGCTCGCTCGCTGCTCTCCTCTTTCCCCTCCGCCGTCGCCATTTCCGCCGTCGACATTTCCGCCGCACCACCGCCGCGGTGAAATCCGCCGCCACCGAGCCGTCTCCGACCGCTCCACCCTCGGCGCAGCTGCGGCTTGCTCTGCTCTTCGTTTCCGACCCGTTGCCGACCTCAGCCGACCTAAGGTACAGCTCCAGCAAGCTTTCCGCCGTCCGCCATTGCCGGAGCGCCGCCGAGCTCTCGGGTCGCCGCGACGAGGGCGATGCCGGGGTCGGCTTCCCTCTCTTTTGCTCGTCTAAGAGTCCCCGTTAGCCGTAGATCCTTTCCACACCGTCGGTTAGGTCTATCTCGCCGTAGTTTCGCCGGAACCCGAGTTCGCCGTGAAACCGCTCGCCACCGTGCCGCCATGCGAGCGCGGTCAGTGAGTTTCCGTGCGCAATAGTTCGATTAGTCGTGCGCACAGGTCCGCTAGGGTTGCAGGAACACGGAACGAGGCCGAGCCGCGCGAGCAACGGCCGGAATCGGCCGGCGCAAGTTCGCCGGACCACCGCCGTCCGCCATTGCCGCCGTCGAGCTCGCTCCGGTGGAGTACGACCCTCGGCAGTTGGTCCATCGGATTCGTCTCGTTGCCACGAGTCGGAAGGTAGCCTCGGCGTCGCCGGAGACCTCGCCGTCGGCGAGCTCTCGCCGGTCAGCGCCGGCGGCTCTGTTTCCTCTCTCTGACGCGTGGGGTCGGGTCGATCCCGGGGCCCGCGAGTCAGCCGTTCGGGTGCGCCTCTGGTTCACTGAGCCGGGTGCACGTAGCAGTTCTATCGGGTTTAGGTTTTTGATTTATAAAATGAATTTCCAGAAAATGTGTAAAACCTTCCAAAATTCATATCTGGAGATAGAAATGTCCAATTGGGGTGAACCAAATTTTGTTGTGTTTGTATTTCTGAGTTCTATCAAGGAAAAATATAAAATGTACTTTTTGAATACTTTTTATGTGCAGTTATAATTAAATTGTTAATTGCTTGTAAACTTGATAAATGCATAAGTAATTGTAGGAATGTGCTAAAAATGTGATTTCACTTGCATTCATCTTGTTTAAGGAAGTAGAATCTATGAAAAATATGTTTGCTGGTGTTTCACTGTTATTTATATGATGTCTAGTATAATATGCATTTTATGCTTTAATCTTGCAAAAATCACCATGCTTAATGTGTTAAGGTTATGGACATGAACATTTTTCCTGGGCTATGTTATGTTGGAAAGAAGCTAAGAAAATTAGGAAATCTGTTGTTTGATACTTTTCACTGTGTTAAGTATTTTCCATTGCTTAAAAGGCTGGTTGCTTGTTATTTTTGTGTAGACTGTTATACTTGTCCAAATGACTTGAAATTTTGTCAGTAGGCTAATCTAGATGTGTAATAGCTACTGTAATTTCTATGGATTTTTCTGGTCACAGTAAGCAGTAGGTCCAGTTATAGGCTAGGGTTTATTTAATTGTTTCTAAGCAAATATCTTTTGGTTGTGGTAGGTTAGTTGATGCATGTTAATTATTAAGTGCAGGTTGTAGACCTCTCACCCGGGACGAGAAATTGTTCTATGCTTTGCTTAAGAAGGGTGAGTATGAGTTGGTTGTCTAGGAAAGAAATAAATGAGTGTGGATTGTTAAACTGATTGCATATCATGGGTTAATTCGTGCATCTCTATCTTGCATTTCATGTGCATTCTCAGTTCTCATATATGCATATCATGCATACAGGATCGCCGGGAGGCGTGACGCTGCTGCAGTTCGATCCACCGGAGGAGGGAGTTCCGCCGGAGATTGAAGTGCCAGCGGTTCCCGAAGGACAAGAAGAAGAGGCTGAACTTCCGGAGTGCCCGGATCACCAACCCGCTAACTTTGTGAAAGGCAAGCCCCGGAGCATTCCTAAGTCTCCACCTACTCTTTTTACAAATACACTGGTCTTTATTAAATCGTATGATTGTGCACTTAAGTATAGGAGTTGATATGATACCGTTGCAGCATTTATTCCTTGTCCACTTATACTTGATCCTGAAGTTATTACTAGACAAGGGGATGGGTTCGATCCTATGCTTAGCCATGCTTAGACCGGTAGAAGTCGAGGGATTTCCTGTCCTTCGCGAGCATAGGTGGTTACTAATGATGATGGGGTTGGATTCCACATGATGGACTATATGTGCCACCATGCCACAGTGTCTAATGAGAGAATCAAGGCTAGGTAGCGGGGAGCCGCATGACATGGTTGAGGTCATGCCGTCTTCGGTGCTGCTTGCGGCCGACTAGGACTGAGGCCACCAGACATCAGTTGAGATTGAAAGACGTCGTCACATAGCTGGCCAGATAAGTCGTTCTGACCGCGAAGCCGAGTATTTCTTTCTGAGCCGGGAATTGGGCGTGATAAGGCAGACATATTCTGGAGGTAGGAAGGATGTGCGGAGACACCATCTTACCAAGGGCAAGTCAGGGACCTGATGCATCCTGGAAGTGGGTTTGTCTCTGAGAATATGGACCCCTCCAAGCCCGCGATACATATTATGTCTCAGAAAGATTTAACGGTGGCCCAAGAAGCCAGTGGCTCGGCTGACAGGGTTTGTGATTGGCATATTTGCCAGCTGGTACAATCGATTCGAATCGCCATCTCTCCTGGTTAGTGAGAAACTGAACTGATCTTCTGGTGAGGTAGAGGCTAATAACTTGAACATAATGATTATGGTGAGGTGAGGTTGATACTTGTGGATATCGGAAATCATATGGTTTTATTGATTGCTACAATATTCAGTGAATGCTTAGTATAGTGGCTAATCCTAGTAAATAGTTTAACTGAAATCGAAGCTTATCACAATTAAAATGAATAAGTTGAGGTTCTACTGTAGTAATGCTTTTGATGCAAAATGATGCTACCCTCTGAGCTCCACCAAACAAGCCTTGCATATCCTTGAGAGTCTTTTTATTTACTCCCTGTCGGGTAAGTCTAGCTGAGTACAATTGAGTACTCAGGGTTTTATTCCCATTGTTGCAGATGGTGTAGTTTTCTACGCGTATTGCAGGAACTGCTTCACCCCCGCGGGCGAAGAAGACTAGACCCGAGGGCAGGGTCATTATCTATCTTTAGTTGTTGTAAGAATGCTGTGACAGGGTCATGTGATGGTACTCGTATTTGAACTCTGTGGTGTAAAACTATGTTGACTTCCGCTACTACCCTATTTGTGTAAAAGACTATGTTGTACTCTGATGTTTAAATTCGGTTGCGAACTTATGTGTCATGTGATCGGGTATTGCTGAATGAATGATCCTTGGGGTATGAAACGTTTGAAATCCTTCAAGATTTCCGGACTACCGGGTTTATATTGGCTCAAGTGCGACTGGATTGCGGCTAAAATGCGATCGTTGTACTTGTGCTCGTATAAATTGGTCGGTTCTGTGACAGCTCCTACCCTCTTCGCCTCTGACGAGCTCCCGCGCGCCCATGGCGGACGCAGCGGCATGGTAGTACTGTTCCGGCCATTAGGGTGCGGTAGAGTTAAAGGAAAAGGGTCGGGGAGGGTCAGGAGCTCACCACGGTCCTAGACCGGTAGGCGGTTGGAGTAGAGGTGGCGCGGAACAACGAGCTTGACACCGAGCAGTCCCACGGCGGCGTTCACCGACATCACCCTCCCCGTTCCGGCAGACCTAGGGCATGAGACGGTGAACCACCGCATGTATGAACATCACGACAAGCCAGGGAGCCTAAAACACCATAGCATAAGGAGAGAAGCTCACCGAGACAAGCTAGACACGGTGAGGTGACATGCGGCGGCGCTCCGACCGGACACGAGGACGACGACAGGCGTTCCCGGACCAGCAGGGCACGAACCTTTGCACAAGTTGAGGCACTAGGTGCGCAAGGGAGTGGGAAGGTCAACTGCTTGGGCAATTTGGAGATGGTGGACGGGTGCTCGCCAATTCGGCCGAGGCAGTGGAGGTGGTCGCCGGCGTGCAGACGGGAGAAAGGGAGGCAGGGAGGCGACCGGGGGCTTTTAAGGTAGCTTTGGGATGGGGCAGAGGCGATTCAGGGCGGCTCGGGGTCCCCTACTAGCACGGCTACAACGGGAGGCACACGGCCGGCCGGCGGGCGGCGCCGCGCGCGCTCGGCGCGGGCGGCTGCCGGCGCTGTGGCCGAATAGGGGAGGGGGCGAGTTACTGTAGCCACTTAAATGCCCTCTAATCGGTTTTTGATCAATTCACCCAATTTCTGTGCACTAACTCAAAAAAGTGTAAATACAAAAGTTGTGGAATTCAAAATTCTGAACAACTTTGATTTAAGAACTGAATTCAAAATCTGCACCGTTTTGAAACTATTCAAAAAGGGGTAAATGTACTTTTTGAATTTCATTTTCAATTTGATTAACTTCTCAAAAATCTACTCAACAACTTGAAATTCTATAAAAACAAAAGTTGTTCTAATTGTTGGACTCTACCACTTTCATTAAGGAAGTTTGGTTAGATTCTTGATAGTTTTGAAATTAGCACTTCAAATTTGAATTTCAAGGTAATAATTAGGGTCTAATTTAAATTTCTATTTAAGAACTTCAAAAACACCCAAAATAGAAGTTGTACCATTTTAAAAGGTCGATAACTTTTATTAAGGGACCAACACCTAAATCCTCTTATTTTTTGAATTAGGGTTTTGGGGTCCAATTAGGGTTTAATTTAAATTTTCTTTCTGATTTTATTTTTGGTTTCCAATTAGGGATTCAATAGCACAATCAACATCATTCATAATTAAGTCACTCTAAGGTCCCTAAGCACAATCATATGCAGGTACTTAAAATAAACCTGATGACATGGCATTTTTAACTAACCGTAATACCCGGGGTACTACAGCCCTTCCCCCTTAAAGAAATCTCGTCCCGAGATTTGACACATGACTAAACCGTAGGACTAAGTCATAGAAAAGAAAATGTCTCAAGTAAACCTAGTCCAAACTTGACCATAACACAACCAGGGGAATTTACTTATTGCATAACCAGAAATTTTACATTTACAGAGTAGCAAAGAATTCGGGGAAGTTCTCGGCGAGGTAGTCCTCGGATTCCCAGGTGGCTTCGTCCTCCACGTGTTCACTCCATTGAATCTTGTACCATCTCGTGGTGGTTCTTCACGTGACGCGATACTTTCGATCCAGGACTCGAATTGGATACTCAGAGTATGTCAGATCGGGTTAGAGTTCTATTCCTTCAACATCAATGACTTGATCAGGCACTCGAAGACACTTTTTGAGTTGCGATACATGGAATATGTTGTGCACAACTGAGAGGTGATCTGACAATCTCAATTTATAGGCTACTTTTCCATGGCGTGCCATGATCTGAAATGGTCCGATGTATCGAGGGGCTAACTTGCTTTTGACTCCGAATCGACTAATTCCCTTCATTGGTGAGACCTTGAGATAGACATAATCTCCTGTCTTGAATACCAAGGGGCGACGTCTTTGATCGGCATAACTTTTCTGTCATGACTGTACAACCTTCAAATTATTTTGGATTTGCTTGACCTTTTCTTCAGTTTCTTCGACCAAGTCAACTCCAAAGAACCATCTTTCCCTAGGCTCAGACCAATTTAGGGGAGTCCGACACCTACGACCATACACAGCCTTGAACGGTGCCATTTTGATGCTCTCTTGATAACTGTTATTGTACGAGAATTCTGCTAGTGCCAAACATTCATCCCATGTATCAGTGTAATTGAGTGCACATGCCCTCAACAAGTCCTCCAACACTTGGTTGACTCTCTCAGTCTGTCCGTCAGTCTATGGATGATATGCAGTAGTATGCAAAAGTTTTGTTCCTAGTGACTTATGAAAAGCCCTCCAAAAATTCGAAATGAATTGAGAACCTCGATCTAAGACAATTGTCTTAGGCACGCCATGAAGCTTCATCAGATTTTGTATATACAGCTTTGCATAGTTTGCTGCAGTGTAGATAGTTTTGATGGGGATGAAATGAGCTTGCTTAGTGAGGCGATCGACAACAACCCAGATTGAATCAAAACCTCTTGATGTTTATGGCAAGCCTACGACGAAATCTATGCTAATATCTTCCCATTTCCATGCAGGAACAGGCAACGGTTGCAGTTCTCCTCCAGGCTTCATGTGGATAGCTTTTACTTTTTGACAAGTGTCACATCTTGCTACATATCGAGCAATCTCTATTTTCATCTTATTCCACCAGAATTTTTGCTTCAAATCCGGGTACATCTTGTTGCTTCCTGGGTGAATAGAGAATCTGGTCAAATGTGCTTCATCGAGGATCTTTTGACACAACTCAGGTACTTTTGGAACTACTAGACGATCCTTGAACCATACGACACCTTCGTCGTCAATCCTAAAACAATATGTCGTGCCGGCTTGGATTTTTTCCTTGATATGCTTGATGCCCTTGCTTCCTTTCTAAGCCGCAATGATCTCATCACGGATGGTGGTCTCAATGCTAATATGGTTTAAGCTGCCATGTTCAACCATTTCTATACCTAACTTCTCTAGCTCATAGCACAAGGAAAGACCTCAGGGCTTCACTGTCAGACAGTTGCAATGAATTTTCCGACTGAGTGCATTGGCAACCACGTTCGCCTTGCCAGGATGATAATGCACTTCGAGGTCATAATCCTTAATCAACTCAAGCCATCTCTGTTGCCTCATATTTAACTCTTCTTGAGTAAAGATATATTTTAGGCTCTTGTGATCAGTGTAAATATTGCAAGTACTGCCCAGCAAATAATGACGCCATATCTTCAATGCATGGACAACAACAGGCAGTTCTAGATCATGAGTAGAATAATTCTCTTCATGGCACTTAAGTTATCGTGAAGCATAAGCAATGACTCGGCCCTCTTGCATCAAGACGCAACCAAGACCGGTTCCAAAAGCGTCGCAATACACATCAAACGGCTTTTCAATGTCGGGCTGGGCTAGGACTGGTGCGGTGGTCAATAATTTCTTCAACGTCTGAAATGCTTTCTCACACTCCAGTGACCAGACAAACTTGACCAGATTCTTCAATAGGCTGGTAATGGGCTTGGATATTTTGGAGAAATCCGGAATAAAACGACGGAAGTATCTCGCCATTCCCATGAAGCTACAGACTTAATGTACTGTGGTTGGTGGCTTCCAATTCAAGATCTCCTCTACCTTGCTTGGGTCAACAGATACGCCTTCAGCCGATAGAATATGTCTGAGAAACGGAACTCTATCCAACTAAAATTCACACTTGCTGAACTTAGCATAGAGTTGATGTTCTCTCAAGCGGGTCAGGACAACACGTAGGTGGTTGGCATGTTCTTCAGGGGTTTTAGAATAAACAAGGATGTCATCGATGAACATGACTTCAAATTTGTCGAGCTCAGGCATGAAGACGTAGTTCATGAGGTACATGAAATAGGCAGGGGCATTGGTTAGACCGAAAGACATAACTAGATATTGGTATAGGCCATATCTGGTGGTGAAGGCTGTTTTTGGAATGTCTTCGGGACGAATTTTTATTTGGTGGTAGTCAGACCTAAGGTCAATTTTAGAAAATACCTCGGCACTAGCTAGCTGATCAAAGAGTAGGTCGATACGAGATAAAGGGTACTTGTTTTTAATGGTGACCTCGTTGAGTGGGCGGTAATCAACACAGAGTCGGAGGGATTTATCCTTCTTCACAAAAATAGCAGGGAAACCCCAAAGAGATGAACTAGGCCTGATGAAACCCTTATCCAACAGATCTTGTAGCTGAATCTTAAGCTCCGCCAGTTCCTTGGGAGGCATCCTATAGGCTCTATGAGAAATAGGTGTTGTTCCAGGTTTCAACTCAATGGCAAACTCTACATCACAGTCAGGAGGTAAACCAGGCAAATCGTTAGGGAACACATCCGGAAATTCACAAACTACCGGAATATTTTGCACATCTTTAACTGCGGTTGCACATACCCTACCAACTGCTCTTTGAGGTATTGGAAGTTGGATGAGGAGTTGGTTTTGACTATTAGGCAAGTTTACCCTGATGGTTCTATTCAGCACATCAATGAGAGCCTTATGCTGATACATCCAATTCATGCCTAATATCACATCTATATCCTGATCCTTCAGCACTATCATTGAGGTCAGGAATATATGCCCACCAAGTTCTATGGGCACCCGATGTACTACTTTATTAGTACTAATACGCCCCCCGGGCGACTGTATAAGGAAATTTTCCTCTATCTACCCAATTGAAATTTCATGCTTGACGACAAATGTACGATTGATGAGTGAATGCGATGCACCAGAATCGAAAAGCATGATAGCAGGATGACTTGCGACAGGGAACCTACCTAGCATGACGGGTTCACCCTCAGGAATGTCACCAACTTGTGTGTAGTAGACCTGACCTGCTTTCCTCACAACTTTTCCCTTCTGGGCCTGCTGCTGGTGGCCACGGTGCTGAGTCTACTGCTGCTGTCCACCAGGAGCCTTCTGCGCATTCTGATTGTAATGCTTGGGGAATGGGCAATTGCGGGACCATTGTCCTATCTTGCCACAATTGTAGCACGGTTGGTTGTAGGTTGACTAAGGAGTGGTGACACGAATGCTAGGGGCATTCGGCTGGGTGGTGCTTTGTTGGTTAGAGGTGTGGGAGGTAGCAGCAGTTCGAACTACGACCTGCTGATAGGGATACTGCAGACGAGAGTGGTGAGTAGGGTGGTAGATGATTTTCTGGCACTTCTGATTGCCAGAAGACCTAGCTGATCCAAACTTCTTCTTTTTCTTATCTTCTTGATGCCTACGGTCACTTTCTTCAAAAGCTATCGCAGTGTTGACTGCTTCATGATAAGTGCAGTGGAGGTTGTTGGACAAGCTTCTTTGAATCTTGTAGTTCAGGCCTCCAACAAAGCAGTCCTTCTTCTTTTGGTCGGTGTTGGTATGCTCAGGGGCATACTGCGACAGGTGGTTGAACTGGCTGACGTACTGCATGACAGTAGATTCTCTCTGCTACAGAGCTAAGAATTGATCCAACTTCATCTTCATCACACCCGCAGCGATGTAATGTGCACAGAAAGCCTCACGGAACTCTGCCCAAGTAAGTTGGTGTCCATCAGGCTGGGCGTACAGGAGGTTTGCATACCAAGCGCTCGTAGGGCCTCGGAGTTGCTGCGCTGCAAACAGTGGTTTCTGGATTTCAGTGCAATGAATCAAACCAAACTTCTGCTCCACGGTACGGAGCCAGTCATCCGCTTCCAGTGGCTCATTTGCTTTGGTAAACACCGGCTGACGGGTGTCCGTAAAGTCCACATACATTGTTTCCTCTTCATGGTGGCGGCCACGGCGCCCACCACGGTCATCTCGGTTCTGAGCAAGCAGCGCTGCGGCATTGGCTAAGGCTGAGATGGCATCTGCCAGGGTAGGCGGAATTGGCGGTGTCTCCGGAATAGCCCCATCCTCAGAAGTCCTAGCACTAGATGAGCGGGTGTTAACAGGCATCTGTGCATAAGCAAGCCAAACTCAAGTCTTAGATTACTTATCCAAAACTTAGTACAGTACACACCATAATATTACAATAATTAAGGTACACAACTGACACTTAACACAGTTCCCAAACCATAACTAGGGTTTCATGGCAACACCGACATTACAAACCCAAAAGAGTGTGATACACTGACACGCCTAGTCCTACTACTAGTCTAGTCGTCGTCACCCACGGTCCCGTCAGAGACGATACCGTCCTCATAAGCCTCCTCGATGTCCTCCTCGACATCCTCCTCGGCGTCCTCGTTGGCGTCCTCCTCGACGACCACCTAGAGAGGCTCAACCTCCTCGTCAACATCCTCTATGTCCTAATCCTCAGGACTAACAACAACTCTGTCCTCAGGGTCCTCAACACGTGGCTCCAAGATAGGGTTAAGCTCATTGTTGAGCCTATGCACCTCCTCGTGCAGTGCATCGTTGTAGTCCTCAACCTACTCCACGTAGATCTCAAGCTCGTGCAGTCTGTCCCTGGTGGTGTCCTCACGCGTCCAGGTCGCGTCCCTCTGCTCGATGAGATGTTCCACAGAAGTCCATAGCTGGTCGATCGTCGCCACGTCCTGGTAGTGCTCTCGACAAGCGGCGGCAAAGTCCTCAACCATCTTCCTCATCTCCTCCCTCATCCTGTCAATCTCCTCCTGCAACTCAGCGCGACTGCGACGGGGACGACTGCTGGAATCCTCCCCGTCTCGTGGCGCCAGCCGGTGACGCGGCACTCCCCTAGCACCCATCATCTTGCGAGCAGTCTGCTTGGTGCGTGTCATGCTGGAGAAGATAAGTTTGGATTAGTGAGAATATATTATAGGCTAGTAAGAATAGGTTTGATAGATCCTAACCCGTAAACAACTTTAAGGAGAAAGTTAATTAACATGTGAATCCATCATGATGCATGAATCGTACTTACGAATTTTAAATCAATATAAGATAAATAAATGCATAAATAATTTTTAACATAGGGTTAATAATAGTGCTATTCCACTGGCTACCATAACTATATTATGGAATAAGACAAGAGCAAGCAATTTGGACCAAAATAGTAATTTAAATTTTATGATCCAAAATATTTTGAAGTTTTGCAAAGTAATACCATAATGATTTAGCAATGGAACGCTCTGATACCAGCTGTAACAGAACCGCCTAAATCACCTGGCCCACAGGCACCTATCATTGTCACTAATGACCTCTGACAGCCGGACCCGTGTCCCAAATGATCTAGAGGGTCCTGCCGGGCTACATCAGCACCCGTTTTTCTCCGACAGGATCCCATTGCGAAGCCATTACAGAATTACAACATTTCATAATAAATTACATCCGAGTAAAAGCACGGAAAGATTATAAAGTACTTAGATTATAAACCATTCTTCCAAATATAATTTAGGTGCAGTTATTACAAACCATAATTAAAAGTCGGTAGTAGTGGAATAACGATACAACATATTTAGACACTTAATAACAAGGACCCTGCCCACGGGTCCAACCTTACTCTTCCTCACTTCCCTCTTGGACAACTGTCACACAGCAGCGGGTGGGACAAACCTCCGACTGTTGGATTCCTGCAACATGGGGTTAACAAACTCTGAGTACTGGGGTACTCCGCAAGACTTACCAGACTAAAGAAAAAAAGGAATGAGACTCAGCAATGCAGGCTAAGGGGAGTCAAGGTAAGTCTTGAGAAAGAGTCAAAGAGTTTTACAGAAAAGCATTACTATCCTATTTCAATATTTTAACTTAATCTTATTTTAATCATAATCCATAATTCCAAATTCATTCTCAAATATTATCATACTTTCAAATTCTTAATTATTCTCGAAACACCTATTTCCGAACCACTTTTCAATTGTAGGTCAAAGGATCAAGTCTCCATATCCAAGGAGCAACGATGATTCGAATCGATTAGTACCCAGTCGGGGATCCCTATCCACACTGCATATGTAGCACCTAAGCTTGCATATGCCAACCCCGTCTACCACGGCTTTTCCAAAACCTGAACCGGTCCTGCGTCACCCGAGAACACAGTACTCCTCTCCTCTCCAGGCACGCCGGCCACGAGGGTACACGATGCTCTCGCCATCTCTCCACTCCTAGTGCATGGTTGTTGGTTCAAGTAGTAGAAACACCAGAGTCAGGGCTTCCCGTAGTATGTGGCTAGTTGCAAAGTCTCGATCACAGCAGGCCTACAATGAACGGTCCCTAATTCTTTTTCTGCTGGCCACATTGCATTGGGAATCTAACCCAAATACAAGTGTCCCAACGGTTTTCAAATCCCTTTCCCGCCGATGGTCAAGCATTGGGACCCTAACCCAAATTCACAACCAACGAACGGAAAATCCCTTTTCGTCGGTGACGATGCATTGGGGCTGCTACTCAAGTGCACAATTCCCGAACGAACTCATATCCCTTTTCTTTCTCATGATTCATTAATATCATATCCCCATAAGTCAAAAATAGCCTTTTTATGCAAATCTAAATTGATTAAGAAGGGCTAAAAATTTTTCTAACATTTTCATTTTAAACAGGTTTCAAGGGTAATATATATCAAGGGAGCTAATGCAACAAGATAGGTGACAATCAACTCCGAGCAACCTAATGCAACAATTAACTTGAGTTATAAATATTTTATAAAACACAAGGCGGGGCTGAATGCACCGGGGCTTGCCTTGGATTGCGTAGAGCATCGGGTCGGGCTCGGTCCCGCAAATGTCGAATCCCTAGACGACCTCGGGAGTCACCTTCTCAGCAGTGGCCTTAACCATGATTTCCTCGTTGACGGACACTACACGTATGCAATGATGTATGCTTAACATGATGCAAATGATAATTAATACAAAACACAATAGTAAGCAATCCTAATCCTTGAGTACAACTTTCCTTCACGGTAAAGTTGCAAAACATTTCTCATAAAGTAAAATGGTGTTTTCGCATTTCATTTTTATTGACCATTTTAACAGTCATAGAAAGCCGCTGCACAGCTGTACTATTACAACCTAGTGACAATATTACTTTTGTCGAGGATCACCAAGGTGAAAGATCCATGAACCCAATCAATCCAAAAATCACACAAAACTACACGGATTATTTGTTTTTATCTATTTTATTATCCAATTAATCCAACATCTATTTAATAGATGATCAAACTGCTTCCATTTGAGCCCAAATTTAACCAACAGATAGATCTTACCCTACAACAGTGCCATATCAACTTTCATGATTTTTGGATTAACCTAGAAATTATTAAAATTACCCAAAATTTCATTTATTAATTAATATATTGATTTTTAGTTTCTGCAGAAGGGGTTTAAAACAGATATTTGATATTTTTGTAAAATATTACACACCACAGAGAACATCCACAAAATTTCTCATGCCTCTAGGTGCAATAAAAATATTACTACAAAAAGGTAAAAATCGAGCACTATTCATATTAAATTAAAATGGAAAAATCCCTTTTAATTCCTCGGGAAAAATAGAAAATGAAATCAACCCGAGGCGGCCCAGCTATCCCCAGGCCAGCCCACGCTGCCACCGGCGCGCAACCGGGCGCCCTTTCCCTCTCTCGGGGACGCAGACAGGCGGGACCCCCATGTCAGCTCCTCCTCTCTCCTCCAGCCGTGCGCCTGCGCGCGCACGTGGCTGCCCACCGGGAATCTCGCCGTCGGCGATCCCCGTAGCGAAACCAAGCACCACAACACAGAGCCTAGAGCCTAACGGACTCCCTCTCCTACTTAGCCCCTACCCTCTTCGCCTCCGACGAGCTCCCTCTCGCCCATGGCGGATGCGGTGGCACCATAGTACTGTTCCGGCCATTAGGGTGTGGCAGAGTTAAAGAAAAAGGGTCGGGGAGGGCCAGGAGCTCACCACGGTCCTAAACTGGTAGGCGGTTGGAGTAGAGGCGGCGCGGAACGACGAGCTTGACACCGAGCAGTCCCACGGCGGTGTTCACCGACGTCACCCTCCCTGTTCCGGCGGACCTAGGGCATGAGACGGCGAACCACCGCATGTATGAACATCACGACAAGCCAGGGAGTCTAAAACGCCATAGCATGAGAAGAGAAGCTCACCGAGACAAGCTAAACACGGTGAGGTGACCTGCGGCGGCGCTCCGACCGGACCCGAGGACGACGACGGGCGTTCCCGGACCAGCGGGACACGAACCTTTGCACAAGTTGAGGCACTAGGTGCGCAAGGGAGTGGGAAAGTCAGCTGCTTGGGCAATTTGGAGATGGTGTACGGGTGCTTGCCAATTCGGTCGAGGAAGTGGAGGAGGTCGCCGGCGTGCCGAGGGGAGAAGGGGAGGCAGGGAGGTCACCAGGGGCTTTTAAGGTGGCGTTGGGAGGGGGCAGAGGCGATTCGGGGCGGCTCGGGATCCCCTACTAGCACGGCTACGACGGGAGGCACACGGCCGACCGGCACGGGCGGCGCCGCGCGCGCTCGGCTCGGGCGGCTGCCGACGCTGTGGCCGAATAGGGGAGGGGGCAAGTTACTGTAGCCACTTAAATGCCCTCTAATCGGTTTTTGATCAATTCACCTAAATTTTGTGCACCAACTCGAAAAGGTGTAAATACAAAAGTTGTAGAATTCAAAATTCTGAACAACTTTGATTTAAGAACCGAATTCAAAATCTGCACCGTTTTGAAACTATTAAAAAAGTGGTAAATGTACTTTTTGAATTTCATTTGCAATTTGATTAAATTCTCAAAAATCTCCTCAACAACTTGAAATTCTGTAAAAACAAAAGTTGTTCTAATTGTTGGACTCTAGAACTTTCATTAAGGAAGTTTAGTTAGATTCTTGATAGTTTTGAAATTAATATTTCAAATTTGAATTTCAAGGTAATAATTAGGATCTAATTTAAATTTCTATTTAAGAACTTCAAAACACCCAAAATAGAAGTTGTGTCATTTTAAAAGATCTACAACTTTCATTAAGGGACCAACACCTAAATCCTCTTAGTGTTTGAATTAGGGTTTTGGGGTCCAATTAGGGCTTAATTTAAATTTTCTTTCAGATTTTATTTTTGATTTCCAATTAGGGATTCAATAGCACAATGTACATCATTCATAATTAAGTCACTCTAAGGTCCCTAAGCACAATCATATGCAGGTACGTAAAATAAACATGATGACATGGCATTTTTAATTAACCATAATACCCGGGGTATTACAGGTTGGCCAGTAGAAGCCTTGCCGGAAGACGTTGCCGACGAGGTCCTCGGCGTGGCGTGGTGATCGCAGGCTCCAGCGTGTATCTCCTCGATCAAGCGCTTACCTTGGCTGAAGGGGATGCAGCGCTGCAAGATGCCCGAGTGGCTGCGCCGATAGAGCTCACTGTTGGTATTTTTAACATCACTTCGCGTTAAGTTGTCATCCCTAACATGATGCCAAAACCATTGGTAAAATAATCTACACTTGCCACTTAAAAATATAACTATAGAATATATCCGCAAGCGCACAGGTAATTCTCCCATTGTAGCACTTCACCCGGTAAGTATTCCGAGTATCGTTGATTTTTTATGCTAAAAGGATAAATAGACATTCTACTCATTAGGATAATCTACTATAATGATTAAAAAGATAATTAATAATAAATGTGCAACCCTACGATAACCAATAACTCTAATGCTTTAGCGATAATAAGTCAATAATAATATGATAAATGATAACTGAGTAAATAAAGTAAATGGTATTCCAGAGATGAAATATAGAGACTCACTAATGTAGTAAGACAATCTCGAAATTCGGCTAAAGTAAAGGAAACCTATGTAATTACTAAATATAAAGTCTACAGCCTACGCTATATTACACATCTTCATGTATAGTATAATCAACTCTGAAAACATCATAAGGAGCATCAGCTAATGAGGATATTAAGACATAAGGGTCACCTCCTTCGCGACCACGCTCGGCTCATCCTACGTACGGGGGATGGACTATAGAGGAACCCACGCAGCTATCACCTACGTGGACTACCACACGACCAGGCACGTCAGGGTGCCTCCGTAGGTACATAATATATCTAGACACCACGTCTATATAATACATACCATCTAACTCACTCGAGTACTGAACTAGGCGCTTTATATGACAATAATCATCACCAATCACAACTATATCGAATATGCAACTAAAATAAACTAAGAACAGAATAAGTAGCAATATATTAAAATAGAGCAAGGTCATAATGAGATACAAGATAAAATTACCGATCCCCAGACGAATAGATCTGGAATCCTGAGCGTAGCGCCCAACTCTACTTGAACCTTGCTAGACGTCTAAACTAATGAACATGAAGAACTAGAGCTCTACTTCTAATCTCTAGAAACCCTAACTTCTATCTACTCTTGACAAATGAAGCAGGAGGAATGAATTGGTGCTCTGGGAGGGGGTCTGCCCCTTTATTTATAGCCCAGTGGGGTGAACGTGCGCCGTTGGATCAAACCGACTTAACATAGGGCTGAGATGACTCCTCGGAGGCGGCGGAAGAAGATTCCAGAAGACAGCGGTGAAACCCTAGGGGGGCGCCACTCGCCCTCATTGGCGAACACGCCCGTCAGGACCGAGGCCCTTTTGGACATGATTTTGGACAGTTCGTCGGCCTCTTCAATGTATCTGCGTGCAACATGATTGAGCTCGAGGCCATTGAACTTTTCCTCAAGTAGCCGCACTAATTTGCAGTAGGCAGCCATCTTGGGGTTGTGGCATGTTGACTCTTTCATCACCTAGTCCACGATGACTTGAGAGTCCCCCTCGGACCTCGAGGCATTTGATTCCCAGCTCAACGGTGATGTGGAGTCTATTAACGAGAGCCTCGTATTCAGCCACGTTGTTGGAGGCGGCAAATTGCAGCCACAGGAGATACTTGAGGTGGACCCCAAGGGGTGAGACAAAAACTATGCCCAGGCCGCCACTAGTCTTCATCATCGACCCATTAAAGTACATGACCCAGTACTCTTCTTGAGCAGGCACCGGTGGCAGCTGTGTCACATTCCACTCCGCCACAAAATCCGCCAACACTTGGGATTTGATCGCCTTGCGCGGCACATAGGTGATACCATCACCCATGAGCTCGATCGCCCACTTGGCGATTCCTCCCATCGTCTCCCGGTTCTGGATCACCTCCCCGAGGGGGAAGGACGATACCACAGTCACGGGGTGGGACTCGAAGTAGTGCCAGAGCTTGCGTCGAGTGAGGACGATCGCATACACCAGCTTTTGGATCTGGGGGTAGCGTGTCTTTGTTTCGGACAAGATCTCGCTGATGAAGTAGACCGTCCGCTGGACCAGCAGTGCGTGTCCTTCCTCCCATAGTTCGACAACGATTGCCGCACTGACCACCTGGTTAGTGGCGGCTACGTATAGCAGGAGGTCCTCTCCTTTGGTGGGCAGCACGAGAACTGGCGCTTCCGAAAGCAAAGTTTTAAGCCTGTTGTCGCACCCAGTTTTGCAAAGCAAAACCAAGTAGTCATATATGTGTGCCCAGGATGTCCAAAACACACATATAATACCAAATTGCATAATATCAAAGTAAAGTACTTTATTACATTGAATAATTCATTACATTATTGTCACATAGTCTTTGCCCAAAGGCAATTTATTACATAGCGGAAACTAGCCCGTGCTGCCACAGGGACTCTGACTGGTGAACATCAACTAGAAGTCTTGGACATCTTCTGGGAACTCCTCATAACCATCATCTGTTACCCATCCGGGATTTTCATTGAATTTACAACAAGTGTAAGAGCACCATGCTTAGCAAGTATAACAAAGGGGTTAATGAGGCTCAAAAGGCTTGACACGGTTAACTGCGGTTAGCAATTTTAAGTTGATCATATTGTATTTATCTTAATTCTACTTATAGTGAGTAAACCCATCCCAGTTGAATAATTATAATTGAATCACCATTTTATCACAACCAATCTTCAAGGTAACCCAGAGAAATTAATCATAAAGGATTCAGCTCGCTTGTGTCCGTGAGCACGGCTGATATATCAGATGAGAGAATTCTGCAGAATTTGTACAACTTTACCCGCCGAGTCGTGATTCCCATTTGTCAGGGGTCGCGAACCCCATTAGACCTCCTCTCTGGAAGAATGGCAGGGTTTCACTACGAAGCCTTTCACTAGGCACCCTAACAAGTCAGTGGCTGCGAGGTTTCAATGGCAAGTGTGCACAGACGTATCCTCCTCAAAAACCAAAACATGTGTAAAGTGGTCGTAGCACATTACACGAGGCAGGAACATCCATGACCCCACGAGGCAACCCTCTCTTGCGCCTTTCGGTAACCACTAACAAGCTAGAGACGCACTAGTTATATGATTAACACCAGAGCCATTTAGTCCTCAGGGTTGTACGAAACCTCCTGGGTGACCGCTTCAGGATTAAGCCCCTAATACCTTGTTGCTAAAAAGCATCATTTTATCATATTGCATAAGTCATTAGTCAAGTTAAATAATTAACTTTTGCTTTGCGCGGCAGCAACTATCCAGCATGCATACCATCCCATAGGTAACAAGGATATGTGGTACAAGAATAACTAGGTAAATCCCTATGGTTCATCAAATTAACACATGCATATATGAATGATTAATTGTTAATAGGTACAAGGAGCCTTTGTAACACTTTCCTTCATAGAGTTATTTCCCTGGTACTGCAAGTCAAAACCCTGATCCTCCACAAACTCAACTTGATCACCTTCTAATCGTATAGAAATTCACCAATCATGCATCCAATACAAGCCATTACAAGCAAACAAATGGATTTATATTAGAACAGTACACCAAACAATAGAAATAGAAGCTAAAAAGTTTATAAAACTATTCTACGCATTTCTACGAACACGTGAGCGCGAAAATCACTCAAATCGGATTTAAAATGTGAAAGTTATGCTAAAAATAAGGTGCAATGGCATTTTAGTGAATAAATCAAATTCAAATTTGAATTTAAATTGAATAAAATGAAATCCTCCTCTGTTATGGACGGCGAGTTCTATTTTTGAAAACTGCAGGGTTCAAAACGTAAGAAAAAGGACTAAAAATAAATTAATTTTGCACTGCTGCGGAGTACGGGTTTATTTCATAAAAATAGAGGGGCTTTTCTGCAAAAGAAACACAACCGGTCAGCTATTTGACCTCTGTTGACCCGCTGTGCTGACTGGGCACCACATGGCTAGTTCTAACTGGGCCGGTTCACCACGTGCGCGTGGACTGCGGCGGGGAGTGGACCGAGTCCACGGCCGCTCGGTGGACCGATTATACACTCCCAACCGGTAACTTCTAATCTTATCCCTCCATCCCTAATCGGACGGCCCAGAGGGACAGGGGAACATCCCCCACTGGCCCAGAGCCTGCCACGGTGGCGCCATCGCCGCCATTGACATGAGCTCGCCGGAGAAAAACCAATCCGGCGCTCCAGAGCCCGATTCGCAGCGCTAAGAGCACCTACGCGATGAGGGTGGCATAGCGAACCGGTGGGGCTAACTGAGATGACGAAAATGCACTGAGGGGGCGGTCCCTGCAGGTGGCGCACCATGGCTGGCTCTGCCGCCTCGCCGGCGAGATGCGAGATGGCGATCCTAGCCGCTAGGATCTAAACAGACTGAACCATCAAGACGATAATGGCAACACGAAACCACTGGGACTATCGTCATGGTCGGGGAGCTCATCGGATCAACGTCCCGCGGTGGCGCCATGGCCGGAGACCATGGGAGCTCGTGATTACGGTGATTTGGTGCGAGGAAAACGAAATTGATGGCACAGGGAGTGAGAGAAGTATACCGAGGGTTCGATTTTGGGGTTCACAGCGTCTGGCAGTGCTCCGAGGTGCCTGGGGGCGTGTGGCGGTGCTCTGCTAAGAGGAAAAACCGCCAGTGAGTATGAAGCCGGCAATACATGGATGGAATAGGACGCGGAGGGTACCTATGGCTTTGTTGAAGTACTGCAGAGCTCCGAGGGAACTCACTGACGACGATGGAAGCTCCAAGACAATGAATTGATGGTGGCAGTGGTGTGTGTGCGTTCACTGAGTTCAAAAGGGAGAAGGGAGGGGCTCAGTAGAGGGTTTTATAGGAGGGGCGAAGCAGTTAGAGAGGGTAGTTATAGCTCGGCTTCATTGCGTCTTGAAGACGAGGCTTGATGGCCGGCTTTACTCCGTGCTTTCAAGCGAGCAGTGATGGGGAGGGCATGAATGCCCTGCCGGTTCTTCCGGCTCAAGGAGGAAGATGCTAGGAGCCACTGACAGGTGGGCCCCGCTGTGCAGTGAGGCAAGAGAGGGAGTGCGGGATGGGGGAAGTGGGCTCGCCCACCTGGGTTGCGGAGCAGGCTGCTGGACTAGGCCGAGATGGCCCATGCTCACGCCAAGTGGGAAGAAGGGGAGAGCCGACTTGGGCTGGCTCGGGTGGGCTTAAAAGGCAGGAGAAGGGAGGGGAGCTCGGGCTGGCCCAACTGGAAAGAGCAGAGGGTGGGGGAGAGAGTTAGGCTGTGTTGGGTTATGGGCCAGAGCAGAGGGAGAGGGGAAAGAGATCAAAAACAAAGCCTTTTTATATAGCCCCTTTTTTTATTTTCTACAAATTCCAAAACTAAACAAATTCAAAAGAATTTTTGAAATCAAAGCCCACCAACTAGATTTACACTCAACCAAAAATTCATATGCTCCAGCATGAGTGCAACAAACATGTTTCTAAACCTCATACTTCATTTTATTTATTCAAAAATTATGATTTAGCCTATGTTTAAATGCAAAGAAAATTAAATAAATGCCCAATTTAATTCCTAAATTGAAAATGAATATTTAGGGTGTTACAAATCTACCCCCTTAAGATGAATCTCGTCCTCGAGATTAGAAAGATAAGGACAGATAAGGGCGAATCCTTCTTAACCAAACTCCAAAGGAGATGTGTGATTCAAATTCACTGTCCAATACCAGACATCTTATTAGAGAAAACTTTATCCCACATTTCCTCTTTTAGGTAATCCCTCCAATTGATTGACTGTATAATACTGTTTGGCAGACATAGAAGCTTCTACCTCAATTGTTTCCTCTGACGGTGTTACCAATTGTACTGACTTACTCTCACAGTTTATCACTGTCCTCATTTGAGTCATCCAATCCATGCCCAAAATTACGTCAATACTAGATGAATTCAGGACCACAAGATTAGCTATAAATTCTACCCCCCATAGAATGATGCTCACTAATGGACATCTAAGGGTGGCTTTCATTTCTGCTCCCGGTGAGCTAACTATCATGGGGTTTTTCATGACATTCAAAGGTATATCATGCTTCTTCACAAATGAATAGGATATAAAGGAATGTGATGCGTCAGAATCAAATAACACTGAAGCAGGATATGAGTTGACTAGAAACATACCAAGCATCACGTTTGGTGCTCCTTGTGCGGCCTCAGCAGTGACATGATTTACCTTGCCTCGGACAAAGTTTTGTTGCACCTTCGGGCCTTGCCCCTGATTGCCTTGAGCATTACGTGCCATCTCCTTAGGACATCTATTACCATAGTGTTGGCATTTCTTAACGTCATTACAAAAGATAGAGTAAAAGTCCATCCCCGGCAACGGCGCTAGAAATGCTTGTTGGCATTTCTTAACGTCATTACAAAAGATAGACTAAAAGTCCATCCCCGGCAACGGCGCCAGAAATGCTTGTTGGCGTTTCTTAGCATCACTACTAAAGATAGACTATGAGTCTGTCCTTAATAATAATAATAGAAACGTAAGTTGACATTCCCAACCACCATTACTTCAGAAAGATAACACTTGGCCCTTAATGGCGCGGGCCTAGGTAATGCAGTCTGGTAAGGATTGGCCTTCCTAACTGTCATTACTTACGATATGCAAAACTGTGACATGGCGCCGTGGGGTGCACAAGAATTACAATCCTTAAGTAATGGTACTTAGGTACACCAATCCATAGCTCAGTAAGAAGTAAGATTACTCTGCAAGCGCACATAACTATCATTGTAGCATTTCAACCTGTGAGTATTCAAGGGTGTCGTATTTATAATTTCCCGTAGGAGGGCAATATGCATCAAGCGTGGTGTAAACATGATCACTTATTGAGTGCAATGGTAGGCATAGAGTAAACAGAAATAAAACATGATTTCAAAATAGTAGACACACATCTGGGTCAACCTCAAGGATAAAAAGGAAAAATAAAGAATAAAAGAATATAACTAACTGAGCAGGCATTGGTCATATATAATTATGCAAAGAACTGCTAGCAACACATCTAATTAGCAAGTCTAGCATCAGGACTAAGTCTGGGGTGATAGGGAGATCCCCGCAGCTGGTCTGCCAGCCAATAGAGACTTTACAAACTCCTACTTCAATATCCGAACGTGGGGGAGTCCTAGGGATGGACAGGGCTGTCACCACCTGCCCACCTACCCCTCTGCCCGTGGGATACCAACATATTCGCCGATCTCCGCATACCTGAGCACCATGCTCACGTACTTGGAAACAACTCCTAACCTCCGCGGACCCCAACCCTTCGGATTGACAGGCTAGGTTAAGAGCAACCAAGGCGGCACGACGAACCATCGCCTCATTCCTAGTTCTTCCTCTATTCATACTAATTTGATGAACAATGAAGAACAATGATGGGCAAGCCAAGAACATGACACATAAACTATATTCTAGTCTATATATTATGCTCATAACAAGATCATAACTTTGCTCTAGTTCATATGCATGATCATATAAATAAGATAAGAACTTGCTCATGGAAGAAGACCGGATTGTATTCATACCAAGATGAACCTTTTCTTCCAAGGAGACAAGCTCTCCTTGATAGCTCTTGCCTTGCTCACAAACTACTAGTACTACTCTAAGGATACAAGTGAGAGGTGTGAGGTAGATGACTCCAAAATGATGTGTGTTGAATGGTGAAGGAGCACCATCTATTTATAGCTAGAGTAGGGTGGTTTGGCGTCTCTAAGTTTGGAAGGAGGTGAAACCGCCCTTGGAAAACCGCCTAGAGCACCGCCTCTGAAGACTGGGCCTGGGAGGCCTCACCAGGGGGGCGGCCGCACCTGGGGGCGGTCTGTCCCCTGAGTGGGCCCGCTGGCCACCGCCTTCTGGTGGTCGGTTGCTCTCTGGGCCTGGGCCTCTCCCGTGGTTACGGATGGATCCTATTCAGCTTTTGAGGTAGGCTTTCTTATTATTCTTGGTTTGCGCATTTGCTGAATAGTCTTTGGCTTTTGCGCTTTCTTCAAGATGTTTGTGCATTTCCACTTGTTACACCATTAAACCTGCAAAACATGAATACTAGGGGAACAAGTGGAACTTGTTAGTAGTAAAGGCATATGTGCTAGAATATGATTGTCTTTCTTCTTTTTAGTCTAAGTTGGCAGCATAGAAATGATCCATAAGGACTACCAACAAGACCCCCAAGCTTAACCTTTGCTCATCCCGAGCAAATAGTTAAGTATGGTTGTTGATCAGGAGTTGCTACGATGCTGATATAATTCATAAGTGCTATGCCTATAACAAAGTATTCATTCGTAATTTAAATAGGTTGGCATTGTATCCACTCTTTACCTTGATTTCTCGTGGGGCTTGTAGCTTCTCCAATTTTTTGAGCGGTTGCAAGATAGAATGGTTATAACAGATTCACTAATCATTCATTCTTTGATAGACCTTCTATCCGATGGTTTTATGAATTTTTGTAAGATAAAACAAGTTCCTCAAATGATTCTCTTAATCACTCAATGTGTATGATTACCTCACTAAAGGCATTGTAGTGTTGCCTTAAAATCCTACCACTAAGGCTGAGAGTGGAGTTTTTAGGTAGGTATGTGGGCATACTTACATCACCTGTGTTGCTGAGTCAAAGACCGGACCATAAGGAGATACAAGTCATGCACTTTGATTGAGATGTGCAAGTGTGTGGAATATAAGTATGGTGGAAACCTATCTCTAATTAAATTTTTTTGGCACTCTATGCATCATGACTCTCTTTTATTGGATGGAACAAAGTCTTTTGGGAGAGATATGGGCTATAGAAAGATCATCCTCTCTTTTTTTTGAACGGGTATTTGGATTTTCTTTCCCATTTGTTTTCTCATGCCCCTTGGCTCTTTTTTTTACATAGCCCATATCTTTTTATTGACGTATGGGAACTTATGGATGGAGAGATGTCATGATGGCGAATGCAAGGAGTGAAAATTTTGTATGAAGGGTGCGCGACTCTCAGGGTAAGAGTTGGCGTATATTTTTATTTTTGTGGATGGAAGGGTGCATGTTGTGCGCAACTCTTAGGGTGAGAGTTGGCTTTATTTGGTGGGTGTACGTGAATCTCAATCATGGGTGCATGACTATAATCTCACTAGGTCTCAGTTTTTTGACTCGACTTAAAGTTCCGTAAGCAGCATATGACTAAGGTTTTGCAAAAGTAGAGCATGTCATATGGCCTTGGTAGGTATTTCATAATCATTGGGGAACTTTTGATTTTTGAATTTTTGAAAAGAAAACTCCGGATGCCAACTTTCTCTTAGAACAAAGTCATAGCAAAGTCCATTTGTACCATCTCATATCTTGCAACAACTTAGAAAAGGATCTTGCAACTGCAACCCACAAGATTTCAAGTTCTCAGAATGAGACATTTTTAGCCAACAAACTTAAATCTTGAGGAATACTAAGTTATAACTTTAGGCACAAACGAATTATAGACAGAGCAACTATTCATCATTTCAACAGAAGAGAAACTAACATATATTAGCACATTCGGGAGTGGAATATTTTATTTTATTTATTATTATTATATATTTTTTATTTTTGATAAGGAAATAAAATTACAGAATTTAAAAGTGCGAGAAATAAAGTGCAAGAAATTTTAAAGATACATGTTACCTCTATGGGGTTTCCTCCCCCAAGCTAGTTCAAGGCCTAGGTCCCGGGAATTGTCCCATAGACCAAAGGTAGGCCATCTGTGCCTCGTGCCGCTGCCGGTTCACATCTTCGAGGTCCACGAAGTGCTGCTGGTACTGCTCATGCCATTGAGTGGCAGTTTGGATGTGAGCGTTGAGCATACCTTGGATCTGCCTGTTTTGCAGCTCTAGTCCTCCCATGCGTGTGTTGAGAATCTCTAGTGTGACCGCTGTGGGTGAAGTGGAGGTGGCATGCCTTCAGAATCTGAGAAATGCACATGCTCTTGCTGCCTTGATCCTGCTGCCTCGTGTGAGTGTTGCCACCTTGACCCTCCAGCCCCGTGAGGGTGAGGAATGTGTCCCATACCATATCCATACCCAGGGGTGAACCCGGGTGTAGACATGACAGGGGACCATCCTATCCCTGGTGTCATGGTGGGCATGGCCGGTGGTGTAGGCTGTACGGATGGTGCAGACTCCTCCTGTACTCCTCTCCTTCGTGATCTCCTGCGGGAAACAGAACTCCTACGTGCTTCTTCCTTCTCAACAAGGTCGAAGGTGAGAGATGGGGATGTATATAAAGCGAGATCCGGGTTAGGTAACGGTATCTCGTTTATATATCCCAGAAAATAAAATACCAAATTATGTCCCGATTCGTCACGTTTTAAAGTATGGGCTTGCACGAAATAAAACTCATTGAGCATAATGCGAGGAGTGGAGAAATAAACAATAGTATTAGCACCATGAGGATCAATACTAGCGGCAAGATGAGTAATGAGTGAAGTGCACATGATAGGTGTAGAAGTTTTCAAAGAGTTCAACCAGTGCTTAACAATATCATAGACAGGAGCGACTTTAATCTTTTTAAGCACGGCATAAAGCAACTTCAACTCAATATCATAAGCATGATGCGTGCCTTCTCTAGGAAAGAAGGAATTAGCAATCCACTTAAGCATAAACCTTAAAGTAGGATGATGGATGTTGTTGATATTAGGTTGGAATTTTCCAGTCATATTTTGTCCAGTTATCAAGTGCCAAAAAGTATGACGATGATAACCCGAGAGAGAAGAACCCAAGTCAACAGAGCATCGCTCATGAAAGCCTAAGTGGTCAGCAAAATCCTTCCAATAAAGACTATGCTCTTTTCCAAAGCAGCAGAAAGTAATACCATAATCGACAATTTGTAGAGTGCCCAAGACTTGGATGGTCAAGAGACGAGATCCAAGTTCGTGTACAGGGGCAACTCGGCTCCAACCAACATTTTCGAAAATGGTATTAAATTCGACGTTCATACCTCTCTGCTGGAGAAAGTGTGGGTCGAAGGCCGGTGTATGCAGGAACTCGCATCCCTTGAGGAGGTTGTATGCTTGCATCTCCCGCTCGCTCTCCAGGTCGATGAAGGGGGAGTCGGTCTCGTCGATGGCGTGGCCTCGTGGCGCCTCCTCTTCTTCATGCTACGGGCTCTCCTCACTTGTGGGGGGGCATTGGCTAGACTCCCCACGAGAGCGACAGCCTTTCCGGAACATGCCGGAAATCCGACCTCGGATCCCACTCATGGTGAGTGAGCTAGCACGAGATCTTGCTTTGTGGTGGAAAATGCAAGAGGTTCTTACAGAATTTTCTTGCACTTGAACTTTGTGGAAAGTATTTGGAGAGTGGTGGAGCAAGAGAGTGATGGAGGGAGTGAAAGAATATGAGTGTGAGAGGGGTGAGAAGCTCTACCCAAGATCCTGGTATTTATAGACTTGATCGCAGGCGGGGGAGTGCTCCTTGCAACGGATAGTAGCCGTTGGCAAAAGGCCGCGCCGCAGAGCTGTTGGGCGGGGGGCGGTCGCCCCTGGGACCGGCCGGTCCCCTGGCGGGGCCAGTTCTGTCCCGTCTTTTTACAGCTCCCTCTAATGGCTACCCCCAAGATGTAACCGGTTACGAATGACTCCCATTTGGAATTTTGCCCCAGATTTTAATTTTCTACAAATTTATTTAAAACTTTTTGGTTTTCAAAAATTAATAAAAAATAAGATTTAGATATAACAAATCTAAAATTTCAAAAAATGATTTTTATAAAATTTTTGGAGAAAAGTTTATTTTAGACTAGAAATAGAGTTTTATAAAACTAGAAAGAGAGAAACTCTTTTTAAATGTATGAAAATAATTTTATGAAACATATATAAATTATATAAGTATATATATATTTATATATATTTTTTTTCCAAAAGGATAAGATACAATACCTGAGTGGGGACACCTCCCCCAAGCTTGAAAGATGGTGTGGGACCCTTCAGATATTTATTTATTTTTAGATAACTGTCGATGACCTTCGGCAAGGACTCAACGTTTACAGTCCGTTGGCAAGACTCTTCTTCCTTTATTGCTCTGCAGCTGCATGAACAAACTCGGGAGAAGCCTCGGGTTGCCCTAGGATTTTTCCCGTATTGTTGACAGGGATAGAAGCAGCTATTTGAGCCATTTGGGTTTTTATCATTTTATTAAAACTTGCTTGATTTTGAATAGAGGAAGACAGAGTTTCACGCTTTGCATTTATATTTTCAAACATTTTATAGTTGAAGGACAGCTTTTGGTCAGATTTTCATTGATCTTAGCTTGTCCTAACACGAGGTCTTTTAAGGAAGGTTGATTTGAATTGTAATTTGAATTAAAATTATTACCTTGCGGGCGGTGTTGGTTGTTCCACCCGTTATTACCTTGCTGAGGTTGGCGAAACCCATTATTGACATATGAAGCTTCTTCTTGGGTTTCGGGGCAGTTGTTCCCCGAGTGGCCAACGTTCCCACAGACTTCACATGTCATGTGTGAGTCCATGGCCTGGACAGTACTCATGGTAGGGTTGGTGGTACGATCGTCCAGCTTCTGCATCAGCAAGTCTATTTTTGCGGCTAGCAAGTCCGTCTCCTTCACGGTATGTGTGCCTTTTTATGTTTTTCTTCCTTCTCCCCAACTCTGGTTGGCCACCATCTTCTCAATGAGTGTAGTTGCATCCGCGATGGTGAGAGAGAGGAATGCACCTCCAGCTGCGGCATCTACGTGCCCTTTTGACATGGCCGTGAGGCCTTCATAGAAGTTTTGGAGCACGAGCCAATCTTCCATTCCATGATGAGGACAGGCTCGGATGTATTCCTGAAGCCTTTCCCATGCTTCGGGGATGGACTCTAGCAAAGATTGCTGGAAGTTTGAAATCTTTCCCCTTAGAGCGCTGGTCTTGCTCATGGGGAAGAACTTAGCGAGGAACGCCGCGGAACATTTGTCCCATGTGTTAACGGCTTCCTTGTTTTGGTAGAACCATTGCTTCGCTTTCCCCGTGAGGGAGAAAGGAAACAAGCGGAGTCTGATGCTGTCCTGTGTGACATTCTTGATGACAATGGTGTCGCACATCTCAAGGAAGTGTTGCAGGTGAGCATTTGCGTCCTCACTTGGCAAGCCACAGAACTGACTCGCCTGCACCATTGAAATAAGGCCCGTACGGATCTCGAAATTTCCATCTCCAATGTTGACAGCGGGCCCAACGGGCACGTTGGCAACAACGGGAGTGGAGTAGTCATGGAGTGTCTTGGCCATAGCAGTAGTGGCGGATGGTGCGAGAGTGACCGGTTCGTCTACCAATGGGGTAGCAGAGGAAGAAGCGGTACGAGATATTTTCTTCCTTAGGAGTGCTTCCGGATTACTGGTGAAATTGTTCGGCAGAGCAAAACTGCTCATACACTATCATGTTTTCATTCCAATAAAAAGAGGAAGAAAACAGTGAAGTTAGCCTATTTAAACTACGTCTACCAATGCTTTATTATGCAATCGATGTTTATGCCAGCTTAAATGTTTTTGCCCTCCCCGGCAACGGCGCCAGAAATGCTTGTTGGCATTTCTTAACGTCATTACAAAAGATAGACTAAAAGTCCATCCCCGGCAATGGCGCCAGAAATGCTTCTTGGCATTTCTTAACGTCATTACAAAAGATAGACTAAAAGTCCATCCCCGGCAACGGCGCCAGAAATGCTTGTTGGCGTTTCTTAGCATCACCACTAAAGATAGACTATGAGTCTGTCCTAAATAATAATATTAGAAACGTAAGTTGACATTCCCAACCACCATTACTTCAGAAAGGTAACACTTGGCCCTTAATGGCGCCGGCCTAGGTAATGTAGTCTGGTAATAGCAGTTAGAAGTGCCGGATTGGCCTTCCTAACCGTCATTACTTACGATATGCAAAACTGTGACACGGCGCCGTGGGGTGCACAAGAATTACAATCCTTAAGTAATGGTACTTAGGTATGCCAATCGATAGCTCAGTAAGAAGTAAGATTACTCTGCAAGCGCACAGAACTATCATTGTAGCATTTCAACCCGTGAGTATTTAAGGGTGTCGTATTTATAATTTCCCGTAGGAGGGCAATATGCATCAAGCGTGGTGTAAACATGATCACTTATTGAGTGCATTGGTAGGCACAGAGTAAACAGGAATAAAACATGATTTTAAAATAGTGGACACACATCTGGGTCAACCTCAAGGATAAAATGGAAAAATAAATAATAAAAGAATATAACTAACTGAGCAGGCATTGGTCATATATAATTATACAAATAACTGCTAGCAACACATCTAATTAGCAAGTCTAGCATCAGGACTAAGTCTGGGGTGATAGGGAGATCCCCGCAGCTGGTCTGCCAGCCAATAGAGACTTTACAAACTCCTACTTCAATATCCGAACGTGGGGGAGTGCTAGGTATGGACAGGGCTATCACCACCTGCCCACCTACACCTCTGCCCATGGGATACTGACATATTCGCCGATCTCTGCATACCTGAGCACCATGCTCACGTACTTGGAAACAAGTCCTAACCTCCGCAGACCCCAACCCTTTGGATTGACAGGCTAGGTTAAGAGCAACCAAGAAGGCACGACGAACCATCACCTCATTCCTAGTTCTTCCTCTATTCATACTAATTTGATGAACAATGAAGAACGATGATGGACAAGCCAAGAACATGACACATAAACTATATTCTAGTCTATATATTATGCTCATAACAAGATCATAACTTTGCTCTAGTTCATAAGCATGATCATATAAATAAGATAAGAACTTGCTCATGGAAGAAGACCGAATTGTATTCATACCAAGATGATCCTTTTCTTCCAAGGAGACAAGCTCTCCTTGATAGCTCTTGCCTTGCTCACAAACTACTAGTACTACTCTAAAGATACAAGTGAGAGGTGTGAAGTAGATGACTCCAAAATGATGTGTGTTGAATGGTGAAATCTATTTATAGCTAGAGTAGGGCGGTTTGGCGTCTCTAAGTTTGGAAGGAGGTGAAACCGCCCTTGGGAAACCGCCAAGAGCACCGCCTCCGAAGACTGGGCCCAGGAGGCCTCACCAGGGGGCGGCTGCACCTGGGGGCGGTCTGTCCCCTGAGTGGGCCCGCTGGCCACCGCCTTCTGGTGGTCGGTTGCTCTCTGGGCCTGGGCCTCTCCCGTGGTTACGGATGGATCCTATTCAGCTTTTGAGGTAGGCTTTCTTATTATTCTTGGTTTGCGCATTTGCTGAATACGTCTTTGGCTTTTGCGCTTTCTTCATGATGTTTGTGCATTTCCACTTGTTACACCATTAAACCTGCAAAACATGAATACTAGGGGAACAAGTGGAACTTGTTAGTAGTAAAGGCATATGTGCTAGAATATGATTGTCTTTCTTCTTTTTAGTCTAAGTTGGCAGCATAGAAATGATCCATAAGGACTGCCAACACATAGTGTCCCGGTTCTCCACAATAAAAGCATTTGTTGTTATTGATAGCAGTGGGTGCACTGGGTGCACCATTCTTTGGCAAAGCATTGGGAACTTCATTCTTCATCACAGCATTATTAGTCTGTTGCTGATGTTGATCAGGTGCCTTGTATTGTTGCGGTTGCTGCTGTTGTGACCGCTGCGGATACGCTTGTTGGTTGTTAGCACGGAAGCGTGTGTTGCTCCCAGACGGCTTCCCCTGAAACTTTCTTTTCTTTTCTTTCACGTTTGCTCTCAATTATAATAGCTTTGTCCACCAAATGCTGAAAACTAGGAAAGTTGTGAGAGAGCAACTGATATTGTAGACTGTCATTCAATCCATCCATAAATAACTCCTGCTTTTTGGCGTCATCTTCAACTTCCCCGGGTGCATATCGTGACAGCTGTGTAAACTTGTCACGATACTCAGTGACTAGCATGCTGCCTTGTTTCAGACACAGAAATTCTATCTTCTTCATCTTCAACAATCCTTCTGGCACATGATGAGAGCGAAAAGCATTGCGAAATTGTTGCCAAGTGATTGGCTAATTCTCAGGCTAGCCAAAACGATAGGAATCCCACCAATCCAATGCAGCTCCTTGCAGTTGACTAGATGCATACAATACTTTCTCTCTGTCATCACATTGGACAATCTCAAGTTGTCTCTCAATTGCCCGAAGCCAGTCATCGGCTTGGAGTGGTTCAGTGGTATGAGTGAAGACGGGTGGACGTCCTTTCAAAAATTCACTTCTCTTGTCACGAGCCTGAGGAGGTTGATTTGCCTGTTGATTATTCTGCATATTCTGCACATTCTGAGCAAGTTGTTGCATGATCTGGGTTTGCAACATCATTAACTGCTCCATGGTGACAAGTGGTGGCGGTGGCGGGTTCTCATTGTTGTTTCCACCAGCTGCAGTTCTCCTGGTGTCCACCATCTGTGTGATATATACCATATGAGTTCCACATGACCAACTATGAAGAATACTTGCAGATTGATAGCATGACAAGGGTAGATGATAAGCAATAAGGCAAGGGATACTCATTTATATAAAGAAAAGATAACAATCTGAGGTTCACTGCTTGGAAGGGAAAACAGCAGTGCAGAAAAACTGACATAACTCCTTCTCTGCTGAACCTCTGTGTGCAAACCATATATTGCTGGAAAGAGCTCGAAATCTACTACAACTTTTATTCAGAACTCATTTTCATATTCTGTCATTTACCTTGGCAAAAACAGACTTGAATTAGTGTTGTTCCAGTTTGTAGACAGCACAGATTACTTAACTTGCAACTGCCATATCTCACAAACTGTGACAGCTATCAGGGTAATTCCAGTTGGAAATAAAAGATCAAGCAGTCTACTTTGTTCCATAAAGTTTTCATGATTTTTGAATGAGTAGATTTTGATATATAAGCTGATAAGGACAGAGTGCTCGGAAAAACAGATTTGGACAGCAAGATGGAAGATAACCCAACTATTTATTCATCAATACCCTTACACCTTAAGCCTATTTTAGATGATTGTGGATGTGTCCACAACTCATCACAGTCATGGCAAAGATCCAAATCAAACATTTAGCATTATTACAAACATGCATGCATACAAAAGCAATTTTTCATGTCATAGACTCGACTCAAACTCACACTAGCGTTTTTATTACATTTTTTTTAAGCCAAACTCCTATCAGTCTAGGGTGGTGCAGGTGTGTGCCTCTTCATCACCACCTCTATTCCTTGGGCTCATCTTGCCTGTGCCCTTCAGGTTGATCTTGCTTTACTGGTTGCACCTCGAGATCATCCTCTAGGTTTCTTAGGAACTCAACCAAGTGTGGGGAAACACTCTTGCCGATGGTAAACCTTTGTCTCCGAACGGTGATATGTTTGCGAGAAGTCAACTTGGTGCGGGTCATCTATAGGTTTGAAAAGTTAAGGAATAGAACAAGAATAAATTTTTACAATAGATATAGATAGAATATAAGCAATAATTTTATAGCAAATTAAAACAACAAATACAAAAGGGGTTATGGTATTAGGGTACGCCCATTTTTATCTAGGTTGATCGTCCAACAGCTAGGATAGCTTTGATACCCATTTGTCGCACCTAGTTTTGCAAAGCAAAACCAAGTACTCATATATGTGTGCCCAGGATGTCCAAAACACATAAATAACACCAAATTGCATAATATCAAAGTAAAGTACTTTATTACATCGAATAATTCATTACATTATTGTCACATAGTCTTTGCCCAAAGGCAATTTATTACATAGTGGAAACTAGCCCGTGCTGCCACAGGGACTCTGACTGGTGAACGTCAACTAGAAGTCTTGGACGTCTTCTGGGAACTCCTCATAACCATCATCTGTTACCCATCCGGGATTTTCATTGAATTTACAACAAGTGTAAGCGCACCATGCTTAGCAAGTATAACAAAGGGGTTCATGAGGCTCAAAAGGCTTGACACGGTTGACTGCGGTTAGCAATTTTAAGTTGATCATATTTTATTTATCTTAATTCTACTTATAGTGAGTAAACCCATCCCAGTTGAATAATTATAATTGAATCACCATTTTATCACAACCAATCTTCAAGGTAACCCAGAGAAATTAATCATGAAGGATCCAGCTCGCTCGTGTCCGTGAGCACGGCTGATATATCAGATGAGAGAATTCTGCAGAATTTGTACAATTTTACCCGCCGAGTCATGATTCCCATTTGCCAGGGGTCACAAACCCCATTAGACCTCCTCTCTGGAAGAATGGCAGGGTTTCACTACGAAACCTTTCACTAGGCACCCTAGCAAGTGTGCACAGACGTATCCTCCTCAAAAACCAAAACATGTGTAAAGTGGTTGTAGCACAATACACGAGGCAGGAACATCCATGACCCCACGAGGCACCTCCTCTTGTGCCTTTTGGTAACCACTAACAAGCTAGAGACGCACTAGTCATATGATTAAGACCAGAGCCATTTAGTCCTCGGGGTTGTACGAAACCTCCTGGGTGGCCGCTTCAGGATTAAGCCCCTAATACCTTGTTGCTAAAAAGCATCATTTTATCATATTGCATAAGTCATTAGTCAGGTTAAATAATTAACTTTTGTTTTGCACGACAGCAACTATCCAGCATGCATACCATCCCATAGGTAACAAGGATATGTGGTACAAGAATAACTAGGTAAATCCCTATGGTTCATCAAATTAACACATGCATATATGAATGATTAATTGTTAATAGGTACAAGGAGCCTTTGTAACACTTGCCTTCCACAGAGTTATTTCCCTAGTACTGCTGGTCAAAACCTTGATCCTCCACAAACTCAACTTGATCACCTTCTAATCGTATAGAAATTCACCAATCATGCATCCAATACAAGCCATTACATGCAAACAAATGGATTTATATTAGAACAATACACCAAACAATAGAAACAAAAGCTAAAAAGTTTATAAAATTATTCTACGTATTTCTACGAACACGTGAGCGCGAAAATCACTCAAATCGGATTTAAAACGTGAAAGTTATGCTAAAAATAAGGTGCAATGGCATTTCTGTGAATAAATCAAATTCAAATTTGAATTTAAATTGAATAAAATGAAATCCTCCTCTGTTATGGACAGCGGGTTCTATTCTTGAAAACTGCAGGGTTCAAAACGTAAGAAAAAGGACTGAAAATAAATTAATTTTGAACTACTGCGGAGTGCGTGTTTATTTCATAAAAACAGAGGGGCTTTTCTGCAAAAGAAACACAGCCGGTCGGCTGTTTGACCTCTGTTGACCCACTGCGCTGACTGGGCGCCACGCGGCTTGTTCTGACTGGGCCGGTTCACCACGTGCGCGTGGACTGCGGCGGATGTGGGAGTGGACCGAGTCCACGGCCGCTCGGTGGACAGATTACACACTCCCAACCGGTAACTTCTAATCTTATCCCTCCATCCCTAATCAGACGGCCCAGAGGGACAGGGGAACATCCCCCACCGGCTCAGTGCCTGCCACGGTGGCGCCATCGCCGTCGGTGACATAAGCTTGCTGGAGAAAAACCAATCCGGCGCTCCAGAGCCCGATTCGTAGCGCTAAGAGCACCTACGCGATGAAGGTGGCATAGCGTACCCGGTGGGGCCAACCGAGAGGATGGAAACGCACCAAGAGGGCGGTCCCTGCGGCGGCGCACCACGAGAGCTCCCAATTAGGGCGATTTGGTGCGAGGAAAATGGAATTGATGGCACAGGGAGTGAGAGAAGTATACCGAGGGTTCGATTTTGGGGTTCACAGCGTCCGGCAGTGCTTCGTGGTGCCTGGCGGCGTGTGGCAACGCTCTGCTAAGAGGAAAAACCGCCGGTGAGTATGAAGCCGGCAATACATGGATGGAATAGGACACGGAGGGTACTTATGGCTTTGTTGAAGTACTGCAGAGCTCCGAGGGAACTCACTGACGACGGTGGAAGCTCCGAGACAACGAATTGATGGTGGTAGTGGTGTGTGTGCATGCACTGAGTCCAAAAGGGAGAAGGGAGGGGCTCAGTAGAGGGTTTTATAGGCGGGGTGAAGCAGTTAGAGTGGGCGGTTATAGCTCGGCTTCACTGCGTCTTGAAGACAAGGCTTGATGGCCGGCTTCATTCCGTGCTTTCAAGCGAGCAGTGATAGGGAGGGCATGAATGCCCTGCCGTTTCTTCCAGCTCAAGGAGGAAGAAGCTGGGAGCCACTGACGGGCGGGCCCCGCTGTGCAGTGAGGCAAGAGAGTGAGTGCGGGATGGGGGAAGTGGGCTCGCCCACCTGGGTTGCGGAGCAGGCTGCTGGACTGGGCCGAGATGGCCCATGCGCGCGCCAAGTGGGAAGAAGGGGAGAGCCGACTTGGGCCGGCTCGGGTGGGCTAAAAAGGCAGGAGAAGGGAGGGGAGCTCGGGCTGGCCCAACTGGAAAGAGCAGAGGGTGGGGGGAGAGAGTTGGGCTGTGTTGGGTTATGGGCCAGAACAGAGGCAGAGGGGAAAGAGATAAAAACAAAGCCTTTTTATATAGCCCCCTTTTTTATTTTCTGCAAATTCCAAAACTAAACAAATTCAAAAGAATTTTTGAAATCAAAGCCCACCAACTAGATTTATGCTCAATTAAAAATTCATATGCTCCAGCATGAGTGCAACAAACATGTTTCTAAACCTCATACTTCATTTTATTTATTCAAAAATTATTATTTAGCCTATGTTTAAATGCAAAGAAAATTAAATAAATGCCCAATTTAATTCCTAAATTGAAAATTAATTTTTAGGGTGTTACACCTGTCAAGGGCTTCCTGGGCCTCAGGTGTCTAGGTGAAATGCTCAGATTTTTTGAGCAATCAGTACAGAGGCAGACCCTTTTCGCCGAGTCGCGAGATGAATCGGCTCAAGGCTGCGAGACACCCCATTAGCTTTTGCACTCCTTTGAGGTTTTGGATTGGCCTTATTCATGTGATGGCCTATATCTTTTCTAGGTTGGCTTCGATGCCGCGCTTGGAAATGATAAACCCAAGGAGCATACCTCGGGGGACCCCGAAAACGCATTTCTCGGGGTTGAGCTTTATATTTCTTTTCTTGAGGCATTCGAACGCCCCTTCTAGGTCAGCTACCAAGTTGTCCGCTTTCCTAGGCTTGATCACAATATCGTCTACGTAAGCCTCAACGGTTCACCCGATGAGGTCCCCAAAAACTTTGGTATGTTGCGCCCGCGTTTTTGAGGCCAAATGGCATGGTTACATAGCAATATGTGCCAAAGGGAGTAATGAAAGAAGTCACGAGCTCGTCGGACTCTTTCATACAAATTTGATGGTAACCGGAGTACGCATCAAGGAAACAAAGTCGCTCGCAACCAGCAGTGGAATCAACTATTTGATCAATACGAGGTAATGGAAATGGATGCTTAGGACAAGCTTTATTTAGACTAGTATAATCTACACACATTCTCCATTTACCATTCTTCTTCTTAACTAAGACAGGATTAGCTAACCACTCTAGATGGAAGACCTCCTTGATGAATCCGGCCACCAAAAGCTTCTGCACCTACTCCCCGATGGCCCGGCGCTTCTCCTCGTCGAGTCAGCGCAGGCGCTGCTTCACCGATTGCACCTGGCGTGGATGTCCAAGGAGTGCTCGGTGACCTCCCTCAGGATGCCTGGCATATCCGAGGGACTCCAAGCAAACACATCGTCGTGCTTGTGGAGGAGGTCGACGAGCACGGCTTCCAATTTCGGGTCGAGGGTGGCGCTGATCCTCAGTGCCTTGCCATTGGAGGAGCCAGGGTCGAGGGGCACCTCCTTCACCCCCTCCATGAGTTCGATGGTGCCTTTGGTCTTCTTGGAGTCGGGGACATCCTTTGCTGGCTCCTCAAGGTTGGCAATGAGAGCCTCAGACTCCGCCAGTGCATTGGCGTATTCATAACACTCAACGTCGCACTGGTAGGTTTGCTGGTAAGAGACATCGACGGTGATGACCCCCTTTGGCCCCGGCATCTTGAGCTTGAGGTAGGTGTAGTTTAGGACTGCCATGAACTTAGTGTACCATGGCCTCAAGAGGATGGCGTGGTAGGTACCGCCGAAGCCCACCACCTCAAACGTGAGGGTCTCCTTCATGAAATTGTCAGGAGTCCCAAAGTAGACGGGCAGGTCGATCTGCCCGAGAGGCTGCACGCTCTTCCCAGGCACGATCCCGTGGGATGGTGATGTAGTTGCCCAGAGAAGAGATCCACTGATCCCCATTGAGTCCAAGGTCTAAGCGTACAGAATGTTGAGGCCGCTGCCTCCATCCATGAGGACCTTGGTAAGCCGCGTGTTACCGACGACGGGGTCAACAACAAGCGGGTAACGCCCCAGCGATGGGACGTAGTCCGGGTGATCGTCCCAGCTGAAGGTGACGGCACCGAGGGACCAGTCGAGGAATCGTGGTGTCGCTGGTCCGCTTTCGCTATCACGGCGTGGGGCGGTTCTGGACCCGTCGAAGATCATGAGGCACTTGTCAACAGGTGGAAACTCGTCGTCCTTCTCGCCCTTGTCCTCCTTGTCCTCTGTGGGCTTCTTCTCGGCGTCACCCCTGAACGCCAGTCGCCCGTAATGTTTCTTCAACATCACATACTCCCCGAGCGTGTGATTCACCGGACCCTTATGGTAAGGGCACGACTTGGTGAGCATCTTGTTGAAGCTGCCTCGGGGCGGTTGGGCTCCCTTGGGCTCAGCAGCGGCCACAAGGGAGTCATCGCGATGTGGAATCTTCCCCTTCCCCTTCTTCTTGATGTTCGGGGCTCGAGAAGAGGTGCCCTCGGGGGCTTCTTCCTTCCGCTTGCCCTTGGGGTCGGAAAAGAGGGCTCCCACTGCCTCGTCACCCGAGGCGAAGCTGGTGGCAATCTTCATGAGCTCAGAGATGCTGGTGGGGGTCTGGCGCCCCAGCTCATGAACAAGTTCTTTGCTAGTCGTTCCTGCAGCGAAGGCTCCGACAACGTCGAAGTCAGCAAACAGGGGCAGCTCGTTGTACTGCTTGGAGAAGCGTCGTATGTTGCCCTGGAGGGACTCACCCAGTTTCTGCTTGCAGTTTCGAAGGTCCCAGGAGTTGCTAGGGCATACGTAAGTGCCCTAGAAGTTCCGCACGAAGATCTTGACCAGTCACCCCAGTCAAAAATCTGCTGAGGGGGCAGGTGCTCCAACGAGGCTCTCGCAGAGTCGGCTAGGAACAGTGGAAGGTTGCCGATGATGATGAGATCATCCTACGCATCGCCATCCTACGCATCGCCAAGTTGGCATGTAAGATGATAATCCACCAGCCAAAGCTCAGGGTTCGTTTCCCCTGAGTACTTGGTGATGTTCACTAGTTGTCGAAACCGGGGTGGGAACTTGGCCCTTCGGATGGCCTCGCTGAAGACGTGAGGACCCGGTGGCTCAGGTGAGGGTGCACGGTCCTCGTCGGAGTCATAGCACCAACCCCGATGGAAGTTGTAGCCTCAGGCAGCCCCATCGGTCTTCTGTCGTCCGCGGGCCTGAAGAATGGCACGGACGTCGACGTCCTTGCCGAGCCGCTGGTGGACTGAGGGAGCCCTCGGGACCTCGGGATGCACCGAGGCTTCTCGCGTGCTCACGGCGTACTGGGATGCCATGCTGGTACTCTTCGGCACCACGGTGTCGTGATGCCGAGCTTTCTGCCTGAAGAACAGCGGCGTCCTCCAAGAGGTCCTTGAGCTGGTCCCGGAGCTGCCGAGCTTCGTGGTGGAAGGCTCGGGCATGCTTCAGAGATGCATGGCGACCTCAGTAAGCTTCCAGCTAGCCCGGGGTGCCACTCCAGGCGTTCCAGCCCCGTCGGCGGCGATGATACGGGCCTGGACGTCGCGTGCTCGGAGTCACGCTGCTCCGCCGTCTCCCCGCTCCTCCTCGTGTTCCAGCACGGCACGAAGTTGGGCGTGGCGCAGGCGGTCCTCGTCCATGCATGCTTCGAGTTCCCGAAGCTGCTCTAGCTCCGAGGAGCATTGAACGGGATGGGAGGACCCTGTCTCTAGGTCTCAAGGAAGCACGGGTCAGGGAACCAACGGAGGCAGGGTATGCTGCGGCTGTTGTTGCCACTGCTCCGCAGGGATTCCATCCTCCTCCTCCTCTGAGTGGATGTCCTCCACCATGCCTTACTCCGGATGCACTAGGTGGTAGCACTCCCGGGAGGGGTTGATGTAGTCCTCATCAGAGTCGTAGACGTTGAGGGTGCTGTCCCATGCGTCGATGAGGTGGAGAAAGGCCTAGGGATCACGGATGCCGGTGAAGTCCACGTTCTCCTAGAAATCATCGTCGTCGTCGCTGCTGAGGTCCTATCGCAACGGCGAGACGCGACCGTAGCGATCCTATCCTTCTGGGTACTCCGGGAGGACGAAGCTGGCATTGGAGTCCGTCTCCTTGCTGACACATGCCCTGGGAGTTCTCCCAGGGGAGGATGGCGGGGAGGTGAAGAGGTCATCCATGCGCTCAAGGTGATGGATGGGCATCATCACCAAGTCGTGCTGTTGGGCATGAATAGCACGAACGTGGGCGTCCAAGGGGTTACGGAGTCCAAAAGGGAATGGTGACGGCGTCGCCGACCTTCCCCATTGAGGGCGGAGAAAATGGCAAGCGGCGCCATAGGCCCACCCACATTTCTCCATGAAGCAATGGGCGGGCGAGGAGCTGCCGCTACCTGTGGAGCTGAGCTGGTCGCTGATGCAGAAATAGTGTCCCCCGCTGGGGCACCAGGTGGGCCGTGTCTCCCACGACGAGACGTGGGTTGGCCCAGGGGCGCCACTCTCACTGGTTCGGTGGGAACAGTGCGTGGCCTTCCCTCGCCCCTCGGCGTGGGTGGAGGGGTCACTGTGGTCCCTACCCTAGTCTCCTATAGAGCTGGGATCGGAACGACGGTGATGCGGGGCTCGGCTGAGTGGAGATCCATCTCGTAGCCGCGGTCGGTGGCCACAAACTTGAGGCTCCCAAACCAGAGCACCGCGCCGGAATGGAGCGCTGGAAAATCATCAACCATCCGTAACCTAGGTTGACTGAAAGCCCATGTTTGGTTTTGGGTAATTGATGAAACCTAGTTTGCTAATGTTTTGCTCTAAGTGTTTCATGAGAACGATTAGCAAACAACAAGATGGAGCAAAGGACCGGGTAAGTGAAGGCCACAAGTGTAGGACAATGACGGCATCCATGCAAATGGTATAAGTCCATCATCAAACGGTGTCCACAAGCTTCATCAAGTGATGAAAAGGAAGATGGTGAAAAGCTAGGAGCTCAAGGCAAAGGTATATTGAATAGAAGCTCTTTTGCTTTTGGTGATCAAGACTCTACAGAGAGTGATCACATTTAGGATAGATAGCCGTACTATCAAGAGAGGAGAAATCGTTCATAAAATGCGGTTATCAAAGTGCCACTAGGTGTTCATATTTATTGCATATGCATGTAGATGCTACTAACACTAATAAAACCCGTGGAAAACACTTTGAAAAATGCTAACACACGTGCACTAAAGTGTGAGACACTTTGAAGTGTTAACACCTTAGAAATGGGTGAAGTTTAAGGGTTAGAAAGGGTTCGGGTCCCTTCTTCCACGGGTTCAGCGAATTTCGGAGAAGTTCTAGTGTAAAAATGAGCGTCGGACGCTAACCCTGCTGAGCGTCGGACCATTGCTTGGGTCCGATGGCTAACCCTGTTCTGTTCTGTCTGAGAGCGTCGGACGTGTTGAAATAGAGCATCAGACTAATCTCTTTCAGTCCGACTATGTAGTGAAGCAGCAGAGTGACACATGCGGATGTGTTCGGTTTGTTCGACGGTGAGCGTCGGATAGCGTCCGAGCATTTCTGAACCTCTCTGGTTAGATTTGCAAGCGTCGGACGCTTTGGTCGTTTAGTCCGACGTTTTACCTAAGCGAAAGTCCGACGGTTGTTCGCTGTGAGAGTCAGACTCGAGGTGTTAGTCCAACGGTGGGCGTCGGACACCGTCCGATGGTGTTTCTTGTTCTCGGGAGCTCTCTGGAAACGTCGGACGGTGAAGTTCTTTAGTCCGACGGTTTGAGTGCCCGGCGGTGCTCTGTTGGCACGAGTAGCTAGCCGTTGTGATCCAACGATATACTTCAAACAGCTACTGACACATGGCATGCATCTAGGGCATCGGACCTTGATCATTAGTCCGACGGTGGCGCGTGCACTTATCCGACGGTCCCGTCCGATGGTGCGCAGAGTGACCCAACGAATATGTTCTTGTGAGGGGACTATTTAAGGTTGGGCTGCTGGCTTAAGAAGTCTCTTTTGGCCATTCTAATCCCTCCTACTAACTAGTGAGCTTCTCCACTCCACTCTCACTCATCCTACTCAATTGAGATCATCATTTGGTGAGATTGGAAAGCATCAAGTGCATTGCATGAGTGTGTTCATCTAGAGGCACTTCGTGATTGAATTTTGCAGTGGATTCTCTTGTTACTCTTGGAGTTTGCCAACTCCTAGATGACTTGGAGCTGCGAGGATCATTGAGGAGAGTTGGTGATTGTCTCCGCCTCCTATTGGTGAAGTTGTAAGGGGTTCTTGAGCCTTCCCCGCGGGAGATCGCAATTGGCTACTCTAGTGGATTGTGCGTAGCTTGTGGATCCCCATCTTGTGTTGGTTGTGCGGCACCATTGAGAAGGGTTTGACGTGTGATGCCAATTAGCGTGTGAACCTCTAAGTGGGTGTATCGCTACAACGAGGAGTAGCTTGCCGGCAAGCAAGTGAACCTCGGTAAAAAAATCTTGTGTCATCTTTCTACCGAGGATTTATATTGTCTATTGTGGTTGATTGCTTTTGTATTCATCTCATCTCCACCAGCAGTATAAAATCTTCTCTCTACTCTTTATTCTCTTATATTTACTCTTGGTAGTTGCTCACTTAGGAGTAGAGTAAAGTAGTGACTTAGCTTCTTGTGTGTGAACTTAGAGACTATAGCCTAGAACGGTTAGGTGGCTTGCATTTTTTAGTAGGCTAGCGCAAAACTCGCTTCGCCACTTAATTGTCTAACCTCTTTGCTTAAGTGTTGCTTGTAGAATTTTTTATAGGCTATTTAGCCCCCTCTAGCCATTTAGGACCTTTCATCGACACACAAAAGGCCCCTACCTGGCGCGCCAACTGTCGGTGCTAGAATTAGCGGGTGCTAACACCGGCTAGTAAACTTGTGATTTGCGGTCGAGGCTGCGGATGGTGTGTAAGGGGAACACAGGGAGTTATACTGGTTCAGGCTAGCGATGCCCTATGTCCAGTGGAGAGTTGAGTCGTATAGCCTTGCACCGGGGTGCTTGCAGTAGGGGTTAGCGATGATCCTCCACTGTTTGATTGGTGAGTTCCCAGGTGGCACACAGTGCTGGATGTGGCTGCTGCGCGGCGTGACGTCATGCTTGGTACTTGGTCACTATTCATCCTGCATGTCACAGTGGGAGAGTGAGTCACCCTCGGGCGTTAGCCTTTGGGGCTCGGGAGCCTTGCCTCGTCGGGAATAGGACGCGGCGATGTGATAGTAGACTGCCCTTCATCGGGCACATCCCTTTTCGCATGGGGCGCTTCCCGGGGGATAGGTGGGCCCGGATAGAAGATTTGCTCAGTCTTCAAGGCGGGCCACACAGTCGATGCCTTCCTGCTCCTGTGCGGTTCATGCGCCAGGAGTATGGTCTGTCGCAGTCATAGCAGGGGAATCCCTCCGCAAGTGGGGCGTTTCAAGTGCGCCATCCTTGAGATGGTGTGGTGGTAGTAGGGCATCAAATCGGCTATCAGAGGAGACTTGATCGTTGGTACGGCAGGCGTGCGCGCGTGAAGCGTATTCGCATTGAGGGGTCCACTCGATGGGACCGTGTATGTAATGTGGTCAGGGGGATCCCTTGGAATGCAAGATTGCTCCTGCTGACATCAGCATGGCTCGGGCGAATCGGAGAGTTGCGCCCGAGAGGGGCTTGCGCATAGTGGGAGCTCGGGCGAATCAGAAGATAACGCCCGAGGTTGCTGCACACGGTGAAGGGCTCGGGCGAATCGCAAAACGGTGCCCGAGGGTTTCGCCTTCCCGAGCCCTGTCGTTGAGGCTCGGGCGAACCGGAGAATTTCTCCCGAGGGGTCCGCGCGCCCGAGGGGACAAATGTGGCTCTCATTCTCACATGGGTCTTGATGCACAAACACTTCAATATCTTGTGAAGTAACATATGCATATGTGTCAAACTTCACTATGTTCTCGGATGGCATTTGAACAGCAATGGTTGCAGTAGAATTGGCAACTAAATCCTCCTCAAATGATGTTGAACTTGGAGCTGAAATGAGTTTACTTCCATAGGACCTTCCACGTGCCTCTTGCTGAATTTTTCCTTTGGTGGACAAACAATAATCTTCATCATCAGTGAGCACACGGGAACGAAAACTACGCCCATGAGCACCTCCTCCGTGTTGTCCACTATGGCCAAAGAGAACACAACAAGAGTAGGTTGGACTATATTGTCGTGGAGCCCAATGACTCACTACAGGAAGATGTTTATCTAACACCCTCTCCATGGCCTCCACCAATGAGTTTTGTAATTGGCGAAGCTTAGACCGAGTGATTGGTGGCTCCACTTCTCTGTGTTGACTACCACAAAAACTCAATAATATACTGCCATGTTAGCACTTATGTAAGAAAAGTGGAATAGTAAATTTGTGGAATCACACAACCTCACCTCTAACTTACCAATGTTCTTACTCATTCTCAAGGACAGTGAGTGTGCTAAAGTGGCAGTACCGCAGCTATAGTTAAGCGATTGAAAGGATTACAAGACGAGAGGTCCGGTTTCAGATTTTTGTGGGGCTATAGGTGGCTGTTCAAAGAAGGCTATGGTACTGAAAATTCAAGTGCGTAAACCATTTAAAGATGTGCAATGTTGCTGTCACAAGCACCACAAATTTGAGGTTATGAATTCAAAACATGCAGCTACATAATCCACAATATAACCCCTTTCACTTCTCTTTTTCTTCTCTTTCTTTTTTTAACTTCTCTTCTCTTTTTTTCTCTCTGAATTTTTTCTCTTTTCAGCAGACACAAGATAACATATGAGGGGTATGGATAACAATTAAAATAAACTAGAGTACGGTGGAAGAACAATGATGGTGACTAGCAACAAGATGAATGCAAACGACACGAGATTAACAGTACCAACAAAAGGCTATATGATTTTTTTTGGCTTTTTAGTGGACTGTATGATATGGCAAAACAAATATATGTGATGGACAAAATAACAACTAATGGTAAACAAAAGGATAGATAAGTGGATGATAACAAAACCTATAGTGACAACGATAGCTCTGATTACCATATGATAGGTACCGATATGGACCGGTAAGGAAATGGCCCGATCTTCACGACAGTAGGTTTGGTAATGTAACAGAACCGCCTAAATCACATGGCCCACATGCACCTGTCATTGTCACTAATGACCTCTGACAGCCGGGCCCGTGTCCCAGATGATCTAGACAGCCCTGCCGGGTTACACCAGCACCCGTTTCTCCGATAGGATCCCATTGCGAAGTCATTACAGGATTACAACATTTCATAATAAAATAAATCAGAGTAAAAGTGCGGAAGATTTAAATTGTATTTAGATTACAAACCGGTTGTTCAAATAGAATTCACATGTAGTTATTACAGACCATAGTTCAAATAGTAGCAGTAGCAAGAACATAACATAATAAGATAGATCATAATACGAACCCTGCCCACAGGTTCACTTCACTCTTCCTCGCTATCCTGAATGATGGTCACACAGCAAGGGGCAAGGCAAACCTCCTGCTGTTGACTACCTGCAACGGGGTTAACAAACCCTGAGTACTGCGGTACTCCGCAAGACTTACCCAACTAAGAAAAAGAAATGAGACTCAGGAATGCAGGCTGAGGGTAGTCAAGATAAGGCTTTAGCAAGAGTCAAGATATTTGCAGAAAAAGCATTACTAATCCTGTTTTTAATATTTTAATTAACATTATTAATAGTCAAAATTAATAATTCACAATTCTTTTCTAATACATCCATCAGATCCAATTACTTATTCATTCTCAAAACATCCTACTTCTGAACCACTTTTCGATGTAGGTTTGAGGATCAAGTCTCCATAGCCAAGGAGCAACGACGATTTGAATCGATTAGTACCCAGCTAGGGATCCCTAACCACACTGCATATGTGAAACATCCTCGATTTTCCACGAAGGGAAAATCCACAGAATGAGTTATAATGCGATCAAACCAAAGTTTGATTCCATCACATTATCATATATTAGTTGAAATCACAGTCATACAGCGTATGATTACAAGCTTTACAAGTTTTACCTTATTTGAGGATACACTTATTACAGGGTTAATTTAGCAGAAGCGTATTTAAACGTCATCAGGGTTGGCAGAATATGTTGTTGAGGGAAGGCTCCTCCTTCACGGGTATCATCAGAGTTAATCTTGGCGCAGCATAGTCTTCATCTCCTGAACTAAACTTGAGCGTAGGCACGAGACCTCCTAATCTTTCCTATCTCAATATCCCTGTTAGTCAGGTAATCTGCACACCGCCAGTTATGTGCAGGCCATGGTCAGCACCGATGAGCTTTAGTGGAAAAAGAGAAAACAAAGGATCTGGCGATCCTAATATTTGGCTGTGGTTTGCATCCTAAGCACATGCAAAGTAGTATCCAGTAGTAAATTTTATAATAGTTCGTCAAGTTTTAACCCATATCACACCATCCGTCAGTCCATCCCAGTTCCATTATCCCACCCATACACCACCTCACACACACACCTCACGCTCAGTCGACAGGCCCAACTCCCTCTTGGGTCCTGTCTCAATGGCACACTACCACACCGGGCACACTGCCGGACAATCATCAACCAGGGGAGAAAAGAATATATCGCTCCCTAAGAAGTGCAACAGGACTCAGGAAAGGTCTATAGCCAAGGAATCGGCATATGTATCGATCGATCAACCAAACACTCTGCAGAGGTTCTACCACTCACAAGATTAGCCATCATAGATGCCGTACGAACATCTAGGCAGAATTCCGGGTGCTTGCTTGCCTAGGTCGATGCCACCCTACCACTCAGCCCTGGGACATTCTGGATCCTACACCATCACGCTGAGACTGGGAGACGCAGTACCAGGCCCAATCAGTGGTACTGCGCATCTAGAACGGTACGGGAATCTCAACATCCATCACCACCCACCCTTGTCACCTCTCAACCTAGCAGTAGCGGCATCGCCCTACCAAGTAGTCTAGCCATTCCCCGCCCATCGAAGACGAGTGAGTAGTAAAGGATTCCCGAAGTTCCTGGTCACCGGAAGTGTGACTAAATAGACCAAGCAGGCTTTCTCCATCTTAGGGGATACTCTTCCCGTGCCATCACAGCACCTTCGTTCACGGGGTTTCAATCCACGTAGGGTATCCATCCTGGAACCACATCATAAACCATTACCCGCCACAGGTATCTCTCGTGGGAATGCCCAGGTTGCACCCCGGCAAGACTTGCTTACACAGCTCGTCGTATATAGCCCACTTGGTCGACTCGACCCTCACCACGCACCCAAGACACACGCAGCACGCTCACAGTCCACCAGTCTGGCATCCCAAGCCAAATCATTCCCGGGGTTTACTACCAGCATCACATCACAGATACAATGCGAGTGGGGTTATAGTAAGTATGGTAATGTAACATGCAAGAAAGCAGGTAAATATATATATAAGAGAGCATGAGCGCCAAGCGGGGAAATATGGTGGAGTAGCTGCAATTAGGATATTAATGGCTTAGGTAGTAGCATGCATTTTATACTAGCAAAGGAATAAATATAATGCACTAGCAATTCTAAATATGACATGTCTAATAGGATTCTCTAAAAGAAGGTGCTGCCATGACACCTGCGTTGTCGAGGTAGTAGTGGTATGAGCACTCCTTGGTTAGTGTAGTTGATCTGCTGGGTCACCACCTCCGGGGTGACTCCACTCCATGGGTTCTTTTGTCGTCCACGTTCTCTTCCTCCAGCAGTCTCGATCCGATCGTTGTTAATCCGGAATCAGCAACTCCGCGAAGCAATACAAAGCAAGAAAACACCCAATACACTAAAAGATGACAAGACGCGGGACGATCCAAATATTACCAGAGAAATAATAAAATGTGCATAAGTTGGCCCTCTCGGCGTATGTCCGATTTCATCGGGCCAAAGAAACAAGAGTAGGGTTTGCTATGTACGAGCTTATGTCACGGCCAAGCCAATATGGCTTTATAATAAATGGTTTAGGCTGGAGCTGATCCATAGCAAACACCACGGCTTACGATCTTCCGATCTGGGCGTCATGGATTAGACGGGGATCGGAGGACGGGCCAAGCAAAAGGGAAGAACGAGTAATTATTGGCAATAAAGATTGCACAAAACAGCGCGAGTGTTTAATCCACTTGTAGGGTACCTAGGCTGTGGTTCAAACGGGTACAATCATACAAGTGATAAAACACCAAGAATCATAAGGGAGAAAGACAAGTTAGCTAGGCACATCTGTATCGTATTCTCGGTCATATCTCAAGTGAAGATTGTTTTAAGCGATCGATCGGGTCGACTCGCATAGGTCCGAGATCTTAACATAGACCATAGCTTCGCTAACTAAAAGAAGTTAGTCCGATCTTTGATCCAATCGCCATGGATAAGGTGGGATTGAAAAGAGCGGGCTATATGGGAACTTTGAGTGAGAAGCATAAAACAGTGGTGGTCCACTCTTTCCAACGCACATGCCACGGTGATAGACGGGGCGTCAGAAGAGAGCGACACACAGAAGAATACAAGTGCGCAAACCACTCATATGTAACAGAACCGACCAATTTATACGAGCACAAGTACAGCGACAGCTGTTTTCCCAGCTATCAAGCCACACTTGAGCCAATATAAACCCGGTAGTCCGTGAAATCTCGAAGGATTTCAAACTTTTACACAGTACATACCCCAAGGATCGCAGAAACTCAGCAGTACACGTACACATGATACATAGATTCGCACATATTTCAAATACATCAGAGTACAAGATAAACTTTTACATAAAAGTTCAATAGCGGAAACGAAATCGTTTTACATAAGCTTAATTTCATAATACAGTGCCAAGTACCGACCAGTCACAGCAACATAGATGAGACAGATAACATGACCTTGCCTAAGGTCTAGTCTTCCTCTCCCGAAGGATAGAAGTAACTCTTTAGTCAACCAAGCATTCCTCCTGCAACATTGGGAATAAAACCCTGAGTACTCAATTGTACTCAGCTAGACTTACCCGACAGGAAGTAAATAAAAAGACTCTCAAGGATATGCAAGGCTTATTTGGTGGAGTTCAGGAGATAGCATCATTTTTGCATAAAAAAGCATTACTACAATAGTTCCTCAACTTATAAGGTTTAGATGTGATTCAGCTTCGATTTCAGTTAAGCTATTAAGCTAAGGTTTATAGCTATACTAAACAATCACTTGATATTATAGCAATCAATAAAACCATATGATTTCTGATATCCACAGATATCAACCTCATCTCACCATAATCATTATGTTCAAGTTGTTAACCTCTACCTCACCAGAAGATCAATTCAGTTTCTCACTAACCAGGAGAGATGGCGATTCGAATCGATTGTACCAGCTGGCAAATATGCCAATCACAAACCCTGTCAGCCGAGCCACTGGCTTCTTGGCCCACCGTTAAATCTTTCTGAGACATAATATGTATCGCGGGCTTGGAGGGGTCCATATTCTCAGAGACAAACCCACTTTCAGGATGCATCAGGTCCCTGACCTGCCCTTGGTAAGATGGTGTCTCCGCACATCCTTCCTACCTCCAGAATATGTCTGCCTTATCACGCCCAATTCCCGGCTCAGAAAGAAATACTCGGCTTCGCGGTCGGAACGACTTATCCGGCCAGCTATGTGACGACGTCTTTCAATCTCAACTGATGTCTGGTGGCCTCAGTCCTAGTCGGCCGCAAGCAGCACCGAAGTCAACATGACCCATGTCATGCAGCTCCCCGCTACCTAGCCTTGATTCTCTCATTATTTCATTGTGGCATGGTGACACATATAGCCAACCATGTGGATCTCGTCAGTCACCACCTACACTCGCGGATGACAGGAAATCACCCAACTTTCTCGCGGATGACAGGAAATCACCCGACTTCTACCGGTCTAAGCAGGGCTAAGCATAAGATTGGTCACCTGTCTAGTAATAGTATCAGGTTCACATATATAGTAGACAAGGTAGATATGCAGCAACGGTTTCAAACCAACTCCTATACTTAAATGCACAAACATACGATTTAATAAAGACCGGTGCATTTATAAAAAGAGATAGGTGGAGGCTTAGGGATGCTCCGGGGCTTGCCTGGGGTTCAGCACTAAGTTAGTGTTTGTTAGATGACACTTGTTCGATGAGCATTTCCCATCCAAGCACTCGATTAGTCCTTCCACCTTCGTGATTAGTCCACCACACCGTCTTGTGGTTAGTTCCATCATCATGTCCTTCACTCCACGTGTTCATCTATTGTACCTAAATGAGATGCACAATGCACATGCATGAATAAAAGGAAGTAATACAAGGCATGTTAATCTACCATCATTGAACCATAAACTAACAATCACACCAAGCAAAGCAAAATCAAAGCAATCATAATCCCACACATGCAGTTTATGGGCAGCAGGACAGCAAGCATAAGATTTAACCATAACCCAAGCTATACACATCCAACCAGGGTGATCTAAGCCTTTCTGGAAAGCTATTGAAATTGTCTACAACTTTGGTATTATCCTCTTCAGATGATTTAATTCATATAATGGTCAAACAACACAAAGAAAGCAGCTCTGTCCAGATTTGGACAGATTCTGTCCTCCCAATTCAAACAATCATAACTTAAGATTTATACCACCAAAAGGGATGATCCTAGACAATTTAGAAACTATAGGAAAAGCACTACAACTTCTCTGTTATCACCAAGAAGTGATTCAAAGCATAACTCAGTCAAATAATGCAATCAATCAGATCTAGACAGAAAATTGGCAAAACCTGACAGCAGACTTCCAAAAGCCATAACTCCTAAACTATTAGGCCTATGACCAAGAAATTTCAGGACAAGCTAGATATAGAAGTTGGCTACAACTTTTGTATAGAAAATATTTACATACAACATCATTTTCATGTTTAAAACATCACATCAATAGGGACTATGCCTGCAGCCATTTTCAACATATAAGCAAAACATGCTTTTCCTTTATTTATCACCTAAACACACATAGGGATGAGCTATTTAGATAGCTCCAAACATGATTACATGGTCATACAAGACTCATCTCAGACCAAAACATATTAAGGAATCACAAGAAACATATATGCATTCATTTGTCTTTAATTATTCACTCATTATTACATAAAAACCCATTATTTAATTATTTAAGTTATATGGTAAACATCTCAACTGAGTCCCAAACTTTTATGAGAGCTAGGTGATTACAAATCATGACCAAGGTTCAAATCTTACATCCTCATGTTCCATAATTTAATTATTACAAAATAAACAAATTTATAATGCAACAATTCATTGGAGAGTAAGATAAATGCGAAACTCAACATTTTATTCAAACACATGACTATATTATTGTTTCTCAGGTTAGCACAATATCATACAAAGGTAGTGGAACACCATTTTATAAAGTATTTAAATCTACTTAATATGCACCAAAGAAGATAAATCAACAACTCAGTCATACATGCACCATAAATCATGAAATTTTAACCATACATCACACATCATACAGCGAGTCTACAATTAAATTTTCATGCCATTTGGAGCAATATAACTTTAGATACAAAAATAACAAGCAATTAAACCATTTATTTTCTATTTAAAAAGATAAATGTGAAACACCAATAAAATAGTAAACGACCTATATGTTTTATATTTTTATAAGCTAGTGCATGTCATTAGAAGACTAACAAAATTGGAATCATGATTTTTGGACATATATTTCTCAAAATGTGGATCGGGATAATTTAAATGAACTTCTAAACCATATTTCAATAATGAATTTCTACAGCATAAATACAGGCATGCATGACACAACCAACTATACTAACATGCAGAAAACTTTACCACGAATCTAACAAAACAAATCATTTTTGGAGCCCCCAAACACTAGATATTGATTTTACAAGTAATAGCACGAAATCTGAAATGAAACCGAATTCACATTTAACCCCTGATCTCGCTAGATCCACACGGGCCATGCACCCAGCAAGCTCTCCAGTGAAGATGACACGCGGGACCCGCTGACCGCTGGACCCCACCTGTCATACACACAAAGAGAGAGTGAGGGAGTCGGCCTGCTGTTCTTCTTCTTTCTCCCGACGCACGCGGGGAAGGGGCTCGGCCGGCTCGGCCAGGGCTCGCCGGAGAGCGACCGGCGGCGGCGAAGTGGGGCCAGAGCTAGCCCAGCAGCCAGCGCACCTGCCGGTGCCCGCAGCTTGGCATGGCGCGGCCCGTGGCGGCCTGGCCACGGCGCCCGGCGGCCCGGCGAGCAGCAGCAGGCGGCCGCGGCGCTGCGGGGCGCGTCGGAGCCGAGGGAGGAGCGCGGGGGAGGCGGCGCGAAGCTAGGAACGAGGTGCTCCACTCGGTTTAGCCATAGGGTGACCGGAAGACGAGGAACGACGGCGGCTCGAGCTTCGCCCGGCCAGCAATGGCGGCGGCGTGCTGCGCGCTCGGCAGGGAGCGAGAAAGAGGGCGAGGGGGTGGAAGAGTGAATGGGAGAGTGAGGAAGGCGAGCAGGGGGTCGCCTTTGCCGTCCCACGCACGAGGGCGAGCAGGGCACGCGGCAGCAGTGCCCAGCAATGGTGGGGCGCGGACAGAGAGCGTCGGCCGCGTGTCCACCTTTGAGGCATTACGGCGAGCACGTGGCGAACGTCGTTCTGCTCCGATTCGAACACTAAAACAGCATATTCCAGAGTAGATTCAGTTCTGAGTGCCTATAGCAAAGTTGGAGCCCTCCAAATGATCTCCATCTTTGGTTAAGAGTGCTTAGCCAAACAGCCAAGGAATTAGCAGATAAATAGCTCCCAAATTGATGTTGTCAACATGACAAAATGGATCACAAAAGGATGTCAACACCTTGTCAAACGAAACCGAAATGATGCCAAATTTTGATATGCTGTGCTCCAAAGAGTTTGTGACAACTTTTATATTTGGTCCAACTCAAGTTGCTTAAAGGAATTTGAAGAAAGTGGCACGTCATTGAAATCGGCATGGAATTTGGACTTAGAAACATTTAAAATCCTGAAATCAGGATTTCTTCCTGTCTTGATTCCACTATTTGAGACACTTAGGAGTTGAATCATAACTTAGTCCATAAATAACATTTGTTCTACTCCAAAATATATGTAACTTTTATTTTGGGTCAAATTTCATTTCTTGCTCCAAAATAATATTTCCACTTTGATCAAAGTAAGATCATTAGAGAGCTCAATGTGGATATTTAGGCCAATTGAGGTATTTTCTTGACATTTTCTCAACATGAAACCTTCATGACTTTTGTTGTAGAGTTCAAGTAGGGTTGTTTGGTCAAGGTTGCAAGGTTTGGTTGGCTTTGCATGCTCATGTTCACGTAGTCCTGCAATCCAATCAAGCAGAGGGCTTGTCATCTCATGTGACTATCCAATTTAAATCTTCATGCAACTTCTCCAATGATCAAGGTAGATGGAGATGAATATGAAATAGTGATTAGGATCATTGATTGAAATAACTTGATTAGGTCCACACTCACTGGTTAGCTCGTGACTAACACCTGGGGTGTTACATCATAGGGTACCACGACCTGGGTGCACTGGCACTAAGTCATTAGTCAGATCCACAGCGATGTGGTTGTCACCGCAAGAATCAGAGGAATGCGACGGTCGCGCAGGGTACAAGCATACGAGGGTCAGGCACAAAAAGTCAGAGTGGCAACGCGAGGTCGAGTTACACTCGGCATTACAGCCATGGTGAGACGAAAATCCCGCGACCGCAATGTCCGAATGAAGTACGATCCCATAGCCGGCTCGATGGCACAGCGCACAGACGAACAACCAACAATAAGATCCAACGACACGACTCAACAAGACAGTAGAGTAGCACATTTCCATAGCATTATGATGGATGGATCATGTATTACAAATACAGATACAGATAGATCGTGAGGATAGGGTACAACAGATATATGAACAGACAGATCGTAAGGACAGGGTTCAATATGGTGGATAGGTGTACAAGAAGTAAGAGAAGGGGCTCTTCAATAGTCCAGCGTCGTATATCACTTTGGATTTCCAACCGTCTAACATTATCTATCGATTGGGCTTTTCAACAGTCCAACATCATCTATAATTTGGGCTTTCCAACAGTCCAGCATCATCTATGGGGTCTTAAGATCAGGCAACGGGGCAACGGCACGGAGGCCAGACAGGTTCGGTGTCAAAGCAAAGTGGCAAGGCTTGCTGCTACATGTTCCAGCTCCTCTCGGCCAGCTGCTAGTAGCTTCTGGCCGGCTGCGGCTAGCTGTGGGCTGGCTGCGGCTGGCCGGGCAAGGCTGAGGCTGGTCGAACGAGGCTGTGGCTGGCCGGAGGCTGGCTAGAGGTGGCGTCAAGTGGCCGGGAGGCGGCGTAGCATGGCCGGGTTCCCAACAAGGCATGGAATCACAGCACGAAGGCCGATATCAAATGGTAAGGTGCTCGCGACGGCGATGCCCGTCATGGTTGAGTAGCTACAACACGCGGGAACGCCGTCGAGACGTCGGCGCCCCGGGTGCACGCGACGGCAATGCCCGTCAGGGTTGTTCCAAGCATTCATGGTTTCTCATCCAGTTGGCTGGGTTTAGTCCGGTGTGCGTGAGTGCCACAAAAGGACATGGCGAGTGTGTGTGCATGCTTCGTGCCTACTAACGTCAGCTCCACATAGTCGATGAGGTCCCTACAGAAAACACGGCTCGAAGGCCGGACACATGGAGGGATCATCGGCCTTGGGACGGCAGCAGGTGGGTAGGGGTAAAGGCAGAAGGTTCATCGGCATCTCGCCGGCAGCAGGGGTTGGATAGGTTTGGTCTTTGGTCAGCTCACCGAGGGCTTGCAGGCGTAGGATGTTGTGGTAGTGATGAGTTGAGGTCGAGACGGATCGGGGCTGTGCAGGAAGATCCGCATCGTTACTGTAGTCGTACAGGGCGGCGTCTAGGTTGCGATTCAGCTCGGTGGAGCACGATGTCGCGTACACGGCTTCGGTTCACGGTCACCAGGGCCGGGGACGTCGGTGTGGCTTGCTGCCTTCCTGCGCAGTGAAGCAAGTGGCATGTAGGCCCGTCTCAGCTCAATAGTGATGGAAACAGACTTAGGGTAAACAAGAGCTTGGCCCTTGATGCTTACCACTAAAATAGATGAACTCCAGCAAGAAAGGAAATGGCAGTGAAGAGGCTGTAAAGGGTCTGTTCTCCTGCACAGTGAGGAACAGCAACGCGAAGGCCATTTCAGACATACACGACGGCAACAGAGAAGGGAAAGGAGGGGGCTTAGCTTTGGTGCTCACCCGCGAGTTCGGCAAGGGGGTTCATCGTGGTCGCGGTTGGCTGCTGCTGCGTGAGTGTGACCGCGGGGGCGGAGATGGGCGGCGTTGAGGTACGTGCCGCCGTCGAGGACGAGCTTGACACGGCCACGGTGCGTCCGCGCGGCGAGGAGGACCGATGGCGTGGCCGCAATGCTGGTGTGGCGGTGTAGAGGAAGCAGACGACGTCGCGGAGGATGGCGGGCTCTGCTTGGGGCTCGGGGCTGAGCGCGGTTGGGGCGGACACTGCTTGGAGGCGAGGTGACTGGCACGGCGAGGAAGATTCGTGCGTCGAGGCAGTGGCAAACTGCTCGACGGCCGCGCCGGCGTCGTTGTCTCGGTCGGTTGCACAGTGGCTCTGGCCAGTGGTGACCGCGGCCGGTCGCGTGCTGCAGAAGCAGGCATCATGGCCTGAGCGCGGTTAACGACGGTCGGCGTTGCGCAGAGGAGAGGAGGCCGCGGTGGCTTCGGGGAAGAAGAACAGTGCGGCTGTTCTCTTTATAGCGCGGCGCCTAGGGCTTCAAGGGAACAGACGGCGGGGATCCTCGTGAGACGTGCCCAGGACGCGTGGCGTCGATCTGTGGCACGGACGCCGAGGGAGGCGCGTGCACGCACGTGAGCTGGCGGCGGCGGTGGCACTGGGAGCGGCTCTGCTCTCCTAGGGTTCCAGGGGAGGGGGCGCGGCAGCTGGGCCGGCTTGGGCCGATGGCTGGGCCGCGTGAAGAGCAGGCCGGGGTCTGTTTATGTGGGCCAAGGAAGGGGGGATGGGTAGGCAGGCTGGGCTGCAGTGAGAGAGGAGAGGGACTGGGCTGAATTAGGATGCAGGGGGAAAAGAGAAGTTCCCCCTTCTTATTATTTGGTTTTGAGGATTATTTTAGGAAATAATTGAGGAAGAGTTTTGGAATGGATCCAATGCAGTTTGTAACTCAATAAGAGAAAATAATTCCCCACCTCGCTAGGGTAATTTGATAGGATAGAAAGGATAGTTGAATCGTGGTACTAATATTAGGGGTTTGAGAGAGAGGGAGAAAAGGGAGATGATTCTTCCTCATAATTCTATTAGGGTCGGGGGTATTGGAGGGAGTGAAGTGAATCGAGAGAGAAGCAAGGGAAATTTGGGGTATTTCCATGGGGAGCGAAGGCTAGTTGCTATGGACTTGTGCTCTCCGACACGAAACACTAGATCATGAAAAGAAACTCTGGCAATCTCCTACAAGCAATCTCTATATGTGTGCAACGGTTGTTAGTGGTTAGTCTAGGTTTCGACCTAGAACTACATGCTTCACACCTTTGCAAGAAAATTTTTAAAAAGTTTGTATTTTTTTTATCGAAAAACCCGGGTTGTTACAATATATAGCACCTAAGCTTGCATATACCAACCCCGTCTACCACGGCTTTTCTATCCCTGAACCGGTCCTGCGCCACCCGAGAAAATAGTACTCCTCTCGTCTACAGGCACGACGGCCACGAGGGTACACGCTACTCTCGCCATCTCTCCACTCCCAGTGCGTGGTTGTCGGTTCAAGCAATAGAGCCACCAGAGATAGGGCTTTCCGTAGTATGTGGCTAGTTGCAAAGTCTCGATCACAGCAGGCCGACAATGAACGGTCCCTAATACTTTCCGTTGGATACCATGCATTGGGACTCTAACCCAAATACCCTGACAACCACCCGGTTTTCACATCCCTTTTCCGTTGGCGACGATAAGTTGGGACTCTAACCCAAACATATGACCACCACCCGAAAAACCCGTCCCCATTGGTGACAATGGACTGGCCAAGTACACTACCAACAATGAAGACCATACCCTTCCCTTTTCAATGATTCATTCTTGCATATTATCATATTTCAAAATAGCATTTCATGCAAATCTAAATCAATTAAGCAGGGCTAAGCATTTTTTAATATTTAATTAAATCAGGTTCTCGGGGTATAATTAGTGGTCAAGGAAAGGTAATGCATCAATAGGTTATCACTCAACTCCTATTAACCTAATGCAATAGATTAACTCAAGTGATAAAACATTTTTAAATACAAGGGGGGCAAATGCATGGGCCTTGCCTTGGATTGCGTAGAGTGTCAGGTCTGGGTCAGTGCCACAAATATCAAAGCCCTTGATCTCCTCGGGAACCACCTCCGCAGCAGGAACCTCGGCTTTGACTCCTTCGTTGCCGGTCACTACACGTATGCAATGATGAATGTTTAAATGCGATGCAACATGAAATGACAGACAGAATTCGATATTAAATAATACACTCATGGTCATAACCCTACCTCAAGCTAACCATGATTATTCTAATCCACCATGCCCTAGGTCATAAGGGTGATTGACCTAGAACCTCAATCAATCCAAAAATCACATAATATCATATTTATCTTTATTTCCTATTCCTTTTATTAATCAATTAATCAAACATTTAATTAATAAACAACTAAACTATTTTAATTTGACACCAAACTTCACCAATGTAACACCCCTGGTGTTACGATAACTAAAACTGGCCATGTCATCATGATTACATGTAAATCATTCTGCATAAACTCATTGTTACTGTGCATCACTAAGACAATTTTTTATTCCCACATGTGATTGTGTTTAGGTACCTTTGGGTGACTTTATGATTTAAATATTTGTTTGTGTGTATGCATCTAAATCCAAATAGAAAATAAAAAAGAAAACAATTAAAAACCCTAATCGGACCCAAAATCCTAAATCAAAAACTAAATAGAATCAAGTGTTGGGTTTTAAACAAAAGTTGTAAATATTTAAAAGTTGAGTAACTTCTATTTCGGGCAATTTTGAAGTTATTAAAAATAATTTCAAATAAAATCTTAATCTAGGTTTTAAAGTTTAAACTTGAAATATAAATTTAAAAACTAGTAGGAATCTGATGATGGTCTTTTAATAAAAGTTTTAGCCCTTTCAAAATAGGATAACTTTCATGTTTGGAGATTTTAATGTTTACCAGTGAAAATTTAAATTAAAATCCAATTAGTATTTGTTTATTCAAATTTAAAATGCCCTTTCAAAAACTATCAAGAAATTGGGCAAACTCCTTTAATAAAAGTTATAAGACTTTTCAGGTTGGACAACTTTTATATTTAGGGATTTTGAACTTATGCACTGAGATTTCAAATTAAACCCTAATGACTGTTTTAGAATTTAAATTTGAGATGTTATTTCAGAAACTATTAAGAATCGGCCCAAACTCCATTAATGAAAGTTGTAAAAATTAACAAATAGAACAACTTTTGTTTTTGGATATTTTCAACTTATTATGAGAAATTTTGAAAATTTGACTGGATTAGGATTTAATTTCAAATTACCCGTTTATCCCTTTTTGAATTATTCAAAATCCATTCGGAATTTGAATTTGGTTCAAATACCAAAGTGGTTCAGAATTAAATTTTCTATGACTCTTATTAAGGATATTTTCAAGTTCATACACAAGATAAAAAGTAATTTTGGACAAAAAAATCAAAAGGAGATAGCTTGCTTTGCCACAGTACTGACAAAAGGGGGGTCCGGGCGTCTGCCCCGTTCGCAGGCGCGCGTGCGCGCCTCGCGCGCCGGCGACCCCCGGGGCCGGCCGGAGCCCGGCCACCGCGTGTCAAAGTTCGTGGGGGGGGTCCTGGCCGCCTCTGGAGAACGCCACGGCTTTATAAGACGCACCACCGTCGCCCCATTTCTTCTCTTCCTTCTCCATTACCGTCTTCGGTCACCTCGGTTCATCGGTGAAATTCGCCGCCGGTAGGCAATCACCACCCTTTCCATCCTATGTAAACCTAGAAGACCTCTTTGCGCATCGGTTAGGCCGACTGTTAACCCCTATCATCGCCAGATGCACTGGGCTGCCGGTTTCTTCCTCGCGGACGGCAATAGCGCCGCCGCGGTCCGTTCCGCCGTAGCTAGTCCACTCGGGTGTTCTCTGACCTCTCTCTCTCTCCTCTGTTTCTGACTCATTTTGACCTTGTGCTTCTTATCATTCTGTCCGCTGCTCTGTTGTGCTTCTTATCATTTTTCGTTTTGTTAATTCCACTAGAATAAGTGCAGAGCTCTCAAAATTATGAAAATAATTGTATGGCCTTACTGTGTGGTGTAGTATTTATTAAAAATATGAAATTTGTATTTTGGGAATTTTCTAAACCTGATAAAAATGTGAATTTTAATTCATAAATGCTATTTCTATGAATTTTATAGCTCAAAATATTAATCCAAAAATTATGAAAATTTTGTAGTTACTGTTTTGTACTGTGGGCTACCTCCACAAAAATTTGTAGCTCATTTGGAAGAAATTAAATCGTTTCATAATATATGTGTATAATTATTAATTAATAAAAGGAATGGAAAACTCTTTATGCATTAGGGCTTTGGGTGACTTTTGGATTGAATGATGTCGCTAGGTCATTAACTTGAAATGATTCTTGGCACCTTAATTAGTGTTTGGGTTCTTAATTAAATTATAATTAGGAACACTAATGATCTATGTTATTCACATATGATGATAGGGTTTAATAATTTGCTTAGGCAAGGGTTGATAGTGTTCTAAAAATAAAAAAAATAAAAAAAATAATTCAACTTTCAACGACTGTTAAAATGGTCAATAAAATAATGTGGTTAATGCCCAATAGTAATTAGTTTCGTTGACTTGCAACTTTATCATGAAAGCAAGTTGTGCTCACCTTACAAATTAAGTTTACTTTCTCTTGATCAGTGATTTAATGCATCTCATGCATCATGACACGCATATCATTATGTTAAGCATGTATTATTACTTCGTGTAGTGAATGCGCGATAAATATTATTGGAAGCAAGTCCTGACAAAGGTCTTCTCTCGGCGGACGTGAATCTTCTCGATGTTTGACTTTAGAGTTATATCTACTTCGAGCAACACGCAAGCCCCGGTGCATTCAGCCCCTTCCTTGTGATTTACAAAATATTTATAACTTGAGTTAATCTAATGCATTACGTTGATAGGAGTTGATTGTCACCTACTTGTTGCATTACCTACCTTGATATATTATCCCTGGAAACCTGTTTTAAAATGAAAACATTGGAAAATGCTTAGCCCTGCTTAAATAATGTAGATTTGCATAAATGCTATTTTGAGCTATCGTGATATGTTATTTAAACATCAAAAAGGGAATTGGTATTATTCTCGTTCAGTGGCTGTGCACCTGATCAGTACACTGTCATCGACGGGAAAGGATTTCCTGCTCGGTGATCGTGGCATTGGGTTAGGGTCCCAACAATTGTCACCGACGGAAACATGATTTGAAAACCGAAGGGACATTTGTACTTGGGTTAGAGCCCCAATGCATTGTCGCCAATGGAAAAGGCATTAGGGACCATTCGTTGTAGGCCTGTTGGATCGAGACTTTGCAACTAGCCACATATTATGGAAAGCCTCTGACTCTGGTGGCTCTACTGCTGGAACCGACAACCACGCACTGAGAGTGGAGAGATGGCGAGAGTAGTGTGTACCCTCGTGGCCGTCGTGCCTGGAGACTAGAGGGGTACTGTGCTCTCGGGTGGCGCGGGACCGGTTCCGGGGTACGAAAAGCCGTGGTAGGCGGGGTTGGCATATGCAAGGTTAAGTACTACATATGCAGTGTGGATAGGGATCCCCAGCTGGGTACTAATCGATTCGAATCGTCATTGCTCCTCGGTTATGGAGACTTGATCCTTCGACCATTCAGCGAAGAGTGGTTCGGAACTAGGATATTTTTGAGAATAATTAAATAATTGGAATTGAAGGATATATGAGAAAGAACTGACAACTATAGATATTCATTATAATAATATTGAGTAAAATACTGAAAGTAGGATTAGTAATACTTTTCTGCAAAATTATTTGACTCTTGCGAAAGCCTTACCTTGACTCCCCTCAGCCTGCATTCCTGAGTCTCATTCCTTTTTCTTAGTCGGGTAAGTCTTGCGGAGTACCCCATATACTCAGTGTTTGTTAACCCCCTGTTGCAGGTGACTTAGGTGTACAGCTCTGTGTGGGACCGTGCCGGTCAACGGATCGTGCATGGATGAAAAAGTATATGATGTAACACTTGGGCAGGGTGTCTAGTTGTAAGATGCTGCTCCACTACAAATCTCTGGTTTGGGATAATGTAATCTAAATTTGTAAATTATATTTCTGTAATACTTCCGCACTCGTTACTCTGATTCAAATTATTTGTGTAAACTGTTGTAATACCTGCAAGGTCTTTACAATGAGATCCTCGGGGAAAATTAGGGTTTCTTAGGAGACCCGACAGGCCACCTAAGTCAAAGGAAACTCGTGCAGACTAGTCAAAGGTCCTTAGCGATGATGACGGGGCGCGTGGGCCCTATGATTAAGGCGGTTCTGTCACAACCAACAGATAGATCTTTACCTTATACAGTACCAAACCAATTTTCATAATTTTTAGAATTACAGAGAATTAATTAAAATTCATTAAAGTTGCATTTATGAATTAAAAGACTGATTTTACTTCCTGTAGAAACTATTCAAACTCACTATTTAATATTTTTATTAAATACTACACATTACAGAGAGTGTCTACAAAATTTTTTAGGATTTATAGAGCCACAAAAATATTCTTACGAAAATAACAAAGTCGCACACTATTCATATAAAATTAAAATGGAAAAGACATCTCTATATTCTAGAAAATGAAAAATCGGTAAACGGCCCAAGTCGGCCCAGTAACAGCGGGGCCAGCCCAGCGCTCGCCCGTGCCACCCCCCTTCTCACTGGGTCGCTGACAGGCGGACCCGGCCTGTCAGCTCCCTCTTCCACCTCTCCTCTCCTTTGCTCCGTTCGGACGCGGCGGCGCAGCCATGGCGGCTCACCGGCAACAGGCCCTCAGCGGCGGCGAGCCCGCTCCGAACCCCCAGGCCCCCTTTGGGAACCCCTCCAAGACCCCTACCGAGAAGACCAAGCTCTGCCGAGCCCCACCGCGGCCATGGCGGCCCGACGACCGGAGCATGGCGGCGCGGCGGCGTTCCGACAAGACCACTATGATAGCGTTTAAAGCAAGGACGGAAGTAGAACCAGTGGCTCACCACGAAGATGGTGCGCACCACAACCGGGGCAGAGACGAAGCGGAACAACGAGCTTGATGACGACCGTGCTCATGGCGGCGCTCACCGACGGCGAACTTCTTGTTTCCCGTATTCTATGGCACCAAACGGCAAACGAACATGCGCATGAGCAACCACAAAGCCCACATAGACTGGAACATGGGAAATCGGGGTCTAGAGCTCACCCGAGCAGTCTATTGACGACGAAGAACCCGCGGCAGAGCTTCGGCCGGCCGCGAGGAAGACAACCCCCTTGACCCGACTCCCAAAAGGTGCTATGGCTTGGCCTAAGACTGCAAAAGGTGCGCACGAGAGTGGCGGAGCTAGCAGAGGCTCAAATCTGGATTGAGGTGGGCGAGGCTCGATGAACTTCGTCGAACTCCGAGAGCACGTCGGCGGCGAGCACCCAGGAGAAAACGACCGGCTTGTTGCCTTTAACGGGCCAGGGAGGAGTGGGTAGGATTGGGACGTGCTCCGGGGCCCCCCAGCGACCCTCCACGCGGCGGTGCCCCGGCCTCGGCTGGCCGGACGGCGCCCGGCGTGCGGCGCGGCACGCGCGTACGGTGGCACGGCCGGAACAGGGGACCCCCCTCTAGTACTGTAGCTATACTTATAGGTCAAAAGCTAATTTGAATTTGAATGACACCCTATGATTTGAATAAGTGGAAACGTCCAATACAAAAACTGTGGGGAATTTCATATAGATCATTTTTGGTTTTGGAATCATTTTCAAATTCGGCTCAGTTTGAAAAATATTAAAAAGGGGGTAAAAGGGGAATTTGAATTTCAAATGTAATTCACTGAAATTCTCCAAACTTTTCTATAGAACATGAAAATCTGTAAAAATGAAAGTTGCTCAATTTGCTAAGACCTACAACTTCTATTAAGAGGGTCTTGTCAGATTCTTCCTAATTTTTGAAATGAAGATTCAAATTCAAATTTCAAAGCTTTATGTTGAGTTTAATTTGAATTTCCACAACATAACTTCAAAATCTGCAAAAATAAAAGTTGTTCTATTTTAAAAGATATACAACTTTTATTAAGACACCTTTACAAGATTCCAAGTAATTTTTAAATTAGGGTTTTGAGATCAAATTAGGGTTTAATACAATTTCCTATTTGAATTAACTTTAGATTTTCTTTTGGGGGTTTAATTACACAATCAAACATGAACACAATCAAATCACTCTAGGGGCCCTAAACACAATAACATGCAAGCAGTTAAATTAAATATGATGACATGGCAGATTAATTAATCCGTAATACCAGGGATATTACAGGTAACAAAGGATAACTTATTGTAGAACAGCGGGTAACTACCTTTATACCTGACAAAGGTTGGATATGACCAAGCGACGGGGAGAGAGACACTGAAATCTTGAGGAATTCGACTCGATCTCCAAACAATCACAGAACCATAAACCGGGACTAATTCACACAATTTGGCGCAGTCGAACGGAAACTGTAAAGCGCGAAGTAGGGGACCTCGGAGAGATCTTCTTCACAAGTTCAAAAAGAACAAAGGTGTGTAAGATACACTCAGCAACTCAGTTGAAATACCATATTGGTTTCTCAAATAATCAAAAGTTCCTAATAACTTAGAGGCAGGGGATATTTATACTAGGAACAACCCTCCTAGTTGGGTGTAAAAACGAGTAGGAGTTTCTGAAGATAGGCTATGTGAAAGGTCACCATAAAATGAATTGATAAAGTGATCTCGTGTGACTGTTGGCCTCCAGAGCAGTCTCTACTAATTTGGCAATAACTCTATATTGAGAAGTCCAAATGACGAACAGTTTCTTGGGTTTGAAAGTAGACTTGAAGGACTTTCTAACCATGTATGCCATGCACTATGAAACATTATAGATTGGTACAGTTTTGCATGTCAACTTAAACATTAGACTAACTGTTGACCTTCCGAGCAGTCTTGACTAACCTGAGCATAACTGTTGATTGCGACATCAAAATGAGGTGGGACTGGTTGCATTGGAAAGTAAACTTCACCAGTTTTCCAACAAGCCCTCATGGGCCTCTAAAGCCTCAAGGAATTCTTCAACTGGTCCATTTTTGCTAGTAGGTTTTTCAATGTAGCGATCTGATCTTCATGGTCCAATTCAACCTCCTCTTTGTGTATATAGCTAAGTACATTCAAAATAGAATATTTAGATAATATATAATTCTCATTATTATTCAAATGAACTACACAAAGTAACGTGTTCATCTTTTGTTGAAATTTCTTTGCTCGACTACATGTAATCGGTCCTTAATTTCTATTCTTGATATTCGATGATGACGCTTGACATATCATGCTTCGTTGACATGTCCTCATGACAATGGGAGTCGCGCGTAGGGTCGCGTCCGGCGTCAGATCGAAGCGTATCATTAACCGTTAGATCTACGGTGGAGTTGACCGAGTTAAAATCGTTTCTATGGAAAAGCGGACATGTTTTTTTTTATCGTGAAGCTACGTCGATATCGGGTCGAGTATGGTCGATAAGAATTTTTTTTCCGCGTAGATCTCGCTTCTACCCTGGCCGTGTACCAGAAACTCCGGCCCTAACAGCGCCCGCACGAACACCCGCACCGGCACCTGCACGAACATCCGCACCCCCCGGCTCGCCGAAGAATAACGCTGCCGCCGTAATAATACGTAAATTCGTGGGCATGGAGGGCGTGGGCGCGCGGCTAGGGCGCACTTCGGCGCGCTACGGGCCGGCGACGACGTTCACCGGCCCTGTTAGGAAGTGGCGCAAGGAGTGGGTGCCAGTGGTCGCCGCCGCCGTCAACGCCAGCGCCAACGGTGGCACAGCGTCCTCCACGGGGATGGGATCTGGCGGAGGATCCCGTGGGAATAATCTTCTCCTGTTTAAGTGGACCCCGGTGAACGGGGCTAACGGGGGAGGAGGGGATAGGGAGCAGCAGGCGGCGGAGACGGCCACGAGACGCCGGCGGTATGTGCCGGTGAGGATTCTTGATAAGAATGGTTGGCTAGCATTTCTTCCTTTTAGTGGCGCTATGTGGGTGCGAATTTGTAACATGGTTGGATCTTTAGATTATTTTCGTCGGTGTATTGAAAAATATTTTAGCTTGTGCGAGTTGAGCTTTCAAATTGTTAGTTGCTTTTTATGTCCATGGGAAATGCGTTCTTCCGTCAGTAATTGGTTGGACAGATTTGAATTTCTGATCCCCAAGTATAATGGAGGATGCTTTAATAGTTAATTGTTTATTCAGCCTGCGTGGTTCAAGATATTGCCATCTCTTAGTGTAATTAGGATGAATTTCATAATTTTCTCTCTGTATTAGACTGGTCATGGATACAATTAATCTTGCAGGTGCTATTTGATCAACCTTGTACAGTAGCCGGCCATGTTCTAAGTAAAGCTAACAGTTTTTTTTTCTTAAGCACATTGTAGAGCTGCATCTCTTAGAGTAAGCAAAATTAATGGCCATCTGCTTGTCATACCCAAATGGTCAGATAACCTAAACAAAAGTGCAAACAAAGGATCAAGAACCAAGGTTGCAGATAGTGGCATGCAGCAACTATAGTTTTGCTTGTCGTTTATGGTATTAGTGTGATATATCAGCTGATAAAGCTAAAAAAATGCAATGAGTGCTTTGCTTATTTACCATGATTTTCTGTGGTCAGAATTACTAATCAACATGGCTATTTTGATTTTGGTTTCCTAGAATGTGACATTGAGCTAGACATGTTCGGCAATAGGAAAACTACTTTGATTAAGGACTGAAAGACTCAGTATTTCAATAAGTAAGAACTGTTTTGACAAGAATAGATACAATAAGAAATCAGATCCTGGAGGATGCACATGTCCTTGAATTAAGAAGATATACCAGAATATAAATGCAAGCCTAAATTATTATTAACTTCCTATGGAAGATTGACCTTCTAGTGTGGAAGGGGAATAAGATCATGGAGGACGATCAAAGAAGCATGCCACACTCAGGCAGCCACCATCTCAGTTTTGATAGTAGACATCATATGATGGCTAGTGTTCTTAGCTGCACTTCTTTTATATATATAGTCACTGGTTTGGGTTATGCTTGATCAAAATGGCTATCAAACAGTAAAAATTGACATGCATATATATAACTTTGGTGTTATGATGATATATTGTCATAATCAGCGATAGATCAGCAAAAATCGTGAATTGTGATATTCTTGCATTTTTTAGCACCAGCCACTAAGTTAGCGCTTTAGCATCATATTGCCACTAATTTGATTTATTTCCAACGTTTTAAAAAATGAATGAGATGAGAAAAATAGCAAAAGAAGAACATGAAACAAAAATTCCTTAGTAAACATGCCAAACTAAGAGGCAGGAAAGTAAAGGTGATCAACACCTGAATGACAAAAGGTGCTAGCCTGAATCAAGCTTCTTTATTTTTATGTCTCCTTCAATGATCCATAGCTGTACCTTGTCAGTGGCCTCATGCATCACTGTATCCTTGCTTGGGGTGATTCCATTGTTGGCTTGACCACTAAATTTTTACAGTTCTTTTGTTGCTTTAAATATTTGAATAGTAGTTTCAGTATGAGGAACCAATGATTCCTAATAGTTTAGGTTAGTCCACTAAGTGTATGGATAATTAGAAATTTTGGATAGCTCAAGAATGTGAAACATAGTCTGTACCGCTCAATCTAATGAGATTACTGCTTTATTTGGCCGTCAGTAGACTATCTACCTCTTTACATCTGTTATATCTAAGCTGTACGCCTGTACACTATTTTCAGTGGTTCTTTTCGGCAGATACTTGTCATGTTTTAGTATTCACGTGTATGGATTGTCAATATGATTTCTTTCTATTTCATTCTTTCGCTCATTGCATAGTTACTTATACATTATTATGGTCTACCATTCAAATTTGTGATTTCTTAGTATTTCTAAAAGTCCAGTAAACAAGGTTAGATCATTTTTTCATCAAAATCCAAACTATCAAGGATTGATGAGTTCACTTTTTTGTGCAATACTTCTCTTCTGGAACAGATGGCCTTTTCACTTTTGTTCATCATCTTTGTCAATGGATATTTACCAAATATCTTAATATTACAGGTTTCTTTAATGGAAGAGCAAAGACAAGAATCTACCAAATCTGATGATGAGAATAAGGCTAACGATGGAGATCCATCTTCGAACGAAGCTGAGCCATCAAATGGAAAGACTGATATCAATGGTACACCTATGGATGAATCTCAGGTAACAAGATCTTATGGCAGTGATCGTAACTAATTTACAGGAGTGGAGTACTTCTCTGTAACTTAGTTTGCTCTATCCGTTCAGGGTTGTCACAGCTGTACGCATTTTTTCGGTTCTGGATTACCTTGTTGATTGTCTTTAGGAAAGAAAATAATGCTGCCAACTTTCCTTGTTGCTACATATAACCAAAAAGCATCTCCAAGTATCAGGCTATTTATTGTTTGATGTTTTTAAGTATAAATATATATTTATTTCCAGTAATCAGTGCCTATTACGATGTTCTCATCAGTTGTGTCATAATATGTGTGCATACAAGTTCAGAAGTATAACCACTAACCATACTACTTTCCTTTCCACCACTTGATTTGGAGGGTTCATGGCCCCACAGGACCTTCATCAAGGAACACTTTTCCCCTTCAGGTATCAAATAAGTAACATTGCTCAAGGTCCAGGAGGTCTATTTTTGAGCCAAACATTTCTTCAGGGAACACTTTGACCTAGCACACACACCACACCTCTCCAAAAAATATTGACTTACACTCCTGTGAGAACATAGAATACTCCTAGGTTACATAATCACCTGGGGGAGGGCGGGTGCCAAGCCAAAGCCGACAACCTACGCTTCTCCAAAGCAAAATCCAAAGCATGATCTAAGCCCCATTGAAAACACAACTATTATGATGATTCCGCAGGGTCTAGGCTCCTAGGATCACAAGAGAGTTGAAGCCTTTCTTTGCTAACCCAGCAGTAGCGTTGCTTGATCTTTCCCACCACAAATCAACTTTCCCACAACAAATCAAAGTACAAATCTGTAGGTTGGGGGAAAAGCTGATGGATACCAAAATGTTGGAGTAGACAGAACCAAAACTGCCGAGTGAAGACATAGGACACAAGAAGATGATTGATGGTTTCCTCCTCTTGATCAAAAAGAGGACACTGCTTCGGGTGTGGCAGCCCCCGCCTTACCAGCCGATCCGCCGTCCAGATGTGCAACTAGCCACATGAAGAAGTGGCACTTGGGGTGGAGCCCAAGATTTCCAAATCCTCTCATAAGGGCCAAACTGAGCAGACCAAATGAAAAAGATTTCATAAGCAGACTTGACCGACTACTGTCCACTAGAAAAAAACGCCAAATGTTAGAATCCTCAATATCTGGCTGTAGCTGAAAACCATAGTTGAGGTCCCATAGACAGAGAAAATTCACTGTTACTTCCATGATAGGGCATCACGAAAATCCATAAACCAAGAACAGTCAGCCATAGCCTCCTCAACCGTGCGTCTATTTGCTATTCTCTTAGGAACAACAGCAGGAAGACGAGGGGCAAGGTCCGCAATGGACTGTCCATACAGACACCTGTCCGTCCTGAAAAGGGTGTTTGCCTCGCTGCCAATATCCGAGATGACGGCTAATTTAAAAAGAAAGTTTGAAGCTGTTCGGGCACCTAGACTGGTAAGCTCGCCCAGGGCCTGTGAGATTCAGTTTTCTTAAGCCAAACCCAGCACATCCGCAACGCCCAACTGAGGCTTTTTAGGTCCGAAATTCCCAATCTCCCCAGCTCAGGTGGATGGCACGCCTTGCCCCAAGCCACGAGACAGTGTCCCCCTCTTGCTTCTTTTCTTCTTCTCAAAGGAAACCACGCCTGAATTTATCCACCGCTTTAATGGACCAGGGAGGGAAGTCAATGGCCATTACAAGATATACCAACATAGCAGTGAGCACAAGTTGTACCTGTACTGTCCTTCTTGCCTTTGTCATGAGGTCTGCTTTCCAACCCGGCAGCTTGTTGCAACCAAATCAGAGAGAGAGAGAGAGAGAGAGAGAAGATTTGGGACTGGTTTTCTTCTCTATTGATTAGGCCAAGGAAAAAAAAAACCTCATGGTTGGTTCTCAGTACATATGAAAGGGGCAGACTTGGCTGCCAAGGGAACTACAGCATATTCTACCTACTAAAGTAGATTCCAAAAGTGTAGATGCTAACCACTACAAGGATAAGCACTAGGATTACACAGCCATCATTATCCCCCCTAAGCCTTGTGCGGAATCTGTCCCATCCCAATCCTGTCGCGAAGCTCCTAGAACTTAACTCACCCAAGGGACTTGGTGAGGAAGTCCGCAAGCTAGTCCTGGGTGCTGATGTAGCTTGCCTTGACGCTCCCCTTGTCAAGGCAGCTCCTGATGAAGTGGTAGCGAACCCGGATGTGCTTTCTGCGCTCGTGGAAGACGGGGTTTTTCGCCAAAGCCAAGGTGGACTTGCTGTCCACCCTGAGCTCCACCACCTCAGCATCTCTCCCAAGAAGATCTCCCAGCAGCCGAGCCAGACAGAGGGCCTGAGTCGAGGCGGTAGTGGCTGCGATGTACTTTGCCTCGCAGCTGGACAAAGCTACCACCTGCTGCTTGACGGACTGCCAGCTGATCAGGCACTTCCCAAGGAAGAACACTGACCCGCTGGTGCTCTTGTTGGTGTCAATGTCGCCGGCGTGGTCGTTGTCGCTATAGCCGATGAAGTGTGCGGCGCCGGGACACCTCAGGTAGTGCAAGCCGTAGTCGGAAGTGCCTGCGACGTAGTGGAGGATCCTCTTCACAGCCTGCTGGTGCTCCGTCGTCGGTCGCTGTATGAACCGGCTGACGTAGCCGACGGTGAACGCCAAGTCTGGCCATGTGTGGACGAGGTAGCGAAGGCTGCCCACAATGTGCTAGTACTGCGTCTTGTCCACCACCTCCGCCATACTCTCACGGCTCTGCTTGATCCTCTCCTCCATGGGAGTGTGGGCTGGGTTGCAGCCGGTGAGGCCGCCCAGCTCAACGATGTGCTTGGCGTAGTCAGTCTGACGAAGAGAGATGCCGGTGCTGTCTTGGTGAACGTCGATCCCTAGGTAGGAGTGGAGCCCGAGATCGCTCATTTGGAAGACGGCCTTCATCTCCATCTTGAATGCCTCAATCTCCTCCTCCTTAGTACCGGTGATCACGAGGTTGTCGACGTTGACTCCAACCAGCAGGACATTGCCTCCCTTGCCCCGCCGGTAGACAGCAGCCTTGTGGGCGCTCTGCTGGAACCCCATTTGCCGGAGGGTGGAGTCTAGCTTGGCATTCCACGCTCGTGGCGCCGCCGCAAGCCGTAGAGGGCCTTGCGCAGGCGAAGGACATTGCTCTCCTTGCCGGGGATGACGAATCCTAGTGGCTGGCGGACATAGACCTCCTCATTCAAGTTGCCGTTGAGGAAGGCAGACTTGACATCCATGTGATGGACATGCCAGCCCTCTTGGGCAGCTAGTGCGAGGACCCAAACGAACTCCATCCGTGCGACGGGTGCAAAGGCATCGTCGAAGTTGACTCCCTCCTGCTGGACGAAGCCGCGCGCCACCAGACGCGCCTTGTGCTTGATCACCGCCCCAGACTTGTCCTTCTTCAACTTGAAGACCCACTTGAGAGAGATGGCGCGATGACCGGTGGGAACGTCAACCAACTCCCAAGTGCGGTTTCGCTCGACGGCGTCCATCTCCTGCTTTATCGCGGCGCGCCATGCCGCATCTCCCTTCGCCTCAGCGAAGGAGTGAGGCTTGTCGTCCTCGTGCGCCACGTGCAGCTCCCCCTCAAAGTGGTGCTCTGCCTCTCCAGGAACGGGCTGCTCACTGAGGATGTCCACGCAGCAGTAGCGCAGGAACTCGCCGTCGTGGCAAGCGTCGATGTGATCCTCGTCGTCGGATAGCAGAGTGGGAAACTCCACTGTGCGTTGCTTGTTGCGGACCGGGGCTGCTGGTGTCGAAACCGGTGGTGTAAGTGCAGCCGGTGTGGAAGAGCGGGGCGCGACCGGAGGTGTAGGTGCAGCCGAAGCTGCCAAAGTCGGAGAAGGGCTCGCTGGAGCTGGTGGTGTGCGTGGTGGCGGGGAAGGCGAGCTTGGAGAAGAAAGCTGCTAGCTCCCCCCGCCCCCTCGAAGTGGACGTAGTCGATGGTGAAGTCGCTGGCCGTCGATGTCAAGCCATCATCCACCATCTTGCCCCACGCCCAGCCTCGCCCTTTGTTGAACACGACGTCGCGGGCGATGCGCACATGCTGTGTCGTATGGTCGAGGATGCGGTAGCCCTTGACGCCGTCGGGCTAGGCGATGAAGACTCCCGGTGTGCTCCGGTCATCGAGCTTGCCGATGTGGTTGAGCTCCTTGACGAACGCGAGAAAGCCAAAGATGCGGAAATAGCTGACCCCTGGCTAGTGCCTATGCCAAGCCTCGTATGGTGTCTTGCCATTCAGGGCCTTGGTGGGCGAACGGTTGAGCACGTGGACGACCGTCATCACCGCCTCACCCCAGAAGATAGTCGGCATCCCCCGCTGCTTGAGGAGGGCATGGGCAGTGGCCACCACCATCTGGCTGCGGCGCTCGACGACCGTTCTGCTGCGGGGTGTACGGTGTGGCGAAGTGGCGCTGAATCCTCTCGTCCGCGCAGGACGCCGTGAAGTCGCCGCCGTTGACCGTCCGCAGCACCCGAAGCTTGCGGCCCCACTCCATCTCCGCAGAGGCCTGAAGGTGCTTGATGGCATCCGACGCAGCTGCCTTGGCGTTGAGGAGGACCGCCCACATGTAGCGAGACGCGTTGTCGACGAGAAGGAAGTAGCGCTGGCCTCCAGGTGTAACCGGTGTGACGGGTCCGTAGAGGTCGCCGCGTATGAGCTCCAGCTTCTCCCGGGCACGGTAGCTTGCCTGGCGGGGGAAGGGGAGCCGCCGCTGCCTGGTGAGGATGCAGGTGTCGCAGAGCTGCTCCACGTGGTCGACGTGCCGCATGCCCCGCACCATCTCCTTGTGGCCGAGCTGCTTCAGGGCCTCGAAGTTGAGGTGCCCAAAGCGCTCGTGCCACCTCCAAGCGTCGTCATCACGGCGGGCTGCAAGACAGAGGGGCTGCACTACCTGTATGTGGAGGACGTATAGGCAGTTGCTTCCTCTGTTGACCCTGGCGAGGAGCCGGTGGTGGCGATCCCACATGTGCAGCACCCTGTGCTTGATCTCCCCGTGCGAGCCGCTCTCATCCAGCTGCCTCAAGCTGATGATGGAGTTCCTCAAAACGGGGATGTAGTAGACACCGGTGCTGGCCGGTCTTGGCGGTGAAGATGACGGAGCCTACACCCTTGATCTCCACGGCGGAGGCGTCACCGAACCTGATGGAGCCTCGCACGCTAGGGTCCAAGGCAGAGAACTCCCGCCGCCTGGTCATGTGGCGCGTAGCGCTGGTGTCGAGGTACGACCCGTCGATCTTGTCGCCGCTCTCCGTCACCGAGGAAGGCATGGGCGCGTGGCTCGTGGAGGTGAAGAGCAGCCACGACCGGTGTGGAAGACGGTGGTCGCAACTCGACGCTCCCGTGTACCAGGAAGAGAACGGGCTGGTCCTCGGCCTGCGCGACGTGTGCCTGTCCGCCGGGCTTCTTCGCCCCACGGCAGTCCTTGGCCCAGTGACCAGCCTTCCCATAGTTGTGGCATATGTCATCCGGTTGGCCTTGCGCTCGCCGTCATCGCCGCCACCAGTGCCGCCACGTACCCGATCCTTGCGCTCCCTGTGCGAGGCCAGCGCTTGCGGCCGCTCAACGAACCTGATGCCTCCCCTTCTTCAGCTGCTCCTGGCGTGCGAGCCACTGCTCTTCGGAGAGAAGAAGCTTGTCACCGGCGGTAGTCGACTCTGAGGAGGTCGTCTTCTCGTGGATGTCGACGGCCTTGAGCCGCCCTGTCATGTCCTCGATCGACAGCTCGCTAGGTCCAGCAAAGTCTCTGTTAGATAAGCCTAGTTACTTGTATCTTACGTTCCTGCATTTTTACGTTTTTACCCAGCTTTTGGTAGGTAGCTTGAAAGCCAAGTTAGCATCTACTTTATACTGGGAATATGCTGTAGTGGTTGGCTGCTCCACTGCCATATAAGCAGGGGCATGCCACCAACTCTTGTATGCCTGCATCCCGATTTCAATTCAATCCAAGCGGCCAATCGGTCAAGCTGTCCTCTGGGCTTTCTATCACCCTTGATCCATCAGATCAGTGGCCAACAATTGGTATCGGAGCCTAGGGTTTTAGAGAGTCCTAATCCACCGTCGTCGCCGCCGCCACCTCCATGGCTTCCACCACCGCAGACCGTGTAGCCACAGCAGCAGCCGCAGCCAAAAGTAGCAGGAGCCCTTCGGACTCCAAGATCGGTGGCAAGGCTACGATCCCAGAGAGTCGTGAGGTGCGTCTCGCCGCCGCCGAGGCAGCAGCGCAGCAGGCGGCGCAGGCAGCAGCAGCCGCGGCCGCCGCAATCCGCGCGGAGACGATGGAGGAGGAGGCAAGCGGGTTGCGGGAGGGATCGCGGAGTCCAGGGCGGCACCGTCGTCCCTCGCCGTCACCAGATCGGCGCCGCGAGAGGTACGGTCGGTCACCGGTGATGCAGGTGTACCGCGACGCCGGAGGCACGTGGCCACAACTCACCCGCTCCAACTACCACGAGTGGAGCCTATTGATGAAGGTCAAGCTTCAGGCGCGCGGACTTTGGGAGGCGGTCTGCTACGGTGAGGTGTCTTATGCAGATAATTGGCGGGCCTTGGAGGCCCTCTGTGCTGCAGTCCCGCCGGAGCTGGGGGCCGCCATCGCCAACAAGCCGTCTGCCAAGCTCGCCTGGGAGGTGATCGCGACCAGACACGTTGGAGGAGAGCGCGTTCGTCACGCTACGTCGCAGCGCCTCCGAGGGGACTGGGAAGGCTTGGCCTTTCAGCCCGGGGAGAAAGTCGAGGACTTCGCGCTGTGCCTCACCAGCCTGATGGAGCAGATGGCGATCAACGGCGACACCGACCTCAACGAGGAACAAGCGGTGGAGAAGCTCCTACGGTGCATGCCGAAGAGCCTTGGACAGATCGTGAATTCGATCGAGACCATGCTCGACTTCAGGACGCTCACCATCGAGGACATCACCGGGCGGCTCAAGGCGGTCCAGGACCGCGAGTGCGCGCCGGAGACGGAGGCGGCTTCCGGCAAACTCCTCTACACCGCCGAGCAGTGGCGGGCCTTCGACAAGAAAAAGAAGGAGGAGGGCACAGGATCGTCCAAGGATCGGCGCCGGCGTCCCCGCGGCAAGAAGAACAAGCCGCGCGACGGAGCCGGTGGTGCCGGTGGCGGAGGACAAGCAGACAAGGCTGGTCGTGCGGCTGGTGAACCAAGACGACACCTGCCTCAACTGCAACCGCACCGGGCACTGGGCACGCGACTGCCCCCATCCGCGGCGAAACCGGGAGCGTGGAGCGGCGAATGTCACCGAGGTGGAATGGGAAGGCGCGGCCTTTCTCATCCACGGCATCCTGGAGGTCGAGGAGGAAGGGAGCAGCAAGCCTCAAGCTTCGATCCTCCGAGCACTGAGTACCGATCTCAAGCTCGAGGAGCCGCGTGCACGTGTGTACCTCGACATCGGCAGCGACGGAAAGAAGCTTGATGGCTGGTATCTGGACAGCGGCGCCACCCACCACATGATCGGGCGTCGCGAGCTCTTCACTGACCTGGACACATCGGTTCGGGGAGTCGTGAGGTTCGGTGACGAGTCGAAGGTGGAGATCCAAGGTGTCGGCTCCATCATCCTTGAGGCCAAGGACGGCGAGCACAGGGTGCTCTATGGCGTCTACTACTTGACGGCGCTCCGCAACTCGATCATGAGTCTCGGACAGCTCGACGAGGGAGGCTCGAAGGTGGAGATCGAGGACGGCATCTTGAGGATCTGGGATCGTCAACGGCGGCTGCTTGTCAAGGTACGGCGCAGCGCCAACCGCCTCTACATCTTCCACCTCAACACCGCGAAGCCGCTCTGTCTTGCTGCTCGGAAGGATGATGAGGAGTGGCGCTGGCATGAGCGTTACGGTCACCTCCACTTCGACGCGTCCCGGTGGTTGTCCTGGGACGACATAGTGCGCGGGCTGCCGGCGATCCACCACGTCGGGCAGTTCTGCTTTACGTGCGTCATCACCAAGCATCGCCGAGCACCGTTTCCGGCCGAAGCCTAGTACCGAGCATGGGAACCGCTTGAGCTGGTACACGGCGACCTCTGCGGCCCGGTGACACCGGCGGCAGGCGCTACTTCTTGCTGCTCGTCGACGACGCCACTCGCTATATGTGGGTGGCTCTGCTGTCCACCAAGGACAACGCCGCCGACGCCATCAAGCACCTCCGAGCTGTGGCGGAGAACAAGAACGGGAAGAAGATGCGGACCCTCTGCACCGACAACGGCCGCGAGTTCACCGTCGCCGAGTTCACGGCGTACTGCGCCGAGGAGGGCATCCAGCGTCACTACTCCGCCCTGTACTCGCCGCAGCAGAACGGCGTTGTGGAGAGGCGGAACCAGACGGTGATCGCCATGGCGCGAGCACTGTTGAAGCAGCGAGAACTGCCGGCACGCTTTTGGGGTGAGGCTATGGTGACCGCTGTGTATCTGTTGAACAGGTATCCGACCAAGGCGCTGCAGGGCATGACGCCGTACGAGGCATGGCATGGGATGCTACCGGAGGTCGGACACCTGCGCACATTCGGCTGCATGGCGTTCGTCAAGGACCTCACCCAGCTGAAGAAGCTCGATGATCGCAGCCGCCCCGGCATCTTCATCGGGTACGCTGACGGCACCAAGGCCTACCGCGTCTTCGACCCGACCACCCAGCGTGTGCGAGTATCGCGCGACGTCGTCTTCGACGAGAGCTGTGGCTGGGACTGGACCAAGGAGGGAGGTGAGCACGCTCCGGCGGACTGGGAGTTTGACGTCGAGCACCTCTGGGAGAATGTGGAGTGGAAGGACCGCGTACCCCGGTGTCCTCTGCTCCGAGCACCGCCTCTGCTCCGACCACTCCGACCACGCGGTCTTCAGCTCCGGGGGAGCAGTCGACCACATCCCCGACCACGTCTCCGACCACTTCCGAGCAGCCTCCAAGCACCGCCGAGCAGCCTCCGAGCACTGCCGAGCAGCCCCCGAGCACAGCCGAGCAGCCCCCGAGCACCGCCGAGCAATCTTCGAGCACCGCCGAGCAACCTCCGAGCACTGCCGAGCAGTCTCTGAGCACTACTCCGACCACGGCAACGGCTCCGACCACGTCAATCGAGTTCGCCACGCTGCTGGAGGATGATGAGGAACGTCTGGATGCGTTCTACGGCGACGAGCCCCTTCGCTACCGACGGATGACCAACATCCTCGGTGACGAAGCTCCTTCCGAGCAGGCGCCGCGACTCTTCGCCCAGCTGCATCTCTCGCACGCTGCCGAGTCCACCAACTACGCGGAGGCACAGGGTGATCCTGCGTGGGAGGCCGCCATGAAGCAAGAGCTCCAGTCGGTGGAGAAGAACAAGACTTGGGAGCTCGTGGACCTGCCTGCGGGACATCGCCCTATCACCCTGAAGTGGGTGTTCAAGCTTAAGAAGGATGAGAAGGGGGCGGTGACCAAGCACAAGGCAAGGCTGGTGGCAAGGGGGTTCGTGCAGCAAGAGGGAGTGGACTACGACGATGCCTTCGCGCTAGTGGCGCGCATGGAGTCAGTCCGTGTCCTCCTTGCGCTGGCAGCTCAGGAAGGGTGGAAGGTCCACCAGATGGACGTGAAGTCGGCGTTCCTGAACGGCGACCTCAAGGAAGAGGTATACGTGCGACAGCCACCAGGCTTCATCGTCGCCGGGAAGGAAGACAAGGTCTACCGCCTGCGCAAGGCCCTCTACGGCTTGCGGTAGGCGCCGCGTGCCTGGAACGCGAAGCTGGACGCCACTCTGAAGGCGATGGGCTTCCACCAGAGCGCGCACGAGGCAGCGGTGTACCGGCGGAGCAGTGGGCGCTCTGCTCTGCTGGTCGGAGTCTACGTCGATGACCTCATCATCTCCGGAGCGGATGACGAAGAGGTGAAGAGGTTCAAGGAGCAGATGAAGGAGAAGTTCGACATGAGCGACCTCGGACTCCTCTGCTTCTACCTCGGCGTCGAGGTGCGCCAGGACGACACTGGCATCACCCTCCGTCAAGCTCACTATGCCAAGCGGATCCTGGAGCTCGGCGGGATGACTGGCTGCAACCCAGCTCACACGCCGATGGAGGAGAAGCTGCGGCTCAGCCGTGAGAGCAAGGCGGAGGAGGTGGACTCCACCCACTACCGGCGGCTGGTCGGCAGCCTCCGGTACCTCGTACATACCCGGCCGGACCTAGCGTTCGCCGTGGGGTACGTGAGCTGGTTCATAGAACGGCCCACGCTGGAGCACCCGCAGGCCGTGAAGCGCATCCTCCGCTACGTCGCCGGGACCCTGGACTACGGTCTCCACTACAAGAGGGCTCCTGGCACGGCGCGCTTCGTCGGCTACTGTGACAGTGATCTTGCCGGCGACATCGACACAAGCAAGAGCACCAGTGGAACTATGTTCTTTCTGGGTAACTGCTTGGTCAGCTGGCAATCGATCAAGCAGAGGGTGGTGGCGCTGTCGAGCTGCGAGGCAGAGTACATTGCCACCACTACTGCAGCAACACAGGCCCTTTGGCTGTCTCGGCTGCTCGGGGAGCTGCTGGGCAGGAAAGTGGATGTGGTGGAGCTGAAGGTGGACAGCAAGTCTGCTTTAGCTTTGGCCAAGAACCCGGTCTTCCACGACAGGAGCAAGCACATCCGGATCAAGTACCACTTCATCAGGGACTGCTTGGAGGACGGGAGCATCAAGGCCAGCCACATCGCCACTACTGATCAGCTCGCGGATATTCTCACCAAGTCGCTGGGCAAGGCCAAGTTCCAGGAGATGAGGATGAGGATCGGCGTGAAGCAGATCACCTAGTACTAGGCTTAGGGGGAGATTGTTAGATTAAGCCTAGTTACTTGTATCTTACTTTCCTGCACTTTTACGTTTTTATCTAGCTTTTGGTAGGTAGCTTGGAAGCCAAGTTAGCATCTACTTTATACTGGGAATATGCCGTAGTGGTTGGCTGCTCCACTGCCATATAAGCAGGGGCACGACACCAACTCTTGTATGCCTGCATCCCGATTTCAATTCAATCCAAGCGGCCAATCGGCCAAGCTGCCCTCTGGGCTTTCTATCACCCTTGATCCATCAGATCAGTGGCCAACAGTCTCCATCGACAAGGCGACCTGCGTGTACTTGCTAGGGACGATGCATAGGTACTTCTCGACGGCGTCCTCCTCGTCGATGACGTCGCCGTAGCGTGCCATCTGCTGTATCAGGCCAGTGAGGCGGAGAGCGAAGTCGTCGACGTCCTTCCCCGGCTTGAAGGCGAGGTTGTGCCACTCCTGACGAACTGACGAAGCCTCTGCTGCGTGGCCTTGCGAGCGCGGTCGCTGACGATGCGTGACGCGGCGATGGAATCCCAGGCGTCCTTGGTAGTGTACTTGTCCGCGAGGGTGGACCCTATCTCTGGCAAAACGGCAGCAATGATGGCCTCCAACGCCCACTGATCGTCGGTGAAGTCGGAGTCGCCGTGCCGGACCGTGTCCCACATGTGTCGTGCCTGCATCTTCACCTTCATCACCATAGACCATTCGCTGTAGTTGGTCTCAGTGAGCATGGGCCACCCACTGCCGATGCCGAGAGTCGCGGACGTCGGTCTGCATGGTGGGAGGGGAGTCGCGCCGGCCACGGCGACCGCGGCGCCGATACGGAGAAGGGGAGATGCGCCACTTGTGAGGGCTGTGTGCCAGCATCCCGTCCTCCCCGCTCTCGGTCGAAGTCCCGCCCGTACAACGCGAGGTCGCGGACGTGGCATAGTCACATAAAATGGGTTCACTGCCTTCGACCCTTGTCCCGACCCCGACCTTGTTTCACGGCTTCATTTCTAATCCTAAGTGTAAAAAACTCTCGCAAGTAGCGTACCATGTTCCGCGACCCTATACCTCTCAACCCCAACGACCAAAAACTTTGTGACTATGCGACGTGGTCGTCGCGGTTCCGGGCGTCGAAGTCCCACCTCGTCTGCTCCAGCTCCGCATGCTCCCGCCGCCGCTACTCCATCGCACGCACGACCCGCGGATCCTGCCAGTCGTCCAGGTTGTGGTTGCCATGGCCGTTGAGTCCTCTGCATCCGCCGTGATCGTCACGGCCGCGGGCGAACTCGCGGTCACGCCATGCCGCCTCCCGCTCAAGCCACACCTCTGTGTCTAGCGCCCGCTTCCGGTCGCGTACGTGGAAGTCGCGGCCGTCCGCGTCGTAGCGGTCGTGGCCGGGCCGCTCGTCCGCATCGCTCCACCCGTGAAGCCGCGCGACTCCCGCTCACGGTCGCGTCTGCCTAGGAACACATCGAAGTCGCGTCCGGCGTCGAAGGCACCCTCCCGCTCATGGTCGCGTTCACCTGGGTGACCCGCTTAACCACGCAGAGCAGCTGCCGCCGCTGCCTCCTGCGCAGCCTCTGCAGCGGCCCTGGCCGTCTCTGCAGCCCATGCAGCAGTGAGCTTGGCAGCCGCGAGCCACTCAGCTCGAGCAGCCATCCCCGCTCGCACCGCGTCCGCCTCGCGCTGCCCCCACACGGCCTCCTCGCACTGCTCCTGCGCGGCTTCCTGCAGCTGTGCCCGCGCGGCCTCCGCTTCCTGGGTCGCCAGCACAGGGTTCGCCGGGATTGCAGCTCCTGCAGAGCACCGGTGCTGGGTGTAGAAAGCAGGGGAGGTAGACATGCCGCTGGTTAGAGGTAAGGGAAGAACCCTAGGATAAAACTAGGCTCTTTATACCATTTTGTTGGAACCAAATCAGAGAGAGAGAGAGAGAGAGAGAGAGAGAGAAGATTTGGGACTGGTTTTCTTCTCTATTGATTAGGCCAAGAAAAAAAAAAACTTGGCTGGTTCTCAGTACGTATGAAACGGGTAGACTTGGCTGCCAAGGGAACTACAGCGTATTCCACCAACTAAAGTAGATTCCAAAAGTAGATGCTAACCGCTACAAGGATAAGCACTTGGATTACACAGCCATACCAGCTGATCTGCAATCCTATCAATAATAGGCTGAATCTGTCCCTTAGTCAGCTTCTTAAGAGAGGGGTAAACCCAAATATTTGCATGGGAATTCTGACACAGCACAAGGCAGCAGGTTCTGAATGGCGAGCAAGGCACCTGATGGTAAGCCGTTGCTCTTTTATAGGTTGGTTTTAAGCCCTGAAGCATCACCGAAAAGGTTGAGAATTCCCAATATCAATTTAATGTCACCAGCTTCCAGTCTAAGAAACAACACCACATCGTCAGCATAGAGAGAGATCATATGCTGCAATACCTGCCTTGACAAGGGTTGTATGAGCTCCTTACTGGTTGCCTTGGAGATCATGAGTCCTAGCACATCCATAACCAGGATGAACATCATAGGAGATAGGGGGATCCCCCTGTCACAAACCACGCTGGTGAATAATGGAGTTACCAGGAATCCCATTCAGCAGTACCTGTGTGGAGGAAGAAGCTAGCAGGCTACTGATCACATCTCTCCAAATCGTCCCAAAACCAAAATTTTGTAGCAGCTCGAGGAGAAAAGGCCAAGAAACTGAGTCAAACGCTTTAGATATATCTTGAATGAAATGACCTTTTATGATGGAACTCTGATTGGGTGACACCAAGTGTTGTAGCCGACGTGCAAGGCGATTGGCCAGCAATTTTGTGACTAGCTTAGCAAAACTATGGACTAAACTTATAGGCTGGAAATTGTTTGGCTGCTCCGCTGACTCCACCTTAGTGAGTAAGATGATGTAGGCTGTGTTGAAAACCCTAAAATTGGCAATTTTCCTGCTCCAAATTGCCAAAAGTGCAGCCATTTTATGTCATCCTTGATGCTTGACCAGCACGACATGTAAAACGACCAATGAAATCATCAGGTCCGGGTGCTTTATCTGGAGGCAGCTGCTGAACAGTTCTCCAGACTTCCACTGTAGTAAAAGGGAGGTCTAGAGCTGCCAAATCATGAGTATCCAGACCCCAGTTCAGTAAGGTTAATAGTGTTTTCCCTGTCAACACTTGTGCCTAACACGCTGCCATAGAAGCTGTCAATAATAGATGCTTTGTCAGCATGATTGGTGAAAATCTGAGCTTCTGAAACTAGCTTCCCAATGAAAAATTTTCCTCTTTTGGTGGCGGGCATGCAGCTGAAAGAGCTTTATATTGGCATCTGCGTCCTTAACCCAATTAATCCTTGAATGCAGCCGAACGATTGTGCGTTTAAGGGAGGCTGTGTTTCTTCAGGCTGTTCTTTAGCCAAATTTCTCTTGCGGCAAGGGTTCGACTGTCAAGGGCGTTGGGCCCAAGGGTAGCAGGACCTTGGCTATGGAGCTCGTAGCCGCGGTTGGTAATGGCGTCGGGGCTTTTCTCCGAGCACTCAATGGTGAAGGGGGCGAGATTGAGAGATAACGAGGAAGATTGGGAAGGTGTTTGTTAAATAGAGTCTCACCCTAACAAACCTTAACAAACTTGGAAAGGAAAGGAAACTAGATAAAGTCCTGCGCGCTTGCACAGCAACCCTGGTGCTCGCGTGCCAATCCGTCGCCGCTACGACGCGGCCGGCGCGGCTCTTGCCGCATCTCTGTTGCAGGCCTGGTGTGTATAGTGCCGGCCCCACATGATACCGACTATCCTGTGCAATCTCAAGCTGATGAAGAATTTCCCTGGTTAGGACGAGTTGGGAGTTCATATGTCCAATCTTTTTGTCACTCCAACTTTGTAACCCCTTTAGAGACTGCCTTAAGCTTGATATCCAGGGAAAAGAAAGGACACAGCCCAGCTGCAATAGAATTCCAAGCCGCTGATACTGTCTCCTGGAAACCGTCTAGTTTTGGCCAGTAAACTTCAAAATGAAATCATGTGCTGTTAGACATAATCTGCTGCTAATTGTTTTTGCTAGACAGGAGGAAGGTCAGCTCAGCTGATCCAATTCCAGTACTGCAGCAAGTATGGCAATAGGCCATGACTTGCAGGTAGTTGGCTGATCTCAGCCATGTAGTTTAGGTACAAATACTCAGCCATACCTGTAGTGGGCTGATCTAAGGCTTGTACTAGGAGTAGTTGGGCTGTACCCAGCCATACCTTAGTGTACCATGTAGTTGGTAAGTAGAGGTGTATATATACCCATGGAATGGAATGAAACAAATCAGTTCCTTGCCATCACATTCAGAGTTTCAGTGTTCACAGGGCCTCAGCCAACGCTGAGCCAAGTGCAGTGTGTGTGTGTGTGAGTGACAGAGAGCTCAAGCTCTTCTTCTACCTTGGGTCAGGGGAGAGGGAGAGCAAGGTGAGCAGGCTGCTTACCTGTGTCCTAGGACCTAGGATCAACATGTGCGACCAACCTTGTTATCCCGCAGACCAAGTATGAGAGAGCAGTGATCGTCACTGGAAGCCATACTCTGCAATAAGCAGTTAGGAAATTTGTCCTCCCATTCCACTGAACATAGGACCCGATCCAACTTAACTAGATTAGGGGAAACTTGCTGGTTGGACCATGTATACTTACGACCATGCAGCAGGATTTCGTTAAGAGTGACATCATTAATAAAGCGTCTGAAGCGACCCATCAAGGCTCTGTTATAATTGGCATTGTTTTTGTCCTCATCTTTATAAATCAAATTAAAATTACCAGCTATGATCCATGGTCCCTGGCAAACTTCTCTGATATTCCAAAATTCCTGTAGAAACTGAATCTTATCCTCATTTCCTTGTGGCCCATAGACACAAGTAAGCCACCAAGGCCGCCCATCTGCTGGAGAGAATTGTATGGACACACTGTAGTTGTCCACGCTGAGCACAAGACATCCCAAGATGTCACCGCCAAGCTACCAGAATACCTCCACTAGCACCAACAGAAGGGGCTTCAATGAACTCATAAATATCAGAGCCAAATGCTGACAGCAAAGTTCTTGTTACAGCTGCGATTTTAGTCTCCTGTATATGCAGACTATGTCTGATCGAGATGAATCCACAACAGTACGAACCGAGTCTTGCCTGGCCGATGAATTTAGGCCTCTCACATTCCATATAAGAATTTTAGCTGGGATCCATTAAAAGATATCAAAAGGCGACTACACATTCTGACATCCTCTTCTCCCTAAAGCTGCTACAATCTCCTCATTGCTAGAGCCAAGCTCCTCAGGGAGGGACCAATTGAAAAGTGCGGTCAGGGCCCAAATATGAGGATCAGAAAGGGGCTGATCAAACAGCTTTGCATAGTTATCCAGAGCCTTCTAGTCAATGCCTTCATGCTCGCCAATGATGTCCAGGGATTTCATTGCCTTCTTCATTGTTCTCTCTAGGTCTTCAGGAACAAATTCGACCTTATTCCCAGCAAGCCGCCGGCTCTGTCGCGAACCTTCACCTGGTGGGCGCGACCTGCCCTTTCTCTTGTTTGTTTGGGGGACAGGAAGCAGGCTGTCTGCATGGAGGGCCAGCTTGTTGATAAAATCAGCCTGGCAGTGAACGTGGGGGGCAGACCCAGCCAGCGGTGGGGTCATCAGTGAGCCAACCATGCCATCCATGGGGGCAGCCACAGCCATCGACGGAGTCAACAACGAGACTACCACGCCCATTGCCAAGGGTAGAAGAAGGGGTTCCCCAGCCGCAGGCGCCTACCTCAGTTTTCATTACTTTGATCATGTAAATCCAACAAATCATGCATTAATCAAATGTGCTTCAAGCAAAAAGCCCAGCAAGCTCCCTGGAGATCTTGGGTTCAGACCAATCTCTTTTGTAAATTTTGCAAGGGTACGACTGCTAGAAATTCATGACCTAAGGCTCTGGCCTTGTGATATTGCATTAACACTGGGTATGCGCAAGCTAGCTACTCATGAACTCTCAGCAGATACCCAAGATTCATGAGCTACCACTTCAACATATGGATGCTAATGTGGTAGTTGGTGTTTCATGAACTAATGTAGTTGGTGTTTCATGGACTCAGTGGATGCTAATGTGGTAGCTTACCTCTTCAGCATGCTTCAAATTTCCTTGCTGAATTGGGAGAAACCAACACATGATTGATGAGATGACATACGATATCATGCCTAAGCCAGTTATCTTTCCCAACTATTTTATGCACGCAGTTGATATACTTGTTGTTATATCTTTACAATTTTTATAGAAATATTGAGGAACAATAAGAATTTTAAGAACATAATAAAACTCTTGTTTCAGGCATCAGATGAGAATGGTCGAGATTCTGGTAAAAATGGCGGTGGAACAGACCTAAATTTGAATTTAGGTTTGAAAGACCCGGACGGTGATAATGAAGTCGAGACAGCAGAGAAACATGAAGCAGCAAACAATCCACAGACAGAGAATAGATCCAAAAGGAAATCCGTAACCCCTGACCTCGAGATGAGAATGTAACCCAGCAGTTTCATTTCTGTCTAAATTTTACTATTTGCCATGAGCCCATGAGGTGTGTAACTTAGGTACATTTTCATCGCAGATACATTCCAGTAAAATCGATTACAGGACATACAATAGTGTAAACTGTCTAAACTTTGTTTTTTCTCAAATGTGGAGGAGAATTGTCTAAAGCCATTGCCAAATATAATTTAATTCTCTAGAGATGTTTGGAAAAGGATGTCTTCACAACTTATTTGCAAAATGTTCTTTACTGCAAGGGTGTCCTAAGTGAAACCCTTCATTGAAAAACTGGCAACTGAGGGAACTTCCAGATTGCATAGTTATTTCTGTCTAATTAGAAACTACTTGTTCATGTGTTGCAACGGGTTACTTGAACTACTTGTGCCTCCGAGATTTATGTAATGGTTGCTTCATTTGTTTCTTTAAATGCATGTGATTCCTATTTCTTTATGTATTGAAATTGGACTTTATATTGAAATAGGGATTGGCAATTGCAAAGACTTGTGGTGCTATGACACACTGGGACAACTTTGTCTAGGATATTGGGTATGGTAGAGAGAGAGGACCATAAACACTCAATATATTATTATTACTAGCAAAATATACCCGTGCATTGCAATAGGACTAATATATTAGTCTATCAGCTGCATGACATGGCTGCGTGGTAGAGCTTTGTGTGTGTGGACAATCTCCTTGGTGGTTCATAATATAAGCATAAGCATGCTCCGGTTTCTTTTGAAAAAGGTATTAGAATTGGATTCTATAGACGAGATACCTCTCCTCTAAAAAATAGCTCGCAAATTCAGGTAGCTCCATTATAGAGCAGCTCCATTGTGGATTTGAGATCTTAAAAAGTGTTTGGTAGAGCTCCAATCTCATTTCTATGTCACTAACAATTTAGATCCACACGGCAGAAATTAAAAAAAAAAGGAAAAACATGTGGATCGAAGGGTCTGAGGACACGGCCAACAAGACGATCGCACGAGACACCTCTTCGATCACAAAGAACACAAACGGGTTATCAGCAACGAAGTCCACCTTCATCGGCTGATGATTCATCACACTTGCCCTGCAGAGCATATAGCTGGCACTATTGGCAGCGGTGCCCCCCCTTATTCACCTCGAGCACCGCCTTATGGCAGACGTCGACAACCTACAGCGGCATGCCAGCAGCGTCCTCGTCGTTGCGCTTGGCCTCCATGTCGGCAAGATCAGCTTCGCGATGAAAGCAGACTTGATCCCCATGCCGTCTCTCAGGACCTCCCTCATGCTGCCGGAGACGGAGAGCTTAAACTTGGGCAGCCGGAAGTCGCCGACGGGGACCTGCGAGGCGGCAGGCGGTAGTGCCAGAACCCGGCTCCGGAGGCCATCTTCTCGACAAGACCCGGGAGTCTTTCCCGCTCGCCCGGCAGGAAGATGCACATGGAGTATTTCGGAGTGGGGTCGTCATCGCCGTCGCCAGTGGGCACGTAAACACTGCTGAATGGCTGGCTGATGCAGGCTGGTAAGTTCAAGCGAACAGAGCCTACGAAATTTGATTTCGTGGAGCACCCTACCAAATCCACATATCTGAGGGTATTTTGTGAATCAAATCTGCGATGGAGTTGGAGGAGCTAAAACCGTTTGGTTAAAAAACACGGAGCAGAGCTGTATTTTGAAATTTGGAGCTGTGTGGAGGTACGTCAAACAATCCCTTAAATCGTACGAGTATGAGTCATGAGTCGTAGTCAACTATGAGGTACAGAGAGAACTCCCTACTATCCGAGTAGTTAGAGGGAGGGCCGGACCAAACTCTGGGGAGCAGACCAAAATAAGGGGTATTATTATTGTTGTTGTTGTTATTGTTATTGTTACCTAGTTGTCTGTCTCTCCCAACCGTATCTCTCTTCATGGCCCTTTCTGGTCCACTGTATCTCACGGCCTCGTGCGCGTGGAGCACTTGATGACGACGGGAAAGGTGAAGCAGTCAGGGTAGCGCCGGCAGCGAGCATGGCGTCGTAGGCCATGAGCGCGTGGAGCGGGAGGCAGACTCGAGGTGGCGTGGCCGCGAGCTCGAATGCCGGCTTCACCAGGTCGTGGCCAGCGGGGTGGGCTCCTGACTTAGCATGGCGGTGAGGCTGTGCAGGCCGTTGCGGCTAGCAGTGGCTGCGTCCGCTGTAGGCCGAGCTGCTCCAGACTGCGGCCTGGCAGCACAGCGAGCAGCAGCACATCGCTTGCCATGACGACTTATGGGTTTTTTCGGAGCTAATTTTTAACGAGATTAAGGTGGATACTGGTGTTCTCTTGCCAAAATTTATTAGATTTAGAAATTTGAATGGACTACATCTCAGTCATATTTTGCAGTCCCTAATCGATTGCATTGATGGTTGATGTGGCAGAACCGTCCGAATTATCATGGCTATCGTCGTCTTCAGACCTCCGACTAATGTGCATGAGAACCAGAGAACTCTAGAAGTCCTGTCAGGTGTCCTCGGGGAACCCAGAAATATCCATGTTTATACCCGTACTGGATCAAATAAGGGATCAACGAAAAGTAGCCATAGCATTACAACATCTGATTCAAAACATTACATATCAAAGTAGTACAGAAGCATTACAATAATTGCTTACAACATAGGTTTCTATACCTTCTAAAACACTTGTGTGTAAAGAGGTAAGCAAAACTATGGAAAGCAACTTAATTAAGCCACCTAAGAGAGAAGGTATAACCAAAACATATCGAGCCCACTGATATGACCTTGGTCTGTAGCTCAAGTTAGTACTCGCAACAGGGGTTAACAAATCCTGAGTACTTAAGGGTACTCAACAAGTCTTACCCGAAGAAAAAGACTCCAAGGGCATACTGGCTCAAAAGGTATAGGATAGCTCAGATAAGGTTAATGAATAGTTTTTGCATAAAAACATCTACAAGTGGATCCTTACTTTAAAGTTTTAGTCAGATTAAATATGTAGAATTATCCACTTTGCACCTAATCTAAATCATTCACTTCATTAAGATCACATCTGTTGATCATAAGTATCATATTCAAGTTGTTAACTACGATGAGTATTCGGGGGGTCGAGCCTCCTTAACCGAGGAGTAACGACGATTCAAATTGATTAAACTCAGCTGAGGATCCATGACCACACGATATATGTAGGTTCGAGCCTTGCGTATATCCACCACCCTATGTCAATTTCGGTGCTTCCATCTATCCCGAGATGCCCGTAGGAATTATCATGGCCCACGCGCACCTGTCGTTATCCCAAAGATCTCTAACGGCTATGCGTGTGCACTCCAGAAGTTCCGTCGGGTGTCCTTGGGGGACCCTGAATCATCCAGGATAAGAGCAAGCAGAGGATCAACAAGGAATAACCACAACATTACAACATTTCATTTGAAACAATATACATCAGAAAATGAAAGGTTTATACCAATACTTTACAACATATATTTCAATAACTTTCAAATACAACTTATATACAAAGAGGCAAGCAAATCTATGGAAAGCAACCTAAGTGAATCCTAAAAGGGGAGGTATAACCATATCATGTTGTGCCCACTAACATGACCTTGGTCGACTGCAGCTTCAGCACCTGCAACAGGGGTTAACAAACCATGAGTACTGCAGAGTACTCAACAAGTCTTACCCGACAAAAAGAAAACAGTCTAAAGGCATGCATGCCAAAAAAGGGAATAGGAAAGCTCAGAAAATGGTTGAGCAAATTTTTGCAGAAAAGCTTCTACAAGTGGATCCTTACTTTCAAGTTTTAGCCGGATTAAGTACTCAAGCATCAACTTTGCAACTGATCTAATCATTCATTTTAATAAACAATCACTTGATTAAACATCACATTTTTATTACAAGTATCCAATTTCATATACTCACTATGGTGAGAGTGCGAGGATCAAGGCTCCTTTTAACGTGGAGCAATGAATTCAGACAGCTTGACAAATCTAGCTAGACATTCCTAACCATAAGATATATGTAGGTTTTAACCTTGCATATATCTACCTGTCTCAACGGATCCTCCATATGTGAAAAGAAAGTACCTCCGTTCCCCGTGGAAAATACGATATCCTAAATATTTTGGGGTGAAAACTACAATGGTAATTCCGGACGCTTGCAGATTCATATGCATTCGTTAATAAATACCAACAAGCTTTCTAGCACCATTACCGGGGATAGATTCTTTCTCTACTTCTGGTGACAACGCTAAATATGCCAACAAGTGGCTCAGGCCTGCCATGCACTTGGTGAGCTTTTGGACGTCCTTGACGCTGGTCGGAAGTTTCATGTGCATAACCGCTTTGACCTTGTCGGGATTTGGCAGGATGCCATGCCGACTAATGACGTTGCCTAAGAGGATAACAGAAGGAATGCAAAACACGCACTTGGTGGGATTTAGCTTTCACTCGAAGACCTTTAGCGCTTTGAAAGTCTGATCAACATTGGAGATGAGGTCATTAGCTTTTCTTGACTTCACCATGACATCGTTCACGCAGACCTCTATGTTTCTTCTGATCTGATTCTTGAGGCATCAATGGATGGCCCTTTGGTAGGTAGAACCTGCGTTCTTGAGCCCGAAGGACATCGTCTTGTAGCTGTATGCACCGAAGGGTTGATGAACGACATTTTTTCATGATCCTCCTCCTTGTTGGTAGTTGCTAACTCTATCACAAGAGTGTAGCCAAATCTATCCCCTAGCATAGGTGCTAGGAAGACTTGTTGGTACTTCTTAGCACAATCAATGGGGTTGTCAGTCCCTATGCAAGAAGCATGCAGCAATGGGTTCTACAGGATAGAAAATGGGATACTGCAAGCGCATAGAACTATCGTGTAGCACTTCACCTGGGAATACCAGGTGTTGAATTTATATTAATCCCAAAGGAAGACGGGTGGTTGTGATTCCTAGGATTTGATAATAATCAAGTGTCTAGATAGGATAAATGGGGTAAACCTTAGCGAGGATAAATAATTTAAGGATAGCTAAGGTGGAACTTGATAAACATTAGTGAGGATAAATAATTAAAGGATAACTAAGGTGGAACTATTGGATAACTCTAGCAGTAAAGATCAAAGGCGTAACCAGTATTAGAAAGAGCGTGTACTAATTAGCAAAGAGACATGCTAGCACCTGATTCAACGGGATGGGAGAATCACACTCTATAATCTTACGATTTAATAACTAGGCAGAACATGGTGGAATCCAGAGGATCATAGGGCTGTTACCATCTAAGACCTACCACAACTATCCGAGAGCCTAGCCGCACTTGAAGCTAAGCAATAGCCTAAGCACCGCGCTTAATCTACTAACCTACTATCTCTACTTGAGCTCAAAGATAGAGACACCTTAACCGGGTGACAAGCAATTACTAACCGTTGCACACTAGTCTCTAAGATAAACAATTACTTACTACAAATAGATCAAGGAGCTTGGATATCAATAAGACTTGAGTAAATGCAGTAAAGTAATACTCAAATAGTAAATACTAAAAGTAAGTATTTAAAGTAAATACTAAACTAAGAACGATAAATATAAGGTTAAAAGGAACTTTTCTGGCTCTCCCGTCGGCTCTTCCATCTGCCAGACTCCTAGTAGAGATTCCTCCCTGGCTCTGCCCTTTTCTAGGTAGCTTCTATGCCTAAGAGTAGAGCTTTGCTAGAGCTAGATCAAGAGACCAGGATCTTTGCTAGCTAAGAGCTATTCTTCAAGTGTTCACTGAGAGTTTGAGTTAGAAACAAAGAAGAGGGTCCTATTTATAGTGCTAGAAGGTCCCTCAGGTACTTGTAGGTGCTCTAGAGATCTTTGGCTGCAAGATAGGGGGCGGGCGCCGCCTTGGACAGGGCGGGTGCCCCTTGGATGCACTGCCTTGCCAACCAACGGCCGTGCATCCTCCACGAAGTCGGTTGTGAGGTCGGTTGATGTCCGAAAGGTGGTTGGTATGGTGGTTTGTGGTCCTTGGAGGATGACATGTGGGTCCATGGATCCTTGACACATCAATCTTGCACCATTGATCAAAAACCAACGTTGATGGATGGTGTAGGAGTGGTTGAAAGCCTCCCCCATGGATTGTGGACGTGGCAGAGGACTTTAGGGGGGTGGGCGCCTTGTTGGGTAGGGTGGCCGCTCCTTCTTTGTTGCCCACATGGCACCTGGGGCTTCCAGGCGTCTTGTCCACTTCATATTTGTCCATTTTCGCTACTTTTTCCTGCATACACATAATTTCTCCAAGCACATGTGCAACTAGGTGAGATATAAAGCCAGTTCTTCTAATTTAATATGATTTTACCTTGATTATGGGTGGAATGTTGATGGTAAAATAGGATGGTAACGACTATCAACAAACTCCCCCAAGCTAACCTTTTGCTTGTCCTCAAGCAAAGATGTGGACTTAGCATGGTAATGTTGGATCAGGCATTGCTTCAATGTAATAATTCACCAAAAACTTATATACAAACCAATACTATTCTAGAATTGAGCATGGTTCAAAAATTCATCATATGTCTTAACCATATGGGGCTTTTAGCTTTTTCACCTTGAGTTATGCAAAAGTAAGACAGAGCAGTTTAGCAGACACTTTATTCCTTGCTTTGGTAGAGCGGGAACTTTACTAGAGGGTTTTATCATTTTATAAAGAAAGCTTGCTTAGATTCCTCTAATGGTACACTGAAAGGACCGGATAGGCTAGGAGGGTGAATAGCCTATAAAAATTCTACAAAGTACTAGACCACAAGTTAGTAATTAACAAGCGAAACGCAAAGCACTAGCTCTAGGCTACTCTATGCAAGCCACCTATCACAATACACTAATAACAAGTATATGCACTCAACCGCAAGAAACTCACTCCTTCGAAACCTAAGGAGAGAGCACCTAAACAAGTTTTCAAGCACAAGAAACCCTCACCACGAACCTACGGTGAGAGCCCCTAAACACAAAGTAATCACAAGGAAGAGTGATCGAGAAAGATTATACCAATGAGCTCGTAGAAGTGAAGTCTGCTTTCCATGAAGACCCAATCACCAAGAGATGATCAATAAACACAATGAAAACCAAGTGATCAACCACTAGAAAACCAGAAGACCAATCATTCACTCGAAGGTGGAGAAGAGAGAACACTCGATTTTTTACTAAGGTTCACGTGATCGCCATCATGCTACTCCTCGTTGTGGCACCGGTCTTCCTTGGTGGATTGCGAGCTAGGCTTCACACGCCAAGCCCTCACCGGGAGCCACTCACCAACACAAAAGAAGTGGCTATCAACCACGAGCAATCCACTAGAGTCGGTTTTGGCACTTCGCCGGGGAATAACCGCAAGAACCCCTCACAACAAACCTTCGGTGTGGGCTTGAACAATCACCAATCAACCTCAATACCGGAATCGCCTCCAAGCCGCTAGGGACACGGTAATGCCCCAGGAGAATAAGAACTCGGCCTTGGCTTGCTCTCAAGTGCTCTAGAATGAAAATCACTATTACTGATGCACTTGAGGATTACTCAACTCACAAAGATGATCAAAGATGAACAAGTGAGTGAGTGGAGGCTAGAGAGTGCTCACAAGTATATGGCAATGAATCAAATGTGCAAGAGAGTCACCAAGTGATAGGGAGGGAGTATAAATACCCCAAGTGCAATCCTAGCCGTTATCCCACAAGAAAGAGTCGTTAACACCCAATTCGGGGCGTCGGACGCATCCGTCGGACGCACCCCGTCGGACCAACAGCCACGGTCCGACGCTCGGATGTAAGCCACGTGTCAGCTCGGATTCAACCACAGCCGCTGATCTCCAACGGCTACTGCTCACGCCACTTTCACAACCATTGGACTGAGCAACCGTCGGACTAAAGCACACGCCCTTCCGACATTTCCAGAGAGCACGCAGAGAGGAAAAGCTACGTCGGACGCTGTTCGATGCTCTGCGTCGGACTAAGCACCTGCGTCCGACGCTGCGCACTCAGCTCGCCGCGTCAGTGCCCAGAGCGTGAACTCGCCATGATGCGCCGTCGGACTGTCTGCCGATAGTTCGACGCTCGTGCCTCACAGACCGTCGGACTATCCGACTCTCACAGTCGAGAAACAGCCCAGCCACCGTCGGACGCTTACTCGTCAGCAAGGTTGGACAAAATACTCGCGGCTCGCCAGCTCGCTCGACTCGTGGCCGACTCGGCTCGTCTCGGCTCGGTTCATGTTGAGTTTTTCACGAGCTGAGCTGGACTTTTAGCTCGGTGTTTTAACGAGCCAGCTCGTGAGCTGCTTGCGAGCTGAACGATCTAGGTCTACCAGCCATAAGCAACAAGCCCTCAACTATCCGGCCAAGGCCGAAGGCCAACACTAGCTACTAGGCCCTTTCGTCATTCCTTTTCCTTTTGATGCATGACTGGCTTGAGAATTAAGAAGTCGCAAGTATAAAATTGCATGGATCATGGTTTCATGTATTCATGGTCATGGATGGACCTATTAATGTTGCATTGTTCACACTTTTGAATTTTTTATAATCCTAATATGTTTTAATCATGTATGGTTGCATAGTGAATGTTGCCTTCTGGAATTAATATATCATAGACATCATAAATAGTGTGTTCTATTTTTTTGGTACTGGCTCGCGAGCTAAACGAGCCAGCTCGAGCTCACAAACGAGCCAAGCTGAGCTGGCTCTCTAGCTCGTGAAATTATCGAGCCGAGCCGAGCTGGCTCGTTAGCCTAATGAGCCAGCTCGAGCTGGACCGAGCCGAACCGAGCTAGCTCGGTATCCACACCCACTCGTTAGTTCATCGGACCAAGCGTTTCCATTGTCCGACGGTTCTAGAGAGGTCCAGAAACGCTAAACCACCGTCGGACGGTGTCTGACGCCTACCGTTGGAGTAAGCCAAACTGTCCGACGCCTTTTGTCACACCCCAAAATTTCTATTTTGGGATGTGACTAGAAAACATTAAAAACAAAACAAAAGATTTTTACCCTTTTCTAAAAATACCAACTTAGATTTAAGTTATTTACAATTTAGATATTAAAAATGTGAGTTTCCAAAATTTTTGGAACTGAATTTAATGGTTTGTTTCATTCATGCCTTTGCATAGTGTTTTGTATGAAAAATGATTTTTAAATGTTTTCAAATGCGCATAGGGTTTTATTGGAATCAAATATCCTAAGATCTTTGATCAAGTTTCCATCTATAATTAAATCCTTGGAACCATATACCTTGATCCTTGTTCTAAAAATCCTTGATGGATCTCCAAACATTCATCTTGCTAAACACCCAAGCTCATGTTCTCAAAATCCCTAACTTTTCATATCCTAACTTGTTCTCTCTTTTATCCTTTCTTCCTTATATTTGAGCTTCCAATCCTCTTTGACTGAGTCTTATCCAAATCTCAAAACATATGCTTAATGATCAATCATTGTATCCCATTCCTCTCATGCAACTCTACCATCACTTTGTTCAAGTCAAAATAATCACATGTTGTGTACCCATGTTAATCTCAATTTCAACTTTCTTCTCCTTCCCCGACCTTTGGGCAACATACACATGGACTCTTTCTCCTCCACTCATTCTCCTCTTGATCAAAGGCAAACATATTTTTGAACCATCCTTGAAAACCATATGGTCTTGGTCTCACCGTTTTGGAACGCTAAATTTTCCGAAAAGCCTTATCGTGTCGCTGGGAATTTTGCGGGCTGAGCTCAACACTATCATTCCATATTATATTCTTGTTTTCATACAAGCACCTAAATCTATCCCATTAGTAAACCATATTCCCCATCTTTATTTCTATTGCTAATGGGTCAACCCAACTCATTTCATCCTCCGACATCGCTTCGAACCGAATCCAGTTCAAACTTTGAGTTATCTTTCGCCGCGGGTCAAAGCCCAACCACCCTCCCCTCTTTTGTGGTTCAACATAGAGTCCAACCAGCCCTCTACCTCTTCCTCTCACCTCTCCCACGTCACCCACCTGATGTCCTCTCCATCTTGCACAAAAATATCAACCAAGTCAAGAAAATATCAAGACAAGACCCTTTGCCTTCCAACCCTTTGGTCTCCCACCCTTTCCCCTTCAAGTATAACTCCCCCACAGCCCCCTCACGCCTCCCCCTTCAGTTCCCACGTCAAGAACAGAGGGGAGATGCCCCTGCTCTTCCTCATTCTCCCCCATGGCTGCCCCAACCATTCCCCAACCTTCTTCCCCTTCCGCACCATGGAAACGAAACAAATCGGTGATTGCAACCCATCTTGCCACCTTGATTCCCTTTCCAAGCAACCAAAAAGGATTTGGAGGACATCATCATCACCCTCCCTGCTGTTCAAGTCGTGGTGATGGCCTCTACCACCATGGATGTCACCCCGATCAACCGCATCGCGAGAAGGATACGCCGTTGAACCGCGTTGTCATCACCGGCCGTCGTTGATGTGATTCCCCGCTCCACCCCACCAATCCCCATGGTGAGAACCCTAAATCATCTCTCCCAACATGTTCTCATATTGTCCTATGAATATAAAGTACCTTTGATGAGATATGGTTGATCCCCGTTGAATTTTACCCGGTGTATGTGTTGCTGTCCTGGCGGCCAGCAGCGCTGCTGTTTGTAGAAACAGCGTTCCTCGCTGTTCCTTTGATCAAATCATCAAACCCTTTGGTGGAATTGTATTTTATATCCTTGAACACGTCCCTGCAAAATGGTTTCTTCATAGGAGTTGAGAATTTAGAGATATGGTCATCACCGTGCCGCTGTCCCTGCTGTCTGGACAGATTGGCATCTCTGAGTGCTTTCGGCGTTCCCCGCTAATCCGCTGACCAAATCATAAATCCCTTTGACCTACATGTTCATGACATCCCTACACATGATCCCACAAATTGGTTTGGTTATACAATTCATGATGGCCGAGATATCGGCACCAACATGCCTTGCACCCCTGCTGTCCAAACAGCAGACACACTGTTTTTGGCAGTGGCGTTCCCGTTGATCCATTGAAGAAAATGATGCATACTTTGGATAGAATATCTTTCATATAGTTGCACATGCCTCTGCAAATTTTCATGTCTATAGGATCCATGATGAAGGAGATATAATCTTTTGTGTGCCCGCTGTCCTGCTGCCCTGCAGCCGCGCTGATGCCGGTTGGCATGCGTGTTCCCGATGGTTCATCGCTCCGGTGATCAAGCCCTTCAACCAAAATGTGTTTCATATCATGGCACATGCCTACAAAAATTGGTTTGCTCATACATGCTATCATGGCCGAGATATGAAGGTTTCACTAACTGCTACTCTTGCTGTCCTGAAACAGCCATGTAACATGTTTTGCAATTGCATTCTCCTACTGACCGACCATCAAAACATCATGCCATTTTACTATAACATACTTCATACTTTCCATTACATTTCCACAAAATATATCACCAATTAGTGCTACAAATACCATGCCTATGATGATCGAAACCCTCGCTGTCCGCCTACATATATGTCTCACATGCACTAGTCGCTACAACTACATCCCCCATTGATCATGTGTCAATATGCACTAGTTGATCATGGAGTGTCATCATACATATCCTACACACCCAAGATACCAAACTCATATCCTCAAGGTATAACCAAAGCATGTGCCATACGTTCAATGCCCTCACATGTTGCACGCATATTTTCCATCTTTTGGTAATCGTTTACATCATCCAAACAAAACCATGAGCTTGTGACCGCTAAACATACTTGTCCTATTCAAGTCATGCCTTATCAACTCTCATAAACTATATCCTCGCCACAAATAAACGTCTATCCTTACTATCCACCTTGATATGTCACTCCAGCTTAGTGATGGAAACATCATATCACTAATTATCATATATTCCTAGGAGAATGCCACATGATGTATATCAACTCAATATTATTCTCCAATGCTGTCTATTCCAGTTTCTCTACCACACACCATAATACATATACAATCCTTTTTGTCATGTTAGATATGTTCTAGTCCAAATTCCAACTTAGTCATCTAATCCAATGCTTGCCACATATACCATTCAACTCTCGCATCTTTTAATTTTAGTTCTTGTTTTGTTTAGTTTTCACGCTCACACGATTATAGAACAAGCCATATGTTTTCAAAACCTTTTTATTTTTATAATGCTTGGTGTATTGTTTCTAGGTTTGAATGTGAAGCTTGTGTTGGTTGTTGCGATCGATAGAAAAGAAGCTATACGAGGAAGATACAGAAGAGAAGTTGAAAGATTTGGATAACAAACATTTGGAGGCAAGTATAACCTATGGTTTTCCTTGTTACCTAGCAACTATTAAACAATACATTCATGTGCATGTGTCTAATCTTGTGAACCCTAGCTACATATATATCCGTTTAGGTTTTATCGACCAATCACCTTGTTACCTATAGGGGGGTTTTTATGCATATTAGAGTTACTAGCTTCTATGCTCAACAATGCTATTATGGAATCTTGACTTAAGAATTATGAAATGTTGTATAAAATATGTTTTTATCAACAAAGCTCGAAGGGCACTGGAGTATGGGTTTTTGTACTCTAGTTGCCCTCCGTCAGGACTTCCATTGAAAGTTGACCTCCCAGGAAACCCGTACATCCACGAGAATCAATGGGCTCTGATCTTAGCCAAGTAACTAGATTTTTCTCTATCTTGTTAGTGGTTACCGAAAGGCGCAAGAGGGGGAGCCTGGGTTTTAGAATGGGTTCCGAGCCTGTCAAGATGTGTGCTGGGCTGCGGTCAAATGGTGTGCCATTCTTGAAGGGGGCCTCCATTCGCCTTGCTGCTTGAAACCTCGCGGCTACTAACTTGTTAGGGTGACTAGTGAAAAGCTTTGCAGTGTTACCCTGCTCACTCACCTCGGCAGTGTTATGGGGATCGCTACCCCGAGCATATGGGTATACACGACTCGGGGTTAAAGTTGTACAAATTCTGCAGAATTCTTCCAATCTGATATATCAGCCGTGCTCACGGTCACGAGCAGCCTGGAATCCTTTTTGTATCAGTTGATACCTGTGGAAGTGTTGATGGATTTTGTTAAAAGAAGATGCTCAGAGATAAACTTGTTTTACTTGGGAGATGGGTTATTCAGTAAAATAGTAAAGTAGACTTTAAATAAAACCTGACCAACTAAAAGCAACTGCTGTAAGCCTGTGTCAACCTTTTGAGCCTTGCATCCCCCATAATTATACTTGCTGAGCATGGTGAGCTGACGCTTGTGGTTTTCACCAATAAAAATCCCGGATGGGTACCAGATGGTGGTTCAAGCAAGGTGCTTTCATGAGCTATTCCAAAAGTACTAGGCGAGTGTTCCCCCTGTCAACCGTCCCTGTGGAGTATGGTGACCCGAAGATAGAAGATGAAGAATAGTTTCCGCTGTGCTATGGAATATTTGTAAGTCTTACTGTAATTATGTTTCGCAATGTAATAAAGCATTGCTTATGATATTTACCATATTTGTCGCTATATGTGTTGTGTGGACATCCTGGGCACACATATAGTTAACGCTTGGTATTCTTCGGAAAACCGGGTGTTACACCTTTGCATAGTGAACAGTACGTCTGGGGACCGTCGGACGCTACCAAACAATGGTCCGACACCCTGCATCCCCAAACACTTTTCTACAACTCCAACCCTAGTTCCCAAGTGCTAACACCAAAGAATCTAACGATTGTGCATAGTGTGTTAGCTTTTGAAATCATTTTTCAAGGGTTTTAAGTCAATCTCTAGGTTGAGTTAGTTCAATGCACATGAAATGCAACCTAGAGCACTTGAAGGTAATGCATAACCAATTTCTCCCCTTGATAGTCAGCTAACTACCCTAAATGTGATCACAGCCACTTGGTGTCTTGATCACCAAAAGAAAAACCTATTTTGGGGTTATACCTTTGCCTTCAAATTTTTCTTTTGATCCTTTTCCTCACACTTGAACATCTCCACTTGTTCCATCATGCTTGATCCATGGATAAGCCTTCCTTGATCATCACCAACAATCATTTGGCTCCACATTCCATGGTTAGGACCACCTACTCTTAGCCATCACTTAGCAAGTAGGTTAGTACTTAGGGTGTTATCAATTATCAAAATCAAACTAGGGCTTTCAATCTTTCCCTTTTTGGTAATTGATGACATCCTATACAAAGATAAGAGATAAGTTTGTTTTTGAACTTGTGAGCTTGTCCAAACAAGATCATCATGTTTTTATTCGGTTTGGTGGCTATTTATCTCCCCCCTACATATGTGCATGAATTTGGATTTTAAGCTTGCACATATACATGAATAGAGAGTAAATTTCCACCAAGAAGTGCTAGGATATTTTAGGATAAACCTTTGAAGCGTGATACCAATTGAAATAATCATCAAAGTTGCGGAATCTCCATCCTTAGCACTTTTGATAACCAGATGATTACAAAGCTTGAGCATACCCTTGAGATCAACATTATAAGCAATGTTCAAATACCAAATAAAGGAACAAGATCAACTAGCTACCACCTATGCATGCTTGTTATTAAATCATCAATCAAACCTATTTCTAGCATACACTACTCAAGAACATGGCAATTTGAAAATAAATACATATGCACATGCAACAACCATATGTAAGTGCACATTCCAAATACAACAACCAAGTTCATGAGTTTGCTCCCCCTTAAGGTGAGCTTATCTTAAGTAAAGGTTTTGATTCAAAAGTTTGATCCCTTTACTTTGCCCTATTGCTCTCCCATCATCGGCCTTAATGATGGTTCATCGCGAAGCTTAGTCCAATTCTATCTTCCTCTCCCCATTTCTTATCTTTGTTTTTCTCTCCCTTGGCATCAAGTACCACAAAAGGGTCAAATCAATAGAGTGAGGGATTAATTTTTCAATTTTGGTTCAATCTAGCAAACTTGCACAAGTTACTTAGCTCTGTTTGAACTAAAGACAAGCTTCTTCACGCCACTAGGGGTTATCTTGCCTATGTTGAGTTAAGCACTTATTTGCTTATTTAACTAGATTCAACACTAGGTTTGCATCCTCATGAACAAGTTATATGCCATCACTAGATCAAACAAGCAAAGAAGCAATAGTGATGCCATATAAACTTCAAAACAATTTTGGCTTTCAATGAATGACCTAGAGAAAACAAACACATGTCTATATATTCTAGCAAGTCCTAGCAAAGTATGAATGCACATGTCAATCAATGATACCTTTGCCTTGCCTTGGAGGATATAGACATGTCATAAGATATTCATGAAGTGCATCAACACATGTTGGAGTAATTAAGTATGTTCAGTTCATTCCTTAGCTTGCAAAACCTTGCTTCATCAAGAGGCTTGGTGAATATATCGGCTAATTGATCTTCAGTGTCCACACTTGTGATTTCAATATCTCCTTTAGCTTGGTGATCTCTTATGAAATGGTGCCTCACATCTATGTGCTTGGTTCTTGAATGTTGCACCGGTTTGGTTGTGATCTTCGCCGCACTTTCATTGTCACATAGCAATGGAACCTTATTAAATTTCGAACCATAGTCCTTCAAAGTTTGCTTCATCCAAAGGATTTGTGCACAACAACTTCCCGCACTAAATTATTCGGCTTCGGTGGTAGAGAGTGCAACACTATTTTGCTTCTTGGATGACCATGAGACTAGTGACCTTCCCAAGAGTTGACAAGTACCGAAAGTGCTCTTTCTATCAATTTTGCAACCGATATAGTCCGCATCCGCATAACCAATCAACATGAAGTTGGAGCCCTTGGGATACCACAAACCAATGTTAGGTGTGCTCTTCAAATACCTCGATATCCTTTTTGTAGCCTTCAAATGACTTTCTCTTGGAGAGGCTTGATATCTTGCACACATGCACACACTAAACATCACATCCGGCCTAGATGCGGTCACATAGAGTAGACTACCAATCATTGACCGATATTGCTTTTGATCCACCAATTCACCTTCTTCATCCAGTTCCAAGCTTCCAGTAGTGCCCATTGGTGTTGAAATTGCCTTTGCATTTTGCAATCCAAACTTCTTCACCATGTCCTTGATATACTTGCTTTGACTCACAAATGTGCCATTCTTCAATTGCTTGATTTGGAGTCCAAGAAAGTAACTAAGTTCACCAACCATTGACATTTCAAACTCTTTGGCCATCATTTCTCCGAACTCCTCACAAAATGCTTGGCTTGTAGACCCAAAGATGATATCATCAACATAGATTTGCATGATGAACAAGTCATTGCCAATCTTCTTAGCGAAGAGAGTAGTGTCAACCTTTTCCATCTTGAACCCTTTGGAGAGTAGGAAGTCTCTCAATCTCTCATACCATGCTCTTGGTGCTTGTTTCAAACCATACAGAGCCTTCTTGAGCTTGTACACATGATCGGGTTTCTTGTCATCTTCAAAACCGGGAGGTTGCTCAACAAACACTAACTGATTGATGTAGCCATTAAGAAATGCACTTTTGACATCCATTTGATAGAGCTTGATATTATGAGCACATGCATAAGCCAATAGAATCCGGATTGCTTCCAATCTTACCATGGGTGCATAGGTTTCTCCAAAATCTAAGCCTTTAATTTGAGTGTAACCTTGTGCAACCAATTTTGCTTTGTTTCTCATAACAATCCCATCTTGATCTTTCTTGTTCTGGAAGACCCACTTGGTGCCAATCACATTATGCTTACTTGGTCTTGAAACTAATTCCCATACTTTATTCCTCTCAAAGTTATTTAGCTCTTCATGCATAGCATTAATCCAATCCTCATCCTTTAGAGCCTTCACAATGTTAGTAGGCTCCTCTTGTGAGACAAATGAATAGTGCTCACAAAAAGAAGCTACCCTTGACCTTGTTTGCACACCTCTACTAATATCACCAACAATTTGATCTAGAGGATGATCCCTTGCAATATGTGCAGATTGGAGCACATGACTTGAACTTGCATTTTGTACTTGGTCTTGATCTTGACTTTGATCTTGAGCTTGAGCTTGAGAGTCACTTGAGCTTGCTTGATTTTCATCATCTTCCACTTGCACAATAGGAGGGGTGACATATTGATCATCATTTTCTTCAACTCGTCTTGGCCTAATATCACCAATATCCATATTCTTCATAGCATCAACTAGTTGAGGTCCTCTTACATCATCAAGATTATCCTTCTCATCTTGTGACCCATTAGTTTCATCAAATTCAACATCATGAACTTCTTCAACTATCTTGTGTGCCAAGTTTCATACTTTATAAGCTTTGCTTGAAGTTGAATACCCAAGTAAGAAACCTTCATCACACTTCTTTTCAAACTTGCCCAAACGAGTGCCCTTCTTCAAGATGTAGCATTTGCAACCAAACATTCTAAAGTATGCAATGCTGGGCTTTCTTCCATTCAAAAGCTCATAGGGTGTCTTCTTCAACATTGGATGACAATAAAGACGGTTGCTAGTATAGCAAGTCGTATTGATAGCTTCGGCCCAAAACTCATCACTAACATTGTATTCACTAAGCATTGTTCTTGTCATATCAATGAGAGTTCTATTCTTTCTTTCAACAAGACCATTTGATTGAGGAGTATATTTGGCCGAGAATTGATGCTTGATACCCAAGTCATCACATAGCTCATCAATTCTTGTGTTCTTGAATTCACATCCATTATCACTCCTCATTTGCTTCACCCTTGTGTCAAACTCATTTTGGCTTCTCTTGATGAAAGATTTGAAGATTTCATACACTTCACTCTTGTCTATGAGAAAGAAGACCCAAGTGTATCTAGAGAAGTCATCAACTATCACAAAGCCATACTTTCTTCCTCCAATACTTGCATAAGTAGTTGGACCGAACAAATCCATATGCAATAGCTCAAGTGGACTAGATGTGCTCATCATGCCTTTCTTAGGATGTGTATTCTCGACTTACTTTTCAAATTGACAAGAACTACACAACCTATCTTTTTCAAAGTGCACATCCTTCAAGCCTCTAACCATGTCATGTTTCACCAATCTTCCAAGTTGTTTCATTCCAACATGTCCAAGCCTTCTATGCCACAACCAACCAAGACTTGACTTTGAAATCAAATAAGATGAGAGCTTAGCTTCACTATCATTGAAATCCACCAAGTATAAGTTTCCATGTCTAAACCCCTTGAAGATCAAGTTGGCACCATCTACACTCACAATCTCAACATCATCAATACCAAAGATGCACTTGAAACCAAGATCACAAAGTTGTGCAATCGACAGTAAGTTGAAATTGAGAGATTCAACTAACAATACATTAGATATGCTCGTATCATTTGAGATAGCAATCTCACCCAATCCTTTCACCTTTCCTTCGCCATTGTCACCAAATGTGATAGAATCAAACTCTAGATTACCACTTGTGTTGATAGAGTTGAACATACTAGACTCTCCGGTCATATGTTGAGTGCATCCACTATCAAGCACCCAATGTCTTCCTCCGGCTTTGTAATTGACCTGCAAAGAGTAAATCAATTGGTTTTAGGTACCCAAGCATTCTTGGGTCCTTGGAGGTTAGCGATTAAAGACTTAAGAACCCAAATGGATCTTCTCCTTGGGTTGCCACTTGGTGTACCAATGTACTTGGCTTTAACACCTTTTACTCCTTTAGTGAGCATGTAACAAGAATCAAGGCGAATTGAAGTCGTACTAGCAAATTAGACTTGCTTGATCTTGTTAGCCATGCAATATTTCTCATTATGCCCTACTTGCTTCCATCTTTGGCAATACATACCATTACTCCTCATAAAGCTAGCTTTGGGAGTCACAAAGGTGGCCTTACCTTTCTTGGGGGTATAGCCTAGTCCCTCCTTAGAGTGACTAAATCTTTGGCTACCCAAGCACTTTAGCAAGCAGGCATCTCCACCATAGGCATTGCCTAACGCGCAGGTGAGCTTGTTGACCTCCTCCTTGAGGTTTTTGTTTTCCACCACAAGTGAAGACTTAGAGTCATCAACTTTAGGTGAAATAGGAGTGGTAGAGCTGCAAGAAGGGTTAGTGACAACAATAGTAGTAGAAGAAATTGACTTGTCACTAAGGATGTCACATGATGAACCCGTGTCACATGTCTTGATGGATGCCTTCTTCTCATTTTTGGCCACTAGAGGGGAATGAGCTTTCTCTAGCTTGGAGTGAGCCACCTTGAGGTTCTCATGGGCTTCCATTAGCCTCTCATGAGACTTCAAGAGCTCATCAAAGGATTGCTCAATGGCTATCTTGCCTTTGCGCAATTCTTTGCACTCCTTTCTCTTGGGCTCAATGTAAGTGTTGGCATCATCAAGCATGGAAATGAGATCATCACATGAGAGCTCCTACTCATCACTCTTATCATCGGATTGTACCTTGGATGGCTTGGCCATCAAGCATGTAGATGGAGTGTCAAAGAGAGATAGCTTGTTGTTGAGAGCAATGCTTGCCATAGCATTCTTCTTGATGGTCTTGCTCTCATCATCACTATCATCATCATCAGTAAAGGCATCACTATCATCCCAAGTGACACAATATGATTGCCCCTTCTTCTTCTTCTTGAGTGTCACATTCTTATTCTTCTTTTCTTTCTTGTCCTTCTTCTTGCTCTTCTTCTTGTCATCATCACTCTCATTGTCACTGTCACTATTTTGTGGACAATTGGCAATGAAGTGATCTAGGCTTTTGCACTTGAAGCACCTCCTTGGCTCTTGCTTGTTCTTGGAGATAATCTTCTTCTTGCCTTGACCATAGCCCTTCCTCTTCATGAACCGGCCAAACTTGTGCACTAAAAGAGCCATAGACTCATCATCTTCATCATTACTTGAAGTAGATTCTTCATCAAACTCAACCATCTTGCTCTTGCCCTTGCTCTTGGATGATGTAACTTTGAGAGCTACACTCTTCTTCTTCTTCTCCTCAACCACCTCCTCATTGTTCATGTCTTGAGTGATGATCTCACCAAAGATTTGGTTAGGCTTCTTCTTGCTCAAGTCTTCTCTTGCTACCAATGCCTTGATGATTGCAAATCTTGCGAGCAAGCACCTCAAGAACTTGTGAGAGAAGTCCTTGTCCTTGATGTCCTTACCCAAGCTCTTCAAATCATTGACGATCACTTGCAACCGGTTAAATATCTCCGGCACACTCTCATCTTATTCTATCTTGAAGGTGCCAAACTTCTCTCTTAACATGTACACCTTGGCATTCTTCACCTCTTGTGTGCCCTCATATGTCTCCTCCAACCGCTTCCAAATGTCATGAGCCAAATAAAGATCCTTGATTTGCTCAAACACATGAGACTCAAGAGCGGTGTAGAGAGCATTGATAGCATGGGCATTGCACTCCATCTTCCTCTTGTCGGCATCGGTGGGAGCTTGAGCATTCTCATACTCAATCTTTGTCTCCGTCACCTTCCACACCTCAATGTGCATAGTCATGAAGTGGACTATCATCTTTCTCTTCCAATGATCATAGCATGTGCCATCAAACTTTGACGGCTTCCCCAACACATTGATTTGAGCTATTCTTCACCTCAAGGATGTTATTCTCAAACGGTGGTGACCTTGGCTCCGATACCAAATGAAAGGACCGGATAGGCTAGAGGAGGGGTGAATAGCCTATAAAAATTCTACAAAGTACTAGACCACAAGTTAGTAATTAACAAGCGAAACGCAAAGCACTAGCTCTAGGCTACTCTATGCAAGCCACCTATCACAATACACTAATCACAAGTATATGCACTCAACCGCAAGAAACTCACTCCTTCGAAACTGTTGACGGTGGATAACGTCAACTTTTATTAGAACTTTAGACATAAAAGGACACATGAATACACAATAGTCTAGGGTTTTAACTGACAATTTTCACGAGTTTTGCATATTCTGTATTTTCCAGGAATTATTCCAGAAAAGTGTAAAAGAGGGAATAAAGTGCGTAAAAGACACGAAACTTAACCGTGAAGGCAAACATCGTCATCAGGACCCTAGAAACATTTAGAAGACACCTGAGCAACCAGGGCCCCGGACCCTTTCAGGTGGGGCCAGCCGGTGCCCCCTGCTAGGGTTTGGCCCCGCCTTCCGGAGTCTTCCTCCGCCGCCTATGAGCAGTCATCTCGGCCCTTGGTTAAGTCGGTTTGATCCTGCGGCGCACGTTCATCCCACCGGGCTATAAATAAAGGGGCAGACCCCCTCCCTGGAGGCATCCCCTATTCCTGAGTTTCAGTTCAATATCTCCAGTTACGGTTAGATGTAGCAATTAGGAGAGACTAGTTCTTCTAGATCTAGTCTTGTTTAGAGATTAGAGAGATAGAGTAGGAGAGTAGAGATTCTGGAGGAGTTTCGGCCTGTCGGTGCTTCTTCGTGGCCGTATTCTTCTGGATTCAGCTTCCTCGTCCGGAGCTGCGTTCTGAGATACTTTTGTATTCAACATTCTAATTTAAGTAAGCAGTTATTCTTATTTGTTCTTAAGTTTGCAACTCATATTGAGTGCTTTTATCTTTGGGACCCTATAGATTGAAGTAGTATTTCTTAGTGTAGGCGTGGTGCCTAGGCTAGGATTACTTGTGAATGTCCCCTGATTGGCCGGATAGTGGTAGTTCGCGTAGGTGACAGTTACGTTGAGTCCTCTGTAGTTCACTTCCCGTTGATAGGATCGATAGGTGTATAAGTGTTTGGTAGGAGAGAACTCTGATTTCTGCTCTTAATCAGGTCACTGCCCAGTTAGAACGGTATTATACAAAGTTTACCGGTTGTTGGAACTAGCCTAATTGTTAGGTTAAGTCTATAGTCTTGGTCATTATCACCTACCATTCCCTGTGGATACGATATTTAAAACCTCCAGGTAAAATGCTACATCGGTATTGTATCTGTGCGCTTGCGGATAATCTTATTTAATATAGTGCAGTTAATTTATACCAACAAGAATTTTTGGCGCCGTTGCCGGGGAACGGTTTGCTGATTTTGACCTTAGTTTAGCTTAGTCTTGTATTATACTTTTATTTTATCTTTTCTGTTCATCCTTATGGATGCTTTAAATTCCATGCCTATCTATCTTGATGGCATGCACAAAAGCTTTGAGCCACCAAAATCTATAGAGCCTATCATAACACCTGGCTATGAGCTGCCCCCATGTCTAATTAATATGATTCGGGATAAACCCTTCTCGGGAGAAGGTAACGAAAAGCCATACTTACACCTACGAGAATTCGAACAGACCTATTCATGCTTGCGCATTGCTGGCCTGTCTGATAAGACTTTAAGATGGAAGCTTTTTCCGTTCTCTTTGACCGGAAGAGCTAAACGGTGGTATAATCGAGCCGTAGGAAGTATGCAAGGGGATTGGGAAACTTTATGCTCTGAATTTTGTTTATATTTCTTTCCCATCCATAGAGTAGTTAACCTTCGAATAGAGGTTCTAACTTTTAGGCAACTAGAACAAGAATCTCTTAGTACATCATGGGATCGATTTAATGAACTTGCTACGTCTGGCCCTGACCTTAGTTTTCCAGACCCCGTACTTATTTGATATTTTTATTTGGGTCTTACCAAGAATTCTAGGGAATCCCTTGATTTATCCTCTAGAGGAGCCTTTCCTTATTTGCCTATAAGTAAAGCTAGAGCTATGATAAACAAGGTTACTCAAGCGAATTCTGAACTCCTCAAGGAAGAGAAGAAATCATGTCCCAAACAAGCAGAGAAAGTTTTGGTAGCTAGAACACAATCACTCAAATCCCAAGATTTAGCTGTCAATCCTAAACCATCGAAACCCCACTTTAATGATTTAGACTACAAATTAGCTAAGATGCTCGTAAATCAATGTACATTAGGTCTTCTCAGAAGAGCATCTTGAAAAAAGTGGGTCAACTTCCTTTCCCCACTGAAAAACACTAGGAAGAATACAGGGACGGTATGTCTAGTTATGCCATAGAAGGAGAGCCAAGCCACATAGGAATCAATTCTATCTTCTATCCTTCTATGCCTGCATTAAATGTCTCATCTGAACCTATCTCTAAACCCATCCTTGACCCCAATGATCCTTCTTATGCTCTCTCTCCTAAGTCTCATAATGACTCTAGGGACCCGTTAAGACATCCAAAGTATAGGAGTCAAGAAGACTATAGGAATGACCAAGAAGAGCTACGACAATGGCAGGAATGCATAGCACATATGAAAAATATATATGCTATTGTGAAAGAATGGATGGAAGAAGACGAAGCCTTAGTGCTAGCATCTAAACTTGGTCTAGATTCAAATGGTGAGTTTAAATCAATATCTGTAATAAACATAACTCATCCAAGTTTAGAGAAAGCCTTAGACAAAACCAATCTTAGAGACACCAATCCTTGGGAAATCCTAGAAAATAAAATATCCAATCAATGTCATAGGCATGAAATAACAAAGACAAACTTTTTGCCTACAGACATCCATGAAGAAACACCCTTTGAGTTTGAAAAGGGAAATCGTATCGATGAGCATGAGAATTATTTCATTGGCACCACATCGAATCCATGCTCATATGAGAAAACCCCTGAATTAATTGGTCTCTCTAGCATTGCCACAAACGAGATCTTCAACCCCCCTTTTTCTACCTGTTCATAAATTTATTGAAAGGGTGGTTGTAGATGCATATGTTTATCATAAATTTATCATGGTAATCTTGATATAGGTGCACAAATGTGGGTGTCCTAGGGGAAACCACCTCTCAAACTAATTTACTATTAGAAGGTCTCCCAAGAATGACTTTGTGTCCTAAAATAACCACTCTTGAAAAATAACGTGAATTTGCACCTTTTGCTGTAATGCCCTTGTGAATTGAGCATAGAATTATAATCATGAAAATATTCCTTTGGGTATTTTTGTCACTAACTATTTCAGGCTTGAAGTAGAAGGATGACATCATTAGGTATGTCCAACCAATCATCATGCAATATGAATCCATCCGAACTTAACTTTCTTTGCAAAATTCAAGCTTGGGGGAATGGGCTTATTTAGAAAATCTTATGTTGCTAATATTGGTTGTCTATACCTTGTCAATCCATGTTCAAATTGTTAATCAATGATCATGCTCTTTCATCTCTGTTTGCATAACTCTCTATAAACTTTCATGTTACCTTTGTTCGCTATAGTATACTTAAGGTTTGGAGAAATTTCATACACCTTTTAAATTAGGCATGGTGTTTAGTTTAAACTGTTTTCTGGAATCATAATTAGACAAGTTGTTTAGTTTGATTTCTAAACCAAGAGGTGTGATGATTTTACTTTCAAAGGCTTTTTGAATTAAGCATGGTGCTTAGATTAAAATGCCTTCCTAAGTCAAATTGACGTGGTGTCTAGGTTGATTTTTGGGCCGCTCGTATGCGGTAGTAGACATTGGATATTTTATTGGACTAATCCTTGCAGAAAACTTCCAATTCAATTTGGGTAAGTCACGAGATAAATTCAAATCAGAGATGAGACAGGGCACATGCTGAACTTCAATAACTTTGCAGAGGAAGGCACAGCTCATTCGTCATGGATGGAAGAAGTGTAAGTATCAATGATTCATTCACTATATCTTCTGCTGCAAGTTACTTTGCCTTAAGCCATGCCTGTATAGAACATGATCTATGCTAACATAATATCAACCCCATCTTTTTAGTAGCATAGATGGAACATGATAAAATTCTAGACAAACAACCTATGTTCCAAAGTTGTACGTTCCTTTGGGTATGTGTTGTCCACTAATCTGTTGCAGACATAATAATGAATGGAGTGACAAGGTGTCATAATTAAGATCAAAGAAGCAAAAGATGGCAAAGAAGATATGCAACAATGGAGACAAGATGCTCGTGAGCAACTCAAGATGCAAGAGAAGGAAAGGACCACCAGTCATCTACCCATAATTACTTAGTGCCATCACGCTCTAATAATGAAGGTAATATCTTAAGGTAAGTGGTTATTATTTTCTTCTTGATCTTGGTATGCACATAAATGAAGATGCAAACATGTTAGAGTTACAACTTTAATTGATTAACCTAATTAACTCAATATGCTTTGTTCTTTAAATTTGTTCATGGCGCTATTCTCTTGATCTCAATCTTAACCAAACAAGCTAAAATATTGTATTCTATCTTTGGAAGATGATAATCATACTCATATGAAAATTTATATATTATATAGAGATAGACAACCCTTCCATTGGTTAAGCAATTTAATCTTTTGATCTTACCACTCATGTTATAAGTAAATAAATTATACAACACCAACTTCGTCTTGTTCAATGTGCCTAAAGAATAATGAATAAAGATAGATTTAGTTTTGTTGGTTTTTTTCCACCAGAACCCATGTACTTGATCTCTACCTTGGTTGTGCAAACAGGACAACACTTCGAGCAAAGTTTGTTAATTCTCAAAATTCCATAAGTAGAAGTCCTGTGAACATGCAAATTGAGCAAGATGTTGCCAGATCCAACCATTAATGCTCTACTCCAACCTGCTGGCCAAACAAAGGATAAAAGCGACATCATCATCACAAGGGGTGCAACCATCAAGACCTCCATCTATAAGACGGAGAAATACACATGAGTGGAGAAAAAGTCCTGTCAGTATACTTTAAATCCAGCACCTTTGCCATAAGGTAATATGGTAGTTATCTAATTAATTAGTATTTCTATCAACATTAGTAATTTCACTTTAGCATATTCATCTTTATGCATATTAAAGAAAATAATAAAAATATTTATTACCTTATTTACTGCATCATAAAATATTAAAGCCCTAAGTGAATAAACTTATGGTAACCCCATAGGAATATTTACTGTGTTGGCATAGAAAAAAAATAAAAATTCATCATGTCATTATAAAAATCCTAAGCCCCATGAGAATAATTATTCTCCGTGGTGGCATAAAAATAAAATATATATCATGCATACATATTTACTTTTTCATCATGCATACATATTTACTTTTCTGCATAAGAAAACTAGAAAATCCTAAAAACAAAAGAGAATCCTCTTAGAATCTATCAATTAAAATCAACTCAAAGAATAATCAATTACTTATTGGCTGATCGCTAACCTCTTATTAAATTCGAGCCTCGAGTTTGGTTTTCTTGTTGGAGTATAATTCTGCAGGAATGACACTATGACGGAGGAGTGAGTCCATCAGTGGAGCCCACTAGGACTGTTGCTGACAAGCTTGCTCTAAAGATCATCAATGCCAAATATTGCAAACATCTAGCTTGGGGGAGGAGCATCCCCTAGTTATTAGGTAACTATACCTAGGCAATTATCGAGTCTATTTTATATAGTCATAAAATACCAAAAATATGTGAGCACATGAAGGTTCACAATAGTATCATAGGAAAATTTAAAAATACCAAAAATATATGGGCACATGAAGGTCCATGTCTTTAGAATCTTTTGTGAGTCTATTAGTTATTAGATATAAAAAGATGAATAACAAATCAAAACCAAATAAAAATACTTAGTTATCTATTAAGGTATAATCTTAGAGTGTGTCCAGAGTCAGTCTAGGCTAGAGTCTAGTAAAAAACTGGAGAACATTAAAATTTTGTCTTGGAGATGATGGATAGTTGCTCTGCCATAATTCCTTTCAAGTGCCTAGTTTTTAACCTCAAATTCTCCCGAGTTTTAGATACTACTAATTTGACTTAAGAATTTACTCTGAACCTAAAACTTGTGGAGGCATAAGCTTGAGCTAAGTCTAGGTAATTGATTAATATGATTCATGAAGGTTGAGCTGTTGTTTATCTTGTTCCTAGCATTACTAAATTCTGGAGATTTATTTTGAAAATTTAAAATCTTACATGATGAGCTCTTGTATGACAAAGTTTGAATTCCTACCAAAACCATATGTAACACATTTAGAGTTAGGAAAACCTTTTGCACATTCATGCTGCTTGCTTTGCATTGAGTTTGGTCAACCTTTGTTGTATACCTTATGAGAGTCTTGTCGTGCTTTTAAAACCAAGATCACTTACATACTCCACCCACATTTGCATTACTCCTACTCTGGGAGTAAGCGCAATCATTTTCCACTTTCATCCAGATCCACCTTAAAAATGTTTTTCTCCTACACTGGGAGTAAACACCCAAAAATATACCCTATAGGACAGCCTCTGTTTAATTGCTCTAAGTTCTTATCATTATCTCTCTAATTATTTATATTCAAAGGATGCATGTGGCTATGCAAAAGAATTGAAAAAAAGAAAAGGGAGTAAAAGATGGACAAGTGTCCTAGCAATTAAAACAATGGGTACTTAGATGCCCGCCTCCCTGATGAAAAAAAGAAAAAAGAATAAAGATAGCCTATGTTTTCCCGCGAAAAGTTGTAAGTTTAAAGGAGGGAGTTATTTTCAAAGAGCAAAAGTAGAATTAGAATTAGCCACTAAATACCATATATACACCTATCCACCATATTCCATACACATGCACATCTTGGTTTGATTGTATGCCTTGACTCTCTGTGGATCCACTGTTTGACTGTACAATATATGAACTACAAGTATGCTCATCCTTGTTATTGCCACACCTGTAAGCTCCATGTTGATGGTGGATATACCATAAAATTCCACATTCAAACACCGTCAACAGGCCTCAGATTCAAAGGAGAATAAACATATCATGAGCATATTTTATCAATAACTAGTTCCACATGTACTCTTAAACTTGTGAACGCAGGGAACATGAAACAGAGCAGAAATGAACACTTGGAGCCCAATAATATGGTTCGGCCGAACCATGTATTTGGGAACCAAGTCATCACACATCAAGACATGGTGCAAAACATCACTTGGAAGAGAGGAGAGCCAAGGGTGGGCCCACCCATGGGTCGGCAGAACTGCCCATTGGGCCCACCTGGCTATGGTAACGTGGCAGGATCCGTGTGACCTTCCACTCAGCTCATTTCAGCCCTCAGATCAACATGTGTTTCCATCAAATGGTTGAGAAGCAAAGCACAAGGATTCAACGTGACAACATGCAAATGAAGTTGAACCAACACAAGGGGACAGTCTATGATAGATGAGGACCACGGTGGCGGGCCCAACCCACCAGGTGTGGGTCGGCTGAACCACTATTTGTGGGCCCAGGCCATCTACACCTTCCCTGACAGGTGGGGACTCCTTCTAGAAGACCCTGGCTGGGTCCACCTGTCATAGGGGGGTCGGCCGAACCCCCCTGGTGCCCAGCCAGGTCGGTTGGCCTACACTGCCTCCCAGCATGATGTCCACATGATGAATTCACCTCTGCCGTCCATCTTGAGGCGCTAATGAGGCGGTTCATCCAAGGGTGGAGAGGCATGGAGCACACGGATCGCTGACGTGGCACCCCGTCACTCTCCCCTATAAATAGAAGCTGCCCACTCCTCTCCAAGACACACAAGATACACAAGAGTCACAAGTCACAAGAGTTTTACTCTTTAGTAGTATTAGTCTAGTGTGGGAGTTAGAGTCGAGTCGAGCTACGCTCGGAGTCTCCGGAGTCGTCTGCTGGAGAGTCTGGTATAGCTCTTGTACCTTTCCTTCTGTAAGACTTTACCTTTATCAATATATATTATCTTTACTTTACTTTACTAAGTCTCTACTTAGTGCATTACTATTCTTTATAGTATTGTTGTGTTTTGTCTTAACTTATAGTTGAGTTATATTGGATAGTGATCCTGTAACCAGCTCACGTGTGTAGTTCATCATCTGTCTTAGGGTACCTTAGTTGTTGGTACGCAACTAGAGTAGTAAGGCTTAGTGTAAGCGTGGTGCTTAGACTAGATCTTTCCTTTGAATGCCGCTTGTCGCACGGATTGTTTGTGGGTGCTAGCAGGTGGTGACAGCCCTGTCTAGTCTTAGTATCCCTCCACGTGTTTTAGGCAAGTTCTTAAAAGGTAGGCTCCCATAAGAGAATAGCCGCTTCGGGTAGAGGTTATATCCCCTACTGTCTCGCCTATCCCCTACACACTAGAAGTAAGGTAGCTGTCTTGATATACTTCATCTATTTGATAAGATAGTTCACAAGAGTAAAGTAAGTGTCATAGGAGTCTTAAACTTACTCGTTATCCTCCCACCTATCCATACTCTACTAGTTATCTTTAATTATCTCAAAACCTTGTCGTGTCTTGGTGTCATTACCCTTTCCTCTACATATCAATTTACCCCCTATCACTAATTGATACTAAGTTGCTATATACTTAAGGATCTCTCTCTTTTTATTAATTATTCCTAGCAACTGCATTCCCTTGGGATAAAAATAAATAAAGATACCTTAGAACACTCCCGGGTAAAGTGCTACAGCGGTATATTCTGTGCGCTTGCGTAATTATCCAATAGACATAAGAAATACCCCAGGCACTTCTGGCGTCGTTATCAGAGATAGCCTAACACCCTGTCTCTGGTGGTTGCGCTAAGAAGTGTCAACAAGCATTTCTGGCGCCATTGCCGGGGAAAGAATCAGTCTCGGAATATTAATAAAAAAATTGAATCCGGAGTCTACTATCAATTTAGTTATCGATTAGTGTTAGGGGCTTACCCCTGTCTGTGTTTCTCGTTATCGTGAAGCTAGACAGTGCATGAACGGTTTCCAATTGCCATCAAATTTCATTGAAGACCCTGAGCAATTATTGAGGAGAACTAGACGCCGTCAAGTTCCACCTCAAAGTTTCATCTCAAACCCTAATCCGTTCAAGGAGAGAGGCTCCGCACTATCAACCGAGGAAGTTATGGCCCAAAAGACCATCTCTGAGTTCTCTGCACCGTCGGCTGACAACATTGCTATCAGTCCGTAGCTCAACTTGTGGGATGCTACCTTTGAGCTTAAGCCAGCTCTGATCAACATGGTGCAAGCCAATCCATTTTATGGGAAGCCGCATGAAGACGCCAATGCCCATCTCCAGCACTTCCTGGAGGTGTGTGGTACCTTCACTATCAAAAATGTTTCGGCTGACGCCATCCGTCTTCTCCTGTTCCCATTCTTACTGCTTGAGAAGGCGAAGCAATGGTTTTATGCCAACAAGAATGAAGCTACCACCTGGGAGAAGTGCGCCAATGCATTTCTCAATAAATTCTTCCCATTGGGCAAAACCAGCGCTCTCCGTGGAAAGATCTCAAACTTCCAACAGCAAGCTGACGTGACGATTCACGAAGCATGGGAACATCTCCAGGAGTACATTCGAGCTTGTCCTCATCATGGGATTGAAGAATGGCTCCAAATCCAAGGTTTCTACCATGGGCTGACTGGATTAGCCCGTAGTCACCTTGATGCTGCCGCTGGAGGAGCATTCCTGCAACACAATGTCAAAGACGCCAAAGACCTCATTGAAAAGATGGTTATCAACCAAGGATGGAATGAGGAGCGTCTCCAGCCCAAGAAAAGGGGTATGCACACCGTTCATGAGGTGGACATGCTCTTAGCAAAAATGGACCTCTTGATGAAAAAGATTGAGGAAGGTTCCAAGAAGGAACAAGAGGCCATTCGAACCACTGCCACCGCACGAGCAATCAAAACTGATCCATGGTGCGAGGTATGTGGTGGAGAAGATCACTCGGGCAACAACTGTCTCGAGACGAAGGAGGAAGTGAGCTTCATCAACAACAGCAACAACAATGGGTATCGACCCCAGCAACAAGGAGGATGGAACTCGCGCCCCTTCTACCAAGGAAACCAAGGTAGTGATTACAACAATAATTTTAATAATTCTCATGGTAACCAATCTTCTCTTAAAGATTTTGTCTTAGGCCCTCTTAAAGATCTTGTCTTAGGCCAAGCTAAAATTAATGATAGCATAAAAAAAATAATGGCTAATGATAAGATCCTTGAAAATCTTAATGAGAAAATGGATAACTTTAACACTGCTATGAAAAATCAATTGAGCTTTAATAAAATGTTAGAAATCCAATTAGCTCAAATAGCAGCAGCTGTACCATCCTTCGAACAAGGTAAGATCCCAGGGAAATCTGAGGAACGAATTGAGGGTGTTAAGTTAATTTCCATGAGGTTTGGTAAGCCTCCGGTCAGACAAAACCCGGGTTGTCTTCTTGATCCGCCATTTATGGCCAAGAAGAGTGACCCCGGCCATTCTACCATCACCTGCGAAATCGGGCCGCACACCTTCAATAACGCCTTCTGCGACCTTGGATCTGGAGTGAACATCATGTCCAAGGTAATGTACGAGAACTTGTTAGGGGGACCTTTGTACCCCACTTTTGTCAAATTGCAGATGGCCGATCAATCCATCTGGTTCCCCGAGGGATTGGCAAAGGACATCCTTGTCAAAGTTCAAGATGAATACATCCCCGCCGACTTCATCATTCTTGACATGGGGGCCGATGACGAAGTCCCCGTCATCCTGGGAAGGCCGTTCCACAACACTGTGAATGCCGTCATCTACGTGGGATCCAGCCATGTCCACTTCCAACTCCCAGGTAAGAGAATTAAATGTCCTTTCAATGGTTATGAATCGATGCAACAGGCAAGGAAGAATCTGTGGAGAAACAAGCCACAATATGCACCCCGCCGAAAGAATCAACCGTCAAGATCCAAAAAGGCCGAACTGGTAAGTAAGGCTGAGGTGGTAAACAAGGCTGACTCCGCTGAATCACAAGCATCAACCAAGAAGGAATGGCGGAAGAAAGAGGTGCGATCATCACGGTCTCCATCTCCGGGACCGATCAAAGCACCCGAAAAATGAACCCGAAACGGAGAGGTCCTCTCTATGGACCTAAAGCATGGAGCCCTTGCTGATAAGGTAAATTAGTATTTATCTCATATTTAATTCCTGCATTTCAATTTTTGCATTTTCTTCATTGCATTTCATATTTAAATTTTGCAATAATTTATTTGGACAAAATAAAACGCTTAGATGAATAAAACTTGAGAATGAACAGTAGTGCTCACACTTGAGGTGGTGAGACCACCTAGGTGGGGTCGGCCGACCCCACCATGGGGCCCACCCACCTCTGGTGGTGTTGGCCTGGTGTAGTGATTCACTTCCTGAATTTTGAGCACCATCTCCTTTTGAATTTGGCCAACCATATTTGGTTATGACCACTTTCATTTGCTCCATGGAGAATCTGTAACACCCCTGGTGTTACTAAAGTAAAAATCGGACATGTCATCATATGCACTGCACCGCATTCATAATTAAGTTCAATTTATTATGCATAGAAATTAAAACAAATTTAATTTCACAGGTTGTTTGTGCTTAAGTAATTTAGAGTGATTTAATTTTATCTTCTGATGGCTTGTTATTTGGGTATGTTAATTAATCACTGCTTAGAAATAAAAATTGAAATTAATTTAAAACCCTAAATCGGGCTAAAACCCTAGTTTCAAAACTATGAGGAGATGGGCTTTAGTCCCAAAAGCAAAGTTGTAGCTCTTATTATTTAGAGAAACTTTGGTATTCAAAGTTTTTCAAGTTTCCAGTTGGAAATTCAAATTAAACCTGAATTAGTACATTCAAATTTGAATTGAAAACTTCAATTCAAAAAGTACTTGGAATCTGGGGTTGGTCATTAAGAAAAAGTTGTAAAGCTCCCTAAGTTGAACAACTTTGATGTTTACAGATTTTGAACTTCTTCAATAAATATTTGAGATTTGAATTGAATTTAGAAAGGGCTATTTATCCCCTTTTTAATAATTTCAAAAATATTCAAAATTTGAAAATACTTCAAATACAAAAGTTGTGTAGCCTAAAATTATGTATATTTCATGTATTGGACATTTTCGACTTTATACATGAAATTATGTTTAATTTTTAAATTATTGTTGGTAAGGGTGTGTTTGCAAAAGTTTCATCCTAATCTAGACTGGGCCAACGGCGACACGCAGCTGCTTCGCTGTCGCCGGCGTCCGTGCCGTTTCCTCTCGCGTGGGTGCGTGTGCGTCGTCGTGGCAGTGTGGTCGCGACGTGTCGAAGCCCTAGGATGGTTATCCCCTCTATTTAAGCGTGGATCGAGCTCGCCGCCGTTCTTTTTTCTCCTCTTCCCGCCGCCGTTGAGCTTCGGCTCAAGCTCTAAATTCATCGTTCTCGTTTACTAACACGTCAAATTGACCACACCACTAGCGCCGCCTCTCCGTCGTGCTCCGATTGAGTCCGTTCTCGCGTCCTCTCGTCGCCGGAAATACAAAACCGCCGGTCTTCTTCTTCCGGTCCGGCGGAAGCACCACCGCGAATTGTTCGTCGTGGCCAGGTCCGTTGGGTGAGATTCTCCCATCTTAGATGCACGTTCTATGAGATGTCATGAAGCTTATGTGCCAGTGGGTTTCTTGGTTGGAGACGCAGGGCTGCCGGAATGACCGCTAGGCTGCCGGAGCACATTACTGCAGCCACCGCCGACGTCGTCATGAGCTTCCTATTCCTATCTGCTTCGACCAATGTGAGAACCTTGGTCCAATAAGCTCCCAAGATTCTTCTTTAGTAGATTATGTGGCTAGGGTGGGTTCGAATCGGTCGGAACACGCTTCGCCGACGAGCTGCTCGCCGGTCGGCGCCATGGTCCTGGCTGAGCTCGCCGGAGGAGCCAAACTAGTCAACCGAGTGCCTTATCGAGTTTGATATGGTGTGGGGAGCACACAGGAAGGCTAGCCCTCGCCGGAGTTTGCCGCCGCCGGCAGGTCGCCGCGGTCGGCATCGCGCGCGTGCGCGCATATCCTCCCTGCGTCGCCTGGAGGAAAACAGAGGAAGAGGGAGGCCCGTACTGGGCTCTATGGGCCGCACTGAGGCCTGGCCGGGTCGCATTCAGTGGCGCTGGGGAGCACTGGGCCTGTTGGGCCGGCCTGTGCTGTCACAGAACCGACCAATTTATACGAGCACACGTACAACAATCGCATTTTTAATCGCAATCCAGTCGCACTTGAGCCAATATAAACCTGGTAGTCCGAAAATCTCGAAGGATTTCAAACATTTCATACCCCAAGGATCATTCATTCAGCAATACCCGATCACATGACACATAAGTTCGCAACCGAATTTAAACATCAGAGTACAACATAGTCTTTACACAAATATAACAGTAGCGGAAGTTAACATAGTTTTACACCACAGAGTTCAAATACGAGTACCATCAAATGACCATGTCACAGCAATCTTACAACGACTAAGGATAGATAATGACCCTGCCCTCGGGTCTAGTCTTCTTCGCCCGTAGGGGTGAAGCAATTCCTGCAATACGTGTAGTAGACTACACCATCTACAACAATGGGAATAAATCCCTGAGTACTCAATTGTACTCAGCTAGACTTACCCGACAGGGAGTAAATAAAAAGACTCTCAAGGATATGCAAGGCTTATTTGGTGGAGCTCAGAGGGTAGCATCATTTTTGCATCAAAAGCATTACTACAGTAGATCCTTAACTTATTCATTTTTAATTGTGATAAGCTTCGATTTCAGTTAAGCTATTTACTAAGATTAGCCACTATACTAAGCATTCACTGAATATTATAACAATCAATAAAGCCATATGATTTCCGATATCCACAGATATCAACCTCATCTCACCAATATCATTATGTTCAAGTTATTAGCCTCTACCTCACCAGAAGATCAGTTCAGTTTCTCACTAACCAGGAGAGATGGCGATTCGAATAGATTGTACCAGCTGGCAAATATGCCAATCACAAACCCTGTCAGCCGAGCCACTGGCTTCTCGGGTCACCGTTAAATCTTTCTGGGACGTAATATGTATCGCGGGTTTGGGGAGGGGCCCATATTCTCAGAGATGAACCCACTTCCAGGAAGCCTCAGGTCCTTGACCTGCCCTTGGTAAGATGGTGTCTCTGCACATACTTCCTACCTCCAGAATATGTCTACCTTATCAGCCCCAATTCCCGGCTCAGAAAGAAATACTCGGCTTCGCGGTCAGAACGACTTATCTGGCTAGCTATGTGACGACGTCCTTCAATCTCAACTGATGTCTGGTGGCCTCAGTCCTAGTCGGCCGCAAGCAGCACCGAAGATGGCATGACCTCAACCATGTCACGCGGCTCCCCGCTACCTAGCCTTGATTCTCTCATTAGACACTGTGGCATGGTGGCATATATAGTCCATCATGTGGAATCCAACCCCATCATCATTAGTAACCACCTATGCTCACGAAGGACAGGAAATCCCTCGACCTCTACTGGTCTAAGCATGGCTAAGCATAAGATCGAACCCATCCCTTGTCTAGTAATAACTTCAGGATCAAGTATAAGTGGACAAGGTATAAATGCAGCAACGGTATCATATCAACTCCTATACTTAAGTACACAATCATACGATTTAATAAAGACCAGTGCATTTGTAAAAAGAGTAGGTGGAGACTTAGGGATGCTCCGGGGCTTGTCTTTCACAAAGTTAGTAGGTTGGTGATCAGGGCACTCAGGAAGTTCAGCCTCCTCCTGGCCTTCGGGAACCTCTGGCACCTCAATCTCCGGCGGAACACCCTCCTCCGGTGGATCGAACTGCAACAGCGTCACGCCTCCCGGCGATCCTGTATGCATGACATGCATATATGAGAACTGAGAATGCACATGAAATGCAAGATAGAGATGCACAAATTAACCTATGATATGCAATCAGTTTAACAATCCACACTCATTTACTGAGTACGTGCATATTTCTTCTCTAGACAACTAACTCATACTCACCCTTCTTAAGAAAAGCATAGAACAATTTCTCGTCCCGGGTGAGAGGTCTACAACCTGCACTTAATAATTAACATGCATCAACTAACCTACCACAGTCATCTTATAACTAACAAGCATGAGCACATCATATAAACAAAACATTAACATTGCTACCCTAAGCTCAAATTAGGATCAGCCCCACTGTTTTAAACAGGTGACAATGCTGGAACATTACAGAAATGCATGAAAATATTTCCCAACCAAAAGATACTTGCTTAAAAGCAATTAAACAAAACCTAGCCTATAACTGGACCTACTATTTACTGAGCCCAGAAAAATCCATAAAAATTACAGTAGCTATTACACATCCAGATTGGCCTACTGACAAAATTTCAAGTCATTTGGACAAGTATAACAGGCTACACAAAAATAACAAACAATCAGCCTTTTAAGCAATGGAAAATACTTAACACAGTCAAAAGTATCAAACAATAGATTTCTCATTTTTCTTAGCTTCTTCACAACATAACATGGTTCAGGAAAAATATTCATGACCTTATCCTTAACACATTAAGCATGGTGATTTTTGCAAGATTAAAGCATAAAAGGCACATTATACAAGACATCATATAAATAACAGTACAACACTAGCAACAATATTTTTCTTAGATTCTACTTCCCTAAACAAGATTAATGCAAGTGGAATCACATTTTTAGCACATTCCTACAATTACTTATGCATTTATCAAATTTACAAGCAATTAACAATTTAATTATAACTGCACAGAAAAAGTATTCCAACAATACAAAATTATATTTTTCCTTGATAGAGCTTAGAAATGCAAACACAACAAAATTTGGTTCACCCCAATTGGACACTCCTAGCTCCAGATATGAATTTTGGAAGATTTTACACATTTTCTGGAAATTAATTTCAAAAATCATAAAATCCAAAACCGGCTTTAACTGCTACGCGCACCCGGCTCAGTGAACCAGAGGCGCACCCAGCCAGCTGACCAGCGGGCCCCGGGGTCAATCTGACCCCACCCGTCAGAGAGAGAGACAGGGCCGCCGGCGCTGAACGGCGAGAGCTCGCCGGCGGCGAGGTCTCCGGCGATACCACGAGCACCAACGGACTCCTGACGACGAGACGAACCCAGCGCACCAACTTTCGAGGTCTAACCCCCACCGGAGCAAGCTCAACGGCGGCAATGGCGGACGGCGGCGGTCCGGCGAACTTGCGCCGGCCGATTCCGACCTTCACCGGCGAAACCAGCCCACGTTCCGCACTCCGTAGACCCTAACGGAGCTCCATGCTCGATGAATCAAACAGCGGTGCACGACAGCTTGCTCTAACCGCGCGCATGGCGACGCGGTGGCGGGCGGGTTCACGGCGAGACCGACCCAACCAACGACCTAGGCTAGATCTATGACTCACGAGGACACAACGACGAGCAAGAAATAGAAAGAACGGCTATGGCATTGCCCTCGTCGCGGCGACCCGAGAGCTCGACGGTGCTCCAACGAGGTCACGGCGGCGAGAAGCTCGCTGGAGCTATACCTTAGCACGACTGAGACTGGAAATGGGTCGAGGGTGTAGAGCAGAGAGCGGTGGAGCTGTGGTGGAGATGGAGCGATCCGAGATGGCTCGGTGGCGGCGGATTTCACCGCGGCGACGGCACGGCGGCGATGGCGAAGGCGGAGGGGAAAAACGGCGGGCAGAGAGGCGAGAGAGCGGGGGAGAGTGAGAGGAGCGTGCTGGGGGACAGCAGGGGGTGCCCTTTTCACCTTTGCAGGGCGACGGCAGGCGGGCATGGCCCAACGCCGGTGTACGGTCGCCACTTGGCGCCATTTGCCTGTGGCCGCGCCAACTGTTTGGCCGAATGCCGATTTTGAATCAGCTCGATTCAGCTCTGAAAACCGACTGAAACTCGATTCTTTGATGCGCCATATCTCGTGATCCAGTGAGTGTTAGCCAAAACTTCACTAATATGGATCAAAGAGCTACATGAGTACTCCATTCCATATTAGAACACTTTACTCTAGATCGGCCTGGATTGAGAGATATGGATCGAAGAACATGGGTACACCGAAACTGAAAACCAGTTTTTAGACTTAGGAAAATTTTGAAACTTCAAAACAGTTCTAAATCTGCACTAATTCAACTTTTTGACCACTTTCCACTCATTTTCATGAGTTGACCCAAAAATAAAGTTTGTTGCTTATAAAATTCTACACAACTTTGATTAAGGGTGCACTGACATGCATTGTAACACCCCAGGTGTTAGTCACGAGCTAACCAGCGAGTGTGAACCTAACCAAGTTATGTCAATAAATGATCTTGATCACTGTCTCACCTTCATATCATCTACCATGATCATTGGAAATGGCTCATAAAGATCCGAATTGAGAATTCATATGGAATGACAAGTTATTCACTTAATTGGATTTATGGATTAAGTGAAGATGAGCATGCAAAGTCAACCAAACCTTGCAACCTTGCCCGAACAAATCTACTTGAACTCTACAACAAAAGTCATGAAGGTTTCATGTTGAGCAAATGCCAAGAAAATACCTTTATTGACCTAAACATCTACTCTGAGCTCTCTAATTACATTAGTTTGACCAAAGTGGAAATATTATTTTGGAGCAAGAAATGAAGTTTGACCCAAAATAAAAGTTACATATATTTTGGAGTACAACAATTGTTATTTTTGGACCAACTCATGATTCAATCTCTAAGTGCCTCAAACAGTGGAATCAAGTTTGGCAAAATCCTGATTTCAGGATTTCAATAATTTCTAAGTCTGAAATCTGCCCCTATTGCATTGACGTGTTGGTTTCTCCAAATTTTGTTTAGCAACTTGAGGGGGACCCAAAATAAAAGTTGTCACAAACTCTTTGGAGCACAACATATCAAAATTTGGGACCAATCCGAGACCGTTTGACAAGATTTGCCACTCGATCTTTGGCCATAATTAAGCTGCTGACACCCTCAAATTGGGACATCATTATCAACTAAACCATTGATCAAGAGGCCGAGAGCCCATAACTAGTTTTGAATAGCAGCGCGCAGGCAACAAGTTTCCTATTCGCACCCAAGTCGGAATATGCGCAGAAGATGCCAAAACCGGCCGCCAAAGACGTCCACACCGTTGCCCGCCACGTGCTCGATGGCTGTCCTCAATGGAGCAGCGTGGCACCCAAGCTCTGGGCGCCCAGCTCCATTTATGCCGCCTGTCCGAGCTCCCCACCTCAAATTCCTGCACCTGCTCCATCTTGGAGAGCACCAGAGCGCTCCTACTCCTTCCCTGCCCTCCCTGCTCGCCCTCTGCCTCGCCTCCCCTTGCCGCTGCAGCTTCTGTGTAGCCGAGCCACCATGGCCGCTCGGCGGAGCTTCGCTGCCACTGCCGTTCCTCGCCTTCACGCGTCCTCGTTCTGAGCTGACAGCGCCATCACGCCCGCGACCATATCCTCGTCTTCCCGTGCCTTTTCTCCGAGCTCCTCGTCACCGGACAGTAGCTCGCCTCGGGCCGCCGCCGCGGCGTGCCGCCGGCGTGCGTGGCTGGGCCGCTGCAGGCCACCTCTCGCCATGCCGAGGGCACCGGCGGGTGCGCTGGCTGCTGGGCTAGCCCTGGCCCCACTTCGCCGCCGCCGGCCGCTCTCCGGCGAGCCCTGGCCGGGCCGGCCATTTCCAGCCCGACAGGCCGCCTCCGCTCTGCTCTGCTCTTCGACGAAGAAGAAGAACAGAAGCCTGCTGTCTGTATCTCTTTTGTGTCTATGACAAGCGGGCCCCACTCAAATCAAATGGCACCAAATGTTCAGATTTGTGATTTATTTTGTAAATTTCATATCTCCCGTTTGGTAGCTCCAAAAATTGTGAAACGAGTTTTGTTAGATTGAAGTCCTCTGCATGTTAGATCCATAAAATGTGCTATGCTATTTACATTTATGCGCTGTAGAAATTAATTAGGAAAAGTGGTTTTTAGGATTGATTAACTTGCTTTTGGCCATAATTTGAGAAATAGAAGTCCAACATGTGTGATTCCAATTTTTTAGTCTTCTAATAACATGCACTACTCATAAAAATATAAAACATATATGTTGTTTACTGTTTTATTGGTGTTTCACATTAATCTTGTTAAATAGGAAATAAAGGGTTGAATTGCTTGTTATTTTTGTAACTGGAGTTGTATTACTCCAAATGGCATGAAAATTTAATTGTAGACTCTCTGTATGATGTGTGATGTATGGTTAAAATTTCATGATTTATGGTGCATGTATGACTGAGTTGTTGATTTATATTCTTTGGTGCATATTAAGTAGATTTAAATACATTATAAATAATATATTATGGTAAAAATGGAAAATGGTGTTCCACTACCTTTGTATGATATTGTGTTAGCCTGAGAATCAATAATATGGCCATGTTGTTTCAGAAAATGTTGAGTTTCATATTTAATTTGCTCTCCAATGCTTTATTACATTATAGATTTGTTTATTTTGTAATAATTAAATTATGGAACCTGAGCATGTAAGATTTGAACCTTGGTCATGATTTGTAGTCACCTAGCTCTCATAAAAGTTTAGGACTTATTTGCGATGTTACCATATAACTTAAATAATTAAATAATGGGTTTTTATGTAATAATGAGTGAATAATTAAAGACAAATGAATGCATATATGTTTCTTGTGATTCCGTAATATGTTTTGGTCTGAGATGAGTCTTGTATGACCATGTAATCATGTTTGGAGCTATCTAAATAGCTCATTCCTATGTGTGCTTAGGTGATAAATAAGGGAAAAGCATGTTTTGCTTATATGCTGAAAATGGCTGCAGGCATAGTACCTGTTGTTGTGATGATTTACCTAGGAAAATGATGTTGCATGAGAATGTGTTCTATACAAAAGTTGTAGCCAACTTCTATGTCTGGCTTGTCCTAAAATTTCATATTCATAGGCCTAATAGTTTAGGAGTTATGGCTTTTGGATGACTGCTGTCAGGTTTTGCCAATTTTCTGTGTAGATCTGATTGATTTCATTATTTGACTGAGTTATGCTTTGAATCACTTCTTGGTGATAATAGATCAGTTGTAGTATATTTCTATGTCTTTCCAAATTGTCTATTATCATCCCTTTTGGTGGTCTAAATCTTTAGTTATGATTGTTTGAGTTGGGAGGACAGAATCTGTCCAAGTCTGGACAGAGCTGTCTTCTTTGTGTTGTTTGACCTTTATATGAATTAAATCATCTGAAGAGGATAATACCAAAGTTGTAGACAATTTCAATAGCTTTCCAGAAAGGCTTAGATCACCCTGGTTGGATGTATATAGCTTCAGTTATGGTTAAATCTTATGCTTGCTGTCCTGCTGCCCATAAACTGCATGTGTGGGATTATAATTGCTTTGACTTTACTTTGCTTGGTGTGATTGTTAGCTTATAGTTCAGTGATGGTAGATTAACCTGCCTTGTGTTACTTCCTTTTATTCATACATGTGTATTGTGCATCTCATTTAGGTACGATAGATGATGAACGCGTGGAGTGAAGGACATGATGATGGAACTAACCACAAGACGGTGTGGTGACTAATCACGAAGGTGGAAGGACTAATCGAGTGCTTGGATGGAAAATGCTCGTTGAACAAGTGTTATCTAACAAACACTAACTTAGTGCTGAACCCCAGGCAAGCCCCGGAGCATCCCTAAGCCTCCACCTATCTCTTTTTATAAATGCACCGGTCTTTATTAAATCGTATGTTTGTGCATTTAAGTATAGGAGTTGGTTTGAAACCGTTGCTGCATATCTACCTTGTCTACTATATATGTGAACCTGATACTATTACTAGATAGGTGTTCGATCTTATGCTTAGCCCTGCTTAGACCGGTAGAAATCGGGTGATTTCCTGTCATCCGCGAGAAAGTCGGGTGATTTCCTGTCATCCGCGAGTGTAGATGGTGACTGACGAGATCCACATGGTTGGCTATATGTGTCACCATGCCACAATGAAATAATGAGAGAATCAAGCCTAGGTAGCGGGGAGCTGCATGACATGGGTCATGTTGACTTCGGTGCTGCTTGCGGCCGACTAGGACTGAGGCCACAAGACATCAGTTGAGATTGAAAGACGCCGTCACATAGCTGGCCGGATAAGTCGTTCCGACCGCGAAGCTGAGTATTTCTTTCTGAGCCAGGAATTGGGCGTGATAAGGCAGACATATTCTGGAGGTAGGAAGGATGTGCGGAGACACCATCTTACCAAGGGCAGGTCAGGGACCTGATGCATCCTGGAAGTGGGTTTGTCTCTGAGAATATGGACCCCTCCAAGCTCGCGATACATATTATGTCTCAGAAAGATTTAACGGTGGCCCAAGAAGCCAGTGGCTCGGCTGACAGGGTTTGTGATTGGCATATTTGCCAGCTGGTACAATCGATTTGAATCGCCATCTCTCCTGGTTAGTGAGAAACTGAACTGATCTTCTGGTGAGGTAGAGGTTAACAACTTGAACGTGATTATTGGTGAGATGAGGTTGATATCTGTGGATATCAGAAATCATATGGTTTTATTGATTGCTATAATATCAAGTGATTATTTAGTATAGCTGCAAACCTTAACTTAATAGCTTAACTGAAATCGAAGCTGAATCACATCTAAAACTTATAAGTTGAGGAACTATTGTAGTAATGCTTTTTATGCAAAAATGTTGCTATCCTCTGAGCTCCACCAAATAAGCCTTGCATATCCTTGAGAGTCTTTTTATTTACTTCCTGTCGGGTAAGTCTAGCTGAGTACAATTGAGTACTCAGGGTTTTATTCCCAATGTTGCAGGAGGAATGCTTGGTTGACTAAAGAGTTACTTCTATCCTTCGGAAGAGGAAGACTAGACCTTGGGCAAGGTAATGTTATCTATCTCATCTATGTTGCTGTGACTGGTCGGTACTTGGCACTGTATTATGAAATTAGGCTTATGTAAAATGATTTCGTTTCCGCTATTGAACTTTTATGTAAAAGTTTATCTTGTACTCTGATGTATTTAAAATATGTGCGAATCTATGTATCATGTGTATGTGTACTGCTGAGTTTCTGCGATCCTTGGGGTATGTACTGTGTAAAAGTTTGAAATCCTTCGAGATTTCACGGACTACCGGGTTTATATTGGCTCAAGTGTGGCTTGATAGCTGGGAAAACAGCTGTGGCTGTACTTGTGCTCGTAAAAATTGGTCGGTTCTGTTACAGTTGGTACCAGAGCAAAAATTCAGCATGTACCGTCACATGAGTATTTAAAAATAAAAAGTTTTGAGTTTGCAAAACTAATTACCAACTTATAGCTATATATATAGGTGTTTTAAACAAATGATTTGAACAAACTAAGTGTGCCAAGGACCAAGTCTTATAGCCCATATTAGGATTATTAGGTGGCTTATGTAAGTACTAACTGGGGAATTGCATCATGTTTCCATTTGCGGTTCATTTGGTTTTATTGCGCGGATATATGTGACATTGCGGCTTCTTATTGCTTCTTATGGGCCAATGTGCCACGTCGAATGAGGTAAGGTGAGATGTGAGTGTACGATCGAACAACCGTCGATCTATGGCGAGTGTTTATGGTTACTGAAGTGAGTACATGTGATTCATATGTGTACTTATGGAAGTATGATGGAGTAATTACTTTCTTGGGGTCGCAAGTGCTCATGGGAGCATTTTCGGCAAAAAGTGCTTCTTATTGCCATGCATACATGTGGGGTTGGGCTGAAATGAATCTTCTGCAGGTACGCTAACCTCGAAGGCGTATATGGTAGTTAACGACTAGCTATATACCAAGAGAGTACATAGGTTATGCCACCGACTTAGAACGTATTTGCCATGTTATATAGGCAACTAAGTGAGAACAAATAGGACGAGCATGCATCATGATTGTTGCATCATGTGATTGTTGCTTGTTGCATAAGTATGCTTCTTCTCACCCTTGTTCTACGTTGTCTGAATAGCCTTATTAAGTTTACAACTTGTGTTGCCTCTCTTCCTTGCTTGTTTTGAAATCATAAGAGTTGCTAAACCTTTAAGTAGCCTCTATAAGTATTTCTCAACCATAAATCTTGTCAGAAGCTAAACCAATTCTGCCTGTAGGCTTTTCTTTTGGCACAATAGACCCACCTGAGTTTTCTCTTAATGCTAGCCTATGATTGTCATATGTTCTTGTTCAAGATCTATGAAACCATGCCTGCATTTTCTTTCATCTAAAGCCTTATCCAAATCCTATCTGGAGTGTCTCCTCTAGTCCTTCTAGATGTCATGATGATAGCTTGATCTCTGTTAAATTAGATCTTATAATCTTTTCCTTGGAAATCAGGTTATGCAAAATCGATCACCCCTACAAATGATTTGATCTAATCTGTTCCTTACTTCCAGCAGTCTTCTCCATATCTAGAGAATGTTTAGATTTCATTCAGCAAGGCTTGCCTACATCATGTTCATTGGAGTCTTTGCCCAAATCCTTGATTTGAACCTCTTCTCAGCTTACCCAGAAGTTTCCTTGTAATCTTTTCATTATGAATCATGTTATGGTTTTATCAATTCAATCTCACAAATCATGCATTGAATCTATCCCATGATCAAGTTGTTTTCCAAATCTCTCTAAAGGCCTAGCAATGTTGATCATTAAGAGTCTCCTAGTACTAATTAATGGTACACAAGCTCACGCCATTGGATGGTCTGAAGGTTTCTTGATAGATGCGAGATGCATGTGGAATTATAGAATCTCATGTTAGTTATTCTTGATAGCTAACCTATAATTCTCTTATGCCATGTTTCTATCTAGACCCTCTCCTTGTTATTCACTTGAAGGAAACCATCTTGTGTGAGTTAAATCTCTCCTTCCCCATTTTCCTTGTATTCTTTCTGTATGAATGATGATGTTTGTCAACTCAACCTATGATTGTTGTATATAGTTGGTTCATGAGACATCTGGTTGTCTATGGTTATCTTCTTCTCAAGATGCTTGTCAATCTTTGTCTTATGATTTTTCCTCCTTCTATCTAATCTCTTGTAAATCATGGGTCGGGTAATCTCCATACTAGACACAAGGAAACCGCGTGGGACTGAAGCAAAGCCTCATGTACTGCTATTTTGGCAACTAATCTATTTTCTACTCATTTCTGCGTTGCCAAATCATACTCTTGTTGGCTCTTAACCTTGTAGGTCATCCTTGTTTGTTGACCTTCCTCTATGTAATGTATCCTTGCATAATCTATTTTTGCCACGTAGGATTTCCTTATTGGTTGTATGTTCGGTAGTGTTTTTATGATCCGCGATTGATGATGCAGTGACGAAACCGAGAGCCTCTTTGTGGGGGCGCACACAAAGTAGTGCTACTCGGCACGCACTGATGTCAAGATCTCTGGTCATGAAACATTGCAAGAACTACACCGATATGTTATCTTTCATAGAATTATCCTAAAATTTATCCATGTCTCGTAAGATTTCTTGCTGGTTATGTTTGATAGTGGTGTTATGCTTAATGACTGATGGTGCCATGACGGAACCTACAAGCCTCCTTGTGGACCAGCCGGCACATGGTTGTGCTGTTGGGAGCACGTTGGTATCACAGTCTCTAATCGTAATCCATTATGAAGCAACACCAATGTGTTATCTTCCATGGACTTTCCCAAATATATCTTTGAAGGTGTCTCCAAATCGAATTGATCCATTGATCCCTGTGTTCCTTAATCTATTTTGCAAAGTCTCTACTAAATCTATCCTCCGATGTTCGATCAGAAGGTACGTATGTTGGATCAAGTATAGTAGAGCTTACTTCAGAAGTTACAAGGAGAATGACCTTTGAAGAGCAAGTCACTGACATCAACATTAACAGACTACAAGAAGTGGTAAACAAAGAAATTGTCATGATCTACCAAGAAAATCAAGCACCATATGCCATTATAGTTGGATTGAAAGAGCACATGAACATTAACGTTGGACAAGTATCAGTCAGTAATAATTAGCAAGATATGATATGTTCCTGATAGGTTGCCAACAAGTTCAAAAAAAATTTCCATCTCGGCTCAATGTTCGTTTGCATGGTGATCCTACAGTTAAGATCAATCTTCTCATGTGTTGCTTCATGTCTGCTGACTGTGGTGACCATGTGCATGTATATCATCTGCAACCATTTGCTATAGAAGCTGAAGATGTAGGGCCTTTTTAGGGACAACTAACTAGTTACCCCAGTGTGAAGAATAGTCTGCAGCTAAGCAATGAAGTGTATTTAGTTCTTGTATCAAGAAGGAACAAGACCGGCCGTTATTAGTTTCTGCTCGATGAGATGATTGCCTCTGCTGATGAAATGCAGAAGTTTGTTCATTCGCTCTCTCATGTGAGCAATGTATTGCCCAATTGGATTAGTCTGTTTGACATAAAGAAATGGATGCATGAAATTGCTGAATAGATCTCTATCAAGAAGTGTTGTTCCATGCTAACAAGTGTGTTCTAGGGGTATAAATAAGTGTTTGACCATGTTTTTGAAGACCATGTCCCATAGAACCATGCTATGCAAGAAACCCATAAGCCAAATGGTACTTTTAGTGGCACTCTCACTTCCAAGGCCTTGCTATAATGAAGCCAATTCCATCTTTGTCAATCACTCAGATGGTGCAAACTATGGTTTCAGCCTATTGAAGAGCTACAAAAGACACCCCAACAGATGAAGTCGATACCATAGGACATTAACAAAAAAATCAGTTCCTTATTCTTGATCGGTCAAGGTGTTCTACCACTCAACTCCTGAGAGTGTGAAGTGAAGACAAGTTGAATTTTGTCAAACAACGTATTTCAGATTTCTTTTTGGAAACCCTCTGATCTCGGATTTCTGATGCGAAATAAGAAGGTTTACACATTGTCAAAAGTAGTTCAACAAGTTGGTTTGTTAACTCACGGCTGTATCATGAAGAAAGTTGTACTTAAGTTGTTGGTAGAGGACTGCTTCTCAAAACTTTGTGAGTAAACACTCTACACAACCAACCTCATTAAACCTGTCAATCCGCTTCAATCTTGTTTATTCTCGGCTGCAAATGAGAATACATAAGTTTGGGATTGCTCATCGGTTTTCCTCGTGTACAAAAAGGTTTTTGATTCTATGCAGAAATTTGTGATCTGTCTCATCAACCTGCACAATTCATGTCTGTCTAGACTAACTATCTTGCAAATGTGTATGCCAAGTTGCATATTGCACAAACTTTTGCTACTACATGGTGTACTCCAAACCATTGTCTCGGATCACGAACTATAGTTTTCAGCTCATTTTGGAAGCATTTACAAGAATCACCTTACTCGAGTAAATGCCTGCCAGAATCTTGTGCCTTGGAAGAGAATGGAGTATAACCATATGCATCTGTATGCCTACACTTGTCACTTGATGTCCTCTGTGCCTTTTATCACGGAGTGACAGAAAACTTTGTGTACATAATGAAACTAATCCAGAGTTCGTCCTATTTTCAGCATAGCATACCTTAGGCCAATCAGGAAGAATTGATCAAATCTTAAAATACATATTGAGAGCATATGTGTTTTGTTTTCAAGGATCTTGTTAGAAATGGCGACTGCTATCATTGTTTTTCTTACAACAACAGTTATAAAGAGGTTACCTCAGGCTCTACCCAAATGACTGTTGCTACATAGACACGAGGGTTCCCTTATTGATGGACATCAAAAGCACTGAGCCGACAGAGTCAGCTATCGCATTCATCGTTCACTCAACAAACTCAAATAATACAGTGTTGCCATCAGAAAGAGAACTGTACACATGGAACATTATGTAGCTTTCCATCAGTCTGCATCTTAGTAAATTGTGTCTACAACCAACAGAAACCTTGCATGTTGTCAATCAATTTTCTCAGCTTCAGTAACTATCTGCCTCGTCCATGATCTCATCCCATATGAAAATAGTGGTGTATGCTATATCCGCTAGAGAATAAGAAGTTTTGAAAACTACTCTTTGACGCTCCAATTCACACCCTGCATGCTAAAAGTGCTAATTGGGATGAGTTGTCTTGAAATCCTCCCAAATTAATTGGCAGTGTTATCTTGGATTCATCCCAAAGTAACAATGCTTCATAGAAGTCAATGAAGAAAATTCTTCAACCAAGAGTTAACTTCTAAGAATTCTTGAATGATTGGAAAGTTGTCCTATCCATAATGATCCCTCTTGCATTTGCATCCAAGTAAATGGGAGTACATGATCTCTCGGACTAACAACTGAACCAACCTTTATCGTCCGCACTTTACTGTGAGCCATGAGGTGATCACTCCTGCCTACCAATGTTTTGGAATTTTTACGTAGCCTTAGCCTGTACTAGCACCACCTTGGAAATGGATTACATACTTCTCAACCCTTGAAAGCTCTTACGTTCCGAATCTCGGGACGAGATTCTTTTAAGGGGGGAAGGGTGTAACACCCCAGGTGTTAGTCACGAGCTAACCAGCGAGTGTGAACCTAACCAAGTTATGTCAATAAATGATCTTGATCACTGTCTCACCTTCATATCATCTACCATGATCATTGGAAATGGCTCATAAAGATCCGAATTGAGAATTCATATGGAATGACAAGTTATTCACTTAATTGGATTTATGGATTAAGTGAAGATGAGCATGCAAAGTCAACCAAACCTTGCAACCTTGCCCGAACAAATCTACTTGAACTCTACAACAAAAGTCATGAAGGTTTCATGTTGAGCAAATGCCAAGAAAATACCTTTATTGGCCTAAACATCTACTCTGAGCTCTCTAATTACATTAGTTTGACCAAAGTGGAAATATTATTTTGGAGCAAGAAATGAAGTTTGACCCAAAATAAAAGTTACATATATTTTGGAGTACAACAATTGTTATTTTTGGACCAACTCATGATTCAATCTCTAAGTGCCTCAAACAGTGGAATCAAGTTTGGCAAAATCCTGATTTCAGGATTTCAATAATTTCTAAGTCTGAAATCTGCCCCTATTGCATTGACGTGTTGGTTTCTCCAAATTTTGTTTAGCAACTTGAGGGGGACCCAAAATAAAAGTTGTCAAAAACTCTTTGGAGCACAACATATCAAAATTTGGGACCAATCTAAGACCGTTTGACAAGGTTTGCCACTCGATCTTTGGCGATAATTAAGCTGCTGACACTCTCAAATTGGGATATCATTATCAACTAAACCATTGATCAAGAGGCCGAGAGCCCATAACCAGTTTTGAAGAGCAGCGCGCAGGCAACAAGTTTCCTATTCGCACCCAAGTCGGAATATGCGCAGAAGATGCCAAAACCGGCCGCCAAAGACATCCACACCGTTGCCCGCCACGTGCTCGATGGCTGTCCTCAATGGAGCAGCGTGGCACCCAAGCTATGGGCGCCCAGCTCCATTTATGCCGCCTGTCCGAGCTCCCCACCTCAAATTCCTGCACCTGCTCCATCTTGGAGAGCACCAGAGCGCTCCTACTCCTTCCCTGCCCTCCCTGCTCGCCCTCTGCCTCGCCTCCCCTTGCCGCTGCAGCTTCTGTGTAGCCGAGCCACCATGGCCGCTCGGCGGAGCTTCGCTACCACTGCCGTTCCTCGCCTTCGCGCGTCCTCGTTCGGAGCTGACAGCGCCATCACACCCGCGACCATATCCTCGTCTTCCCGTGCCTTTTCTCTGAGCTCCTCGTCGCCGGACAGTAGCTCGCCTCGGGCCGCCGCCGCGGCGTGCCACCGGCGTGCGTGGCTGGGCCGCTGCAGGCCACCTCTCGCCATGCCGAGGGCACCGGCGGGTGCGCTGGCTGCTGGGCTAGCCCTGGCCCCACTTCGCCGCCGCTGGCCGCTCTCCGGCGAGCCCTGGCCGGGCCGGCCATTTCCAGCCCGACGGGCCGCCTCCGCTCTGCTCTGCTCTTCGACGAAAAAGAAGAACAGAAGCCTGCTGTCTGTATCTCTTTTGTGTCTATGACAGGCGGGCCCCACTCAAATCAAATGGCACCAAATGTTTAGATTTGTGATTTATTTTGTAAATTTCATATCTCCCGTTTCGTAGCTCCAAAAATTGTGAAACGAGTTTTGTTAGCTTTGTATTGAAGTCCTCTGCATGTTAGATCCATAAAATGTGCTATGCTATTTACATTTATGCGCTGTAGAAATTAATTAGGAAAAGTGGTTTTTAGGATTGATTAACTTGCTTTTGGCCATAATTTGAGAAATAGAAGTCCAACATGTGTGATTCCAATTTTGTTAGTATTCTAATAACATGCACTAGCTCATAAAAATATAAAACTTATATGTTGTTTACTGTTTTATTGGTGTTTCACATTAATCTTGTTAAATAGGAAATAAAGGGTTGAATTGCTTGTTATTTTTGTAACTGGAGTTGTATTACTCCAAATGGCATGAAAATTTAATTGTGGACTCTCTGTATGATGTGTGATGTATGGTTAAAATTTCATGATTTATGGTGCATGTATGATTGAGTTGTTGATTTATATTCTTTGGTGCATATTAAGTAGATTTAAATACATTATAAATAATATATTATGGTAAAAATAGAAAATGGTGTTCCACTACCTTTGTATGGTATTGTGTTAGCCTGAGAATCAATAATATGGCCATGTTGCTTCAGAAAATGTTGAGTTTCATATTTAATTTGCTCTCCAATGCTTTATTATATTATAGATTTGTTTATTTTGTAATAATTAAATTATGGAACCTGAGCATGTAAGATTTGAAGCTTGTTCATGATTTGTAGTCACCTAGCTCTCATAAAAGTTTGGGACTCATTTGAGATGTTACCATATAACTTAAATAATTAAATAATGGGTTTTTATGTAATAATGAGTGAATAATTAAAGACAAATGAATGCATATATGTTTCTTGTGATTCCGTAATATGTTTTGGTCTGAGATGAGTCTTGTATGACCATGTAATCATGTTTAGAGCTATCTAAATAGCTCATTCCTATGTGTGCTTAGGTGATAAATAAGGGAAAAGCATGTTTTGCTTATATGCTGAAAATGGCTGCAGGCATAGTACCTGTTGTTGTGATGATTTACCTAGGAAAATGATGTTGCATGAGAATGTGTTCTATACAAAAGTTGTAGCCAAATTCTATGTCTAGCTTGTCCTAAAATTTCATGTTCATAGGCCTAATAGTTTAGGAGTTATGGCTTTTGGATGACTGCTGTCAGGTTTTGCCAATTTTCTGTGTAGATCTGATTGATTTCATTATTTGACTGAGTTATGCTTTGAATCACTTCTTGGTGATAATAGATCAGTTTTAGTATATTTCTATGTATTTCCAAATTGTCTATGATCATCCCTTTTGGTGGTCTAAATCTTTAATTATGATTGTTTGAGTTGGGAGGACAGAATCTGTCCAAGTCTGGACAGAGCTGTCTTCTTTGTGTTGTTTGACCTTTATATGAATTAAATCATCTAAAGAGGATAATACCAAAGTTGTAGACAATTTCAATAGCTTTCCATAAAGGCTTAGATCACCCTGGTTGGATGTATATAGCTTCAGTTATGGTTAAATCTTATGCTTACTGTCCTGCTGCCCATAAACTGCATGTGTGGGATTATAATTGCTTTGACTTTGCTTTCCTTGGTGTGATTGTTAGCTTATGGTTCAGTGATGGTAGATTAACCTGCCTTGTGTTACTTCCTTTTATTCATACATGTGTATTGTGCATCTCATTTAGGTACGATAGATGATGAACGCGTGGAGTGAAGGACATGATGATGGAACTAACCACAAGACGGTGTGGTGACTAATGACGAAGGTGGAAGGACTAATCGAGTGCTTGGATGGAAAATGCTCGTCGAACAAGTGTTATCTAACAAACACTAACTTAGTGCTGAACCCCAGGCAAGCCCCGGAGCATCCCTAAGCCTCCACCTATCTCTTTTTATAAATGCACCGGTCTTTATTAAATCGTATGTTTGTGCATTTAAGTATAGGAGTTGGTTTGAAACCGTTGCTGCATATCTACCTTGTCTACTATATATGTGAACCTGATACTATTACTAGACAGGTGTCCGATCTTATGCTTAGCCCTGCTTAGACCGGTAGAAATCGGGTGATTTCCTGTCATCCGCGAGAAAGTCGGGTGATTTCCTGTCATCCGCGAGTGTAGGTGGTGACTGACGAGATCCACATGGTTGGCTATATGTGTCACCATGCCACAATGAAATAATGAGAGAATCAAGGCTAGGTAGCGGGGAGCTGCATGACATGGGTCATGTTGACTTCGGTGTTGCTTGCGGCCGACTAGGACTGAGGCCACCAGACATCAATTGAGATTGAAAGATGTCGTCACATAGCTGGCCGGATAAGTCGTTCCGACCGCGAAGCCGAGTATTTCTTTCTGAGCCGGGAATTGGGCGTGATAAGGCAGACATATTCTGGAGGTAGGAAGGATGTGCGGAGACACCATCTTACTAAGGGCAGGTCAGGGACCTGATGCATCCTGGAAGTGGGTTTGTCTCTGAGAATATGGACCCCTCCAAGCCCGCGATACATATTATGTCTCAGAAAGATTTAACGGTGGCCCAAGAAGCCAGTGGCTCGGCTGACAGGGTTTGTGATTGGCATATTTGCCAGCTGGTACAATCAATTCAAATCGCCATCTCTCCTGGTTAGTGAGAAACTGAACTGATCTTCTGGCGAGGTAGAGGTTAACCACTTGAACGTGATTATTGGTGAGATGAGGTTGATATCTGTGGATATCGGAAATCATATGGTTTTATTGATTGCTATAATATCAAGTGATTGTTTAGTATAGCTGCAAACCTTAGCTTAATAGCTTAACTGAAATCGAAGCTGAATCACATCTAAAACTTATAAGTTGAGGAACTATTGTAGTAATGCTTTTTATGCAAAAATGTTGCTATCCTCTGAGCTCCACCAAATAAGCCTTGCATATCCTTGAGAGTCTTTTTATTTACTTCCTGTCGGGTAAGTCTAGCTGAGTAGAATTGAGTACTCAGGGTTTTATTCCCAATGTTGCAGGAGGAATGTTTAGTTGACTAAAGAGTTACTTCTATCCTTCAGAAGAGGAAGACTAGACCTTGGGTAAGGTCATGTTATCTGTCTCATCTATGTTGCTGTGACTGGTCGGTACTTGGCACTATATTATGAAATTAGGCTTATGTAAAACGATTTCGTTTCCGCTATTGAACTTTTATGTAAAAGTTTATCTTGTACTCTGATGTATTTAAAATATGTGCGAATCTATGTATCATGTGTATGTGTACTGCTGAGTTTCTGCGATCCTTGGGGTATGTACTGTGTAAAAGTTTGAAATCCTTCGAGATTTCACGGACTACCGGGTTTATATTGGCTCAAGTGTGGCTTGATAGCTGGGAAAACAGCTATCGCTGTACTTGTGCTCGTATAAATTGGTCGGTTCTGTTACATGCAAAATCTCTAAAATGCCCTTCTTTTTTGTCAAACAGAATAGCTTTTAGAGGGCTCTCTAGTCAACTATGAGCTAGAGGGGTATTTTGGGGATTTCACCAACATGAACATTGTTCCAAATGTTATCCCAAACATGTCTAAAGCATTTAGAACAGTAAACAAGCATCACATTTGCATGTCAACACATTTAGCATGTTATGGACATATAAACAAACATATAGCAATAAAAGGGAATCAATTCAAATGAAATGATGATGATGCATGGAATGACATGATCTATGCTTGATGACATGCAAATGCAAGTGTGAAAATAGTAACTAACACTAGGGTGTTACATGTGCTGCTGGTCCAAGCGATCAAAATGTTTTTCCCTTTTCTGGATTAATGAATAGTGTGCAGTTTTTGTCTATTTTGTGTGAATTTTTATGTAGCACCAAAAATCATGAAATAAATTGTGGAGTTTCCTTAAGTAATGAAGAATTTATGAAAAATATGAGGTAGGCATTTTGATCACTTTCTGTAGACTGTAAAAATGTGTATTTTAATTAATAAATAGCATTTCTATGATTTTTATAGCTCAAAATATAAATCCAAAAATTATGAAATTAATTGGGTAGCTATTTTGACCAGTGAGCTACCTCCACAAAAATTTGTAGCTCAGTTAGATAAAGTTTTATTATTTGTGATTTATCCCTAATTAACTAATAATTAAAATGATGTTTAGCATTAATGACTTAGGGTTAGTTCTGGGTCTTCGAATTAGGGAACTGAGATTACCATGAGCTGAGTCATAGTTCTGGGAGTTTTGCGACCTGTTGTCGCCTTCTCGGCCACCTCCGGCTGCTTGCAGCCTTGGCCGAGCTTGGCCTGGCCGGCTGGTGGCCGTGGCTGCGCCTCTCTGGCTTGGCCAGAGCAGGCTGGAGCCAGGTTAGAACGGGCCATTTGTATTGGGAGTGCTAAGGGAGCCAATCTGGACCGTGTTGGTCGTTCGGGCCGGTCCAACAGTAGAGGCTGAGTAGTTAAATAAATTTATTTATTTCCTTTCTTAATATATGAAATGCATTGTGTCTTGTGGTTTTTGGATTGAGTAAAGACCAGGGATCAGAAAACCTTACATGGTCCTTGGCAACTTATTTGGTAGAATAATTTATTATTATTATATGGTGGTTAATAATAGTTAATAAAATGATTTGGTGAGATAATAACCACCATGATAATAGAATCTTAATAGGAACTTAATGACCCTTATTGCTAGTTGGTAATTACCTTGAGGTTTACCAAAACAAAGTAACCCTTAATTATAGGTTATCCTGACCTGTAGTGTCATGAGGTTGTTTCTTTAAGATGCAACTTCATGGGTAAGAACATCCAAATAGAACGACTTCTTTTGGAACCTTTCCGTACCCTAAGTCGTGCATAGAATTCCTTATAGGTACCCGTAGACCGCTAACCTAAGTTGTTGGACAACAAGCTAGTCTTGTTGGCTTGCAACTTTATTGCAAAGGAAAGTAGTATTTAACTTTATTTGAATATTTAATGTAATGTATTTATATGTTTCCATTATGCATCATGCCATGTATTTCATCATGCATTAATATTTCGTGTAGTAAACGCGGGATATTCGTATCTGAAGCAAATCCCAAGTTGGCCTTCACTCTCTGGACGTGGAGTTTCCTCAGTGATAGACTTCAGGGTTGTATCTGCTCCAAGCAACAGGCAAGCCCCGGTGCATCAGCCCCTCCTTGTGTTTTATAAATCTTTATCACCTTGAGTTAAATTGCTGCATTAGGTTGATAGGAGTTGATTGTCACCTACTTGCTGCATTTACCTGCCTTGATATATTATCCTTGAAACCTGATTTAAAGGCAAATGTTTATAAAATGTTTAGCCATGCTTAATAGTTAAGCTTTTATGAAAAAATATATTTTGTATGCTTGGGGTATACTACCATGAACTATTATAATTGTTTGACAGGGCAGTGGACTTCCATTGAGAAAGGAATCTCAATGTAGTGTCTCTGACTGTCTATTAAGAAAACGAAATGGAATCCATTAGGGACCATTCGTTGTCGGCCTGATGGATCGAGACTTTGCAACTAGCCACATAATACGGAAAGCCTCTGACTCCGGTCGCTCCTCTTCTTGAATCGACAACCACGCACTACGAGTGAAGAGATGGCGAGAGTAGCGTGTACCCTCGTGGCCGGCGTGCCTGGAGAGGAGAGGAGTACTGTGCTCTCGGGTGGCGCAGGACCGGTTCAAGTTTTGGAAAAGCTGTGGTAGGCGGGGTTCGCATATGCAAGCTTAGGTGCTACATATGCAGTGTGGATAGGGATGCCCAGCTGGGTTTTCAATCGATTCGAATCGTCGTTACTCCTCGGATAATGGAGACTTGATCCACTGACACACAGCGAAGAGTGGTTCGGAACTAGGTAAATGTGGGAAAGGGAATTGATGATAAGATATCTGAATGAATCAATCGAGCTTCGAGATTAAATGCTAAGCTGATTTAGAGAGCTTTTCTGCAAAACTCTTTGACTCTTGCTAAAGCCTCTCCTTCATTCCCCTCAGCCTGCATTCCTGAGTCTTCTCCCTAATTTTTAGTCGGGTAAGTCTTGCGGAGTACCCCATGTATTCAGGATTTGTTAACCCCCTGTTGCAGGTGAAAGTTAGGAGCACTACAGGTTTGGCTAGCGCCAAAATTGTGGCACCCGAAGAGATGCCATGTGCAGTAGATGACATGTGCTTATCAGCACTACCTTGGGCAAGATGTCATCTATATTACTTAGAAGTGTAAGAGCTACCTTACCTTGTTATGTTTGACAAGTAGTTTTGTAAAGACTATCACTGAAATTTTAAACTATGGTTGTAAGCTCTTTCGCATTTTACTCTGATGTATTTTAAACTCTATGAATGAATGTAATGAGATGGTTGGTTTCCGTTCCGTGAAATGATCCTCGGTGGGACATTGTGGTGTTCGTGAGAGCACCCGACAGGGCTTCCGGAGTATCAGGCTCCCATGCATAGCAGTCGGAGGTCGTTGGACTACGGCAGGTGCACGTGGGCCATGGTAATTCGGGAGGTTCTGTCACAGAATCCAACATCCACTACCATCCAATTCTGAAAAGTGAACACTTTGGCATGCATTAGTGTTCCCATCGCCCAAGAGAATCACTTTAAACATGTCCTCACTTTTGTCATACACCTTTTACCTTCACAAAACACTAGACAAGGGAATCTCTAAAATTTTCAAAACTTTTGGTCCACCACTAGTCTCTGATTTGCTGTATAAAGTGAAACACACTGTTTAAAGCTGAAAGGGGACAAAACCTGGTTCGATCGTACCATGTCTTGGCTCCCCTCAAGAAAGTGGTGTTTGAATTCAAATAGATTCCCTGTGTAAAGGTAAAAGCAACGCTGAACCTGTCATAAGTGGTTCGGCCGACCCATAATTGAGGTCCTCTCTGTAGAGTTGCGTTTGAATTCAAATAGATTCCCTGTCCAAAGGCAAAAGCAACTCTGATCATATCATAATGGGTACGGCTGACCCATCAATGGGGAGCTGTCAGCAAGGTCGAGTTTGAATTCAAATAGATTCCCTGTCCAAAGTTGAAAACAACAAAGACCTATCCTAGGGGGGTCGGCCGAACTGGCCATGGTGGCCTGGCCACCAGCCCTTCTCCCCCTATAAATACCCTTGCATTGTGTGCTCAAATCCACACCCAAACCAACTGATTTCTACCGAGCACACAATCTCTCTTCTTCTCTCCATTTGAGTAAGTTCTTTCCAAAGTTTAGTTTAAGTTTAGCCACTCAAACCAAAAACCCAAAAATATTGTAGTAGTAGAAGCTTGTCTCACTCTCATCTTTGCTCTCAAATTCTTGTTTGTGGAGGTAACCATACCCCGCAAGGACTACTAACAGTGGGATAGCTAACGCGAACGCTAACGCTAACGCTAATCCCTGTTGTTGTAGTGTGTTCTTGTGTGAGCTCATTGTTGCAGGATGAAGAAGTTCTCCTCCACACTCAAGAAGGCCAAGAGTGTGGTAGGGAGTTCCTCCCGACGACCCCGCCATGATGAAGATGAAGGAAGAGAAGCTCCACCAAGATGAAGCTCTGGAGTGCCTTCCGAGAGGACGTTCGACCCCGAGAGCGGCCTCATGCTAAATCAAGAAGAGTACGAAAGGTACACCTCCATCCGACACCGAGGGTATGAACATACCGGCATTATCGACCTTGTCCTTTTGGACAGCGCAGGTATGACCACGGAATTTAATACTGTTTTCAATACAATCGGTTGGGGAAGTTTTTGGGAAGTGCAAGAACTTGGAACAGAAAAACTCACCATTGAATTTCTATGCTCTTTACAAGCCACTGATAATAATGTCTACTTTCGCATGTTCAACCAAGAGTATAATTTAACTTGGGGAGTTTTTAGCATGGCACTTGGTTTTGATAATGACTGTCATCTAGACCTTGTTAATGCAACAAAAAGATTTGATAAAGCTGAATTTTGGAAAGCTATAACAGGATCTAATGATTACTCTGATCCGAAAACCGATGAAATCCATAATCCTACTTTACGCTTGATCCGCTATTGGATGGCTATAACTTTTCTTCCTGGCTCTAATGTGCAAGTTCTTTACAATGATGAATTAAGACTGCTCTATGCCATGACAAAGAAAATAAAAGTTTCACCTGCTAAGATGTTAGTCCACTTTTGGCTTGGTATTTTCCATAGAAGCGAGCCCATATTCTTCACTTCTTCTGTAATGCGCATTGCTGAAACAATGGACTTGCTAGATGAAAAACATTACTTTGAATACATTGCTTCTCTTAGAGATATTGTAACCGAAGATTTCTTCATAAGTGCTCAAGTCCTTAAAAGAAATGAAAATGGTGATATAAAAATGATTTATCCCAGTCATACAACCGAAATCTCTCCCTTGTGAGAGGCGTCGGTTGTATGCGCTGCGCACACTAACCATAAATTGGGACCGAGAGGCAAGAAGCCAAAATATTGCAGGATCAAGAAGGGTGACAAGGAGCATGTCACAAGCCGCCCAATTTGAGCAAGGTGGCACATCACGAGCTACAGGGAGATATGAAGAAGAAGGCGATGAGGCAAGTTCCATGGACATTTCAAGGTCCACGGAATGGCCTCAACAGCACACTCCAAGAGTGCGCACTCCCCGTCCGTCCGCACGGGCGAGGGGTCGTCGAAGCCAAGGATCGGAAATGGACCAACTCATTAACGACATGGGCGCAATGCAAGTTGAGCAAGATGCAACTCTGAATATGGCACAACAAAATGCTCTACTATTGCAAGCTATCCAAGACGAAGAAGCACAACGCTGGGCGGGATGGTTCCAATACTACCCGCCACCACAATGAGCAAAAGGACAAGCTTGGGGAGATCCTCTCCCCCACCAAGGTAAGTATTTTATCCTAGCTATTTACATTATTTTAATTTATTGCATATAAAAAAAACTGCATAAGATAAAAATACCAAAAATATTTTCCTTATTTCCATATGTCTCATGAATATTTATCTTCCTCATGGAAATGATGAATAGTTGCTCTGTTAATGTTTCTTTAACGCCTAGTTTACAACTTAGTATTTCTTTGAGTATAGATTACATGGCTCATTTAAATCATCATGAACCTGAAAACTTTATGGATGCTAAGCACTAGAACTAAGTCTAAGTTGTTGTGAGATATGATATACTGAAACAAGAGCTACTATAATATTGTTCTAAGCATTGCATGATTACTGGAGATTTATTTCTTAAACAAACAAAACCTTATTGTTCCTCAATGGTGATAAATTTCTACCACAGCCATATATGTTACACATGTCTAAAACCTTCCACTTAAGCTATTTGCTTTATATTGAGTGTTGTCAAGTCTTGTTGACCCTTATTGAGAGTCTTATCATGCTCCCAAGATCAAGATCACGTACACACCACGCATATATGTTACTTCTACACTGGAAGTACGCAATCACATGCCTTTCATTCCCACTAAATAAATGCTCCATAAGTTAAAGTCATAGAAAATCTCTCTTAGTTATTATGGTAGTAGAGACAAAAGGGCTATGCAAAATGAAAATAAAAAGAAAGAAAGATGGACACAAGAAAGTCCATAGAAAAGAAAAGAAAAAAAATATTTGAGCAAGTCTAGGCTCATAAATAAAAGAAAGGAAAAATGATAGCCATGTCTCTAAATTTTAAAGAGAGATACAATTTTAAATAAGAGGAGCATTATAGTTCATATTTTCCACACACTTGCACATCTTGATCTAAGGGCATGACACTTCTCTCTTTGGATCCAAGCTTTGACTCTACAACATATGCAAAGTAAGTATGCTATATTCTTTCATTCCTACCTTAAGCTCCACATAAGCCATTTTTAGAAGTAGGATGATAAAGAGAAGGCAACATTTACTTTATACCTTGGTAAGGAATCATACACCATTTGAGTGACATGAGAGAACCATATGAGGAACATTAAGTTATCTTTTGCAAAACATTGCTAAAACCTCCAGCATGAAACTTGCAAGGAATGAGAAAAGTAGTGCTCAAGTTAAACTGTTCTGTCTCTCAACAACCTAAGGCAAAGGAAAAGTCATTGGCCCCATAAAGGACTAAGGTAAAATGGGTGAATTTTTATAGCCAATTTTTCCATTCAAAGAGAAGTATTTAGTTGTGCTCATGGTATTATTGAAACATGAACATTGTAGCAACTCCTGATCCACCGAGACTAAGTTTAATTATTTGCTCGGAACGAGCAAAGGTTAAGCTTGGGGGATATTGTTGACGGTGGATATACCATAAAATTCCACATTCAAACACTGTCAACAGGCTCGGATTCAAAGGAGAATAAACATATCATGATCATATTTTATCAATAACTAGTTCCACATGTACTCTTAAGCTTGTGAACGCAGGGAAGATGAAACAGAGCAGAAATGAACACTTGGAGCCCAATAATGTGGTTCAGCCGAACCATGTATTTGGGAACCAAGTCATCACACATCAAGACATGGTGCAAAACATCACTTGGAAGAGAGGAGAGCCAAAGATAGGCCCACCCATGGGTCAGCCGAACAGCCCATGGGGCCCACCTGGCTCTGGTAACGTGGCAGGATCCGTGTGACCTTCCACTCAGCTCAGTTCAGCCCTCAGATCAACATGTGTTTCCATTCAACGGTTGAGAAGCAAAGCACAAGGATTCAACGTGACAACATGCAAACGAAGTGGAACCAACACAAGAGGACAGTCTGTGACAGATGGGGACCACGGTGGTGGGCCCAACCCACCAGGTGTGGGTCGGCTGAACCAGTATTTGTGGGCCCAGGCCACCTACACCTTCCCTGACAGGTGGGGACTCCTTCTAGAGGACCCTGGCTGGGTCCACCTGTCATAGGGGGGTCGGCCGAACCCCCCTGGTGCCCAGCCAGGTCAGTTGGCCTCCACCGCCTCCCAGCATGATGTCCACGTAATGAATTCACCTCTGCCGTCCATCTTGAGGCGGTAATGAGGCGGTTCATCCAAGGGTGGAGAGGCATGGAGCACACGGATCGCTGACGTGGCACCCCCTCACTCTCCCCTATAAATAGAAGCTGCCCACTCCTCTCCAAGACACACAAGATACACAAGAGTCACAAGTCACAAGAGTTTTACTCTTTAGTAGTAGTATTAGTCTAGTGTGGGAGTTAGAGTCGAGTCGAGCTACGCTCGGAGTCTCCGGAGTCGTCTACTGGAGAGTCTGGTATAGCTCTTGTGCCTTTCCTTCTGTAAGACTTTACCTTTATCAATATATATTATCTTTACTTTAATTTACTAAGTCTCTACTTAGTGCATTACTATTCTTTATAGTATTGTTGTGTTTTGCCTTAACTTATAGTTGATTTATATTGGATAGTGATCCTGTAACCAGCTCATGTGTGTAGTTCATCGCCTGTCTTAGGGTACCTTAGTTGTTGGTACGCAACTAGAGTAGTAAGGCTTAGTGTAAGCGTGGTGCTTAGACTAGATCTTGCCTTTGAATTCCACTTGTCGCACGGATTGTTTGTGGGTGCTAGCAGGTGGTGATAGCCCTGTCTAGTCTTAGTATCCCTCCATGTGTTTTAGGCAAGTTTTTAAAAGGTAGGCTCCCATAAGAGAATAGCCACTTCGGTTAGAGGTTATATCCCCTACTGTTTCGCCTATCCCCTACACACCGAAAGTAAGGTAGCTGTCTTGATATACTTCATCTATTTGGTAAGATAGTTCACAAGAGTAAAGTGAGTGTCATAGGAGTCTTATACTCGCTCGTTGTCCTCCCACCTAGCTATACTCTACTAGTTATCTTTAGTTATCTCAAAACCTTGTCGTGTCTTGGTGTCATTACCCTTTCCTCTACATATCAATTTACCCCCTATCACTAATTGATACTAAGTTGCTATAGACTTAAGGATCTCTATCTTTTTATTAATTATTCCTAGCAACCGCTTTCCCTTGGGATAAAAATAAATAACGATACCTTGGAATACTCCCGGGTGAAGTGCTACAACGGTATATTCTGTGCGCTTGCGGAATTATCCAATAGACATAAGAAATACCCCAGGCACTTCTGGCACCGTTATCAGAGATAGCCTAACACCCTGTCTCTGGTGGTTGCACTAAGAAGTGTCAACACTCCACTACACTCCTTAGTTGTGAGAAGGCATAACATCATTAATGCCTCGGTGAGATCCATGAATACTACAGATACTGAGGGACTTGAGGGTGTCATACAATTAAGTTCTGAGTTTTATTTTGAAAATTTGCAAAACTCCGGAAGAATAGTACTATGAAGAATTTGAGACATAGTGCTTGACTTGATTGTTCTGTCTTTCGATTGCTCAAGACTAATGTAAAAGTTGTAAAGCTCCATAGTTAAAGGTAAAATGGGTAAGTTCGAGAGTTAGAGCAGTTTTGTCTAATCCGGAGGAGAATTTCTGTTTAAAAGTATGTGTACTTGGAAGGCATGAAAGCATTGTAGCAACTCCTAATCCAAATATATTAGTAATTAGGCTTAGTTTGTTTGCCAAGGGACTGGCAAAAAGTAACCTTGGGGGAGTTGTTGACGGTGGATAACGTCAACTTTTATTAGAACTTTAGACATCAAAGGACACATGAATACACACTAGTCTAGGGTTTTAACCGACAATTTCCACGAGTTTTGCATATTCTGTATTTTCCAGGGATTATTCCAGAAAAGTGTAAAAGAGGGACTAAAGTGCGTAAAAGACACGAAACTTAACCGCGAAGGCAAACATCGTCATTAGGACCCTAGAAGCATCTAAAAGACACCCGAGCAACCGGGGCCCCGGACCCTTCCAGGTGCGGCTGGCCGGCGCCCCCTGCTAGGGTGTGGCCCCCGCCTTCCGGAGTCTTCCTCCACCGCCTATGAGGAGTCATCTCAGCCATTGGTTAAGTCGGTTTGATCCTGCGGCGCACGTTCATCCCACTGGGCTATAAATAAAGGGGCAGACCCCCTCCCTGGAGGCATCCCCTATTCCTGAGTTTCAGTTCATTATCTCCAGTTAGGGTTAGATGTAGCAATTAGGAGAGACTAGTTCTTCTAGATCTAGTCTTGTTTAGAGATTAGAGAGATAGAGTAGGAGAGTAGAGATTATGGAGGAGTTCCGGCCTGTCGGTGCTTCTTCATGGCTGTATTCTTCTAGATTCAGCTTCCTCGCCCGGAGCTGCGTTCTGAGGTACTTTTTGTTGACACTTGTTAACGTCTAAATTTTATTATCAATTATCCCTACATTACACATGAATATCTAGTAGAATAAGGTTATTACTAATAATTTCCACGAGTTTTGGTGAATTGTATATTTTCCAGGGGATTATCCGGAAAAGCTCAAAAGAGGGATTTAAGTGCTTAATTACCATGAAACTTGGACACCAAGGCAACATACGTCGTCAACACGCTAGAAGCCTCTGGAAGCCACCTGACGCAGCCGAGGCCCCACCAGGCAGGTGATGGGGCTGGCCAGCCCTATGGGGCGCCTGGCGGCGCCCCTAGGGATTCTGCCCGCCAGCTTCCGAAGTCTTCTTCCACCGCCTTTGAGGAGTCATCTCGGCCCTTGGTTAGGTCGGTTTGATCCTACGGCACGTATTCATCCCACTGGGCTATAAATAGAGGGCCAGACTCCCCTGGAGGAGGCCAGATCAAGAGCTAAAGAGCCTGAAGCATTAGATAGATATCCATTAGAACTAGGCTAGCAATCAAGAAAGATATTAGAGAGATAGAGTAGATGAGTAGAGATTCGGAGGAGTCCCGGCCTGTCGGAGCCTATTCGTAGCTGTATTCGTCTAGATTCGGCTCCCTCGCCCGGAGCTGCGTTCTGAGGTACTTTTGTATTCAACATTCTGATTCAAGTAAGCATTTGTTCTTATTCATTCTTAAGTTTGCAACTCATGTTGAGTGCTTTGATCTTGGTAGCTCCTAGGTTGAAGTAGTAGTTAGTAGTGTAGACGTGGTGTATAGGCTATAATTACTTGTGTATGTCCCCTGATTAGCCACATAGTGGTAGATCACGTAGGTGACAACTACGTTGAGTCCTCTGTAGTCCACTTCCCGTTGATAGGATCGATAGGTGTATAAGTGCTCGGTAGGAGAGAACTCTGATTTCTGCTCTTATTCGGGTCACTGCCTAGTTAGAACGATATTATTCAAAGCTTACTGGTTGTTGGAACTAGATAGTCACTAGCTATTTTCTCATTCTTGATATTCTCTGGATTGACTGTGTTATCGGGTTAAGAATCAATAGACTTAGCCAGTATCACCTACTGTTCCTTTGGGTTCAATATTAAAACCGGGATTGCCTGGTGAAGTGCTACATCGGTATTCTATCTGTGCGCTTGTGGATACTTTGATAATAATAATATTTAATAGAGTGCAGTTAATTTATACCAACAAGCATTTCTGGCGGCGTTGCCGAGGAATGGTTTGCTGATCTTGACTATAGTTTATCTTAATCTTATATTATACTTTTATCTTTTACCTTTTTGAATATGGAACCTATATCCCAACTTTTATATTAATACGGAGCACTATCGGGATCGTATCTCCAGCCAAAAGAATCGTCCAAACCTATTACGTCATCTGGCTATGAGTTACGCCCAGGATTAATGAAGTTAGTTCAGAAACACATTTTTTCTGGTAGTTCTAGCGAAAACCCCTATTCCCATTTAGCTGATTTTGAGCAGACATGTGCATGTCTGCATATTAAGGGCATGGCGGATGAAATTTTAAGATGGAAACTCTTTTCGTTTTCATTAATGGGAAAGGCAAAGAAATGGTATATTCGCCTATTGGCGGTCCTTAACTCACATTTTATACCGCCAATAATAATATAAATCCATGGAACATCATAGAAAAATATTCTTTAATTAACAAGTTCCACGAGTTTTGGTGTTTTCCACTATGTTGCAGGAATATCCGAGTTTCCACAACATAAAAGTATCTCAAATAATAAAATGGACTACACCATTGCGGAGAGCTCGTCGCGTTGATCAAAATGCATATATTATTTGCATTATTTGGAGTTCCCAATAAAAAGATATATAAGTTCGAATCCAATTTAGGACTCCACGAGTAGGCTTGAGTATTTTGGCCATAACTCACTCATCCGAACTCCGAATGGGCTGAATCACCAGTCAAAACGAAGCTATCGATGAGGCCCGCGTGCTCCCAAAAGGCGGTGGCCAGAAGGCCCAGCCAGGAGACCGGCCGCCCCCTGGTGGGGCCTATCGGGCCAAGTTTTCTTCTGACAGGTGTAGGGCGGTTCCTCAAGGACGGTCCCACCTACGATCAACACAGATGGCAAGTGGAAACCGCCCTTTGGAGGTAGGTTTGGATCTTTCCATGTGAGGATGATCCTTTTGCATAGAACCCCCTTCTCTCAATCTATAAAAGGAGGCCTCCTCTCTACACCCTATTCATCAATTCACTCACCAACACAAGAGGTCACAATGTAGAGAGGAAGAGCAAGCTCCATTCCATTAGCTTATAGCTAATTTAGTATAGGGAGTGAGAGAGGGACAAGAGCTGGAGAAAGAGCGGAGTCAAAGCAGTTCTGCCTCCGGGTGGACGAAATGCCGGGCTTGTCGGCTCTCGATCCAACTTGTACCTCTACGATCATCTTGCTACTTGAAGTAAGAAGTTCGTGTTCAACTTTGGTTTGATTCATTAAGCATGTTACTTCCATAAATCTACTTGTTTGTGGGATCATCGTTCGTCCTTTGGACGGATGCTCTAGTAAGAGGACTCCTGATAGAGACGGATGTTCCTGTACGCCGCTAGAGTAGTAGTTGCCTTCGTAGACGTGGTGTCTAGGTCGGAGTCTACCTTCGTATGTTGCGTGCGCCCACGGGCAGAGGGGTAGGTGGTAGGTGGTGACAGCCCTGTCCACTCGTACCAGCATCCCCCCACGTTCGGCCACGGAATAGCGCTGATACTGGTATCGCTTGGCAGACTAGGTGCGTCAGTGGGCCTGAAGCAAGCAAGTAGTGGGGAAGTTACCATCGCTTATATGCATTTGACCTTAGAAGAACCTCTCTACCCAAGCTATCCCTTCCGTCTCTTCTGAGTAAACTAGTTTAAGAGACTAAGTACAAAGGCCGTTCCTCTGGGAAATTATGATACCCTGAATACTTCCGGGTGAAGGCTACAACGGTACTTCCGTGCGCTTGCGGACTTTTCTGCTGACGCTAAGAAATGCCAATAAGCTTTCTGTCGCCGTTGCCGGGGAACGGTTGTCGTATTTATCTCTGAACCTAGTTCACCCGTGTATCCTTGTGTTTTATAAAAAAAATCTTTTATCTTTTCTTTTTATAAAAATAAAATATTCCTTTTTATCCGATCCCTTCACCATGAAGCCAGCTCCAAATTTAAAATTCTTCTGCTTTAAAGGGGGAGTTCTTTGAACCACATTCTTTTTCAAAACCAAAAATTTCCATCTATTGTGAACTCCACCCGAGATTCAAAGCTATGGTTCAGATAAAACCCTTCTTTGGTCACGACAATGAAAATTCTTTTGACCACTTGCAAAAATTCGAGGAATTGTGTTCATGCCTAAGCATTCCTGGCATGACACAAGAAATTCTTAAGTGGAAGTTGTTTCTGTTCTCCCTCAAGGGGAGGCAAAACAACGGCACACTGATGCCGTAGAAAGTGCGAATAGAGAATGGGATGAGCTTAAGATCAAGTTTTCTCTTGCATTCTTACCCATGTCTCTTATCGCCGCTCTACCAAGGGCAAACCTCGACTTTGAGAAAAACAAGAAGGAGTCCATAGGTACAGCCTAGGCTAGGTTTACAATGTTTATACATGCTGACCTAGACTTGTCTTTATCCGATAATGTGCTTTTGCATATCCTTTGTTCGGATCTAGACATAGATGCTGCCCTATGCTTTGACATAACCGTTGGAGGGCCGTTTTCATGAAAACCATGACGGAATAGAGGAAAATCCTTGTTTGCATCCTAGAGAAGCACGTTCTCCGTCATCGTACCCAAACCCCTCCATACAAGGGCATGTCAAGTTCTGAAGAGCCCTCAGCAGCCGAATCCTTTCCCTTGCCACCCTTCGATTCATCTGTTGAGCCCTCACCCGAACCATGAACACCGAAGGAAGGAATGTTTTATCCTTCGGAGTTCGCTATCAAAATTCGAGGATTATGGCAAAACTTCAAAACATTTCTTGGCACAAAATTCTGACATTTCTTAGGAAGTCTCCCCTAATGCTGAGTCATCGAAAGTACGGTTGTTGATTGTTGGAAGTGAAACGTTCTTCTGAAGAAATTCATATTCTTTCACCTCCCACAACCATGTCTTGCTCATTAAGGGGGACTTCTGTGAAAGCCCAACACAACCTCATAGTTGGGACTACTTTCATTCTAGCGGAAACCCTTTTAGGGAGATATGCCGCTAGTCCCGACTGACAAACTTTTCAGAAGTCCATCCGGACTCATCTTTGAGTTTTGTGGGATTGTTAGGGTTATGCCATTGGAAATTAACGAAACCGAAGTTTCTTATACTTCCTCATCTATGCCATCCTCGATTTTGATCTTCTCATAGGGCACCCTCTTGAAAATCTCATTTATATATATAAAAAAGAAGGGAGCCCCGATGAGAAGTTTGAAAGTTTTGCTTCTGCCAGCCATAGCACTTGCTCGAAAACCTAAAGGCGAAGCAAAGCTACTTGTTCGAGTATGCAAATCCTTCTCCCGCGCCCGTGCTCGAACAAGATGCATGTCCCTCTGGCCATCAAGAACATTGTTCTCGATAATGGTCAAGGTTAAGTGATCATCCTCCATGATATATCTTTTGAGAATGAAAACTTCCGTGCCACGGACATGCCCGAAGCAACAACTCTGGAGCCAAGAAGGGGCCCGCTAACAAGCATGGCTTTGAGGTCCCTCACGTTTCATGCTCAAGGTCTCCAGAGTTTGTTTCGCTTCGGACCACCTGCTTCTACGAGGATCTCGCAACCATCTCTTGATTCTAGTTGTTCAACTTTTTGAGAGAATGGTTGTGAATGCTTATGTTTGTCATGAACATTGCAAATCCCGTAGTAGTACGATGGGGCGTACCTTATAGCTTGAATATTAATGCCTATGATTGGTGGTAAAGCTGGAAACTACACCACCATTGATTGCTACAAGAAGAAATTCCCACGGTCAAGCTTAAGACCATAACTTAAGCACTGCCAAGAGATACCCCGGATTATCCTTAAAAGAATATATATTTTTTATTATTATTAATACTATTGTTATTTTCAAAAAAAATATATCTTCTTTAAATGGTGAGGGCATGTTGTCAAGTTATTATGCACCTTCGGGTATGTCGCTAACCATTTCAGGAAAGATTAAGAAGAACTCGAGTCATATGATGCTTGACGACATGGAACGACATCAACTACAAAAGCTTGATGCACTCCTAGGTAATGGAACACACTCGTAAGAAGGCCCTAACTCTGCACTTGACTTTTATGCAAAAGTCCTAGTGTGGGGGAGGACGGTGAGAAACCCAAGTTCCATGCACACCAAAGGGTCATTCAAAAAAAATGATGATGAAGATGTCAGCCTCGCCTTGCAAAAAAAAAAAGAAGAAAAGAGAGTTAAAATATATATTTATATTGAAAAAAAGAGAGAGAGATGATATAAAAAAAGAGAAGAGAAAAATGAATGAAAGAAAAAAAGAAGAGAGATGAGGGAGACTAAAAAAAGAAAAAAAGAAAGAGAACTAGAAAAAAAAGATTGGGAGTCTCCCTCTTCTAAACCTTTGCTAGTATCATCAAGGCCTATGGCCCATGCGCATTGATGTGTGTGTGGCCTGGCTTCGGAGATCACCTGAGAAGAACCATCATGCTAGCCGCAACAACAACTTCAACGCCTCATACATATTTGTTGCCGGTACATATACTCAGGTATGCGAAGGTAAATAAATGTTCACCAACTTCTTATAATTGTCTTCATTTGATCATACAAATTCATGCTTCCTTTGCTTATGTTATAAATTCTGATTTGGGTGTAGTCTTATAAGGTACATCCATAGGTCTTTTTTTTAAATTAAGCATGGTGCTTAGGTTAAAATGTCCTTCTTTGATCAAAATTTGACATGGTGTTGAAATTTGATCAATGAACTTTGAGTTGTTGACATAATCAATGAAAGTAATCTGATATGGAGATAAACCAAGGCATATCTTTCTCTGTATCTTTATCTTGGCCTTGTTTATAAAAAGTTGAGTGAACAAGTTTTCAATAAAAAAGAAATAATAATAATATCTTTCTTGCTCTCTAGTCTTATAGCCAATAGAGTCCTTGCTTGTTGTTGTTGCTCTTGTTTTGTTTTCTTTTTATCAAAATAAAGCAGGTACAAGAATAAGTGTGGGGGAGATCTCTCAAGCATACCTAACACACCTTCAAGATCTCCCCTGCACGTTGCACAACACCGAGTGACTCATCACACAACAAGGATAGGACACATGACTTCCATAAACCTCCTTCATCTTCAACGGTGGCTTGTGCACCTCTACCCTCACATCTCCCTAAGTTCTGAAGTTTTAAATCTAATAATCTAAAAATGCAAAACTTTTGACACGCCATCTCCATGCTATCCTTTGATAAAATTTGCATACTCCTTATTCCTCGCCAACATTCCTATAACTTGTGAACAACTATCATAGGGACATCATGTTGTCTAAAGTAATTGGAGTATGTGATATAGCTGGATGATTTGAACCTTACTCTTTTTATGATGGACTTGGGATTTATTTTACAAAATCAAAATGAGATGGCATGCTCCTCAATGATAATGAATTTCCCACCAAGGCCATATGACATGTTTAACTTCTGCAAACCTTTAGTCATATGCTGCTTGTCGGATCATTGAGTTTTGTCAAATTGTTGTGACCTATGTGAGATTATGGTCATGCACCCATGATTGAGATTCACACGCACCCACCAATAAAATGTCGACTCTTACACTAAGAGTTGCGCACAACATGCACCCTGTCATCCACCAAAAACGCCAACTCTTACCCTAAGAGTTGTACACTCTTTACCAAATAAAAATGCCGACTCTTACCCTGAGAGCCGCGCATTTGTTATCCACCAAATAAAAATGCCGACTCTTACGCTAAGAGTCGCGCATTCATCCTCCACCATATAATTACTCCTCGCATTTCATCATGATATCTCTCCATTCAAAGTTTGCATTAAGAAGAGATATGGGCTATGTTTAAAAAAAAGTATGCCAAGGGACACAAAAAAAAGAGAAAAAAAATATATATATATACACATGCCAAGGGGCACGAAAAGAGAGAAAAAAATTTTAGCAATAAACAAACGGGAAAGTCCAAAGCCCCGTTTAAGAAAAAAAATACATATATGAATATTTCCTTTTGTAGCCCATACTTTTCAAAGAATCATCCATCTATCCAATAAAGAGAGTCATGATGCATGGAGTACCAAAAATAGTTAGAATTAGGAATCATCTTCCATGCCACACACTTGCACATCTCAATCAAGTGTACGACTTGTATTTCCATGTGGTTCGGTTTTTGACTTGACAATATATGTGATGCAAGTATGCCCACTTTCATACCTACCCAAAACTCCACTCAAAATCTTTAGAGATGGGTTATGAAAGAAGGTAATTCCAAAATGCCTTGGTGAGGAACCAGACACATATATGAGCGATTTGAGAGTATCATTTGAGGAGCAAGGCTATCTTTTCTTTTTCAAAAATCTTATAAAAACCCAAGTTTCTGAGCTAACTGATGCAAGGGGATTTGAATCCATGTGGTTCCATTATTCAATTACCCAAGAAAATGTGGTAGACACTTTGAAGTTCACAAGTGCAGGTGAAGCTTGGAATATCTTGTATGCAGGTTATATATCAAGGAGATGACCCATCTTAATCCTTTAAACCTTTACTCGAGGATGAGCTAAGGACTAAGTGTGGGGGTCTTGTTGGCGGTCCTTAACTCACATTTTATACCGCCAATAATAATATAAATCCATGAAACATCATAGAAAAATATTCTTTAATTAACAAGTTCCACGAGTTTTGGTGTTTTCCACTATGTTGCAGGAATATCCGAGTTTTCACAACATAAAAGTATCTCAAAGAATAAAATGCACTACACCATTGCAGAGAGATCGTCGCACTGATCAAAATGCATATATTATTTGCATTATTTGGAGTTTCCAATAAAAAGATATATAAGTTGAATCTAATTTAGGACTCCACGAGTAGGCTTGAGTATTTTGGCCATAACTCACTCATCCGAACTCCGATTGGGTTGAATCACCAGTCAAAATGAAGCTATCGACGAGGCCCACGTGCTCCCAAAAGGCGGTGGCCAGAAGGGCCAGCCAGGGGACCGGCCGGCCCTGGGACCAGCTGCCCCCTGGTGGGGCCTCTTGGGCCCAGTTTTCTTCTGACAGGTGTAGGGCGGTTCCCCAAGGACGGTCCCACCTACGATCAACACAGATGGCAAGTGGAAACCACCTTTGGAGGTCGGTTTGGATCTTTCCATGTGAGAATGATCCTTTTGCATATAACCCCCTCCTCTCAAGCTATAAAAGGAGGCCTCCTCTCTACACCCTATTCATCAATTCACTCACCAACACAAGAGGTCACAATGCAGAGAGGAAGAGCGAGCTCCATTCCATTAGCTTATAGCTAATTTAGTATAGGGAGTGAGAGAGGGACAAGAGCTGGAGAAAGAGCGGAGTCGAAGCAGTTCTGCCTCCGGGTGGACGAAGTGCCGGGCTTGTCGGCTCTCGATCCAACTTGTACCTCTACGATCATCTTGCTACTTGAAGTAAGAAGTTCGTGTTCAACTTTGGTTTGATTCATTAAGCATGTTACTTCCATAAAGCTACTTGTTTGTGGGATCATCGTTCATCCTTTGGACGGATGCTCTAGTAAGAGGGCTCCTGATAGAGACGGATGTTCCTGTACACCGCTAGACTAGTAGTCGCCTTCATAGACGTGGTGTCTATGTCGGAGTCTACCTTCGTATGTTGCGCGCGCCCACGGGCAGAGGGGTAGGTGGCAGGTGGTGACAGCCCTGTCCACTCGTACCAGCCTCCGCCCACGTTCGGCCGCGGAATAGCGCTGATACTGGTATCGCTTGGCGGACCAGGTGCGTCAGTAGGCCTAAAGCAAGCAAGTAGTGGGGAAGTTACCATCGCTTATATGCGTTTGACCTTAGAAGAACCTCTCTACCCAAGCTATCCCTTCCGTCTCTTCTGAGTGAATTAGTTTAAGAGACTAAGTAAAAAGACCGTTCCTCTGGAAAATTACGATACCCTGAATACTTCCGGGTGAAGGCTACAACGGTACTTCCGTGCGCTTGCGGACTTTTTTGCTGACACTAAGAAGCGCCAACATCGCCATGTTGGGAGTAGTCAAGGAGATTGGGAAGTATTGGGTGCTAATTTTTGTCTTAAATTTTTCCCTATCAAAAAAGTCGCTAAACTTCGTTTTGAAATTATTGGATTTAAACAATTAGATAACAAATCGTTAGGCAAGGCTTGGGAACGCTTTGATGGATTTATAAATTCTGGACCTAATCTTACTTTGCTAGAACCTATGCTTTTGCAACATTTTTTTTTGGGCCTTAATGATAAAAGTAAAGAATATCTTAATTTGGCCTCAGGAGGAGCATTTATGCATATTACTGCTACACATGCTAAAACCATTCTTACTAATATCTTAAATGATCTCCCTGAAAAAAAGAATAGTTGTTAGAAGATGAATATTTGTTACCTAATTCCAAACTTTTGTCTGATTCATCTCAACCTTTACCTGAACTATCTAATGATAAGGGGATAACTCCAATTTCTGATTTTATGCTTGAATTTGAGGATGACCTTTTTGATAATTATGGAAATACCTCATGCTATCCTAAAATTATAAAACCTCAAGAGTCTATAAATTTTAAAACTTTGAATGTTTCATATCCTGCTGATTTAAAATTCCTTAGAGAAATAACAGGAGAATTGATTTTTGTTATGAGTAATGAGTGGTTGATAGAATCTGAAGTTTCAAATGATATAATTCGTTTAAATTCTCCTGCCATTACTATTAAATGTTAAATTGATGCATATCCTTTTGATGCCTTTTATAATCCAGTAGTAGGTATCAATATTATGTCTCTTGCATTTGCTGAGAAATTCTTGAAAGATGCCATTAATTTCTACGAATAAATTATTGAAAAGTCGTTCAGGACATATTATTCCTAGTTCAGGAGTTTTATGTGCCCTTCCTATTGTGATTAATGAATTCTGAATTTTGCTGAATTTTTATATCTTTGATGTTTTGGATTTCGATGTGATGATTGGATTACCAATAGGAAAACTTTTGTGAGAAGGTTGTATGGGTAATTTATATATTAAACTTGGGAAAGGAGTTAATCTCTCTGTGCCTATAACGCATGCATTAAAAGTTAAGGCAGAGCCACTTCCTGAGTTAGATCCAATAGAAGAGGTTAAGGCTGTATCATTTGAAGAATTTATTGAACCTAATATAGAAGATGATACCCAGTTCTTCATTAATGAAGAGGAGGAGGATCCTATTGATCTTGAACCTCTGGATGAATTACCAGAGCCACCTATGTTCTGGTCTTAAATATGTTTTTCAAAATAATGATCAAAATTCTCCTATTATTATAAGTGATAAACTTTCTGGTGAAGAATCTTTTAGATTAATAACTATTTTATAAAAACATCGTGCTGCTTTTGGTTATTCACTCCAAGACCTTAAGGGATTAGTCCTGTTTTGTGCACCCATCGCATTCCAACCAACTCAGAGATTACACCTTCTAGAGAGCCCCAGCGTAGGCTTCAAAATGCGATGAGGGAAGTTGTTAAAAAAGAAGTCTTAAAACTTTTGTACGCTGGGTAAGTCCTGTTTAAGTTATACCTAAAAAGGTTGGAATGACTGTAGTTTAAAATGATAAAAATGAATTAATTTCCCAGAGAACTGTCACTGGATGGCAAATGTGCATAGATTATAGAAAACTTAATAAAGCAACAAAGAAAGATCATTTTCCGCTGCCCTTCATTGATGAGATGTTAGAGCGTTTAGCGAATAATTCTTTCTTTTGCTTCCTTGATGGTTATTCTGGATATTGCCAAATTCCTATCCACCCTGATGATCAAAGCAAAACCACTTTTACATGTCCTTATGGAATTTATGCTTATCGTAGAATGTATTTTGGATTATGTAATGCACCTACTTCTTTTCAAAAATGTATGATGTCTATATTTTCTGAAATGATAGAAGAAATCATGGAATTTTTATGGATGATTTTTCAGTTTATGGAAAAACTTTTGATGATTGTCTAGAAAATTTAGATAAGGTTTTTGCAAAGATGTGAAGAAAAGCACTTAGTCCTTAATTGGGAAAATGTCATTTTATGGTTAGAGAAGGAATAGTGCTAGGGCACCTAGTGTCTGAAAGAGGTATAGTGGTAGACAAGGAAAAAATTAAAGTAATTGAACAACTACCTCCCCCTGTTAATATGAAAGGAATTCGAACTTTTCTTGGTCATTGTGGTTTTTATCGTAGATTTATAAAAGATTTCTCACATATTATTAGACCACTGACTAATTTATTAGCTAAGGATGTTCCTTTTGAATTTGATGATGCATGTTAAAAATCTTTTAATATTCTTAAGGAAGCTCTTATATCAGCACCAATCATTCAACCCCCTGATTGGTCTTTACATTTTGAAATTATATGTGATGCTAGTGATTATGCTGTAGGGGTAGTATTAGGACAAACAAAGAATAAGAAGCATCATGCAATTGCTTATGCAAGTAAAACTATGACATGAGCACAACTAAATTATGCAACAGCTGAAAAAGAATTCCTGACTATTGTTTTTGCTATTGTTAAATTCAGATCTTACTTAGTAGGAGCAAAAGTAATTGTTTATTCTGATCATGCTGCTTTAAAATATTTGCTCACTAAGAAAGATGCCAAACCAAGTTTGATAAGATGGATTTTGTTACTTCAATAATTTGACTTAGAAATTAAAGATAGAAAAGGAATAGAAAATCCAGTTGCTGATCACTTGTCTAGAATACACTTTGAGAAACCTAAGGAACTACCTATTAATGACTCATTAAGAGATGACATGTTGTTTGAAGTGACAAAGTCAGACCCTTGGTACGCGAATATTGTCAACTTTATGGTTGCAGATTATGTACCACCAGGGGAAAATAAAAATAAGCTCATTTATGAAAGTCGTCTCCACATATGGGATCCACCATACCTCTTCAGAATTTGCTCAGATGGGTTACTTAGAAGATGTGTACCAGTAGAAGAAGGCATGCAGATCATTCAGAAATGCCATGCATCACCATATGGAGGTCATTATGGGGCATTCCGCACTCATGCTAAAATCTGGCAGAGTGGGTTCTTTTGGCCAACTATGTATGAAGAAACCAAAGATTTTGTCCGGAGATGTGAATCATGTCAGAGGCACCGAAATATCAATGCAAGAGATGCTATGCCACTCACCAGCAATCTCCAGATTGAGCTCTTTGATGTATGGGGAATTGATTACATGGGACCATTTGTGAAATCAAGAAACTATGAATACATTCTGGTGGTATTAGATTATGTATCCAAATGGGTAGAAGCTATGCCATGTATCAATGCTGATTCCAAAAATTCAAAGAAGATGTTCAAAGAAGTTATATTTCCAAAGTTTGGGACACCAAGGATGGTCATTAGTGACGGAGGAACACATTTCACTGATAAGAAGTTTCACCGATACTTACAAGCTCATGGAATCCGTCATAATGTTGCTACCCCATACCATCCTCAGACAAGTGGCCAGGCAGAAACATCAAACAAACAAATCAAGAATATTCTACAGAAAACAGTGAATGAGATGGGTACTGCATGGAAGGATCGATTACCCGAAGCACTTTAGGCATATCGGACTGCCTATAAGACACCCTTGGGCATGTCACCATATCAGTTAGTGTATGGTAAGACCTATCATTTACCAATGGAATTAGAGCATAAGGCTCACTGGGCTATTAAGAGATGAAATATGAACTTTGAAGCCGCTGGAGAAAAGAGAAAGATGCAATTATCGAAATTAGAAGAATGGAGAGAAAAGGCTTTTCACAATTCAAAGATTTATAAAGAAAGAACAAGAAGATGGCATGACAAGAGGATCAAGAAGGAGTTCGCACCAAGAGATAAGATATTGCTTTTTAATTCCAGGTTTAAATTATTTGGGCTCGGAAAGCTACGAAGCAAATGGGAAGGACCATTTACGGTTGTGAACGTATCGCCACATGGAGCGGTAACTCTACAATCACACGAAGGTACGTTATTCAAGGTAAATGGTCACCGACTTAAATTATTTTTAGAGCCATTTAATTCAGAAGTTGTTGATGGGCTGGATTTTGTCCAGTTACCAACTTTTTAGTCCCGTCATCGTCTGTTATGAAAAATTATCGCGCATCGCAACTAACAGGAAGTAGATAGAGTCTAGAAGCTTCACGAGCTCGGCCACCCCGGGAGGACACCTAGTGGGGCCAGCCGGCGCCCTAGTTGGGCCAGGTGGCACCCTCTTTCCCCTCTCGTCCCAACTCTTGTATCCTTTTCTTTCTTCATCCTTCCTAAACACTTTTACGTAGAATCCCGATGCGTGCGGATATTCTTTCGTAAGAATCCCGTAGAACCTAAATTTGACCTTATCCTGTCTCTTGAAAACCCATATAAATATGCACCCATACTGCCCCCATTTGCATCCCATCAACAACTGCCTCTCTCTCCTTCAAAGAAACTTTCTAGTTTAGATCTAGTAGCAATGGCAGACGAAGCGGTCGTTGGCGCTAACTCCGGCAAGATCCAAGGCGACGACTCGAAGGCCATCGTCCTCGCGCAGCCGAAGCCTCTCGCCATTGTGCCACTGAAGCACCTCTCTACAGTGCCTCCGCAATACGAGAAAGTCTACTACACGCAAGCTCAGCCTGCTCTGCCATCAGCACCCGCAAGACTGCTGCTCGAAGACGGTACCAATGGAAAGCAGGTCGCTATTCCCCGAGGCACCCAGCTTCTTCCACCTAGAGACAATGAACGACTCCTGTCGGTCAAGACTGACAAGAACGGGAAGTTAGTGTGTGCAAAATACACCACTGCTCACCCTGCCATTAATGGAGTTCGTGCACGTCCAGGCCAAGTCCCCTACACCTATTTCATACCACCTCCGCCCAAGAGACAGAGAGCTGCTTCAGCATTATCGCTAGAGAAAGGTCCTAAATAGCCTCCGCTCTCGCTACGAATCCTCAATGAGAAGATTGAAGCCCTCTCTAAGGGAATAGAGAAGACTGAAGAATTAAGAACTAAGATTATGGGTGACATGACTAAGCAGATAGAAATCAATGTCAAGTTAATCTACAGCCTCAAGCGCGACAAAGATAAGCTCGAAGAAAAGGTTGGGAAGCTTAAGAAAGAGATAAGAGATCTCACAAAAAAGGAGCAGCCTTAAGCTACCCTAGTTATCTACCCTAGTTATCTATGTAATAAGGCACAAGTGTGTTAGGTTTAATTATATTATTAAGTTTGCTTGGTTATATATTAGAACAAGGCCTAATGAGATAGGGCAGTCGTTAGCTCAGTCAGTTGTTAGAGTTATCTATTATTATTGAATGAATAAAGTGCCTTATCTTTTATTACTATTAATGTTTTAGTATTTCTTTATATACTCTACTCTCTATTTTTGATACGCATGTTGTCTCCACATGTTGCGCAGAAAAGTATAAAGAAAAACAAGTGTGGGGGAGGTGCATCGCGACCACGGAAATCAATTCGCTCGGAAAAATCATGTAATTCGGAAAACAATCGAACCAGGACCACGCGCACCGAAGTGGGCCCCGAGGGGCCACAGAGGCACGCCGCCCGGCGCCCTACCTGGGCCGGCCGGCACATCCCTACCTCCTCTGCGTCCTTGCCTCAGCCACGGTCAGGTTTGAATCCAATACAAGTATAATTGCATATGTTTCAATTCCTGTTTCAATTCGAATAAAAATTTGCATGATAAATCACTTTTAAAGAAAGAAAAGGATTGTTTAATTCATGACTTAAGAATAAATTATATAACACTTTTCTAGGAGTCATGTTTCTGTTGCAAACTATTTATAGGGACCCCATGATTACTTAAGTTGTTGTGGAACACGAGATAGTAGAATAATGAGAACTCAATTCCTGCTGTTTGGTCCTTGGAGATTTTATTTTGAAATTAAAATAATTAGTTATACCTCTCCTTTGTGGTAAAGATATTGTCCTACCAGAGCCATAAATAGGCTAGAAACCTTCTACATTTAGTACTTGTTTTTGTGTTGAGTTTTGTCAACCTTTGTAACCCTTTGAAGAAATTTGTCATATTTTTGAATCAAGTGCCACTTCCACATAAGCATTACTCTAATCCGGAGTAATAGTGAATTATTCCACTAAAAATGTTTCTCTCCTATACTGGGAGAAAATACCAAAAATAATCATATAGAATAGCCACCAAATAATTGCTCCATGTTTCGTTAAAATCTCTCAGTTACTAAATCCAATAGAGGAAAGAGCTATGCAAAAGAAAAAGGGAGTATAAAAAATGGACAAGTGTCCGAAGAAATTAAAACAATAGGTACTTAGATGCTCGCCTCCCTTAAAAAAGGAAGAGAAGAGAAAGAAAGAAGATAGCTCATACTCTCTGTATAAACTTAATTAAAGAGAGATTTATTTTCTTAAGGAGCAAGGTAGAATTAAATTCCACCATATTCCACCAAATAAAGCTTGATTCGATTATATGCCTCATTTCTCTGTGGATTAATTGTTTGACTTTACAATAAATGCAATACAAGTATACTTTCACATTTATACCTACCTGAGATCCATATAAGCTTTTTTAGGAATAGGATAAAGAAGGCAATATCATTAATGCCTCGGTAAGGATACAAAAATACCAGCTATATCAGTGATTCGAGAGTACTACAAAAGGAGAAGGTAAAGCTAAGTTTTATTTTCAAAATCAACTTACCCTCCAATTGACTTAGCTAAAGGAAGAGAGTAATCTGTTTTAAGCTGTTCTGTTCTCCAACTACTCAAAGATTCATGGTAGACACTTTGAATTCCGCAGTACATACATGACTAGATTAGTTTTATATAATATATTCTCAAATTATGTTTTAAATGATCCATTCTCTCTAAACTTTTATATCTTAAAACCAACCTTTTTCTCGGGACGAGTAAAAGCCTAAGTGTGGGGGTAATTGTTGACACTTGTTAACATCTAAATTTTATTATCAATTATCCCTGCATTACACATGAATATCTAGTAGAATAAGCTTATTACTAATAATTTCCATGAGTTTTGGTGAATTGTATATTTTCCAGGGGCTTATCCAGAAAATCTTAAAAGAGGGATTTAAGTGCTTAATTACCACGAAACTTGAACGCCAAGGCAACATACGTCATTAACACGCTAGAGGCCTCTGGAAGCCACCCGAAGCAGCCGGGGTCCCACTTGGCAGGTGGTAGGGCCGGCTGGCCCTAAGGGGGTCCGGCCGGCGCCCCCTAGGGTTTTTGCCCGCCGCCTTCTGGAGTCTTCTTCCACCACCTTTGAGGAGTCATCTCCGCCCTTGGTTAAGTCGGTTTGATCCTACGGCACATATTCATCCCACCGAGCTATAAATAGAGGGCCAGACCCCCTGGAGGAGGCTAGATCAAGTGCTGAAGAGCCTGAAGCATTAGATAGATATCCATTAGATCTAGGCTAGCAATCAAGAAAGAGATTAGAGACATAGAGTAGATGAATAGAGATTCAGAGGAGTCCCAGCCTGTCGGAGCCTCTTCGTAGCTGTATTCGTCTGGATTCGGCTCCCTCGCCCGGAGCTGCGTTCTGAGGTACTTTTGTATTCAACATTCTGATTCAAGTAAGCATTTGTTCTTATTCGTTCTTAAGTTTGCAACTCGTGTTGAGTGCTTTGATCTTGGTAGCTCCTAGGATGAAGTAGTATTTGGTAGTGTAGACGTGGTGTCTAGGTTATAATTACTTGTGAATATCCCTTGATTAGCCGGATAGTGGTAGATCGCATAGGTGATAGCTACGTTGAGTCCTCTGTAGTCCACTTCCCGTTGATAAGATCGATAGGTGTATAAATGCTCGGTAGGAGAGAACTCTGATTTCTACTCTTATTCGGTTCACTGCCCAGTTAGAACGATATTATTCAAAGCTTACCAGTTGTTGGAACTAGATAGTCACTAGCTATTTCCTCATTCTTGATATTCTCTGGATTGATTGTGTTATCGGGTTAAAAATCAATAGACTTAGTCAGTATCACCTACTGTTCCTTTGGGTTCGATATTAAAACTAGGATTGTTTGGTGAAGTGCTACATCGGTACTCTATCTGTGCGCTTGCGGATACTTTGATAATAATAATATTTAATAGAGTGCAGTTAATTTATACCAACACTTTTGTATTCAACATTCTAATTCAAGTAAGCAGTTGTTCTTATTTGTTCTTAAGTTTGCAACTCATATTGAGTGCTTTGATCTTTAGGACCCTATTAATTGAAGTAGCATTTCATAGTGTAGGCGTGGTGTCTAGGCTATGTTTACTTGTGAATGTCCCCTGATTGGCCGGATAGTGGTAGTTCGCGTAGGTGAAAGCTATGTTGAGTCCTCTGTAGTTCACTTCCCATTGATAGGATCAATAGGTGTATAAGTGCTTGGTAGGAGAGAACTCTGATTTCTGCTCTTATTCAGGTCACTACCCAGTTAGAACGGTATTATACAAAGGTTACCGGTTGTTGGAACTAGATAGTGAATAGCTATTTCCTCTTTCTTAATATTGTCTAGCCTAATTGTTGGGTTAAGTCTATAGTCTTGGTCATTATCACCTACTGTTTCCTGTAGATACGATATTTAAAACCTCCGGGTAAAATGCTACATCGGTATTGTATCTGTGCGTTTGCGGATAATCTTATTTAATAGAGTGCAGTTAATTTATACCAACAGAAACCTAAGGAGAGAGTATCTAAACAAGTTTGCAAGTGCAAGAAACCCTCACCATGAACCAACGGTGAGAGCCCCTAAAACACAAAGTAATCGCAAGGAAGAGTGATCGAGAAAGATTATACGTAGAAGTAAAGTCCGCTTTCCGTGAAGACCCAATCACCAAGAGATGATCAATAAACACAATGAAGACCAAGTGATCAACCACTAGAAAATCGGAAGACCAATCATCCACTCGAAGGTGGAGAAGAGAGAACACTCGTTTTTTTACCGAGGTTCACGTGATCGCCGTCATGCTACTCGTCGTTGTGGCACCGGTCTTCCTTGGTGGATTGCGAGCTAGGCTTCACACACCAATCCCTCACCAGGAGCCGCTCACCAACACAAGAGAAGTGGCTATCAACCACGAGCAATCCACTAGAGTCAGTTTTGGCACTCCGCCGGGGAATAACCGCAAGAACCCCTCACAACAAACCTTCGCTGTGGGCTTGAACAATCACCAATCAACCTCAACACCAGAATCGCCTCCCAGCCGCTAGGGACACGGCAATGCCCCAAGAGAATAAGAACTCAGCATTGGCTTGCTCTCAAGTGCTCTAGAATGCAAATCACTAGCAATGATGCACATGAGGATCTCTCAACTCACAAAGATGATCAAAGATGAACAAGTGAGTGCGTGGGAGGCTTGAGAGTGCTCACAAGTGTATGGCAAAGAATCAAATGTGCAAGAGAGTCACCAAGTGACTAGGGAGGGAGTATAAATACCCCAAGTGCACTCCAAGCCGTTACCCCACAAGAAACAGCCGTTAACACCCTTTTCTGGGCGTCGGACACATCCGTCGGACGCACCCCGTCAGACCAACAAGCACGGTCTAACGCTCAGATTGAAGCCACGTGTCAGCTTAGATTCAACCACAGCCGCTGATCTCCAACGGCTACTGCTCACGCCACTTTCACAACCGTCGGACTGAGCAACCATCGGACTAAAGCACACGCCCGTCCGACGTTTCCAGAGAGCGCGCAGAGAGGAAAAGCTATGGCGGACGATGTCTGACGCTCTGCGTCGGACTAAGCACCTGCGTCCGATGCTGCGCACTCAGCTCGCCACGCTAGTGCCCAGAGCGTGAACTCGCCATGATGCGCCGTCAAACTGTCAGCCGATAGTCCGACGCTCGCGCCTCATAGACCGTCGGACTGTCCGACTCTCACAGTCGAGAAACAGCCCAGCCACCGTCGGACGCTTACTCGTCAGTTCGTCGGACCAAGCATTTCCACCGTCCGACGCTTCCAGAGAGGTCTAGAAACGCTAAACCACCGTCAGACGGTGTCCGACGCCTACCGTCGGACTAAGCTAAATTGTCCGACGCCTTTGCACAGTGAACAGTACACTTGGGGACCGTCGGACGCTACCAAACAATGGTCTGACGCCCTGCATCCCCAGAGTCTGACGCTCAAAACTCAGTGTTTTTCTAATGCGACTTTTTCGGAAACCGTCGAACACTTTTCTACAACTCCAACCCTAGTTCCCAAGTGCTAACACCAAAGAATCTAACAATTGTGCACAGTGTGTTAGCTTTTGAAATCATTTTCCAAGGGTTTTAAGTCAATCTCTAGGTTGAGTTAGTTCAGTGCACATGAAATGCAACCTAGAGCACTTGAAGGTAATCCATAACCAATTTCTCCCCTTGATAGTCGGCTAACTACCCTAAATGTGATCACACCCACTTGGTGTCTTGATGACCAAAAGAAAAACCTATTTTGGGGTTATACCTTTGCCTTCAAACTTTTCTTTTGATCCTTTTCCTCACACTTGAACATCTCCACTTGTTCCATCATGCTTGATCCATGGATAAGCCTTCCTTGATCATCACCAACAATCATTTGGCTCCACATTCCATGGGTAGGACCACCTACTCTTAGCCATCACTTAGCAAGTAGGTTAGTCCTTAGGGTGTCATCAATTATCAAAACCAAACTAGGGCTTTCACACACTCAATCACTTCTTAGTGTAGTGAACCTCACAAAAGCTTAAAGAAGCTTTGCATGTCTATCCTAAAGCTTATGTGGAGCTATAGGAATGTATCATAATCATACTTGTACTGAATATATTGCAAGGATAGGCTCTTAGATCACAAAGGAGCAACAAGTCATATAGATTAATCAAGATGTGCAAATGTAATTATTCAGTGGGCTCTTTGAGACTTCTTCTTTTGCCTTATATAGGGGAAAGCATGGCTACTAGACTTAGTTTTTTTACTGATGGGCACTATATCCATGGGACATTTGTCCTATTTTCCTTTCTTTGAGCACTAGCTCTCCTCTCTCTCTCTCTTTCTCTCTAGTAGCTCATACTCCCCACATATGAAAAGGACAACGATTGGTTGTAATTTTGTCTCAAATGATGTATGGAGCATAGATGCTTACTTCTAGTGCAGAAGTAGCAAAAGGGATGAAATGTGTACATGGTCTTGATAAAAAAGCATGACTAGTCTACCTAGATCAAAAAAGGTCTAACCAGGCTTAAAACAAACAAGAGCTTCTTTTGGTGAGTTCAATATTTGTGGATGAAGGGCATGCTGTAGGTATTTAACACCATAAAGGAACCATGACCAAGAATTTGAATTTTATAAATTAAAAACTCTAGATTGTTCTCACCCATTTCTTAGATAAGGTAAAAGATTTACTCTACTTATACACTTCCAATCTTACAAGACCATAACTTAGGTTATTAGCATGTGCAACCCACAATAGTGTTTGACTTAAGATAAATTTCAAAAATCACACTCAAAATTTCATAGTAATGGGTTTTATGACAAGATTTTATAAAGTATCACATAGCAAGTATTCATCATTTCCAACAAGAGACATTTTTACTTAAACTATTCAAGGCAAAATTTCAAACTACTCTTGTGTTATAAACTCATCATAATTCTCAAAGTAAAGAAGAATACTTGGGTTTAGATCATACCTTGGCGAGGACGATGACTCCCCCAAGCTAGCTTCTTTTCCACAGGGTCGGAAAACTTCTTGGTCGAATTGTTCTCCTTTGCTTTCTTAATTATTATGATTACTATAGACTAAAGCTTACTTTCTATTACTACTATGCATTGCTAAAATGCTTAAGAAATAAAAAATGATTGTCTTTATTTAATACTATTATGATAAACTTTATTATGTAATCTAGATTTTAATTTGTTTGTTTCTTTTATTCATTGTTGTTGTTGTTGTTGTTGTTGTTGTTATTATTATTATTGTTGTTGTTGTTGTTGTTGTTGTTGTTTGTTGACGGTGGATAACGTCAACTTTTATTAGAACTTTAGACACCAAAGGATATATGAATATACACTAGTTTAGGGTTTTAACTGACAATTTCCACGAGTTTTGCATATTTTGTATTTTCCAGGGGATTATCCAGAAAAGCTTGAGGGATTAAAGTGCTTAATTATCATGAAACTAAAACGCGAAGGAAACATCGTCATCAGGACGTGGGAAGAGTGTAGAAGGCACCCGAAGAAACTGGGGCACCACCTGGTAGGTGGTGGGGCCGGCCGGCCCCTAGGGGGGCTGGGTGGTGCCCCCCTTGAGTTTCGCCGCCGCCTTCTGGAGTCTCCTTCCACCGCATTTTAGGAGTCATCTCGGCCCTTGTTTAATTCGGTTTGATCCTACGGCGCATGTGCATCCCACCGGGCTATAAATAAAGGGGCAGACCCCCTCCTAGAGCATCCAATCATTTGTCACACCCCAAAATTTCTATTTTGGGATGTGACTAGAAAACATTAAAAACAAAACAAAAGATTTTACCCTTTTCCAAAAATACCAACTTAGCTTAAGTTATTTACAATTTAGATATTAAAAATGTGAGTTTCCAAAATTTTTAGAACTGAATTTAATGGTTTGTTGCATTCATGCCTTTGCATAATGTTTTGTATGAAAAATGATTTTTAAATGTTTTCAAATGCGCATAGGGTTTTATTGGAATCAAATATCCTAAGATCTTTGATCAAGTTTCCATCTATAATTAAATACTTGGAACAATATACCTTGATTCTTGTTCTAAAAATCCTTGATGGATCTCCAAACATTCATCTTGCTAAACACCCAAGCTCATGTTTTCAAAATCCCTAACTTTTCATATCCTAACTTGTTCTCTCTTTTATCCTTTCTTCCTTATATTTGAGCTTCCAATCCTCTTTGACTGAGTCTTATCCAAATCTCAAAACATATGCTTAATAATCAATCATTGTATCCCATTCCTCTCATGCAACTCTACCATCACTTTGTTCAAGTCAAAACAATCACATGTTGTGTACCCATGTTAATCTCAATTCCAACTTTATTCTCCTTCCCCGACCTTTGGGCAACATACACATGGACTATTTCTCCTCCACTCATTCTCCTCTTGATCAAAGCCAAACATATTTTTGAACCATTCTTGAAAACCATATGGTCTTGGTCTCACCATTTTGGAACGCTAAATTTTCCGAAAAGCCTTATCGTGTCGCTGGGAATTTTGCGGGCTGAGCTCAACACCATCATTCCATATTGTATTCTTATTTTTATACAAGCACCTAGTCTATCCCATTAGTAAAACATGTTCCCCATCTCTCTTTCTTTTGCTAATGGATCGACCCAACTCATTTCGTCCTCCGACATCGCTCCGAGCCGAATCGGGTACAAAGTTTGAGTTATCTCTCGCCGCGGATCAAAACCCAACCATCCTCCTTTCATTTGTGGGTCAACACCAAGCCCAACCAGCCCTCTAGGACTTCCTCTCACCTCTCCCATGTCAACCCCTGGTTTCCTCTCCATTTTGGACAAAAATATCAATCAAGTCAAGAAAATATCAAGACAAGACCCTTTGCCTTCCAATCCTTTGGTCTCCCACCCTTTCCCCTTCAAGTATAACTCCCCCACAGCCCCCTCACGCCTCCCCCTTCAGTTGCCACGTAAAGAACAGAGGGGAGATGCCCCTGCTCTTCCTCATTCTCCCCCATGGCTGCCCCAACCAATCCCCAAATTTTCTCTCCATCCCGTCCATGGAAACAAAGTGTTTCGGCGATTGCAACCCATATAAACACCTTGATTTCCTTCCCAAGCACCCAACAAGGATTTGGAGGAGTTCACCATCAACCTCCCTGCTCACCATGTCGTGGTGATGGCTTCTACCACCATGGGTGTCGCCCTGATCAACCGCATCGCGAGAAGGATGCACCGTTGAACCGCGTTGTCATCACCGGCAATCGTTGATGAGTTTCCCCGCTCCACCCCACCAATACCCATGGTGAGAACCCTAAATCATGTCCCCCATTATGTTTTCATAGTTTTCTCTGAATATCAAGTACCCTTGTTGATGTTTGGTTGATTCCCGATGAAATATACATGTTGTATGTCTTGCTGTCCTGGCGGCCAGCAGCGCTGCTGTTTTTGGGCAGCGGTGTTCCTCGCTGTTCCTTTAATCAAATCATCAAACCCTTTGGTGAAATTGTAGTTCATATCCTTGAACACGTCCCTGCAAAATGGTTTCTTCATAGGAGTTGAGAATTTAGAGATATGGTCATCACCGTGCCGCTGTCCCTGCTGTCTGGACAGATTGGCATCTCTGAGTGCTTTCGGCGTTCCCCACTAATCCGCTGACCAAAACATAAATCCCTTTGACCTACATGTTCATGACATCCCTGCACATGATCCCACAAGTTTGTTTGTCTATGAAATTCATCACGGACGAGATATCGACACCAACATGCCATGCACTCCAGCTGCCCAAACAGCAATCAACCTGTTATTGTCAGTGGCGTTCCCATTGATCCATAGAACCCCTTGATGAACCCTTTGGACAAGTTATCCTTTATATAGTTGCACACACCTCTGAAAAGTTTCATGGCTATATGATAAAGTATGAAAGATATATGCTCCTATCTTGTGGTCACTGTCCTGCTGTCCCGCAGCCGCACCACAGCGGGTTGACACGAGCGTTCCCGTTGATTGACCACTCCGGTGATCAGCACCTTTGACCGTTGTGTGTATGATATACCTACACACATCCCTGCAAGTCAGTTTCATCATATGAATAATGACACTTGTCGCTGCCCTTGCCATGCCAAACAACCACATAGTCACATCTTGCAATCATGTTCTCCTACCAACAGATGGTCAAAACGTCACCTCCTTTTGCCATAACCTCCCTCATGTAGTACCTAGAAACCCCACAAAATATATTTACATTTGTATTTGTTATAACCATGCAATCTATCATCATATTTCCCGCTGTCCTCCACCGGTTACGCTTAACCGATGCACAAATCGACATAACCTTGTTTTCCGTTGATCTAGCATCCACCTCAGTTCATTTGTTGGTCATGACATGTTCCAAAGTAACCTATTCACTTATCCAAAATCATTCCCTCATATCTCTAAGGAATATTCAGAACATAAGCCATTTGTGTAACCTCTCTTCCCACCTTAAATCCATGGTCTCCATGCGCTTGACATAATCTACCCGTCCAAACCACCACCACCATATTTGTCATGTTATGTTCTATAACCAGAGATAAATCTTGTTATCAATGTCATATCATGTTATCCATTATTCAATCCCAGTCCTCCAATGGTGCCTAATAGCATACCACCAACTTGCAAATTTGTTTATTCCTAAGTGCATCTCCGATCGACATGCTCTCTTCATGTGACTTGCCCTCACATATTGCATGGATATTTTCTATATTTTTGTCATCATTTACATCGTCGAGTTAGAACCATGAGCTTGTGATCAATAAACACAGTTCTCCTATTCAGGTCATGCTTTATCAATTCTCCTAAATTGCATACTCACCACAAATAAACGTCTATCCTTGCTATCAACCTTAATATATCACTCCAGCTTATTGATGGAAACATCATATCATAATTATCATATATTCCTAGGAGAATGCCACATGATGTACATCAATTCAATCATATTCTCCAATGTAGTCTATTCCAGTTTCTCTACCACACACCATAATATATATCATGATCTCCAAAGCCAAACCTTGTGTTTAGAACCTAATACATATATAATCCTTTTTGTTATGATAAATATGTTCTAGTCTAAATTCCACCTTGCTCATCTAATCCAATCCTTGCCACATATACCTTTCAACTCTCACATCCTTTAATTGTGGTTCTTGTTTTGTTTAGTTTTCGCGCTCACATGATTATAGAACAAGCCATACGTTTTCAAAACCTTTGTAATTTATTTTTATAATGCTTGGTGTACTGTTTCTAGGTGAATGTCAAGCTTGTGTTGGTTGTTGCGATCGATAGTAGAAGCTATGCGGGATGATCCAGAAGAGAAGTTGAAAGATTTGGATAACAAACATTTGGAGGCAAGTATAACCTATGGTTTTCCTTGTTACCTAGCAATTATTAAATAATATATACTCATGTGCATGTGTCTAAACTGGTAAACCCTAGACACTTATACTCGATTAGGATTTATTGACCAAACACCTTGTTACCTATGGGGGAAGAATTTATGCATATTAGAGTTACTAGCTGCTATGCTCAAAAATGCTATTATGGAATCTTGACTTAAGAATTATGAAATGTTGGATAAAATATGTTTTTATCAACAAAGCTCCAAGGGCACTGGAGTATGGGTTTTTGTACTCTAGTTGCCCTCCGTCAGGACTTCCATTGAAAGTTGACCTCCCAGGAAACCCGTACATCCACGAGAATCAATGGGCTCTGATCTTAGCCAAGTAACTAGATTTTCTCTATCTTGTTAGTGGTTACCGAAAGACGCAAGAGGGGGAGCCTGGGTTTTAGAATGGGTTCCGAGCCTGTCAAGATGTGTGCTGGACTGCGGTCACATGGTGTGCCATTCTTGAAGGGGGCCTCCATTCGCCTTGCTGCTTGAAACCTCGTGGCTACTAACGTGTTAGGGTGACTAGTGAAAAGCTTTGCAGTGTTACCCTGCTCACTCACCTCGGCAGTGTTATGGGGTCGACGGGCCCCGAGCATATGGGTATACACGACTCGGGGTTAAAGCTGTACAAATTCTGCAGAATTCTTCCAATCTGATATATCAGCCGTGCTCACGGTCACGAGCAGCCTGGAATCCTTTTTGTATCAGTTGATACCTGTGGAAGTGTTGATGGGTTTTGTTAAAAGAAGATGCTCAGAGATAAACTTATTTTACTTGGGAGATGGGTTATTCATTAAAATAGTAAAGTAGACTTTAAATAAAACTTGACCAACTAAAAGCAACTGCTATAAGCCTGTGTCAACCTTATGAGCCCTGCATCTCCCATAATTATACTTGTTGAGCATGGTAAGCTGACGCTTGTGGTTATCACCAATGAAAATCCTAGATGGGTACCAGATGGTGGTTCAAGTAAGGTGCTTTCATGAGCTATTCCAAGAGTACTAGGCGAGTGCTCCCCCAGTCAACCGTCCCTGTGGAGTATGGTGACCCGAAGATAGAAGACGAAGAATAGTTTCCGCTGTGCTATGAAATATTTGTAAGTCTTAATGTAAATATGTTTCGCTATGTAATAAAGCATTGCTTATGATATTTACCATATTTGTCGCTATATGCGTTGTGTGGACATCCTGGGCACACATATAGTTAACGCTTGGTATTCTTCGGAAAACCGGGTGTTACATCATTCATCCAAGGCATCAAGTCTTCGGTCAAGCCATCAAGAGCCTCCTAGTTCATCAAAAGCCTCCGAGTTCATAGTTCTAGCCTAGTTAGATTAGAAGTACAGAAGTTCTAGTTCTTCAGCGGGATCTGGAGCCCCGGCATCTGTCTGGAGCGCAGAGTTCGGTATAGTTCTAGTTCTTTCTCTATTATTTAATTCCTTCATTATGATTAGGAAACCATTGTTCTTAATAGTTCATATGTTCTTGATTACAATAGTCTTTGTCTACTTTGATTATATGTCTAGTATTGTTGGTTTGATCTTATTGAATTCATGTAATTGCTCGTATAGCGTTTATCCATGTGATCGATGGGTAGATGATGAACGATATGTAAATGTGGTGTCTAGGTATTTTGTTTATCTGCGAGTGCACTCTGATGTGCCGAGTCATGTGGTAGATCTCGTAAGTGACAGCTACGTTGAGTCCTCTGTAGTCCACCCCCCCATATGTAGGCAAGCAGGCACGGTTGCGAAGTTGGGTGATGACTCTGTTTCACATCCTTCCTAGATGATGCCCTTTACATGTGATCATGATATAGGACTAATCTAACAATGATTACTAGATGTAATTGCACTAATTAGAGTTATGCATTGGCGTAGTTATAGAATTACCTTAGATATTAATTCCTTAGTTTATCCATTGGCTAGCTACTACTATGACTAGAGAGTGCTCTGATGTTTATCTTTTATTTATGATGCTTGATCATACTTATCACCTTTATTTATCTTTATTATCTTGTGACCTGTACCTGTTATGAATAGAGTAAATGACATCGGTAATGTCACTTATCCATTGTATATAATCACTATCAATATAATAGATTAAAGTTTATCCTAGTCCTTCCCAGTGGTATAAATATAAATCGACAACCTGGTAGACTTTAGGTAAAATACTACAATGGTATAATTATCTGTCCGCTCGCAGAATTGATCTTAGTTTATATTTATATATTTCTGCCTAGTCACATTGAATAATGTATGAAACCTTTATTTGTTCTTAGCATATATAATTAGGGATGACAACCTAGTTCATGCATAAGAATTTTGGTAATAGATAAGTGGCTAGTTGTTAATGACAAGTTAATTAATTATCATACATCTTCTAATCTCGTCTCTCGTATTAAAAGTTATATAGTTATATTTAGCGATGTTAGTAGATGTCAACATTGTTGTTGTTGTTGTTGTTGTTGTTGTTGTTGTTGTTGTTGTTGTTGTTGTTTATATTTAAATGAGCCTAAACTAAATGCAAGACATAATTTTAAACGTGCTTCTAACAAGTTATCGGTTTAATGCATGAAGAAGGAAAATATGCAAAATGTAATAATGAACGGGAAACATGTAGAATACTTACTCCCACAGTTGTCCTTCCTCAGATGGAGATTCCTCCTTGATTGGTGTCTTCCTTCCATCTTGACTTTCTCCTTCAGAGATGGCGGGACTAGGTGCCGAAGCTATAGATGATGGTTCTTTCTTGACATCGTCTTAGCCCTTCTTGTTCTTCTTGGTTCTTGCTCTTCTCCTTAACATGGGTCGATTCTTATTTTCTTGCATGTTAGTTGCACGGTGAGGTCCACAAGAGAAAGCAAACCTTTCTTTTTTCCAATTTATATAGAAATTCATGCTACCATGAGCAACAAATATACACACATTCACGGTATTCAAGAAAGGCCGGCCAATAATGAAGGGTAAGTTATCCCTATTCCCCATGTTGAAAATCATGAAATCAGCAGGCACAAAATTGTTTCTTACTTTTACCATAACATTACAAATTACTTCCTCTATATAACAAGTTTTTTGATCAGCTAATTGCACATAAGTAGAGGTAGGTACTAATTCGGTGTGACAGAACCTCCTGAATTACCATGGCCCACGTGCACCTGTCGTAGTCCAACGGCCTCCGACTACTATGCACGGGAGCCTGATAACTCCGGAAGCCCTATCGGGTGCTCTCACGAACACCGCAATGTCCCATCGAGGATCATTTCACGGAACGGAAACCAACCATCTTATTACATTCATTCATAGAGTTCAAAATACATCAGAGTAAAAAGCGGAAGAGTAAAATTATAGTTTACAAATTCCAGTGATAGTCTTTACAAAACTACTTATCGTTAGAGACAAGATAAGGTAGCTCTTACACTTCTAAGTAACATAGATGACATCTTGCCCAAGGTAGTGCTGATAAACACATGTCATCTACTACACATGGAATCTCTTCGGGTGCCACAATTTTGGCACTAGCCAAACCTGTACTGCTCTTGACTTTCACCTACAACAGGGGTTAACAAACCCTGAGTACAAGGGGTACTCCGCAAGACTTACCCGACTAAAAATTGGGGAGAAGACTCAGGAATGCAGGCTGAGGGGAATCAAGGAGAGGCTTAAGCAAGAATCAAAAATTTTGCAGAAAAGCTCTCTACATCAGCTTAACATTTAATCCTGAATCTAGATTGATTCTTTTAATTGATCTCAGTATTCACCCATTTCCCACATCTTTCACGTAGTTCCGAACCACTCTTCGCTGTAAGTCGGAGGATCAAGTCTCCATTAACCGAGGAGCAACGACGATTCGAATCGATTAAGTACCCAGCTGGGGATCCCTATCCACACTGCATATGTAGCACTTAAGCCTGCATATGCCAACCCCGCCTACCACGGCTTTTCCAAAACCTGAACCGGTCCTGCACCACCCGAGAGCACAATACTCCTCTCGTCTCCAGGCACGATGGTCACGAGGGTACACGCTACTCTCGCCATCTCTCCACTCCCAGTGCGTGGTTGTCGGTTCACGTAAAGGAGCGACCGGAGTCAGAGGCTTTCCGTAGTATGTGGCTAGTTGCAAAGTCTTGATCCAGCAGGCCGACAACGAATGGTCCCTAATGGATTCCAATTCATTTTCTTAATAGACAGTCAGAGACACTACATTGAGACTCCTTTCTCAATGCAAGTCTACTGCCCTGTCAAACAATTATAACAGTTCATAGTAGTATACCCAAGCATACAAAATATCTTTTTCATAAAGCTTAACTATTAAGCATGGCTAAGCATTTTATAAACATTTGCTTTTAAATCAGGTTTTAAGGATAATATATCAAGGCAGGTAAATGCAGCAAGTAGGTGACAATCAACTCCTATCAACCTAATGCAGCAATTTAACTCAAGGTGATAAAGATTTATAAAACACAAGGAGGGGCTAATGCACCGGGGCTTGCCTGTTGCTTGAAGCAGATACAACCCTGAAGTCTATCACCGAGGAAACTCCACGTCCAGAGAGTGAAGACCAACTCGGGATTTGCTTCAGATACGAATGTCCCGCGTTCACTACACGAAATATTAATGCATGATGAAATGCATGGCATGATGCATAATGGAAACATACAAATACATTACATTAAATATTCAAAGAAAGTTAAATACTAATTTCCTTTGCGATAAAGTTGCAAGCCAACAAGACTAGCTTGTTGTCCAACAACTTAGGTTAGTGGTCTACGGGTACCTATAAGGAATTCTATGCACGACTTAGGTTACGGAAAGGTTCCAAAAGAAGTCGTTCTATTTGGATATTTTTACCCATGAAGTTGCATCTTAAAGAAACAACCTCATGACACTACAGGTCAGGATAACCTGCAATTAAGGGTTACTTTGTTTTGGTAAACCTCAAGGTAATTACCAACTAGCAATAAGGGTCATTGAGTTCTTATTAAGATTCTATTATCATGGTGGTTATTATCTCACCTAATCATTTTATTAACTATTATTAACCACCACATAACAATAATAAATTATTCTACTAAATAAGTTGCCAAGGATTATTTAAAGTGTTAACAATCCCTAGTCTTCACTCAATCCAAAAACCACAAGGCAAAATACATTTCATATATTAAGAAAGAAAATAAATAAATTTATTTAACTACTCAGCCTCTACTGTTGGACCGGTCTGAATGACCAACACGGCCCAGAGTAGCTCCCTTAGCACTCCCAATAAAAATGGCCCGGTCCAACCCGGCTCCAGCCTGCTCTGGCCAAGCCAGAGAGGAGCAGCCATGGCCACCGGCCGGCCAGGCCAAGCTCGGCCAGGACCGCAAGCGGCCGGAGGTGGCCGAGAGGGCGGCAATGGGTCGCAAAGCTCCTAGACCCACGACTCAGCTCAAGGTAATCTTAGTTCCCTGATTTGAAGATCAGGAATAAACCCTAAACCATTAACACTTAATTTTGTTTTTAATATTTAATTAATTAAGGACAAATTGCAAATTAATTAAACCTTGTCCAAATGAGCTACAGATTTTTTGTGGAGGTAGCTCATAACCCAAAACAGAGTACTTAATCTGGGTTTTAAAGTTTAAACTTGAAATACAAATTCGAAAACTATTAGGAATCTGATGATGGTCTTTTAATACAAATTTTATCCCTTTCAGAATAGAACAACTTTCATGTTTGGAGATTTTAAAGTTTATCAGTGGAAATTTAAATTAAAACCCAATTAGTGTTTGTTTAGTCAAATTTAAAATGCCATTTCAAAAACTATCAAGAATTTGGGCAAACTCCTTTAATGGAAGTTGTAAGTATTTTCAAGTTGAACAACTTTTATATTTGGGTATTTTTGAAGTTATGCAGTGAAAATTCAAATTAACCTCAAATCAATGTTTTGAAATTTGAATTTGAAACACAATTTCTGAAGTTATGAGGAATCTGATACAATTGCTTTCATGAAAGTTGTTGGGCTCAATGAGTAGAGAAACTTTTATTTTTACCATTTTTCAAGTTGTTGATAAAAATTGAAAGTAATTTAAGAAATTGTATTTGAAATTCAAATTGGGGATTTACCCCCTTTTAAATATTTTCAAAACTAAGCTGAATTTGAGCATACTTCAAAACGCAAACTTGATCTTAATAAAATTTTGCACAACTTTTGTTTTAGGCCTTTTCTCTGATTCAACTTGGAATAGCCATAATTTGAAACTTATAGGCTTTGACCTATACACTGCTACAGTACATCTACAGGGGGCCGGCTCTGTCCTGCCCAGGGGCAGACCGTGTGCGCGCACAGGCCGCCGGCGTTGCCCGGGGCCGGCTGGCCGCGTGTCGACGGAGGTGCCGGGCCCGTGGGTGCCCTCTCCACGTCCAGCACACCTCCTCTGCCCTATAAAGCCACCGAGGTCGCCTTGCCCGTCTTCGTTTCTTCCATTGCCGCCGCCAGCGAGCACTCGGTCGCTGACAAAATTGGCGCTGCCCTGAGTATCATTCCCAAATTCGCCTTGCCACTGAACTCGCCTCACCGTAGCGCTTCTATATGACCCGTTTCAGCCGATTGGTAGCCGTTGGAGTCGCCGGAACGCCGTCCTCTTCCTCCTCGGCTCCGGCGAGAGCGCCGCCGAGAGTATTTTCTCCTGGAACGGCTCGAACCTGTAGGTGTCGCTATTTATTTCCTTTTGTTTAGTGTTTGCCTTGGTCTCGTGAAGTTCTCGGTCTAGCCTTTTGCCTTGTTGGTGTTGAGGTGACGACGGAACGCCGCTTCACCGTTGAGTCCGCGCCGCCGAGACCCTGGTCGTCGTCGACTAGTCACCTCGGACCATCCTCTGCCTCAACCAACTAGCGCAGAAGCTTTGTGGTGAGCATCCAAAGCTTCCCGACGCCTTTCCTTAAACTCTACCATGCGGATTTCGTCGGAACACGTGCACACCGCCGTGCACTATGTGCCGAGCCGCCATGGCCGCCGATGAGCTCGTGCTCGAGTCCTTAGCCATGCTTTGGAACTCTAGATGGGTTTGTGAGGGTGCTGCTCCCGTAGGAGCGTGTTGTGCCTCGCCGGTGTGAGCGCTGCCGGCGACGTGCCCCCGCTGCCGGAGCATCACGCGCGCGGGAGTGAAGGCAGAGAGAGAGCGAAGGAGAGAAAGTCTTGCTGGGCCTACTGGAGGCTAGCTCGGGCCGGCCCAGTCACGCTGGGAGTAGGAGAGGGCGAGCGCGGGCCGGCTGGGTCGGTCTGCTTCTTCTGGGCCGCCTCGGGCCGAGGCAAGCTTTTCAGTTTTCACGAATCAAATTGAATTTCCAATTTCCTAAGGAAATGAATAGTATTGCTAGTTGTTATTTTTGTAGGAATTTATTTACTGGTTCAAAGATCATGAGAATAATTTTATGAAATCTGGGAAGTATGATGTATTTAATAAAAATATTAAACCTGACTTTTAAGTGATTTCTATAGATAGTAAAAATACCCATTTTAATTAATAAGAGCAACTTTGATGAATTTTAATGAAACCTACACTCATCCAAAAATCTTGAAAAGTAATGTGGCACTGTCTTAGGCTTAACACTATCTGTTGGAAAAGTTTGGGTTCAAATGAAAATAGTTTGATTGTTTGTCATTTGATACCCTATTAGTTTATTAATTAAGAAAAGATTATTAGAATTAAATTTAATGATTTGCTTAATCTTTCAAGGATTGATTAAATACTTTGGCACACATGAACCCCTGCTGTCCCAAGTTTGTTGGTCATTTATCTTGTGAGTATAAAATGAATTGCTTTGTGCAGTAATTAAATGCTAAAACAAAATGCTAATTGATCAACTGATCAATAAGAATAAATAGGGAACCCTAGCGACTTTGGCCTTGTGTGACTTTCGGATTTGATGTTGACCCTAGATCATTAACTTAAAATGATCCTTGGAACCTTTGGTAAGTTCATTATTAACTGTTTAGTAGTAGAATGAATTGTTTAATTCAGCTTTCTATGACTGTTAAAATGGTCAATAAATTAAAATAGTTAATACCCGATGGTAATTAGTTTAGTTGGCTTACAACTTTATCGTGAAGGAAAGTTGCACTCAACTTTCCCATTTAAGTTTACTCACTATTGATCAGTGATTTTGTGCATCTCGTGCATCATGGCATACATATCATCATGTTAAGTGTTGCATTATTATTTCGTGTAGTGAACGCGCGGTGATTATTATCTGAAGCCAGTCCCAAGTAAGGTCTGCCCTCGGTGGATGTGGATCCTTCTCAGGGTTTGACTTCAGGGTTCTGTCTACTTCAAGCAACAAGCAAGCCCCGGTGCATTTCTCCCTCCTTGTTATTTAAAAATGTTTTATCACTTGAGTTAATCTATTGCATTAGGTTAATAGGAGTTGAGTGATAACCCATTGATGCATTACCTTTCCTTGACCACATATTATACCTGAGACACTGATTTATTTAAAGTATTGAAAAATGCTTAGTCATGCTTAATGATAGAGTTGCAAAAATGCTATTTTGAAAACTGTGATGATACGAACAAATGAATCATTTTATGGGATTGGTATTGTCCTCGTTTGGTGATGGTGTACTTGGCCAGTCCATTATCATCAACGTGGATGGGTTTTCTGTTTGGTTGGCCATTTGTTTGGGTTAGAGTCCCAACTATCGTCGCCATCGGAAAAGGGATGTGAAAACCGGGTGGTCAACAATGCACTTGGGTTAGAGTCCCAATGCATGGTGTCCAACGGAAAAATATTTAGGGACCATTCGTTGTCGGCCTACTGTGATCATGACTTTGCAACTAGCCACATACTACGGAAAGCCTCTGACTCCGGTGGCTCTACTGCTGGAACCGACAACCACGCACTGGGTGTGGAGAGATGGCGAGAGTAGCGTGTACCCTCGTGGCCATCGTGCCTGGAGACAAGAGGAGTACTGTGCTCTCGGGTGGCGCAGGACCGGTTCCGGGGTATGAAAAGCCGTGGTAGGCGGGGTTGGCATATGCAAGCTTAAGTGCTACATATGCAGTGTGGATAGGGATCCCCAACTGGGTACTTCTGGATTCGAATCGACGTTGCTCCTCGGTTAATGGAGACATGATCCTCACACTTACAGCGAAGAGTGGTTCGGACTAGGATGCTTTTGGAATGAATAAATTTATTTGAAAGAATGATGATGGATATTTGGAAAGACTTGGAAATACGGTTAATGATTAACAATATTATGGAAATAAAATACTGAAATAGGACTAGTAGTGCTTTTCTGCAAAATACTTTGATTCTTGCTCAAGCCTTACCTTGACTCCCCTCAGCCTGCATTCCTGAGTCTAATTTTACACCTTTTTGTCGGGTAAGTCTTGCGGAATACCCCAGTACTCAGGGTTTGTTAACCCCCTGTTGCAGGTGAGCCGAGAATAGGGTTTTACGTGAGATTGTGCCGGCTGACGGATCGTGCATGGATGAAGGTGTGTACATGATTTAACCCTTGGGCAGGGTGTATAGTCGTATACTGCTACTCCACTACGAAACTCGGGTTTGGAATAATGTAATTTATATGTGTAACTCTAAGTTTATGTAACTCTTCCGCACTCTTTACTCTGATTCATGTTATTTTTGTAAACTATTGTAACACTGTAAGGTTTACAATGAGATCCTCGGGGAAATCTGGGTTTCCTAAGAGACCCGACAGACCACCTGGGTCAAAAGGGGACTCGTGCAGACTAGTCAAAGGTCCTTAGGGACGATGACGGGGCACGTGGGCCCTATGATTAAGGCGGTTCTGTCACAAGTGGTATCAGAGCATTTCATTGTAAAGTACTTGCGGTATTACTTTACAAAACCTTCAAAATGATTTGGAATGAATAAAAGAGATGGGGTAGTTTGGTCCAAATTACTTCTGAACTTTCCTAATTCATTCTGTAGAATCTTTCCTTGATTATCTTGCCTAGATCTGTAGATAGGACTTGAGCTTAGTAGTGGATTAGCGCAATACTTATGCCCTATGTTTAAAAACAATTGAGTGTATGTCACTCTAGTAATTAATTTACTCGGTATATAGATACGTGTATATACATCAGAGTATTCTGATTTGCGTTGGAACGCTCATGCATCATGACATTACAACTACTAATAATACCCTGATATGAAATATATCTCTACTTTCTAAAATAAAACCTATTTCTAAATATATTTTGTTAAAAACAAATTCTTACCCTCCTTCTCAATAGATGGATCCGCAAGACCCCGCTACTGGAATTGACGAATGCCTGGCTATGTTTGGAACCCCTACAGTGTTGTGGCAGTTACTACAATGAGTAGGCTACTCAGAACCACCCAAGTATCATTGGTCCCGTACTGTTGTCCTTGGTTGGCCGTGGTACGAAGTGTCTCTCAATATCTCAGCTTGTACCACTACTCCATTTTGGCCAGCTTGGGAAGCACAGGCTGAAGGTATGAGTCCCTGGGAAGGAGCTCAGGCTACAACATTGGAAGTCCTCAGAAAGATCTGCTTTAGGTGTCAGAAAGAGGTCAGAGTCTCTACTATGAGAATGTTTCCGTCTGAGGTACTAGGAAACTGGGACAGTCTTCAACGACAAGCCAAGCAACTGGAAGAAAATTCTGATCAACAAGATCCCATACTGGTAGCCACTACTCGCGCTATGCTAGCCGTCCTTAACCTACATCTGACCCGTGAGCGAGGACGCGAGGAGTGGCAGGAACTTTACTCTAAATGTTATGAAGCACTCAAGAGTATAGAACTCAAAAAGAAGAAGGCCAGTAAGAAAGCCCTAAAATGGCAAGAGGCTGCTCAGATCAGTAATGTAGAAAAGATCGGACTAGATGTCTAGATAGAAGCACTCGAAGCACAACGACAAGCAGACCAGCATCGCATAGAAGAGCTAGAGAGTCTGGTGGATAGTCTTCACCTTCAGACAGGACTTCTCATTCAGCAGCGTGAAGAAGCTCATTCTTATGCCGTAATGGCAAGAGAAGGTCTTAGAGAGACCGTTGGATATTTGCAGCATCAGGATGTGATGTTTTGGGGCCTGCATAACACCTACCAGCAACAACTTCAGGCGGCCCATCAGAATATCGCCGATCTGCAACGAGAAGTACAAATGCTCCATGCCATGAATGATCCAATTCCAGATATAGAGGTTCCAGCAGCTGACCATCAGGAAGAGTCTGGTTCAGCAGAGAATGCCGATGAAGAGTTGGAGGAAGTAGCGAGTGACTCGGAGTCAGAGGTAGTGAGTGGTCAGGTCGATTAGTTTATGAAGATAGATAGTCTCCTAAACCCAATGTCAAATCAGGTCAAGTGTGAGGTTAAGTGTCCTTGTAATCCAAAACCCTGTGTCGGTAGGAAACTGGTGTAATGGTAGTTAAATAAGTTGGAGTAAGTCGACCTAAGCTAGTAGTCAATGTGAACTAATATGTAAACCTCGGATAATTCTATGTCATCGGCCAGATCATTTCATATTTAAGCTTATGAGTGTTAGGTGTGTTCAACAGTTGGTAAATTTTGTCATAGGACTAGGTTTTGCAATCACCGTTAAACTTCGCTTCAAAAGTTTCCAGTCCTTGAGGAACTTCTGGATGCATTCAACTCGCCACTAAAGACTCGATAAATCTTTGACTCTCTAAACCCACGTATATGTCAGTCTTGATTTCCTCCTTTCGCGACATATGCTATTTCTTTAAAACCGTCCATCAACATGTGTTGGTTGAAAGCTATTATAATTGTAGTCTATGGGATATCATGCTCCAACACCATGACACAGCGTCGAAATCTGGGGTCTCTTATGGATCGCAACCATGGGCAATTACTGCCGGACGCTCGCTGTTGTCAGGGTTGATGGTCATGATCCTTGCCTGCAATTAATGTGTTTTCACTCCCTTTCAAATACCTTTTATAAGAATTCGTATCCATATTTCTGAGTTTCAAAATCCTTTTGCTCTTTATAACTATATTAAAACACACTTTGAGAATTCACATCTGATCTCTCCAAATTCTCAAGATTCTTTGTCCTTGCAATCATCTTAACCTCATCTGATAAAATAACAGGAACCGATTTGAAAATGATACCTAAGATCCAATCACTTGGAAATGGTAACACCCGAAAATTTTTGATTTATTAATTAAGGATAAATTGAATTTATTTATGCATTTGCTTGGCATTTAATTTAGAGAATAATATATTTTTTTTCTTTTCTCGGAAATTAAAAGTAATCATAATTTAGAAACATGTTGTGATGCATTCATGCTGCCTCTATTTATTTTGTATTGATGTATTGGAAATATATTTTGAAAACTCATTTGAAAAGTGATTTAGAAAAATAAAATGAATAACCTGCCTCACCTCTCATGCCTGGCCCAAGACCCCGGCCTGCTCTCTTTTTTTCCCGAGCTGCTAGCTGCCCTCTTCCGTATTCCCACCGCGCGGCCCAACTTCAGGCCGAGCCCAGCGGTTGGAGCCCCGCTCCCTCCCCCTTCGGTGACCGACACACGGGGCCCACGAGTCATCTTCCTCCTTCTCCCGCTCGTGTTCGAAGCGGACACGGCCGCGCCGTAACCACCCCGGCCTCCTCTCTTGGCGTGGCCGAGTCCATCCCGTGCATGCCTCCACTGGCCCATAAAAGGAAGCCGTGACCCTCGTCCCCCTCCCTCTGCCGCTGACGCGTAGGGCCCGCTGCCCCGCGCCATCCACTTCCTCCAGTCGGAGTCCGCGCGAGACACGAGCGCTCCCTCCTCCGGGTCGAGTCCCAACTGAGTCCAGCTCTCCTACACCTCCCTCGTGCCCCTATATAGGTCGGCCGAGCCCTGCCGTCCCTCCCCACAAGTTCCCGAGCAAGCCACGCCCTCCAATCTTGCCCTAGCCGCCGCCCCGAGCTCCGCCGTCGCCTCGAGCTCCGCCGCCGCCGTCGATTTCTCCTCGGGAAGACTTCTCCGTCGAAATTAGTTGTTCTCCAAGCTTCGCAGCAAGGTCAGGAACCTTCCCGACCCCTTCTCCCTCGGCTTTGTGCACTATAGCCATGATGCCGAGCTTCGCAGCCTCCATAGTTCCGCCACCTAGCTCGCCGCATCCTCCCCGAGCTACCTCTGTGGCAACCGAAACCATAGATAGGTTCGGCTTGAACTCCTCTTGCTTCCCGACCAGGTCCCGAGGTGTGTCGAGCTTCCTAGCCCCGAAAACGCCGTCTTCGGCCATCTTGCCGGCGAGGAATCGACCGGGCGCAGCCCGACTCCGGCGACCAGGGTCGCCCCTCTTTTCCCGAGCTACCTGTGCCGTCTATGGCCGATCCAACGGCTCACAGTGAGAGATACCCTTTCGCCGGCACTTTTGCAAAAGAGCCCCTGAGCTTTTTAATGTTCTAACCCACGATCCATTGGCGTATTTTTCAGATTACGCTTTCCTTTTTAGAAAACGTATTTCCTCGGTTTTAATTCAAAAGGCGTTTTCAATATTTACAGATTTGCCACTCAGTTTATTTCGGCCATATTATATTCGTTTTAGCTCCGATTTGATCCGTTCAAGTCTCGTTAGATTCATAATTTCGTAATCTACCTAATGATGCTACTGTTACTCATGTTTTCAACTTTTAAAATTCGAGATTAGATTTAATCTATTATTTTATTAAAGTAAAACTTGTTTATTTCATAACTTTCCCGTTTGAACTCCGATTTGCATGAACTATATATCGTTGGAATCGTAGCGACGCGTAGATTATTTTTATACACTTTTCAATTTGTTTTTCCACTGTTGGTGTACTGTTTCTAATATAGATCTTGTTTGCTTCGTGTATGATTGCTACGATGATTGTGTGGTGATTTTATGATCGAGTTCAGATGGTGAGCAATACGTAGGTGATCAAGAGTACACGGAGGATCCAAGTTCTCCAGAGCACTTTGATCAAGGCAAGTATAGCATGGACCATCCTTGTTGCCTATTCACCTTAATCACCAAATTCATGATGCATGTGTCTACCTTGGGAACCCTAGTATTTATTCCTAGCTTTTGATCACTTGATCCTTGTTACCTATGAGATTGCATTTGAGTAGTGATGCTAGTGCTTTGATGGGTCATGATCTTATGAACTTGATTAATTAATTATGAAATAAAGATTAAAAGATGCTTTTTAGCAACATGGACTAAGGACTTATCTGTAAGTATGACATCGGGACTTACAACGCAACCATGGGGGCTATATGGCTCTGGCTTTAGTCAAGTATGGAGTTACTTTCTATCATGCTATTAATCTTGAAAGGTTCCTTACCGAGCTGGTTGTTTTGCGGCTCCTGTCCTTGTGTGTACTGCTGCGTGTGTGTGCCACTTGGAAGGAGGGCTCTACCGCCCCTTGCCATTGCGCCCGGATTGATTAGTGACATGTTAGCGAGGCTTTTGAAAGACTTCATAGTGAACCCCGCCGATCTACCTTGGTAGTGGATCGAGAGGCTGATCACCTCGAGAGAAAGGGTAAATCACAACTCATGGTGAAAGTGTGCAACCTCTGCAGAGTGTAAAACTGATATATCAGCCGTGCTCACGGTCACGAGCGGCCTTGGACGTCTTACAGGAACTTAACTAATTTAATATTGATTTATTTTGAAGTTTCTATTGATGTTTATTCCATATTAATTATCATGTTTATATGGTCATACAAATCTTATTCCTTGGTATAATCTATTGCTGCTACTCAAATTGCTAAAATGTGATCAACTAAAAGCAACCGCTGTCAACCAGTGTCTTGCCTTATTTGAGCCTCATAAACCCATGTTATTCTTGTTGAGTACGACATGTACTTACGCTTGCTTTATTTTTCATATTTGGATAAAAATCCCGGATGGGTAACAGATGACTATGATGATTCTTCTGAGGATTACTAGGATTGTGTTCACCAGTCAACTATTCCCTATGAAATGGAGATTCCGCGAGAGAGTTATCTATATTATTCCGCTGTTATTAATGTAAAGACTCTGTAATATTATTCATTATATATTAGACCTTGTGATGGTACTATGTAATTTGTCGCTTATGTGTGTGATTGATCTCTGGGCGCACATAAGTTGGTTCATTCAATTTTATCCTTAAAATTGGGTGTGACAGATTGGTATCGGAGCATAGGTTGACTGTAGGACGCAAGCCTAGATAGAGTGAACATTTTAGGATGTGCTTTTCTCATCTCATTCATGCTTTCTACCTTAACTGTGCTAATTGCTATTTTATATATGCTTCCCGTACCCTTATTCCATTATGAAAATTGACATTTTCTCTTCTAGTTCTAAGATCTATCATGCTTTCATGCTTTCTCACCTTGTTCTATTATGAAAATTTTAATTTCATTCTCATTCTACCACTGTCTTGGTCAAAAAACTAAGAAGATGGCACATGATCGCCAAACTACCCCATAAGTGTGTTGGAGAAGCCAAGCCACAAGCATAGCTATCAATGTGAGGATGAACTTAGGAATCAAGAACAAATGCCCAAGCTTGATAAGAAGAATCAAGATAGGAGTCCAATTAGATAATAGAACGATCTAGATGTGAGTCAAGTTGAGTCGAGTCTTGTGTGCGTGTGAATTTTATGTGCTCGTTGCTCTGTGCTTATGAATTATGTGTGATTTGGTTCTTTGTAATGAGTGTTGAGAATTATGGGCAAGTCTCTAATTCTCTTAATTAAAAGATTTAGGGTATAAAGATTGTTAAATAAATAGTTGGGTTGATTAAAATCTGGTTTTCTCAAAATCTGATTTTCAGACCTCTCTGCCTTGTTAATTATTCTTAATTAATTTCATAAATCCAAAAATTATGAAAATTTAATGGGGAATAGTAGACTTCCAACCCTTTCCATGGACTCAAGAATCACATTAATAGCTATTATGGTTTTGGAGATACAGTTGTTGTAAATTGAGAATTCTGCGCAGTATGGCAGACCGGACAGTTTCTGTTATTGTCTGTTTTTGGTTAATCTAACATCAGAATCTGGAAAAGTGGTCCACATGAATATTGTAGAGAATTTCTCAGGATTTCCAACGGTATAGAGAACGTCTCTGTTTGATTTCTGAAACTCCAGATATGATCAGTTTACTATGCTGCTGTTATCGGATCTCGCCCAGAAATTCAGATTCATGCCTTACAAATGTTTGCATAATAGAAAAATTCTAAAACTCAATTATATGTTGGAAAAAAATAGATGACCGGTAACAGGAGGAATCCTAATCCACCACCACCACCACCACAACCTAGCATTCAAGATCTCATAGCGTCGCAGACGTAGCTGATGGAGACAATGATGCAGTTCATTCAAAACCAACCAGCTGGAGGACCACAACCTGCTCAACCTCAAGCTAGAGATAAGCGAGGAGAATTTTTGAAAGGTCGTTCACCTGTGTTCAACCACGCCGCCGACCCATTGGATGCTGATGATTGGCTTCGAGCCGTGGAGAGACAACTCACCATTGTGCAATGCAATGATGAAGAGAAGGTGTTGTATGCATCTGGACAGTTGCAAGGAGCTGCTCAAGACTGGTGGGATGCATTCCAGTATGGTCGCCCCAATAATGCGCCTGCTATCACCTGGCAAGAGTTTTGTGAGAACTTCAGGTCATACCATATTCCTGAAGGTTTGATAGAGTTAAAGCAGGCAGAGTTTAGAGCTTTGAAGCAAGAACAAATGTCGGTGCCAGAGTACCGTGATCAGTTCGTTCAATTGTCGCGGTATGCTCCCGATGATGTTGCTAATGACAAGGACAAGCAGCGTCTCTTCCTCAAGGGACTTCACGATAGATTGCAACTTCAACTCATGACAACCACCTACCCCAATTTTCAAGAGCTGGTGAATCGCGCTATAGTGATCGACAACAAGCGCAAGGAGATGGCTGATAACAAGAGGAAGAAGCAAGGACAAACTTTTACAAGAAATAACCGTTTGCGTCCCAACGCCCAGCAACGAAATTTCCAGCAGAGACACCAAGGGCCATCAAATCAATGGAACCGCAATCAGAACCAGCCTCGTTCTCCATCTCCACCGCAACAGCAGAAAACTCTTACCCAGACTCCTCAGCAAGCTACCCCTAGCAAGACCCCCAACAGGACCAATACATTTGGCACTCCCATCAAGTGCTTTGCCTGTGGAGAATCGGGACATCTCTCTTACCACTGTCCCAAGAAGCAGAACCAGCAGACTCCGCAGAGTAGCAACCAGAAGGGAAGACATCAACAATCGTCTAATCAAGGAAGTGTGAACCATGTGTCCGCGGAGACAGCTCAGGAAGCACCAGAGGTTATGATGGGTACGTTCAAAGTCAACTCCATCCCCGCTACCGTTCTTTTTGATTCCGGTGCTTCGCATTCATTCATATCACAAAGTTTTGTTAGGATACACGGTATACCACTATTAGCCCTACAAAACCCATTATTGGTAAATTCACCCGGTAGGGCTATGCAAGCTCAATATTATTGTCCTTCAGTTAGCATTGCTCTAATGGGGGTAGACTTTAAAGTGAACCCTACGGTAATAAAAACAACCGGAATAGAGGTTATATTGGGTCTGGATTGGATGAAGCAGCACAAGGCAGTTATTCAGTTTGAGGAAAAGGTCATTGTGTTAACTACGTCCAAAGGAGATAAAATCAGTGTTGATGTAGTAATGCAACCACCACCCGCAGCGACAGTTAATCAGATTCAAAAGGAATACCCAATTAAAATATTAGAAACCACAGAGCGATTCAGAAGGAGTAAAATTATAAAGTTGTGCAAGGTACAGTGGAACCGGATTTCAGAAAATGAGGCAACATGGGAAAAAGAGAAAGAATTAAGAAAGTCATATCCCCATCTTTTTGAGTGAGCACTAACTAATCTCGAGGACGAGATTATTTTTAAGGGGGGTAGAATTGTAACACCCGAAAATTTTTGATTTATTAATTAAGGATAAATTGAATTTATTTATGCATTTGCTTGGCATTTAATTTAGAGAATAATATATTTTTTTCTTTTCTCGAAAATTAAAAGTAATCATAATTTAGAAACATGTTGTGATGCATTCATGCTGCCTCTATTTATTTTGTATTGATGTATTGGAAATATATTTTGAAAACTCATTTGAAAAGTGATTTAGAAAAATAAAATGAATAACCTGCCTCACCTCTCATGCCTGGCCCAAGACCCCGGCCTGCTCTCCTTTTTTTCCCGAGCTGCTAGCTGCCCTCTTCCGTATTCCCACCGCGCGGCCCAACTTCAGGCCGAGCCCAACGGTTGGAGCCCCGCTCCCTCCCCCTTCGGTGACCGACACACGGGGCCCACGAGTCATCTTCCTCCTTCTCCCGCTCGTGTTCGAAGCGGACACGGCCGTGCCGTAACCACCCCGGCCTCCTCTCTTGGCGTGGTCGAGTCCATCCCGTGCATGCCTCCACTGGCCCATAAAAGGAAGACGCGACCCTCGTCCCCCTCCCTCTGCCGCTGACGCGTAAGGCCCACTGCCCCGCGCCATCCACTTCCTCCAGTCGGAGTCCGCGCGAGACACGAGCGCTCCCTCCTCCGGGTCGAGTCCCAACTGAGTCCAGCTCTCCTACACCTCCCTCGCGCCCCTATATAGGCTGGCCGAGCCCTGCCGTCCCTCCCCACAAGTTCCCGAGCAAGCCACGCCCTCCAATCTTGCCCTAGCCGCCGCCCCGAGCTCCGCCGTCGCCCTGAGCTCCGCCGCCGCCGTCGATTTCTCCTCGGAAAGACTTCTATGTCGAAATTAGTTGTTCTCCAAGCTTCGCAGCAAGGTCAGGAACCTTCCCGACCCCTTCTCCCTCGGCTTTGTGCACTATAGCCATGATGCCGAGCTTCGCAGCCTCCATAGTTCCGCCACCTAGCTCGCCGCATCCTCCCCGAGCTACCTCTGTGGCAACCGAAACCATAGATAGGTTCGGCTTGAACTCCTCTTGCTTCCCGACCAGGTCCCGAGATGTGCCGAGCTTCCTAGCCCCGAAAACGCCGTCTTCGGCCATCTTGCCGGCGAGGAATCGATCAGGCGCCGCCCAACTCCGGCGACCAGGGTTGCCCCTCTTTTCCCGAGCTACCTGCGCCGTCTACGGCCGATCCAACGGCTCACAGTGAGAGATACCCTTTCGCCGGCACTTTTGCAAAAGAGCCCCTGAGCTTTTTAATATTCTAACCCGCGATCCTTTGGCGTATTTTTCAGATTACGCTTTCCTTTTTAGAAAACGTATTTCCTCGGTTTTAATTCAAAAGGCGTTTTCAATATTTACATATTTGCCACTCAGTTTATTTCGGCCATATTATATTCGTTTTAGCTCCGATTTGATCCGTTCAAGTCTCGTTAGATTCGTAATTTCGTAATCTACCTAATGATGCTACTGTTATTCATGTTTTCAACTTTTAAAATTTGAGATTAGATTTAATCTATTATTTTATTAAAGTAAAACTTGTTTATTTCATAACTTTCCCGTTTGAACTCCGATTTGCATGAACTATATATCGTTGGAATCGTAGCGACGCGTAGATTATTTTTATACACTTTTCAATTTGTTTTTCCACTGTTGGTGTATTGTTTCTAATATAGATCTTGTTTGCTTCGTGTATGATTGCTACGATGATTGTGTGGTGATTTTATGATCGAGTTCAGACGGTGAGCAATACGTAGGTGATCAAGAGTACATGGAGGATCCAAGTTCTCCAGAGCACTTTGATCAAGGCAAGTATAGCATGGACCATCCTTGTTGTCTATTCACCTTAATCACCAAATTCATGATGCATGTGTCTACCTTGGCAACCCTAGTATTTATTCCTAGCTTTTGATCACTTGATCCTTGTTACCTATGAGATTGCATTTGAGTAGTGATGCTAGTGCTTTGATGGGTCATGATCTTATGAACTTGATTAATTAATTATGAAATAAAGATTAAAAGATGCTTTTTAGCAACATGGACTAAGGACTTATCTGTAAGTATGACACCGGGACTTATAGCGCAACCATGGGGGCTATATGGCTCTGGCTTTAGTCAAGTATGGAGTTACTTTCTACCATGCTATTAATCTTGAAAGGTTCCTTGCCGAGCTGGTTGTTTTGCGGCTCCTGTCCTTGTGTGTACTTCTGCGTGTGTGTGTGCCACTTGGAAGGAGGGCTCTACCGCCCCTTGCCATTGCGCCCGGATTGATTAGTGACATGTTAGCGAGGCTTTTGAAAGACTTCATAGTGAACCCCGCCGATCTACCTTGTTAGTGGATCGAGAGGCTGATCACCTCGAGAGAAAGGGTAAATCACGACTCATGGTGAAAGTGTGCAACCTCTGTAGAGTGTAAAACTGATATATCAGCCGTGCTCACGGTCACGAGCGGCCTTGGACGTCTTACAGGAACTTAACTAATTTAATATTGATTTATTTTGAAGTTTCTATTGATGTTTATTCCATATTAATTATCATGTTTATATGATCATGCAAATCTTATTCTTTGGTATAATCTATTGCTGCTACTCAAATTGCTAAAATGTGATCAACTAAAAGCAACCGCTGTCAACCAGTGTCTTGCCTTATTTGAGCCTCATAAACCCATGTTATTCTTGTTGAGTACGACATGTACTTACGCTTGCTTTATTTTTCATATTTGGATAAAAATCCCGGATGGGTAACAGATGACTATGATGATTCTTCTGAGGATTACTAGGATTGTGTTCACCAGTCAACTATTCCCTGTGGAATGGAGATTCCGCGAGAGAGTTATCTATATTATTCCGCTGTTATTAATGTAAAGACTCTGTAATATTATTCATTATATATTAGACCTTGTGATGGTACTATGTAATTTATCGCTTATGTGTGTGATTGATCTCTGGGCGCACATAAGTTGGTTCATTCAATTTTATCCTTAAAATTGGGTGTGACAGAAATGGTATCTACGATCCATTGAGGATTTCCTGTTGTTTTATGGATTCCTGGTTATTATTAAATATCCTGACATCTAGTTTGAAAATTCACCTCTTCGAAAATTTTAGGAAGCACTTAAATTCACCACAAACTCAGCACAAAAACCTAGGATCAGATCATGACCTTTATGTGTATATGCGTCATGCCTTGATTCGACACGTATCCCTCACTCAAATCCAACATGTTATTCCATAATCGTTATGGTTGTGCCTATAGTGATGTCATGACCTGTGACCACGGTGCCGCGTCGAAACCTAGGGTCTCTCACGTGCCATGGCCACATCGAGATTCTGCTAGGCACGCGTAGGTATCGAGGTCTAGGGCTGTGACATACTGTAGCTTCACAACCAATAAAGTTCTTTGTTTGCACTGTATGTGGAAACAAATTCATCTTACTATGATGTAACATGATCTACGGCTGCAATGCAATATAGCAACCTGGAATCTCCTGTAACTCACAATCACATGAGAGCTGAAGGGTATATGCTCGTATCAAGGCCTGTGGTCATTTTACATCGTAGCCACAATCGATATACTTTCTCTTTTACTGAGGTTACTTTAATTGTGTTCTATGATGGTTTCTCAACCCGTGACTATGGTGCTGTGTCAAAACTTGGAATCTTCCGTGGACTACAGCCACATAAGGTCTTACCAGGGTCCGCACTGGTATCGTAGTCGGTGCTCCTGAACCATTATATCTTGCAATTAATGTGTCTTCACACTCCTTGCAACGGTCCTTAAGAGATATTCCTCGCAAAGGTTGTATTTCAAAATAATAAGGTTTTAAGTTTTGGTGTTGAGAGACAACTGATTAGGTCAAATAAGAATCTCCCTCACAACAGATAGTAAGAGAAGTGTGGGCTAGTAGCTTACCAACTCAAGCGTCTGGACACTTGTCAGCTGCACAGGATGTATTTCATGTGACACCACTCGAGAAGTAACTTCAAGTGTCAAATCGGGTTATTGACTTGGTAGGAGTGGAATTGAACTAGATCTAACGCACTCCGAATCCTCAGCGTGAGTCATAAACCAATAAGAGATTGTGTTACTCAAAGGACTTCAACAGGATGATGCACAAGTATGTTGGAATCAGTCTTCAGGAGAAGAAGCTACCCGAGAAATCAGAGAATTACTCACCTGAAAACATTCTTAAGTTCTTAGCTCACCTTTAAAAATAATTTACCCCTTTCAAGTCCTACAAAATGTAAGACCCCTACTTGCTCTATAGTCAAGTTTGAAAAATGTTTTCTTGACTTATTTTCTTTTTCATTACTAAACCTAAGGCTTCAGCCACATCTTAAATCTCGAGACGAGATTTATTTTAAGGGGGGAAGGCTGTAACACCCTTGGTATTACGGTTAATTAAAACCTGCCATGTCATCATCCTTAGTTGCAAATCATCCCGCATCAAACCTGATCACTGTGCACTAATTAAAACAATTTTTATTTCCACATGTGATTGTAGTTAGGTATCTTTGAGTGACTTTATGATTTAGATATTTGTTTGTGTGTATGCCTTTAAATCCAAAAAGGAAATTTAAAAGAAATCAGTTATAAACCCTACATCAGACCCGAAACCCTAAATCAAAAACTAAATAGAATCAAGTGTTGGGCCTTAAACAAAAGTTGTAAATCTTTAAAAGTTAAGCAACTTCTATTTTGGACAATTTTGAAGTTATTAAAAATAATTTTAAATAAAACCTTAATCTGGGTTTTAAAGTTTAAACTTGAAATACAAATTCAAAAACTATTAGGAATCTGATGATGGTCTTTTAATACAAGTTTTATCCCTTTCAGAATAGAACAACTTTCATGTTTGGATATTTTAAAGTTTATCAGTGGAAATTTAAATTAAAACCCAATTAGTGTTTGTTTAGTCAAATTTAAAATGCCATTTCAAAAACTATCAAGAATTTGGGCAAACTCCTTTAATGGAAGTTGTAAGTATTTTCAAGTTGAACAACTTTTATATTTGGGTATTTTGAAGTTATGCAGTGAAAATTCAAATTAACCTCAAATCAATGTTTTGAAATTTGAATTTGAAACACAATTTCTGAGGTTATGAGGAATCTGATACAATTGCTTTCATGAAAGTTGTTGGGCTCAATGAGTAGAGAAACTTTTATTTTTACCATTTTCAAGTTGTTGATAAAAATTGAAAGTAATTTAAGAAATTGTATTTGAAATTCAAATTGGGGATTTACCCCGTTTTTAATATTTTCAAAACTAAGCCGAATTTGAGCATACTTCAAGACGCAAACTTGATCTTAATAAAATTTTGCACAACTTTTGTTTTAGGCCTTTTCTCTGATTCAACTTGGAATAGCCATAATTTGAAACTTATAGGCTTTGACCTATACACTGCTACAGTACATCTACAAGGGGGGCCGGCTCTATCCTGCCCAGGGGCAGACTGCGTGTGCGCGCAGGCTGCCGGCGTTGCCCGGGGCCGGCCGGCCGCGTGTCGACGGAGGTGCCAGGCCCGTGGGTGCCCTCTCCACGATCAGCACACCTCCTCTGCCCTATAAAGTCACCGAGGTCGCCTTGCCCGTCTTCGTTTCATCCATTGCCGCCGCCGGCGAGCCCTCGGTCGCCGACCAAATTGGCGCTGCCCTGAGTATCATTCCCAAATTCGCCTTGCCACAGAACTCGTCTCACCGTAGCGCTTCTATATGACCCGTTTCAGCCGATTGGTAGCCGTTGGAGTCGCCGGAACGCCGTCCTCTTCCTCCTTGGCTCCGGCGAGAGCGCCGCCGGGAGTATTCTCTCCGGGAACGGCTCGAACCAGTAGGTGTCGCTGTTTATTTCCTTTTGTTTAGTGTTCGCCTTGGTCTCGTGAAGTTCTCGGTCTAGCCTTTTGCCTTGTTGGTTCTCAGGTGACGACGGAACGCCGCTTCACCGTCGAGTCCGCGCCGCCGAGACCCTGGTCGCCATCGACTAGTCACCTCGGACCATCCTCTGCCACAACCAGCTAGCACAGCAGCTTCGTGGTGAGCATCCAAAGCTTCCCGACGCCTTTGCTTAATCTCTACCGCGCGGATTTCATCGGAACGCGTGCACACCGCCGTGCACTATGTGCCGAGCCGCCATGGTCGCCGATGAGCTCGTGCTCGACTCCTTAGCCATGCTTTAGAACTCTAGATGGGTTTGCGAGGGTGCTGCTCCCGTAGGAGCGTCTTGGGCCTCGCTGGTGTGAGCGCCGCCGGCGACATGCTGCCGCTGCCGAAGCATCACGCGTGCGGGAGTGAAGGCAGAGAGAGAGCGAAGGAGAGAAAGTCTTGCTGGGCCGACTGGAGACAAGCTCGGGCCGGCCCAGACGCGCTGGGAGTAGGAGAGGGCGAGCGCGGGCCGGCTGGGTCGGTCTGCTTCTTGTGGGCCGCCTCGGGCCGAGGCAAGCTTTTCAGTTTTCACGAATCAAATTGAATTTCCAATTTCCTAAGGAAATGAATAGTATTGCTATTTGTTATTTTTGTAGGAATTTATTTACTGGTTCAAAGATCATGAGAATAATTTTATGAACTCTGGGAAGTATGATGTATTTAATAAAAATATTAAACCTGACTTTTAGGTGAATTCTATAGATAGTAAAAATACCCATTTTAATTAATAAGAGCAACTTTGATGAATTTTAATGAAACCTACACTCATCCAAAAATCTTGAAAAGTAATGTGGCACCGTCTTAGGCTTAACCCTATCTGTTGGAAAAGTTTGAGTTCAAATGAAAATAGTTTGATTGTTTGTCATTTGATACCCTATTAGTTGATTAATTAAGAAAAGATTATTAGAATTAAATTTAATGATTTGCTTAATCTTTTAAGGATTGATTAAATACTTTGGCACACATGAACCCCTGCTGTAACAGAACTGACCAATTTATACGAGCACAAGTACAGCGACAACTGTTTTCCCAGCTATCAAGCCACATTTGAGCCAATATAAACCCGGACACAAGATATATAGATTCGCACATAGTTCAATTACATCAGAGTACAAGATAGACTTTACATAAAAGTTCAGTTGCGGAAACGAAATAGGTTTACACACACTTAAGTTCATCATACAGTGCCAAGTGTCGACCAATCACAGCAACATAGATAAGATAGATAACATGACCTTACCCAAGGTCTAGTCTTCCTCTCCCGAAGGATAGAAGTAACTCTTTTAGACAACGAAGTATTCCTCCTACAACATTGAGAATAAAACCCTGAGTACTCAAATGTACTCAGCTAGACTTACCCGACAGGAAGTAAATAAAAAGACTCTTAAGGATATGCAAGGCTTATTTGGTGGAGCTCAGGAGATTGCATCAGTTTGCATAAAAAGCATTACTACAATAATTCCTCAACTTATAAATTTTAGATATTCTTTAGCTTCAATTTCAGTTCAGCTATTATACCTAAGTTTTGCAGCTATACTATCCAATCACTTGATATTATAGCAATCAATAAACCATAGCAATTTCTGATATCCACAGATATCTTATTCATCTCACCAATAATCACGTTCAAGTTGTTAACCTCTACCTCACCAGAAGATCAGTTCAGTTTCTTACTAACCAGGAGAGATGGTGATTCAAATCGATTGTACCAGCTGGCAAACATGCCAATCACAAACCCTGTCAGCCTGATCAGTGGCTTCTTGGGTCACCGTTAGATCTTTCTGAGTCATATTATATCGCGAGCTTGGCGGGGGCCATATTCTCGGAGACAAACCCACTCACAGGAAGTGCAGGTCCCTGACCTGACTATGGCAAAATGGTGTCTCCGCACATCCTTCCTACCTCCAGAATATGTCTTTCCATGTCACACCAATTCTCGGCTCAGAAAGAACTACTCGGCTTCGCGGTCAGAACGACTTATCTGGCCAGCTATGTGACGACGTCTTTCAATCCCAACTGATGTCTGGTGGCCTCAGTCCTAATCGGCCGCAAGTAGCACCGAAGTCAACATGACCCATGTCATGTAGCTCCCCACTACCTATCCTTGATTCTCTCATTAAACATTGTGGCATGCTGACACATATAGCCATCCATGTGGATCTCATCAGTCACTACCTATGCTCGCGGATGACACGAAATCACCCGACTTCAAACGGTCTAAGCAGGGCTAAGCAATAGATCGATCACCTGTCTAGTAATAATACCAGGATCATATGTAGAGTGGACAAGGTAATTATGCAACAATGGTATCAACCAACTCCTATACTTAAGTGCACAATCATACGATTTAATAATGACCGGTGCATTTATAAAAAGAGATAGGTGGAGACTTAGGGATGCTCCGGGGCTTGTCTGGGATTCAACACTAAGTCAGCGTTTGTTAGATGACACTCGCTCGATGAGCATCTCCCATCCAAGCACTCGATTAGTCCTTCCATCTTCGTGATTAGTCCACCACACCGTCTTGTGGTTAGTTCCAACATCATGTCCTTCACTCCACGTGTTCATCTATCGTACCTAAATGAGATGCATAATGCACATATATGAATAAAAGGAAGTAATACAAGGCACGTTAATCTACCATCACTGAACCATAAGCTAACAATCACACCAAGCAAAGCAAAGTCAAAGCAATCATAATCCCATACATGCAGTTTATGGGCAGCAGGACAGCAAGCAAAAGATTTAACCATAACTCAAGCCATACACATCCAACTAGGGTGATATAAGCCTTTCTGGAAAGCTATTGAAATTCTCTACAACTTTTCTATTATCATCTTAAGATGATTCAATACATATAAAGGCCAAACAACACATTGAAGGCAGCTCTGTCCAGATTTGGACAGATTCTGTCCTCACACTTCAAACAATCAAAACTCGACATCTAGACCACTAAAAGGGGTGATTCCAGACAATTTGGAAAGCCAAACAAATATATTACAACTTATTTATGATCACCAAGAGGTGATTCAAAGCATAAATTGGTTAAACAAAACAAACATTCAGGTCTGCACCGAAAACAAGCAAAACCTGACAGCAGAATTCTAAAAGCCATAACTCCTAAACAATCAGGCCTATGACCATAAAAATTTAGGACAAGCTATACAATGAAGTTAGCTACAATTTTTGTATAGAATCTATTTACATATAACATCATTTTCATGTGTAAAATATCACAACAACAGGGACTGCTCCTGCAGCCCTTTTTCCGCAGGATTGCAATTAATTTGGTTACATGTTTTTCACCCAAAAAACACATATGTGAGCTAGTTAAATAGCGCCAAACATCATAACACAAACATAAAGAATTCATCTCAGGTTAAGACATGGCAATAAGTCATAAACAACAAGCATGTGTTTAATTACCTCCAATCTTTCACAAAATATCACATAAAAATCTATTATTTAATTTTTTAAGTTATATGGTAAACATCTCAAATGAAGTTGATATTTTTATGAGAGATAGTTAATCACAATTTATGACCAAGGTTCAAATCTTACATGCTCAGGTTCCATAATTTAATTATTACAAAACACACAAATCTATAATGCAATAAAGAATTGGAGAGCAAATTAAATAGGAAACTCAACATTTTCTGAAACAACATATGTGTTTTATATTTTTATGAGCTAGTGCATGTCATTAGAAGACTAACAAAATTGTAACCACTATTTTCGCACTCCTAAAACTCAAGATATAATTGAAAGCAAGTTAAATTCATTTCCAAACCACTTTTTCAAAATTATTTCTACAGCACAATAACACAAATAACATAGCATGCATTATAGATCTAGCATGCAGAGCACTTCATGAGGAAACTAACGAAACAAGCCTCATCATTTTTGGAGCTCCCAAACACTAGATATTGATTTTACAAGTAATAGCACGAAATCTGAAATTTTTGATGCACAAATAACCACCGCGGGCCCACATGTCATACACTCAGCACCCTTCTTCCTCCTTTGTTCGGTTTGTTGCACAGAGCAGAGCGGAGGCCGAGTTCACCGGTCGACCGGCCAACTCCGGTGAGGAGGCGGCCAACGGCGGCAGCGCGGGGCCGGAGCTAGCCCGACCCCCGGCGCACCTGCCGGTGGTCTTGGCTGGTCCCACGATGACCCGAGGCTGACCAGCCCTGCGAGTAGGCGGCGCCCGCAACCGAAGCTCCGGCGGCGACCTGCAGCAAGGCGAAAACGGTGAGACGACGAGCCGCTGGGGTGCCACAAGGGGTGAGGACAGTGGTGGTGCTGCGGATTTGGCCGGAGGAACGCAGGTGGAGGAGGAGCAGCAGCACCTCGGAGCTCTGCACGCCAGCAATGGTGGCGGCGCTTGGCTCTCGCGCAGAGGACGAGATGAAGAGGTGGGAAGGCGAGAGAGGAGTGAGAGTGGATTGAGTGGAGCACTCTGGTGCTCGCCTTTTGCCGGAGAGGAGCAGTAGGGACGCAGGCGAGGTGGCACAATGAGGTTGGCGAAGGTGGGCAGCCATGGCAGAGCTCCAGCAGTGCGCGGCGACCACGTGTTCCCTTTGCAGCATTTTGACGAGCACGTGGCGGGTGCTGTCGGGAGCGACTTTGGATCCGTTTTTCAGCGTATTCGGAGGAGATTCTGCTGGGACGATCTGAATCAAAGTTGTAGTCCTCAGTTGGCTCTACAAAGTTGATTAAGGGTGCTTGGTCTTTTGACAAAAGAGTTAGTAGGTAATTAGTTCCAAAACTGATGCTGTCAAGGAGTTAATTACGAACGAAAACCAAATATCCATACTTGTCAAACGACGTCGGATTGCTACCAATATTTGATATGCTGTGCTTCGACCAATTTTCTTCAACTTTTATTTTTGGTCTAACTTGAGTTGCTTAAGGAAATTTGGAGAACATGGGATGTCAAAGAAATCGGCATGAATTCCATACTTAGAATTATTCTAAGTGCTGAAATCAGATTTCTCTTTCTGACTTGATCTCACTTTTTGAGGCACTTAGAACTTTACTCCTGACTTGGTCCAAAAATAACATTTGTTGTACTCTAAAATACCTATAACTTTTATTTAAGGTCAAACTTCATATCTTGCCCATAAATAATATTTCCACTTTGGTCAAAGTAATGCAATTAGAGAGCTCAAAATTGATGTTTAGACCAATTGAGGTATTTTCTGGGCATTTGCTCAACATGAAACCTTCATGACTTTTATTGTAGACTTCGTATAGAGTTGTTTGGGCAAGGTTGCAAGGCTTGGTTGACTTTGCATGCTCATTTTCACTTAATCAAGAATATTCCAACAAGCAACCGATTTGTCATTTAAAGTGATTACTCAATTCCAATGCCCATGAAACCTTTCCAGTGATCCAGGTAGATGGAGATGAATGTGAGACAGTGATCAAAATCATTTATTGACATAACTTGGTTAGGTCCACACTCGCTGGTTAGCTCGTGACTAACACCTGGGGTGTTACAGCCTTCCCCCCTTAAAGGAATCTCGTCCCGAGATTCGGAACATAAGAGCTTTCAAGGGTAGAGAAACATGTCATCCCGTTTCCAAGGCGGTGCTAGTACGAAACTACTTAAAAATTTCATAGCGCTCATAGGCAGGGGTGATCACCTCATGGCTCATGAAAATGTACGGACGGCAAGGGTTTGTTGAGTCGTTACTCCAAGATATCATGTACTTCCATTTACCTTGATGCAAATGCAAGAGAGATCATTAAGGATAGGACAACTTTTTGATTATTCAAGAATTCTTAGTAGTTGACTCTTGTTTGAAGAATTTTCCTTCATTGATTTCTATGAAGCATTGTTACTTTGGGAGGAATCCAAGACAACACAGCTAATTTGGGAGGAACCCAAGACAAAATGTCCCAATTAGCACTCTTAGTATGAGGGTGTGAATTGGAGTGTCCAAGAGTAGTTTCAAAACATCTGTTTCCCTAGAGGATATAGCATATACCACCATCTTGATGTGGGATGAGATCATAAACGAGGCAGACATTTGCTGAGCTGAGGAAATTGTTAATCAACACACAAGGTTCATGTCGGTCATCGATGCCAAATTACTGAAGTGCAGAGTGATGGAAAGCTATGTAATGTTCCATGTGTGTAGTTTTCTTTTCTCTGATGGCAACACAGAATTATTTGAATCTGTTGAGTGAACGGTGAATGTGATAGCTAATTCTGTTGGTCCAGTGCTTTGATGACCATTAAAATAAAGAAATCCTTGTCCAAGCAGCAATAATCATTTTGGGTTGACTCTGAGGTAACATCTTTATAACTATTGTTGTAAGAAAAACACTAATAGCAGTAGCCATTTTTGACAAGATCCTTGAAAACAAAACACATATGCTCTTAATATGTATTCCAAGATTTGATTAATTCTTTCTGATTGGCCTGAGGTATGCTATGTTGAAGATAGGATGAACTCTTGATTAGGATCATGATGTAAGCAAGGTTTTCCGTAACTCCGTGGTAGAGATAACAAAGGATGACAGGCTAAAAGGGTAGCCGGATTTGGCGTGTATGACTACACTCTATTTCTTCCAAAGTATAAGATTATTGCAGGCATTTACTCGAGCAAGGGTGATTCTTGTAAATGCTTCCAAAATGATCAAAAACTGTAGTTCATGATCTGAGGCAATGGTTTGGGGTACACCATGTAGTGGCAAAAGTTTGTGCAATATGCAACTCTGCATACTCAGTTGCACGATAGTCAGTCCAGACAAACATGAATTGTGCAGATTAATGAGACAGACCACAATTTTCTACATGGAATCAAAATCTTTTTATACACAAGGAAAAAAACCGATGTGCAAATCCAAACTCATATCTTCTCATTTGCAGCTGAGAATAAACAACATTGAAGTGGATTGGTAGGTTTAATGAGATTGGTTGTCAAGAGTGTTTATCCTCAAAGTTAAGTGTTTATTCACAAAGTTTGAGAAGCAGTCCTCTACCAACAACTTGAGTATAACTTTTCTTTGTGATCTAGTTGTAGGTCAACAAAACCAACTTGTTGAACTACTTTTGACAATGGGTAAACCTTCTTATTTTGCATCAGCAATCCAAGATCTTAGGGTTTCCAAATAGAGATTTGAAATATGTTGTTTGACATAATTCAACTTGTCTTCACTTCACACTTACATGAGTTGAGTGGGTAGAACACCTTGACCGATCAAGAATAAGGGACTAATTACAAATGTCCTTTTTGTTTTTCCTCCAAAGGCGTATCAAGCAGGGCACTTGAGTGCACTTACATGTATTATGGCATTGACCACATCTATCGGTGTGTCTTTTGTAGCTCTTCGCTAGGCTGAAACCATAGTTTGCACTATCTGAGTGATTGTCCAAGATGGAACTGGCTTCATTATAGAAGAGTCTTGGAAGTGAGGGTACCACAAATATTACCAATTGGCTTACAGGTTTCTTGTATAGCATTGTTCTATGAGACATGGCCTTCAAAAACGGGGTTAATTACTTCTTTATACCCACGGGGACATACTTGTTAGCATAAAACAACACTTCTTGATAGAAATCTATTCAGCAATTTCAGACATCCATTTCTTCATGTCAAACAAACTGATCCAATTGGGAAGTACATTGCTAATATGAGAGAACAATGAACGAACTCCTGCATTTCATTAGCAGAGGAAACTATCTCATCGAGCAAAAAGTGATATTGTGTCTGTCTTGCTTTTTCCTTCTCACGAGAATCAAGTACACTTCATTACTTACCTGCAGACTATTCCTCGCACTGGGGTAACTAGTTAGTTGTCCCTAAAAAGGTTCTACGTCTTCAACTTTTGTAGCAAATGGTTGCGGATGATATACATGCACATGGTCACCATAGTCAGCAGACATGAAGCAACACATTATAAGATTTATCTTAACTGTATGATCATCATGCAAATGGACATTGAGCCGAGATGGAAATTTTTGAACTTGTTGGCAACCTATCAGGAACATATCATATCTTGCTGACTATTACTGACTGATACTTGTCCAACGTTAATGTTCATGTGCTCTTTCAATCCAACTATAATGGCATATGGTGCTTGATTTTCTCGGTAGATCATGACAAGTTCTTTGTTCACCACTTCTTGTATTCTGTTAATGTTGATGTTAGTGACTTGCTCTTCAAAGGTCATTCTCTTTGTAACTTCAAAAGGAAGCTCTACTATACTTGATCTGAATATATGCACCTTCGAATAGAGCATAGAAGGATCAATTTGGTAGAGACTTTACAAGAGAGATTAAGAAACACAGGGATGGATCAATTTGATTTGAAGACACCTTTAAAGATATATTTGGGAAAGTCCATGGAAGATAACACATTGGTATTGTTTCATAATGGAATACGATTAGAGACCGTGATACCAACGCGCACCCAGCAACACATCCATGTGCCAGCCGGTCCACAAGGAGGCTTCCAGGTTCCGTCGTGGCACCATCAGTCATTAAGCATAACACCACTATCAAACATAACCAGCAAGAAATCTTACGAGGCATGGATAAATTTTAGGATAATTCTACGAAAGATAACACATCGGTGTAGTTCTGCAATGTATCATGAACAGAGACCTCGATACTAGTGCGTGCCGAGCAACACCACCTTGTGTGTGCACCCATAAGAGGATCTCGGTTTTGCCACTGCATCATCGATCACGGATCATAACAACATTACTGAACATACAACCAATGAGAAAATCACACGTGGCAAAGATAGATTTCTGCAAGGATAACATTACACAAAGGGAGGTCAACAAAAAAGGATGACCTACAAGGCTAAGAGCCAACAAGAGCATGATTTTTTTTGATGAATACATGAGTTAGAGCGCAAATTGGTTACCAAAATAACACGGTATGAGACTTTGCTTCAGTCCCAGGTGGTTTTTGTGTGACTACCATGGGGATTATGAGATCCAAGATTTGCAAGAGATTAGATACAAGGAGGGAAAATTATGAGACAAAGATTGACACTCTAGAGACATGTGAGAACCATAAACAACAACATGGTTCATGCAACCAAGCGGATACACAATTCCTAGATTTAGTTGATAAAGCGTCAACATGATCAACAAGTAAGAATGTAAGGATGGTGGGGAAGGAAGGATTTAACTCACACAAGATGGTTTCCTTCAAGTGAGTAACAAGGATGCGGTTCTAGGTAGGAACATGGCATAAGAGAATTATAGGTTAGCTATCAAGAATAACCAACATGAGATTCTTTAATTCCACATGCATCTTGTATCTATCAAGAAACCTTTAGACCATCCAATTGCATGAGCTTGTGTACGATTAATTAGTACCATAAGACTCTTACTGATCAACATCGCTAGGCTTTTGGGGAGAGTTGGAGAAAATAACAAGATCAAGGAATAGTTTCAATGCATGATTTATGAGATTGAATTTACCAAAACCATAATATGACCCATAATGAAAGATTACAAGGCAACTTCTGGATAAGCTGAAAAGAGGTCTAAATTGAGGATTTAGGCAAAGACTCCAGCGAATATGATATAAGCAAGCTTTACAGACTGAAACCAGAACATTCTCTAGATGTGGAGATGACTGCTGGAAACAAGGAACAGACTGGATAAAATCATCTGTAGATGTGATTGATTGGGCATAACCTGATTTCCAAAGAAAAGATTACAAAATCTAATTTAAGAAAGATCAAGCAATTATCATGGCATCTAGAAAGAGTAGAGGAGACACACCATAAAGGATTTGGATAAGGCTTTAGTCGAAAGAAGATGCAGGCATGGTTCCACAGATCTTGAACGAGAACATATGACAATCATAGGCTAGCATTAGAGAAAACTCAGGTGGGTCTATTGTGCCAAATGAAAGACCTACAGGCTGAATTGGTTTAGTCTCTGACAACATTTATGGTTGAGAAACATTTATAGAGGCTACTTAAAGGTTTAACAACTATTTGGTTTTCAAAACAAGCAAGGAAGAGAGGCAGTGACAAGTTGAAAACCTAATAAGGCTATTCAGACAACATAGAACAAGGATGAGAGAAGCATATTTGTGCAACAAGCAACAATCATATGATGCAACAATCATGATGTATGCTCGTCCTATTCGTTCTCACTCAGTTGCCTATATAACATGGCAAATACGTTCTACGTCAGTGGCATAACATACGTACTCTCTCGGTATATAGCTAGTCATTAACTACTATATACGCATTCAAGGTTAGCGTACCTGTAGAAGATTCATTTCAGCCCAACCCCACATGTATGCATGGCAATAAGAAGCACTTTCTGCCGGAAATGCTCCAATGAGCACTTGCGACCCTAGAAAGTAATTACACCACACAGAGATACCTCCATAAGTACATATGGACAACATGTACTTATTTCAGTAATTAATAAGCACTCCCCTTAGATCGACGGTTGTTCGATCATGCTCTCACAGTGGCACATTTGGCCCGTCTTCATCTTACCTGGGCATCGATAAAAGAAATGAAACAAAGGCAATAAGAAGCACTCAAAAACATGATGCAATTTCCCCCAAGTTAGTACTTACATAAGCCACCTAATAATCCTTATATGGGCTATAAGACTTGGTCTTTGGCACACTTAGTTTGTATAACCATTAGTTTAAAACACCTACATATAGCTATAAGTTGGCAATTAGTTTTGCAAACTCAAAACTTTGCATTTTTAAATACTCATGTGACGGTACATGCTGAATTTTTGCTCTGATACCAACTGTAACAGAACCGACCAATTTATACGAGCACAAGTACAGCGACAGCTGTTTTCCCAGCTATCAAGCCACACTTGAGCCAATATAAACCCGGTAGTCCGTGAAATCTCGAAGGATTTCAAACTTTTACACAGCACTTACCCAAGGATCCCAGAAACTCAGCAGCACACATACACATGATACATAGATTCACACATAGTTCAATTACATCAGAGTACAAGATTGACTTTACATAAAAGTTCAGTTGCGGAAACGAAATAGGTTTACACACACTTAAGTTCATCATACAGTGCCAAGTGTCGACCAGTCACAGCAACATAGATAAGATAGATAACATGACTTTGCCCAAGGTCTAGTCTTCCTCTCCCGAAGGATATAAGTAACTCTTTTAGACAACGAAGTATTCCACCTGCAACATTGGGAATAAAACCCTGAGTACTCAAATGTACTCAGCTAGACTTACCCGACAGGAAGTAAATAAAAAGACTCTCAAGGATATGTAAGGCTTATTTGGTGGAGCTGAGGAGATAGCATCAGTTTGCATAAAAAACATTACTACAATAATTTCTCAACTTATAAATTTTAGATATTGTTTAGCTTCAATTTCAGTTCAGCTATTATAGCTAAGGTTTGCAGCTATACTATGCAATCACTTGATATTATAGCAATCAATAAACCATAGCGATTTCTGATATCCACAAATATCTTACTCATCTCACCAATAATCACGTTCAAGTTGTTAACCTCTACCTCACCAGAAGATCAGTTCAGTTTCTCACTAACCAGGAGAGATGGCGATTCGAATCGATTGTACCAGCTGGCAAACATGCCAATCACAAACCCAGTCAGCCTAATCAGTGGCTTCTTGGGTCACCGTTAGATCTTTCTAAGTCATATTATATCGCGAGCTTAGCGGGGGCCATATTCTCGGAGACAAACCCACTCACAGGAAGTGCAGGTCCCTGACCTGACTGTGGCAAAATGGTGTCTCTGCACATTCTTCCTACCTCCAGAATATGTCTATCGATGTCACACCAATTCTCGACTCAGAAAGAACTACTCGGCTTCGCGGTCAGAACGACTTATCTGGCCAGCTATGTGACGACGTCTTTCAATCTCAACTGATGTCTGGTGGCCTCACTCCTAATCGGCCGCAAGTAGCACCGAAGTCAACATGACCCATGTCATGCAGCTCCCCACTACCTAGCCTTGATTCTCTCATTAAACATTGTGGCATGGTGACACATATAGCCATCCATGTGGATCTCATCAGTCACCACCTATGCTCGCGGATGATAGGAAATCACCCGACTTTCTCGCGGATGACAGGAAATCACCCGACTTCTACCGGTCTAAGCAGGGCTAAGCAATAGATCGATCACCTGTCTAGTAATAATATCAGGATCATATGTAGAGTGGACAAGGTAATTATGTAACAACGGTATCAACCAACTCCTATATTTAAGTGCACAATCATACGATTTAATAAAGACCGGTGCATTTATAAAAAGAGATAGATGGAGGCTTAGGGATGCTCCGGGGCTTGCCTGGGATTCAACACTAAGTCAGTGTTTGTTAGATGACACTCGCTCGATGAGCATCTCCCATCCAAGCACTCGATTAGTCCTTCCATCTTCGTGATTAGTCCACCACACCGTCTTGTGGTTAGTTCCAACATCATGTCCTTCACTCCACGTGTTCATCTATCGTACGTAAATGAGATGCACAATGCACATGTATGAATAAAAGAAAGTAATACAAGGCACGTTAATCTACCATCACTGAACCATAAGCTAACAATCACACCAATCAAAGCAAAGTCAAAGCAATCATAATCCCACACATGTAGTTTATGGGCAGCAGGACAGCAAGCATAAGATTTAACCATAACTCAAGCCATACACATCCAATCAGGGTGATATAAGCCTTTCTGAAAGCTATTGAAATTCTCTACAACTTTTCTATTATCATCTTAAGATGATTCAGTACATATAAAGGTCAAACAACACATTGAAGGCAGCTCTGTCCAGATTTGGACAGATTCTGTCCTCACAATTCAAACAATCAAAACTAGAGATCTAGACCTCCAAAAGGGGTGATTCTAGACAATTTGGAAAGCCAAAGAAATATAATACAACTTCTTTATTATCACCAAGAGGTGATTCAAAGCATAAATTGGTTAAACAAAGCAAACATTCAGGTCTGCACTAAAAACAAGCAAAACCTGACAGCAGAATTCTAAAAGCCATAACTCCTAAACTATCAGGCCTATGACCATAACAATTTAGGACAAGCTATACAATGAAGTTAGCTACAACTTTTGTATAGAACATATTTACATGCAACATCATTTTCATGTGCAAAACATCACAACAACAGGGACTTCTCCTGCAGCCCTTTTTCAGCAGGATTGCAATTAATTTGGTTACTTGTTTTTCACCCAAGAAACACATATGTGAGCTAGTTAAATAGCTCCAAACATCATAACACAAACATAAAGAATTCATCTCAGGTTAATACATGGCAATAAGTCATAAACAACATGCATGTGTCTAATTACCTCCTAATCTTTCACCAAATATCACATAAAAGTCTATTATTTAATTGTTTAAGTTATATGGTAAACATCTCAAATGGAGTTGATATTTTTATGAGAGATAGTTAATCACAATTTATGACCAAGGTTCAAATCTTACATGCTCAGGTTCCATAATTTAATTATTACAAAATACACAATTCTATAATGCAATAAAGCATTGGAGAGCAAATTAAATAGGAAACTCAATATTTTCTGAAACAACATGACCATATTGTTGATTCTCAGGCTAACACAATATCATACAAAGGTAGTGGAACATCATTTTCTATTTTTACCACAATATATTATTTATAATGTATTTAAATCTACTTAATATGACCAAAGAAGATAAATCAATAACTCTGTGATACATGCACCATAAATAAAGAAATTTTAACCATACATTACACATCATACAGAGAGTCTACAATTAAATTTGCATGCCATTTGGAGCAATACAATTACAAAAATAATAAGCAAATCAGCCATTTATTTCCTATTTAAAAAGATTAATGTGAAACACCTTGAAAATAGTAAACAACATATATGTTTTATATTTTTATGAGCTAGTGCATGTCATTAGAAGACTAACAAAATTGTAACCACGATTTTCGCACTCCTAAAACTCAAGATATAATTGAAAGCAAGTTAAATTCATTTCCAAACCACTTTTACAAAATTATTTCTACAGCACAATAACACAAATAACATAGCATGCATTATAGATCTAGCATGCAGAGCACTTCATGAGGAAACTAACGAAACAAGCCTCATCATTTTTGGAGCTCCCAAACACTAGATATTGATTTTACAAGTAATAGCACGAAATCTGAAATTTTTGATGCACAAATAATCACTGCGGGCCCACATGTCATACACTCAGCACCCTTCTTCCTCCTTTGTTTGGTTTGTTGCACAGAGCAGAGCGGAGGCCGAGTTCACCGGTCGACCGGCCAACTCCGGTGAGGAGGCGGCCAACGGCGGCAGCGCGGGGCCGGAGCTAGCCCGACCCCCGGCGCACCTGCCGGTGGTCTTGGCTGGTCCCACGATGACCCGAGGCTGACCAGCCCTGCGAGTAGCCGGCGCCCGCAACCGAAGCTCCGGCGGCGACCTGCAGCAAGGCGAAAACGGTGAGACGACGAGCCGCTGGGGTGCAGCAAAGGGTGAGGACAGTGGTGGTGCTGCGGATTTGGCCGGAGGAACACAGGTGGAGGAGGAGCAGCAGCACCTCGGAGCTCAGCACGCCGGCAATGGTGGCGGCGCTCGGCTCTCGCGCAGAGGACGAGATGGAGAGTTGGGAAGGCGAGAGAGGAGTGAGAGTGGATTGAGTGGAGCACTCTGGTGCTCGCCTTTTGCCGGAGAGGAGCAGCATGGACGCAGGCGAGGTGGCACAACGAGGTTGGCGAAGGTGGCCAGCCATGGCAGAGCTCCAGCAATGCGCGGCGACCACGTGTTCCCTTTGCAGCATTTTGACGAGCACGTGGCGGGTGCTGTCGGGAGCGACTTTGGATCCGTTTTTCAGCGTATTCGGAGGAGATTCTGCTGGGATGATCTGAATCAAAGTTGTAGTCCTCAGTTGGCTCTACAAAGTTGATTAAGGGTGCTTGGTCTTTTGACAAAAGAGTTAGTAGGTAATTAGCTCCAAAACTGATGCTGTCAAGGAGTTAATTACGAACGAAAACCAAATATCCATACTTGTCAAACGACGTCGGACTGTTGCCAATATTTGATATGCTGTGCTTCGACCAATTTTCTTCAACTTTTATTTTTGGTCCAACTTGAGTTGCTTAAGGAAATTTGGAGAACGTGGGATGTCAACGAAATCGGCATGAATTCCATACTTAGAATTATTCTAAGTGTTGAAATCAGATTTCTCTTTCTGACTTGATCTCACTTTTTGAGGCACTTAGAACTTTACTCCTGACTTGGTCCAAAAATAACATTTGTTGTACTCTAAAAGACCTATAACTTTTATTTAAGGTCAAACTTCATATCTTGCCCATAAATAATATTTCCACTTTGGTCAAAGTAATGCAATTAGAGAGCTCAAAATTGATGTTTAGACCAATTGAGGTATTTTCTGGGCATTTGCTCAACATGAAACCTTCATGACTTTTGTTGTAGACTTCGTATAGAGTTGTTTGGGCAAGGTTGCAAGGCTTGGTTGACTTTGCATGCTCATTTTCACTTAATCAAGAATATTCCAAGAAGCAACTGATTTGTCATTTAAAGTGATTACTCAATTCCAATGCCGATGAAACCTTTCCAACGATCCAGGTAGATGGGGATGAATGTGAGGCAGTGATCAAAATCATTTATTGACATAACTTGGTTAGGTACACACTCGCTGGTTAGCTCGTGACTAACACCTGGAGTGTTACACCTGCTGTCCCAAGTTTGTTGGTCATTTATCTTGTGAGTATAAAATGAATTGCTTTGTGCAGTAATTAAATGCTAAAATGAAATCCTAATTGATCAACTGATCAATAAGAATAAAAAGGGAACCCTAGCAACCTAGGCCTTGTGTGACTTTCGGATTTGATGTTGACCCTAGATCATTAACTTAAAATGATCCTTGGAACCTTTGGTAAGTTCATTATTAACTGTTTAGTAGTAGAATGAATTGTTTAATTCGGCTTTCTATGACTGTTAAAATGGTCAATAAATTAAAATAGTTAACACCCGATGGTAATTAGTTTAGTTGGCTTACAACTTTATCGTGAAGGAAAGTTGCACTCAACTTTCCCATTTAAGTTTACTCACTATTGATCAGTGATTTTGTGCATCTCGTGCATCATGGCATACATATCATCATGTTAAGTGTTGCATTATTATTTTGTGTAGTGAACGCGCGGTGATTATTATCTGAAGCCAGTTCCGAGTAAGGTCTGCCCTCAGTGGATGTGGATCCTTCTTAGGGTTTGACTTCAGGGTTCTGTCTACTTCAAGCAACAAGCAAGCCCCGGTGCATTTCTCCCTCCTTGTTATTTAAAAATGTTTTATCACTTGAGTTAATTTATTGCATTAGGTTAATAGGAGTTGAGTGATAACCCATTGATGCATTACCTTTCCTTAACCACATATTATACCTGAGACACTGATTTATTTAAAGTATTGAAAAATGCTTAGTCATGCTTAATGATAGAGTTGCAAAAATGCTATTTTGAAAACTGTGATGATACGAACAAAAGAATCATTTTATGGGATTGGTATTGTCCTCGTTTGGTGATGGTGTACTTGGCCAGTCCATTATCATCAATGTGGATGGGTTTTCTGTTTGGTTGGCCATTTGTTTGGGTTAGAGTCCCAACTATCGTCGCCATCGGAAAAGGGATGTGAAAACCGGGTGGTCAACAATGCACTTGGGTTAGAGTCTCAATGCATGGTGTCCAACGGAAAAATATTTAGGGACCATTCGTTGTCGGCCTACTGTGATCATGACTTTGCAACTAGCCACATACTACGGAAAGCCTCTGACTCCGGTGGCTCTACTGCTGGAACCGACAACCACGCACTGGGAGTGGAGAGATGGCGAGAGTAGCGTGTACCCTCGTGGCCATCGTGCCTGGAGACAAGAGGAGTACTGTGCACTCGGGTGGCGCAGGACCGGTTCCGGGGTATGAAAAGCCGTGGTAGGCGGGGTTGGCATATGCAAGCTTAAGTGCTACATATGCAGTGTGGATAGGGATGCCCAACTGGGTACTTCTGGATTCGAATCGACGTTGCTCCTCGGTTAATGGAGACATGATCCTCACACTTACAGCGAAGAGTGGTTCGGACTAGGATGCTTTTGGAATGAATAAATTTATTTGAAAGAATGATGATGGATATTTGGAAAGACTTGGAAATACGGTTAATGATTAACAATATTATGGAAATAAAATACTGAAATAGGACTAGTAGTGCTTTTCTGCAAAATACTTTGATTCTTGCTCAAGCCTTACCTTGACTCCCCTCAGCCTGCATTCCTGAGTCTAATTTTACACCTTTTTGTCGGGTAAGTCTTGCGGAATACCCCAGTACTCAGGGTTTGTTAACCCCCTGTTGCAGGTGAGCCGAGAGTAGGGTTTTACGTGAGATCGTGCCAGTTGACGGATCGTGCATGGATGAAGGTATGTACATGATTTAACCCTTGGGCAGGGTGTATAGTCGTATACTGCTACTCCACTACGAAACTCGGGTTTGGAATAATGTAATTTATATTTGTAACTCTAAGTTTATGTAACTCTTCCGCACTCTTTACTCTGATTCATGTTATTTGTGTAAACTGTTGTAATACTGTAAGGTTTACAATGAGATCCTCGGGGAAATTTGGGTTTCCTAGGAGGCCCGACAGACCACCCAGGTCAAAAGGGGACTCATGCAGACTAGTCAAAGGTCCTTAGGGACGATGACGGGGCACGCGAGTCCTATGATTGAGGCGGTTCTGTCACAGCCGGTGACCTCCCCAGAGCCCTATCGTCGTCGCTGCTGCGTCGCGGAGCTGCCTAAGGTGATGCCGCATCCCTTTCGTACCTCTCCGTGCTGCTCCTCCCTTTGTTACACACGAATCGGAGTTCACCCAAGCTTTCTCTCTCTCCTCGCAGGTCTGCTGCCGTCGAACCTCGCCGCGGTGAGCTCCTCCGTCGAAGCCGGGGACCCCTATCACGCTCACCGTGATCCCACGGACACGCCGATGCCCTCTAATCCGCCTCCCGTGTCCCGGAACCCCTCTGTCCGCGTGCCCTGACGAGCTCAAGAGCTCCGGCCATGGCGCCGCCGTCTGCCGTGCCCCAGCAGCCCTCCCTGAACCCTCTGCCGAGCTCGCCGTCGCCCCCGCATCCCTTCGTTGTCCTTGGTGTGGCAAACCGAGGCCGGAGCGCCCTCCCTGCGACTTGTCGGTGAGCCCCGCCGCGCCACCCATGGCGCCGCCGTGTGAAATGGCCCGGCCGGCCGCGTCCCCCTCCGGCCGTGCGCTCGGTCCATGGTGGACCAAGGCACCCGAGCCGTGCCCCCGGACCACAGCCCGCGCCGTGGACCGAGCCAACCAGAGAGCGCCGCGTGGCGCCCTATCGGCCAAGGGTGCGATAACCCTGGCTGTTTTGCATTCTGGCCCTTCTTGTTTTCGGGAATTAACCCGCAGTCCGGTGCAGTTCAAAAGTAATTCAATAGAGGCCCAAATTCTTTCAGTTTTCCACTGGACTTCTCTGGTCTTTGCACCGAGGACCAACGTCTACTATTTTTGCCTCTAGCCCCTCTGTTATAGGTTTAATTGCGATAGCAACGTCGGTTTGAACTGATAGGACTTCAAAATAATATTCTTTTTGCAGATTAGCCCCTGGATCTTGTTTTGTCCATAACTTTCCCGTTTTAGCTCCATTTTCAGTGATCCACATATCTGTGTGATCATAGAGACGAGTAGAATAATTCGATTTTATTATTTTCTATCTTTTGATGCATGGTGTATTGTTCTAGTAGTGTTTTATATGTTTTTATGCATGTGATGAATGGATTGATGCTTTAATGGTGTTATTCGTGGTATTAGAAGCCGAGTTCTTCGAGGAGAACGATTGTGAGCAGTTCCAGGAGCAAGCGGATTATCAGGGCAAGTGTATATATGGTTTCCTTGTTACCTATGGAATATATTATCACTATAATCATGTGCATATATCCAACTTGTTGAACCATAGGATTTACCTAGTATTTTTTGTACCGTATACCTTGTTATACCTACGAGGGTTTTGCATTAAGCTGTGTAGTGTTTCACTCAACCAAGAATAACATTGATGTTGATTAACTACTTTATGCAACATGATAAAATATGCTTTTTAGCAACATGGTTAAGAGACTAGAGCTGTGAACACCTTTTGAGCTCTGGTCACCTCCGCTCGGACTTTTACTTAAAGCAGTCACCCAAGAAATTCTCGTGCAACCGTGAGAATCACATGGCTCTGATCTTAGATGAGTAACTAGATTAACTCTAGCTTGTTAGTAGTTACCGAAAGGTGCTAGAGGGGGGTCTAGGTTCAAGAATGGGTTCCGAGCCTGTCAAGATGTGTGCTGGGCTGCGGTCACATGGTGTGCCATTCTTGAAGGGGCCTCCATTCGCCTAGCCGAAACCTTGCGTCTACTAACTTGTTAGAGTGACTAGTGAAAAGCTTCGTAGTGACTCCCTGCCCGCTCACCTTGGCAGTGTTATGGGGGTAGCTCCCCCAGGCAAACGGGAATTCATGACTCATGGGTAAAGTATACACACACTGCAGAGTTAACTCCATCTGATATATCAGCCGCGCTCACGGTCAGGAGCGGCCTGGATCCTTTTTGCTTAGTCTGTTATCCGGAGGATTTTTGGAAGAAAAGTCAACTTGATTAATTGATGATATCTTTCGGTTAAGGGATATTCTCTAATTTAGATAAACAGGTTAGTATTAAAAGTTGACCAACTAAAACTGGACTGCAGCTAAGCTAAATACAGCCTTTGAGCCTTGCATCTCCATTATATACTTGCTGAGCGTGGTAAGCTGACGCTTGTCGTTGTTTACCAAATCATCAAAAATTCCCGGATGGGTACCAGATGATGATGATGAGTTTGTGGAGTTTCCGGAGGACATCCAGGATCCCTGAAGATGGTGTGCCCCCAGTCAGTGTCCCTGTGGTTTGAGAGCTTCGCCAGGACGTATCCGTTGTAATAAAAGCCGTTGGCTATGATGTGAACACTCTGTGATGTAATAAGTTAAATACTCGCTGTTCGTGCATAATGATGTTCAATTTGTGGTATATGTGGTTTTGGACTTCCTGGGTCCATATATACTCTCGTTCGGATTTCTTCGAAAATCTGGGTGTTACAATATCTTCCTCACTATGCCAATTAGAAAAAAATTGATAATTAGAAAAACAAAATAAAACAAAGATGCATGTTTGTTTATGGATGCCTTGTTTTTTATCTCATCTTTCTTTCTTTTTAGTTATTAGAACTTTTTCAACATAATCAAAAAATATATAATAAGTATATATTTTTCTGCACAATAAGCTTGTTGGGTTTAGCTTTGTTTTTTAAAATAAAGCTATGAATCCCATTTATTTATTTTTCACCTTTTAGATTTTATGTTGTCTTTTAAGTTCAATAAAATTTTGACTCTCTGATGTTCTTCACCAGAAGAATCATTTTGCTTTTACCATTTTCTGTATATGAAAATTAAAACACGTACATTTTCAAGTGCAGGGGAGTCTACTATCCTAATTATGAACAAACGCATTGAAGCACATCATGAACCGAGGAAGAAATATGCATACAACTTCTAGAACTCAATTTGATCTCTCCTCACTTGTTGATATGTTTACTCCAAATTCATATTTGTTTAAAACATACACATTAAATGAACCAAAACCACACATTGATTAAAATTTTGAAAAGTGACATGTTTATGGCATTGTTAACAAAGAAGCTTGCATAAGGATCATTCCATTCACATATACCTATGGTTTTGGTAAAATAATTATTGGACAATCATATTGATTAAGTTATTGAAGAGTGTGATATAGTTCTGGATTAGAAATCCTACCTTTTTTGATTCTAAGTACTTGGAGAATTTTATTTTTATAATAAAAATCATAGCATCACATACTCATTGGTGATAAATTCATATCACAGCTGTATATGCTTTTCATGATTAAACTTTCTACATAAGCTACTTGCTTTGTGTTGAGTCTTGTCAAGTCTTATTGACCCTTGTTGAGAGATTTATCATGCTCCCAAGATCAAGATCACGTACACCCACCAAAAATGCTCTACTCCTTATCGACGGGATATCGTCGATAGTCCACCGAGGGGTATACCCAAGGTGGTAGATGATCGGTGAAGGTGCGCCTGAGACAAACAAACATTGCGCAGGGAGCACGAGACACGAGATTTATACAGGTTCAGGCCGCCGCGAGGTGTAATACCCTATGTCCTATCTGCTGGTGAATTGTATTGCTGTGATATGAGATGTGGGTTTTGATCTGAGTTGTGGGATCTATCCCTGCCCGACCTTATATAGTCTGAAGGGACAAGGTTACAAGTAAACTATTCAAGTTGGTACAATAATGATGCGGTGCAGTGTAGTGCCTTGCGCCGCACGCCTTCGTTTTCTGGGCCGGGCCAGCTTGATAGTGCGGCCCATATCTTGTCTTGTGGTACCGGGGGTTTATACCTATAACACCCAAAAAATTTGCATAATTTTTAAACAGGGGAATGGATTTAATTATGCTATTATTTGATCATTCAAATGTAGGGAAATAATTTTTTTCACAAAATAAAATCAAATGTAGGAAGAACACATGTATGTTGCATTCATGCTGGAGCATTTTTATTTTGTATTGTTTGGATTGTTTTGAATTGCTCATATATTCAAAATCCCATTTGAAAGCTATTTGAAAATGTATTTGAAAAGTAGAAAAAGGAATTAGAAGAGCAAACCCCCTATCCCTCTGTTTCTAGCCCGAGGGCCCATTTCGTTTTTCCTAGCCAATCGGCGCAGCCCAACTGGGCCAAGGACCGCAAGTGCCCCCCACCTCTCCCCACCTCCAGCCAGCCAGTTGGACCGGAGCCCAGTGAGCAGGCCGGCCCAGCCAAGCCGCACACAGCGCACCCTCCCCTCTGCTGCACAGCTGACAGCCGGACCCCGCACCCGCACTCACCGACAGGAGGACCCCACTCGCCAGTGACCACCTCACCCCTTTCCTTCTTCCTCCTCCAACATACCAAAGCAGAGCACCGCCGGAGATCGTCCTACCTCGCCGGCCGAATCCACAACCCAGGAACGCGTGCACACGTGGCCCTCCTCGCCGAGTTGTCAATTGGAAAGTCCTGATTCGGTGGCCACGCCCTTCCTTTCTTCTCCCCTGAATGCTTTCCTTAGCCCGCCGCTGCCATTCCATAGCCGCCGGCCAAAATCCGCCTGGGATCCTCACCTTTCCATCAATAGAGCGCCCTCAGAGGCTATATAAGGCGAGCCCAACCCCTTCCACTCCCATTCCACGCCTTGACGTAGCCTCTCCATTGCCCCAAACAACTAGCCGCATGCAGAGCCACCGCCGCCGCCTTGGAGCTTCCCGCCGCCGAGATCAATTCGGCGTCCCCGGAGCTTCATCCTCTCCGTGAGACCCCTACTGAGCTTCTTCTTGATCTCATGAACACGCCGAGCCATTTCTCTCCTCGTTTCGTGCATTGACACGGCCGCCGCGTCACTGCAGGATCTCACCGCCCGCCTCCGCATGTCGCCATTCGCCTCCGAGCTCGATTCGACGAACACGTCATTTCTCCCTCACTGTAAGACCATCCAAGTGTTTTGTTTTGATCTCGTGAATGTACTGTCCCCTTTATTTCCCCGACTCATGCTCTGATTCAACCTCGCCACCGTCACAGGACCTTGCCGGCCGCCGGACCTCGTTGACACCCATCTCCGAGCCGATTGAAGTCCCCGAATTTCCCCAAGGTGAGATCGCGATTACCCCTCTCTATCCCGGTACTTTTCCCAAGCAGAATGGTGCACCCTAGCGTCGTTTCCACGATCGCCGGCGAACTCGCCGCTGAAAGGATCGAGAATGCCCAAGAGGGGGGTGAATTAGGCAAATAATATTTTTTCGCAAATCAAATCAACCTATCGCCATATGCCCAATCTCACCCCACAAGTGCATGTGTGTAATTCTAAACCTAAAACAAGTTATGCAACCTAGAGGCAAGTCCTATCACAAGTATACTACTCTAGAAATGTAAAGAACACAAAGTAAAGGCGGGAAAGTAAATGAGATAGAAAGACAAAGCCAACTTTTCCCGAGGTATCGGAGAGTCGGCACTCCCGACTAGTCCTCGTTGGAGCACCCGCGCAAGGGTGTAGCCCCCCTTGATCCTCGCAAGGACCAAGTGCTCTCTATGGGCTGATCCTTTGCCTCTCTGGCGCGGTGGATCAACCACAACCGCTCACAAGCTTGGCTTGGGCCGCCCACAAGCTCTCCAAGCGGTCACCAAGCCTCCGATCGCCACCAAGCCGTCTAGGTGATGCCGATCACCAAGAGTAACAAGCTCGAGCTCTCACTTTATTCAAACAAGGCCAAAGAGATGGATGGATACACACAAGTCACTCTTGATCAACTCTAGGGAAGAAGCTCACTCAAATTCGCAATTCACTCAACCTCCTAGGGCTCTTGCGATCTCTCAAGGTCTCAAGGTGTGTTCAGGTGTTTGAAGTGGCAAGAGACCTCCCAGGGACGGGCACAAGGAGTATAAATACCCCCCACACAAGCCCATGGCCGTTAGGCACAAAGCCCTCTATTTTCGGGTGCACCGGACGCTCTTAAGTTCACACTGGATGCGTTCGGTGGTTGTCCGGTGCCCCCTCCAACGGCTACTGTACCTGCTGTATTTTGAACACATCGGACGCTGGCAGTGTCCGGTGGGGCTTCACCGGACACGTCCGGTGCTCAAAATACCTCTCTGGAACCTCTCTGGACGATCACCGGACGCTCCTGGCTTTGTCCGGTGCAGCGTCCGGTGGTTGTCCGGTGCTAAGCCCTAACCCTGGGTATAGCACTGGATGCCCGCACAGTAACTCCTACGCGTCCAGTGGTTCCAAATATGCGTCCCTGAACTCTGAGACTGCACCAGACGCTCTAGCCCGCGTCCGGTGCAGCGTCCGGTGCAACTTTTTGGCCCAAAACTTCGCCGAATCGACAACTTTCCAAAACGAAGTTTGTTCGAAATAGTTCACCAAACCTCTCTGCACTCACTAGACCTAGGTTTGACAAGTGTGCACCACACTACCATCTCCTAGCCATGTCTAGCTCAAGCTACCCATTCAAATCCCCTTAACAGTACGGCCAAAGTCAAAAACAAGACCTAAACTACTCTAAGTGCCTCCCAACAGCAAACGGCACTTAGAACTAGCCTATCTCCATCTTGTCTTCTGTCCTTTGAAATCCGAAATGATTTCCATCACTAGGGGCTTGAGCCTACATGTTATTATGACCTAACCTCTAGGTTATCCTGCAAAACACACGTTAGTCATAATAACCATCTCATTATCATTAATCATCGAAACCACTAGGGCCTAGATGCTTCAATCTCCCCCTTTTTGGTGATTGATGACAACAACCTCAAATAGATTTAGAAGATTGAGGTTTTCAAATCTTGATTCATATAAGCATGAGACAATAAGAGAAAAAGGGGTTAGGCATGCTTATATGAACCAAGACACAAGGTACACAAGTATAAATGAGTTAAGCACAAGTACCAACAAGTATATCATACACAAACATATATCACAATGCAAGAAAGCGGTAAACATGATGCATGAGAGTATATCACATCAAAATAAGAGCCTAATCCTAAAATCTCACACGCTCCCCCTAAATCTATGGCTCTCTCTCCCCTTTGGTGTCAAGCACCAAAACCTAAGAGTCTGGGGGTGTAGTTGGGTCACGGTAAGCAATCTGGAAAGCTGCAGCATCTATCTCTGAGTCTGGGATGGAGGCCTCCTGACCCTCTATCTGCTGAACTGGAGGTGAAGCGGTTCGGGTTGGAGGGTCCTCAACTGTCTGCTGCTCTGCCTATGGCTCAACTGGCTGCTCAAGCTGTCCCTGAGAGTCCTGAGCGGGAGGAAAGTCTGGTTGCGGGTCAACTGAAGGCTCTGGCACTGTCTCCATCACCGTCGCGTCATGTGTAGTAGGCTCTGAAGAAGCAACAGATGACAGAAGTGTCTCTATGGTCGTGCTTGTGACAAGAGCTACAGTCGTAACTGGTAGCTGGGGCTGAGCCTGAGGCGTATCTATCCTGGTAAGCTCACTGTAAGAGAAAGCCAAGCCCCTGCTAGCTGACGGTGTAAGCAAAGACTGCGTCGCTGACGAGGGAGTGAAACCTGTGACGATTGGCAAGTCCTGAGCATACTGCCACTGAGGTGCTTGAGGAGGAGTGAGCTCAGAAGAAGCAGCTGGCTGCGACTGACTCTGAAACCCACTGGGCTGTAACGCTAGAGTAGTCACGGATGCAGAAACTGTGGACGGGTCAGGCTGCTGAGTCGGAAGTGGAATCCCTGTCACTCTGGCCAACGCCTCTAGTAAGAACTCCCACTGCTGCATCTGCTGCTGCTGAAGAAGCTGCTGCTGCTGCTGGACTACTGCCTACTCCTGAAGCTAACGCTGGAAGGCGTCCTGGCGTGCCTGGACCTGAGCAAGTGCAGCAGCCTGCTCTCTAGCGAACCAGGCCTACTCCTGGGCCAGCCTCTGCTGCTCTATGGCCTTCTACTGCTGAGACTGCTGGAGACTCTGTAAGATAGCAAGCAATGCTGGGTCGCTCTGGTGACTCTGTGGAGTGGAGCTGGAGCTGCCGGCCTCTCGGTTGTGAGCACGAGGAGAGGCGGTGGCATGGAGTCAAAGTCCTCGTCTGTGCTGTCAGACGGAAAGTCGTTGTTGTTGACACTTCTTAGTGCAATCACCAGGGATAGGGTGTTAGGCTATCTCTGATAACGGCGCCAGAAGTGACTAGGGGTATTTCTTATGCCTATTGGATAATTCGGCAAGCGCACAGAATATACCGATGTAGCACTTCACCTTGGAGTATTCCAAGGTATTGTTATTTATTTTATCCCAAGGGAAAGCGGTGCTAGAAATGTTAATAGAAAGAGATCCTTAAATCTATCTCAACTTAGCATAACTAGTGCAGAGGGGGAATTGAAATATGATAGGAAGGTGATGATTCAAAGATAACAAATGAAATACTAAAAGATAACTAGTGTAATATAGCCAGGTGGGAGGACAACGAGTGAGAAAGATCCCTGTGATTCATGCTCTACTCCTGTGATCTACCCATACCAAACAGATGAAACCACTAGGATTGCTACCTTACTTCATGTATTGCCGGGGATAGTCCGAGACAATAGAGGATATAACCTCTACCCGATGCGGCTATGCTCTTATGGGAGCCTACCTTTTAAGAACTTGCCTAAAACACGTGGAGGGATACTAAGACTAGACAGGGCTATCACCACCTGCTAGCACCCACAAACAATCCATGCAACAAGTGGCATTCAAAGGCATAGTCTAAGCACCACGCTTACACTAATTCCTACTACTCTAGATGTGATCAAAGCAACTAGAGCACCTAAGACAGGCGATGAAAAGCAAACAAGAGTTGGTTACAGGGTCACAATCTAGTAAGTAACAACTAAGAGATAAGATAGAACACAACAATACTATTGTAAGAATAATACTGCACTAAGTGAATACTCAGTAAAGTAAAGCAGGAATATTATATTAAAGTAAATAAGTCTTACAGAAAGAGAAAGATACAAGAGCTATACCAGACTCTCCAGTAGACGACTCCAGAGACCCCGAGCTTAGCTCGACTCAACTCTAACTCCCACACTAGACTACAACTACTACTAGAGGTGGAACTACACTAAACTTAACTTGTATCTTGATTGAATCATGTCTTGAGAGGGAGGAGGCAGCCTCTATTTATAGGGGAGGTGGAGAGGTGCCACATCAGTGATCCACGTGCTCCTTCATTCTCCTCCCTTGGATAAACCGTCCTTGAAACTGCCTCAGATGAACGGCAGTGGTGAAACCAGCACGTGGGAAACATGCAGGAGGTCGGTGAACCGTGGCGGTGGGCTGGACCCACCAAGAGGGGTCGGCCGACCCCCTATGACAGGGTAGGCCCACCACTGTGGTCCCCACTGGTCATAGAGCATGGCTGTATACTGGGTTTGCTTTGGTCTTGTCGGTTCATGCCTTGATCCATGTGCTTTGATCTTCCACCGTTGAATGGAAACACAACTTTGATCCGATGGCAGAAATTGAGCTGGGTGTAATCTCACATGGATTGTGTCAACAGAGCCCTGGTAGGCCCCACATGTGGGTTGGGTGACCCCTATGTGGGCCCTCTAGGTGCTCAACTCTCTTCTATCTGCTTCCTTGAGTCATGTGTTGTCGTGTGATGGCTTGGTGCCCAATTAGGGGGGGGTCGGACAACCCACATAATTGGCATCCAAGTGCTCATCTTTGCCCAGTTTGATCTTCCCTGCATTCACAAGCTAAGAGTACAAGTGGAACTAGTTATTGGATAAAATATATTCATGTTATGTTTATCTTTCATTGAAACCGAGTCTGTTGATGATATTAGAGTGTGGAATTTTATAGCTTAATCACCATTAACAAGATCCCCCAAGCTTAACCTTTGCTCGTCCCGAGCAAATAATTAAACTTAGTCTCGGTGGATCAGGAGTTGCTACATTGTTCATATTTCAAAAGTACCATGGATACAACAAAATGCTTCTTTTTTAATGGAAAAGTTGTCTATGAAAACTCACCCATTTTACCTTAATCCTTCATGGGCCCTATGGCTTTCCCTTGTCTTGGGTGGTTGGAGATAGAATAGATTGACTAGAGCACTAATTTTCTCATTCTTTGCAAGATTCATACTGAGGGTTTTTGTAATGCTCAAAAGAAAACTTAATGTTCCTCATATGGTTCTCTCATGTCGCTCAAATGGTGTATGATTCCTTACTAAGCACATAGTGAACATTGCCTTCTCTTTGTCATCCTACTTCTAAAATGGCTTATGTGGAGCTTAAGGTAGGAATGAAAGGATATAGCATACTTACTTTGCATATGTTGTAGAGTCAAAGCTTGGATCCAAAGAGAGAAGTGTCATACCCTTAGATCAAGATGTGCAAGTGTGTGGAAAATAGTGGACTAAAATGCTCCTCTATTTGAAAGTGTATCTCTCTAATAAATTTTTGAGACATGGCTATCATTTTAGTTTCTTTTATTCATGAGCCTAGACTTGCTCATATTTTCTTTTCTTTCTTTTCTTTTCTATGGACTTCCTTGTGTCCATCTTTCTTCTTCTTTTTCTTTTTCTTTTATTTTACATAGCATTTTGTCTCTTCTACCTTATTGACTAAGAGAGATAATTTATGACTCTAACACATGTAGCATTTATTTGGTGGAAATGAGTAGCATGTTATTGCATACTTCTAGTGTAGAAGCAGCATAAATATGAGTGGTTTGTACGTGATCTTGATCTTGGGAGCATGATAAGCCTCTGAATAAGGGTCAACAAGACTTGACAAAACTCATTACAAAGCAAATAGCTTATGCGGAAGGGCTGAAACATGTGTAGCATATATGGCTTGTGGTAGGAATTCATTACCATTGAGGAACAATAAGGTTTTATTGTTAAAAGAAATAAATCTCCAGTAATCATGCATGTTTAGAATAATATTATAGTAGCTCTTGTCTCACTATATCATATCTCACAACAACTTACACTTAGTTCTAGCTCTTGCAACCCATAAATTTTATAGGTTCATGGTGATTTTAAATGAGCCAAGTAATCTATACTTAAAGAAACACTAAGTTGTAAACTAGGCACTAGAAAAACATTAACAGAGTAACTATTCATCATTTCCATGAGAAAGATAAACATGCATGACATGTATAACATAAGAAAGTAAGAATAAACAAGGGAAATATTTTTGGCATTTTTATAATTTTTGATTTTTTTAGAAGGAATATTATAATGTACAATCTCAGATAGAATACTTACCTTGGTGGAGGAGAGACTCTCCCCCAAGCTTGCACTCTTGTGATTGTCTCACTGAGGTGGATGTGGTGGATGTGGTGGATATGGTGGTGGATAGTGAGGAGGATATTGTGCTGGATATGCTGGTGGATATGGCCGTGGGAACTGCTGTGGATGTTGTGGTATGTATGGTGGTGGTATGTTGTGGTGTGCGTAGAGGGCAGCCCACTGTCTACCACTCTGCTCCTGAATGTTTTGGAGCTGCTGCTGGGTTTGTGTAGTGATGTTGTGAATGGCCTCATGGCTAGCCCGCAGCACACCAAACTGACTGGTGAGCAGTTCCATGTCATGACGGTGACTTCGGGTCCCAACATTCTGAAAAGAAGAGTAGGAGAATATGGCACTTTGTGCCCCTGATCGGCGCCTCCCTCCAGAACTGGAGGCCTGCATTGCATTTGAGCTGTCTGCATAGGTGTTGTCATCTTCTTCCTATGCAGCGCGTGTTCTTCCACGGGTGGCAGGTCCTGAAAAACTCCAACGGCCACCTACTCCTGCAAACTTAGGTACTAAAGGGTGGCCCCATACAATTTTAATTCTACGCAAGGCAAAGTGAGTCTTGTAGTGGAATTATGGAATTTAAATTTAGTCGTTCCTTGGGGACCACCAGCAATAATGTGTGCCTTAATGAAACATTCTTCGTCAAGTATGGTTCTAGAGGTGTTTAAGTAATTATTAAATCCATGAAGCATTTCAAGATAGCTACAAAACTTTGTAATGATAGACGTGAAATCAAATGAGCCGATCCTTGAAGGTGCAGATTTCCAATGTTCTATCATGGCTTTTGAAGGTGACACTCGGATTTTATGAACCATGGCATACATTATTCTTAGATCAACTTCTCTAACAATTCTCACATCATCCCGGGGAAATAAAGTGATTCCTAGCCATCTGTGCAAAAAACGAAGTGTGGGGTTGCAAATATGACTAGTGCGCGGTTTCCCCATTGCATTTTTCCCTGTTATTTCATGCCAAAATTCAAGCTTATTGAACCTAGGGTAGCAGCTTCCAAGTTTGTGGTGCAATTTATAAAACCTAGACCAGCACTAAATTGCTCCCAAGAAAGATCATAATCTTGGTTAAACAAGCAAAAATAGATGTTGTCTCTGGTTGTTTTCACCGTGCACATAAATTCTAAAGTGAGACTCCTGCTACCGGGGAAGTTAGAGAAATCCTAGAATTCAGCCCAACCTATTGCACCAAAAACATCAAAGAACTCCTCATACATACCTGTGCGTTGGAGGAGTCCTAAATCAATTACCTTCGTGTGCTCGAAGTTGCGGTTTCGGATTGAGTTGAGGATGAGCAATTCTTCTGGAGTGACTCAAATTCCTGTTTCTGGGTCTTGTGTTCTGGCAGGTTGTTCCTCTTCGTCGGACTCTTCATTTCCTGCCTCGTGATGTTGGGGTGGTTGTTCAATGTTCTTCCTGCTTCCACTCTGCATTGGCAGAGTTTCTCCGGAACCTTGTTCATCGTCTGACCCTGAGAGCCGTATCTCAGTGTCATGAGAGGATGGTTCCTCTCTTGAGCGCCATGACGAACTCGTGCTGAGTGCTGGGCGCATCTTCCTTGCTGCGTCCTTGATTGGATTCTTCATGCTTGCAAGAGAGGAAGACGAACAAGCTAGCACTACGGGGTTAGCTTAATTCAATGAGCCTTCTTACCGGATGATTACCTCTCTTGATTCCTTCGAGTGATGAACACTTGAGTGAATAACAAGGGTGAAGGAAAATATTTTTTGGGTTTTCTTTTTGAAAGGAGGGTTGTTGGAAGGTGAGAGGGAGTTTTTGAGTGTTGAAATGCTCTGCTGGTGTTTTGGTTGTAGCAAGGTGATCACGAGCATGGGAATAAAAAGGATAAGCAAGTGGATATGCAGTGGGCACATGGCCTGGTTCGGCCAACCCCTGCCCTCTCCCCATTTACTATGTGCCAAACAATGGTGTCAAAGGTGGTCATTTCTTGCCTGGTGAAGCATCCAGCTTTCTCTCCTTTGGATGCTTGCTCATGGAATCAATTCTTGGAGTGAGTGATGAATGGAACAAAGGGCCAAAGAAGGGGGCATGACTTGACTATGGCTGGTGGATGTTTGCTCATGGAGTGCTTCATGGGAGGAATTTCTTAAAAAGGTGATTTGCTTAAGGGTTTAAGCAAGCATCTTGCCCATGATTGGCGAAAGATGATTTGATTAAGGATTGCATGAGTGGAATTAGGGAGAGCGGATGAACTTTGTCATGAAGAATTTGCTCTATTCCCTGGGTCCACTCATGGTTATTGTGTGTGCATTCCTCTCGTCAAAATTTTGTTTAAGCAAGAGATGAGAGAGAAATTCTAGCTCTAGAGTGCACGTCGACAGTTAAATGTCTTGCAGCACTTTATAGGACAGCTCACATGAGGTTTGGACAGAGAATACTGGTACTAGAACATGTGAATGCATAGAAAAGTGACTGAGAACATTTCAAGGTTGTCATGCTAGATTCATTTAGATGATCAAGATTGACATGCTATTTTTTAGGTGTTGTCGTGGGTGGAGCATATCAGATCATGGCAGGTATTGCAATGGACAAAAGATGGTAGGTGAGAGGTACCTTGGTGGGATCAGCCGACCCCCCATGGGCTCCACCTAGTGTCAACTTTGCTCAGATGGGTTGATCATTTGATTAATTAATTTTAGACTTAATTAAAGTCGACGGAAAGAGGGGTTGGAGATAAATGCTGAAATAAAATAAGCAAATAAATAAAGTAAACTTTAATTAAGTGTTAGTGTAGTTACCTTGATGGAAGAGTTATTTCCTCAGGTCCTTGTAGTAGTACCTCCCTCTTGGGCTGGTGTAAAAATTTTCTTTGGAGGCGTCGCCAGATGTATTACCTTTCTCTTCCATATTTGCTTGCTCTGTGCTCGTGGTTGTGATTTGGGCTTCTTCAAATCTCTCACGAGAGCAAAGGCATGTATCTCTCTTAGCATGATTAATGAGCATTGCTCAACCTTTGGTCAGAAGTGGAAGGTCTCTAGGGTCCCATTAATAGTGAATTGAATTTCTCCAGCTCCAACATCAATATGTGCATTGGCGGTGCTGAGGAATGGTGTTGACGGTGGATAAACCATAAAATTTCACATTCAAACACCGTCAACAAGCCTCGGATTCAAAGGAGAATAAACATATCATGAGCATATTTTATCAATAACTAGTTCCGCATGTACTCTTAAGCTTGTGAACGCAGGGAAGATGAAACAGAGCAGAAATGAACACGTGGAGCCCAATAATGTGGTTCGGCCGAACCATGTATTTGGGAACCAAGTCATCACACATCAAGACATGGTGCAAAACATCACTTGGAAGAGAGGAGAGCCAAGGGTGGGCCCACCCATGAGTCGGCCAAACTGCCCATGGGGCCTACCTAGCTCTGGTGACGTGGCAGGATCCGTGTGACCTTCCACTCAGCTCATTTCAGCCCTCAGATCAACATGTGTTTCAATTCAACGGTTGAGAAGCAAAGCACAAGGATTCAACGTGACAACATGCAAACGAAGTGGAATGAACACAAGGGGACAGTCTGTGACAGATGGGGACCACGGTGGTGGGCCCAACCGACCATGTGTGGGTTGGCCGAACCACTACTGGTGGACCCAGGCCACCTACACCTTCCCTGACAGGTAGGGACTCCTTCTAGAAGACCCTGGCTAGGCCCACCTGTCATATGGGGGTCGGCCGAACCCCCTGGTGCCCAGCCAGGTCGGTTGGCCTCCACCGCCTTCCAGCATGTTTCCCCTGTGATGGAATTACCTCTGCCGTCCATCTTGAGGCGGTTCATCCAAGGGTAAAGAGGCATGCAGCATGCGGATCGCTAATGTGGCACCCCCTCACTCTCCCCTATAAATAGAGGCTGCCGTCACCCTCTCAAAGACACACAAGATACCCAAGAGTCACAAGTCACAAGAGTTCTACTCTTTAGTAGTAGTATTAGTCTAGTGTTGGAGATAGAGTCGAGTCGAGCTACGCTTGGAGTCTTCGGAGTCGTCTGCTGGAGAGTCTGGTATAGCTCTTGTATCTTTCCTTCTGTAAGACTTTATCTTTATCAACATATTATCTTTAATTTACTTTACTAAGTCTCTACTTAATGCATTACTATTCTTTATAGTATTGTTGTGTTTTGTCTTAACTTATAGTTGAGTTATATTGGATAGTGATCCTGTAACCAGCTCACGTGTGTAGTTCATCGCCTGTCATAGGGTGCTTTAGTTGTTGGTACGCAACTAGAGTAGTAAGGCTTAGTGTAAGCATGGTGCTTAGGCTAGATCTTGCCTTTGAATGTCGCTTGTTGCACGGATTGTTTGTGCGTGCTAGCAGGTGGTGACAGCCCTGTCTAGTCTTAGTATCCCTCCACGTGTTTTAGACAAGTTCTTAAAAGGTAGGCTCCCATAAGAGAATAGCTGCTTCGGGTAGAGGTTATATCCCCTATTGTCTCGCCTATCCCCTACACACCGGAAGTAAGGTAGCTATCTTGGTATAATTCATCTATTTGATAAGATAGTTCACAAGAGTAAAGTAAGTGTCATAGGAGTCTTATACTCACTCGTTGTCCTCTGTTGGCGGTCCTTAAAGCCTATTTCTTACCGCCAATATGTTACTAAAATAAATAGTAGGTAGGGCTTTAAATAAACATTTCCACAAGTTTTGGTGTGTACTTGACTTGCAGGTGTGACATGTGGAAATGCACAAAAACCATAAAGAAAGCGCACATCCAGGAAACGTATTCAGAGAAGGCACAATCCAAGAAAATAAGAAAGCCCACCTCAAACACTAAATTGGATCCATCCGTAACCGCGGGGGAGGCCCAGGCCCAGGGAGCAACCGACCACCCGAAGGTGGTGGCCAGATGGTGCTCCCCAGGGACCGACCGCCCTCGGGGGCGGCCGCCCCCCTGGTGGGGCCTCCCGGGCCCATCCTCCTCAGGCGGTGCTCATGGCGGTTCGGCAAAGGCGGTTTCACCTCCTTCCATACATAGAACGCCTAAACCGCCCTAGTTGGACTATAAAAGAGAGGGAGAGCTCCCCTCCAACACACACCATCATTTGGAGCCATTTACCTCACCTCTCACTTGTATTCTTTAGATTAGTTTTAGTATTAGAGCAAGGCAAGAGCTAGAAAGAAGAGTTTGTATCCTTGGGAGAAGAAGGAACACCTCGGTATGAATACAATGTAGTTCTCTTCCAAGTTTAAGTTCTTATCTTATTTATATAACAATGCATATGAACTAGAGTATAGTCTTGGACATGTTATGATCATGATATATGAACTAGCTATAGTTTATGTGTTATGTTCTCAATATGTTCATCGTTGTTCTTCATCATTCATCGACTTAGTATGAATAGAGGAAGAACTAGGGATGAGGTGACGGTTCGTCGTGCCTTCTCGGTTGCTCTTAGCCTAACCTGTCACTCCAAAGGGGTGGGGTCCTAGGGGGCTAGGAGTTGTTTCCAAGTACGCGAGCATGGTGCTCGGGTATGCGGAGATCGGCGAATATGCCGGTATCCCACGGGCAGAGGGGTAGGTGGGCAGGTGGTGATAGCCCTGTCCATCCCTAGCACTCCCCCACATTCGGATACTGGGTAGGAGTTCGTAAAGTCTCTATTGGCTGGCAGACCAGCTGCGGGGATCTCCTTGTCATCCCAGACCTAGTCACTGATACTAGACATGCTAGTTAGATTTTTTACTAATAGTTCTTTGCATAGTTATATATGACCAATGCCTGCTCAATTAGATATATTCTTTTATTCTTTATTTCTCTTTTATACTTGAGGTCGGCTCAGATGTGTGTCCACTATCTTTGAACTGTGATTTACCCCTGCCTATGCTATGTCTACCTATGCATTCAATAAGTGATCATGTTTATGCCAAAGCTAGATGCATTTGTCCTACCCTCCTACGGGAAATTATAAATACAACACCCCTGAATACTCACGGGTTGAAATGCTACAATGATAGTTCCGTGCGCTTGCGGATTTATCTATACCGAGCTATCATGATTAGCATACCTAAGTACCATTACTTAAGGATTGTAATTCTTGTGCACCCCACGGCGCCGTGTCACGGTTTTGCATATCTTAAGTAATGACGGTTAGGAAGGCCAATCCTGCACTTCTAACTGCTATTACCAGACTGCATTACCTAGGCTGGCGCCATTAAGGGCCAAGGGTTACCTTTCTGAAGTAATGGTGGTTGGGAATGTCAACTTACGTTTCTAGTATTATTATTAAGGACGGACTTATAGTCTATCTTTAGTAGTGATGCTAAGAAACGCCAACTTCCTCCCACCAAGCTACACTGTACTAGTTATCCTTAGTTATCCAAAAACCTTGTCATGTCTTGGTGTCATTACCCTTTCCTCTATATATCGATTTACCCCCCTATCACTAGTTGATACTAAGTTGTTATAGACTTGAGGATCTCTCTCTTTTTATTAATTATTCCTAGCAACCGCTTTCCCTTGGGATAAAAATAAATAACGATACCTTGGAATACTCCCAGGTGAAGTGCTACAGCGGTATATTCTGTGCGCTTGCGGAATTATCCAATAGACATAAGAAATACCACAGGCACTTCTGGCGCCGTTATCAGATATAGCATAACACCCTGTTTCTGGAGGTTGCGCTAAGAAGTGTCAACAAGCATTTCTGGCGCCGTTGCCGGGGAAAGCATCAGTCTAGGAATATTAATAAAAATTGAATCCGGAGTCTACTATCAACTTAGTTATCGATTAGTGTTAGGGCTTTACCCCTGTCTGTGTTTCTCGTTATCGTGAAGCTAGACAGTGCATGAACTGTTTCCATTTGCCGTCAAATTTCATTGAAGATCCTGAGCAATTGTTGAGGAGAACTAGACGCCGTCAAGTTCCACCTCAAAGGTTTATCTCAAACCAGAATCCGTTCGAGGAAAGAGGCTCCGCACTATCAATCGAGGAAGCTATGGCCCAAAAGACCATCTCTGAGTTCTCTGCACAGTCGGCTGACAACATTGCCATCGGTCTGCAGCTCAACTTGAGGGATGCTACCTTTTGAGCTTAAACCAGCGCTTATCAACATGGTGCAAGCCAATCCATTCTGTGGGAAGCCACATGAAGACACCAATGCCCATCTCCAGCACTTCCTGCAGATGTGTGGTACCTTCACTATCAAGAATGTCTCGGCTGACGCCATCCGTCTTCGCCTGTTCCCATTCTCACTGCTTGGGAAGGCGAAGCAATGGTTTTATGCCAACAAGAATGAAGCTACCACTTGGGAGAAGTGTGCCAAAGCATTTCTCAAGAAATTCTTCCCAGTGGGCAAAACCAGCGCTCTCCATGGAAAAATCTCAAGCTTCCAACAGCAAGCTGACGAGACGATTCCCGAAGTATTGGAACGCTTCCAGGAGTACATTCGTGCTTGTCCTCATCATGGGATTGAAGAATGGCTCCTAATCCAAGGTTTCTACCATGGGCTGACTGGATTAGCCCGTAGTCACCTTGATGCTGCCGCTGGAGGAGCATTCCTGCAACACAATGTCAAGGTTGCCAAAGACCTCATTGAAAAGATGGTTATCAACCAAGAATGGAATAAGGAGCGTCTCCAGCCCAAGAAAAGGGGCATGCACACCGTTCATGAGGTGGACATGCTCTCAGCAAAAATGGACCTCTTGATGAAAAAGATTGAGGAAGGTTCCAAAAAGGAACAAGAGGCCATTCGAACCACTGCCACCACACGAGCAATCGAAGCTGACACATGGTGCGAGGTATGTGGTGGAGAAGATCACTCGGGCAACAACTGTCCCGAGACGAAGGAGGAAGTGAGCTTCATCAACAACAACAACAATGGGTATCGACCCCAGCAACAAGGAGGATGGAACTCGCGCCCCTTCTACCAAGGAAACCAAGATGGCCGATCAATCAATCCGGTTCCTCGAGGGATTGGCAAGGGACATCCTTGTCAAAGTTCAAAATGAGTATATCCTCGCCGACTTCATTATTCTTGACATGGGGGCCGATGATGAAGTCCCCGTAATCTCGGGAAGGCCGTTCCTCAACATCGTGAATGCCATCATCTACGTGGGATCCGGCCAAGTCCACTTCTTACTCCTAGGTAAGAGAATTAAATGTCCTTTCAATGGTTATAAATCAATGCAATAGGCAAGGAAGAATCTGTGGAGAAACAAGCCACAATATGCACCCCGCCAAAAGAATCAACCACCAAGGGCCAAAAAGGCCGAATTGGTAAGTAAGGCTGAGGTGATAAACAAGGCTAACTCCGCCGAATCACAAGCATCAACCAAGAAGGAATGGCGGAAGAAGGAGGTGTGATCATCACGGTCTCCATCTCCGGGACCGATCGAAGCACCCGAAGAATGAACCCGAAACGGAAAGGTCCTGCTCTACGGACCTAAAACATGGAGCCCTTGCTGGTAAGGTAAATTAGTATTTATCTCATATTTAATTCCTGCATTTCAATTTTTGTATTTTCTTCATTGCATTTCATATTTAAATTTTGCAAGAATTTATTTCGACAAAATAAAATACTTAGATGAATAAAACTTGAGAATGAACAGTAGTGCTCACACCTGAGGTGGTGGGACCACCTAGGTGGGGTCGGCTGACCCCACCATAGTGCCCACCCACCTCTGGTGGTGTTGGCCTGGTGCAGTAAATCACTTACTGAATTTTGAGCACCATCTCCTTTTGAATTTGGCCGACCACATTTGGTTATAACCACTTTCACTTGCTCCAAGGAGAATCCAACATCCACTACCATCCAATTCTGAAAAGTGGACACTTTGGCATGCATTAGTGTTCCCATGGTCCATGGGAATCACTTTAAACATGTCCCCACTTTTGTCATACATCTTTTCTCTTTCATCAAACACTAGCCAAGGGAATCTCTGAAAATTTTAAAACTTTTGGTCCACCACTAGTCTCTACTTTCCTGGACACACTATTTAAAGCTGAAAGGGGACATGACATGGTTCGGCCGAACCATGTTTTGGCTCCCCTCAAGAAAGTGGTGGTTGAATTCAAATAGATTCCCTGTCCAAAGGTAAAAGCAACACTGAACCTGTCATAAGTGGTTCGGCCGACCCATAATTGAGGTCCTCTCTGCAGAGTTGCGTTTGAATTCAAATAGATTCCCTGTATAAAGGCAAAAGCAACTCTGATCATGTCATAATGGGTTCGGCTGACCCATCAATGAAGAGCTGACAGCAAAGTTGAATTTGAATTCAAATAGATTCCGTGTCCAAAGATGAAAACAACAAAGACCTGTCCTAGGGGGGTCGGCCGAACTGGCCATGGTGTCCTGGCCACCAGCCCTTCTCCCCCTATAAATACCCTTGCATTGTGTGCTCAATTCCACACACAAACCAGCTGAATCATCTCGAGCACGCAATCTCCCTTCTTCTCTCCATTTGAGCAAGTTCTTTCTCAAGTTTAGTTTAAGTTTAGCCATTCAAACCAAAAACCCAAAACTATTGTAGTAGTAGAAGCTTGTCTCACTCTCATCTTTGCTCTCAATATCTTGTTTGTGGAGGTAACCATACCCCACAAGGACTACTAATAGTGGGATAGCTAACGCTAATCCCGGTTGTTGTAGTGTGTTCTTGTGTTAGCTCATTGTTGCAGGATGAAGAAGTTCTCCTCCGTACTCAAGAAGGCCAAGAGTGTTGTAGAGAGTTCCTCCCGACGACCCTGCCATGATGAAGATGAAGGAAGAGAAGCTCCACCAAGACGAAGCTTTGGTGTGCCTTCCGAGAGGACGTTCGACCCTGAGAGCGGCCTCATGCTAAATCAAGAAGAGTACCAAAGGTACACCTCCATCCGACACCGAGGGTATGAACATACCTACATCATCGACCCTGTCCTTTTGGACAGCACAGGTATGACCGCGGAATTTAATACTGTTTTCAATACAATCGGGTGGGGAAGTTTTTGGGAAGTGCAAGAACTTGGAATAGAAAAGCTCACCATTGACTTTCTATGCTCTTTACAAGACACTGAAAATAATGTCTAGTTTCGCATGTTCAACCAAGAGTATAATTTAACATGGGGAGTTTTTAGCATGGCACTTGGTTTTGATAATGACTGTCATCTAGACCTAGTTAATGCAACAAGAAGATTTGATAAAGCTGAATTTTGGAAAGCTATAACAGGATCCAATGATTGCTCTGATCCTAAAACTGATGAAATCCATAGTCCTACTTTGCGCTTGATCCGTTATTGGATGGCCATAACTTTTCTTCCTGGCTCTAATGTGCATGTTCTTTATAATGATGAATTAAGACTGCTCTATGCCATGACAAAGAAAATAAAAGTTTCACCTGCTAAGATGCTAGTCCACTTTTGGCTTGGTATTTTCCATAGAAGCGAGCCCATATTCTTCACCTCTTTTATCACTCGCATTACGGAAACAATGGACTTGCTAGATGGAAAACATTACTTTGAATACATTGCTTCTCCAAGAGATATTGTAACCGAAGATTTCTTAATAAGTGCTCAAGTCCTAAAAAGAGATGAAAATGGTGATATAAAAATGATTTATCCCGGCCATACAGCCGAAATCTCTCTCCCATGTGAGAGGCGTCGGTTGTATGCGCTGCGCACACTAACCATAAATTGGGACCAAGAGGCAAGAAGTCAAAATATTGCAGGATCAAGAAGGGTGACAAGGAGCATGGCACAAGCCGCTCAATTTGAGCAAGACGACACATCACGAGCTGCAGGAAGATATGAAGGAGACGAGGCAAGTTCCATGGACATTTCAAGGTCCACGGAATGGCCTCAACAACACTCTCCAAGAGTGCGCACTCCTCGTCCGTCCACATGGGCGAGGGGTCGTCGAAGCCAAGGATCGGAAATGGACAACTCATCAATGATATGGGCGCAATGCAAGTTGATCAAGATGCAACTCTGAATATGGCACAACAAAATGCTCAACTATTGCAAGCTATCCAAGACGAAGAAGCACAACGCTGGGCGGGATGGTTCCAATACTACCCGCCACCACAATGAGCAAAAGGACAAGCTTGGGGGAGATCCTCTCCCCCACCAAGGTAAGTATTCTATCCTAGCTCTTTACATTATTTTAATTTATTGCATATAAAAAATGCATAAGATAAAAATACCAAAAATATTTCCCTTAAATCCATATGTCTCATGAATGTTTATCTTCCTCATGGAAATGATGAATAGTTGCTCTGTTAATGTTTCTTTAATGCCTAGTTTACAACTTAGTATTTCTTTGAGTATGGATTACTTAGCTCATTTAAATCGTCATGAACCTGAAAACTTTATGGATGCTAAGTGCTAGAACTAAGTCTAAGTTGTTGTGAGATATGATATGGTGAAACAAGAGCTACTATAATATTGTTCTAAGCATGCATGATTACTGGAGACTTATTTCTTAAATCAATCAAAACCTTATTGTTCCTCAATGGTGATAAATTCCAACCACAGCCATATATACTATACATGTCTAAAACCTTCCACTTAAGCTATTTTCTTTGTATTGAGTGTTGTCAAGTCTTGTTGACCCTTATTGAGAGTCTTATCATGCTCCCAAGATCAAGATCACGTATACACCACATATATGTGCAGCTTCTACACTAGAAGTACGCAACCACATGACTTTCATTTCCACCAAATAAATGCTCCATGTGTTAAAGATATAAAAGATCTCTCTCATTTAATTTGGTAGAAGAGACAAAAGGCTATGCAAAATGAAAAGAGAAATGGGCACAAGAAAGTCCATAGAAAAGAAGAGAAAAAAATATATGAGCAAGTCTAGGCTCATGAATAAAGAAAGGAAAATGATAGTCATGTCTCTAAAATTTATTAGAGAGAGATACAATAGAGGAGCATTATAGTTTATATTTTCCACACACTTGCACATCTTGATCTAAGGGCATGACACTTCTCTCTTTGGATCCAAGCTTTGACTCTACAACATATGCAAAGTAAGTATGCTATACTCTTTTATTCCTACCTTAAGCTCCACTTAAGCCATTTTTAGAAGTAGGATGATAAAGAGAAGGCAACATTTAGTTTGTGCCGTGGTAAGGAATCATACACCATTTGAGTGACATGAGAGAAGCACATGAGGAACATTAAGTTATCTTTTGCAAAACATTGCTAAAACCTCCAGTATGAAACTTGCAAGGAATGAGAAAAGTATTGCTCAAGTTAAACTATTCTGTCTCTCAACCACCTAAGGCAAAGGAAAAGTCATTAGCCCCATAAAGGACTAAGGTAAAATGGGTGAATTTTTATAGCCAATTTTTCCATTCAAAAGAGAAGTATTTAGTTGTGCACATGGTACTATTGAAATATGAACATTGTAGCAACTCCTGATCCACCAAGACTAAGTTTAATTATTTGCTCGGGACGAGCAAAGGTTAAGCTTGGGGGATCTTGTTGACGGTGGATATACCATAAAATTCCACATTCAAACACCGTCAACAGGCCTTGGATTCAAAGGAGAATAAACATATCATGAGCATATTTTATCAATAACTAGTTCCACATGTACTCTTAAGCTTGTGAACGCAGGGAAGATGAAACAGAGCAGAAATGAACACATGGAGCCCAATAATGTGCTTCGGCCGAATCATGTATTTGGGAACCAAGTCATCACACATCAAGACATCGTGCAAAACATCACTTGGAAGAGAGGAGAGCCAAGGGTGGGCCCACCCATGGGTCGGCCGAACTGCCCATGGGGCCCACCTAGCTCTGGTGACGTGGCAGGATCCGTGTGACCTTCCACTCAGCTCATTTCAGCCTTCAGATCAACATGTGTTTCCATTCAACGGTTGAGAAGCAAAGCACAAGGATTCAACGTAACAACATGCAAACGAAGTGGAACCAACACAAGGGGACAGTCTATGACAGATGGGGACCACGGTGGTGGGCCCAACCCACCAAGTGTGGGTCAGCCAAACCACTACTGGTCGACCCAGGCCACCGACACCTTCCCTGACAGGTGGGGACTCCTTCTAGAAGACCCTGGCTGGGCCCACCTGTCATAGGGGGGTCGGCCGAACCCCCCTGGTGCCAGCCAGGTCGGTTGGCCTCCACCGCCTTCCAGCATGTTTCCCTTGTGATGGAATTACCTCTGCCGTCCATCTTGAGGCGCTATTGAGGCGGTTCATCCAAGGGTAGAGAGGCATGGAGCACGCGGATCGCTGACGTGGTACCCCCTCACTCTCCCCTATAAATAGAGGCTGCCATCACCCTCTCCAAGACACACATGACACCCAAGAGTCACAAGTCACAAGAGTTCTACTCTTTAGTAGTAGTAGTAGTATTAGTCTAGTGTGAGAGTTAGAGTTGAGTCGAGCTATGCTCGGAGTCTCCGGAGTCGTCTGCTGGAGAGTCTAGTATAGCTCTTGTATCTTTCCTTCTGTAAGACTTTATCTTTATCAATATATTGTCTTTAATTTACTTTACTAAGTCTCTACTTAGTGCATTACTATTCTTTATAGTATTGTTGTGTTTTATCTTAACTTATAGTTGAGTTATATTGGATAGTGATCCTGTAACCAGCTCACGTGTATAGTTCATCGCCTATCATAGGGTGCTTTAGTTGTTGGTACGCAACTAGAGTAGTAAGGCTTAGTGTAAGCGTGGTGCTTAGGCTAGATCTTGCCTTTGAATGCCGCTTGTCGCACGGATTGTTTGTGCGTGCTAGCAGGTGGTGACATCCCTGTCTAGTATTAGTATCCCTCCACGTGTTTTAGGCAAGTTCTTAAAAGGTAGGCTCCCATAAGAGAATAGCCATTTCGGGTAGAGGTTATATCCCCTACTGTCTCGCCTATCCCCTACACACCGGAAGTACGGTAGTTATCTTGGTATAATTCATCTATTTGATAAGATAGTTCACAAGAGTAAAGTAAGTGTCATAGGAGTCTTATACTCACTCGTTGTCCTCCCACCTAGCTATACTCTACTAGTTATCCTTAGTTATCCAAAAACCTTGTAGTGTCTTGGTGTCATTACCCTTTTCTCTATATATCGATTTACCCCCCTATCACTAGTTGATACTAAGTTGTTATAGACTTGAGGATCTCTCTCTTTTTATTAATTATTCCTAGCAACTGCTTTCCCTTGGGATAAAAATAAATAACGATACCTTGGAATACTCCCGGGTGAAGTGCTACAGCGGTATATTCTGTGCGCTTGTGGAATTATCCAATAGACGTAAGAAATACCACAGGCACTTCTGGCGCCGTTATCAGATATAGCCTAACACCCTGTCTCTAGTGGTTGCGCTAAGAAGTGTCAACAAATGGTCTCCCCAAGATGAGTGGAGTCTTCTCATCCACCTCCATGTCCAGGACCACAAAGTCCACGGGGACAATGAATCTGCGTATCTTGATGGGGATATTTTCAGCTATCCCCACCGGATAACGGACCGATTAATCTGCTAGCTGCAAACGTATTGATGTAGAGGACAAGATAGTGTAATTGAGTTTATCGAACAGTACCTTTGGCATGACGCTAACGCTTGCTCCCAAGTTGCACAATGCATGCTCAAAGTACTGTGTTCCAATGGAGCAATCTATAGTGGGACATCCAGGATCCTTTTTCTTGTTTGGTAGTTGGTCTAATATAGCCGCGCCGCATTCCTCCGTTAATTTGACAATTTCCGTCATGGGCAGTGGGCGCTTATTATTGAGGATTTCTCTTAAATACTTGGCGTAGGTTGGAACCTGCATCGCATCAAGTAATGGAATATGCACATAAAGATGACAAATTACCTTGATGAATTTCCCGAATTGCTCGTCGGTGGTTTGCTTTCTTGTTCTTGGGAAAGGTAGCAGCACATTAGTATCATAATACTCGTGCGGGGCTGTCTTTCCCTGGACTTCGGTGTTGTCTTCTGGTGGTGGCAACTCTTCTTCTTCTTCTTCATCATCCTCCTTGTCTTTTCTTGCAGCTTTCCCTGCTATGTTAGGATGTGGCAGATCGCGAGTGGACTTACCTCCCCTCGTGGTTACCGCTTTGACATTTGAAGTATTGCAAGCATTTTAGGAGATGAAGTAGTAGCAACAAGATGAGCTAATCGAGATTCTAACATTTTATTAAAGCTCATTTGTTCTTTAACAAAAGAAGCGAGAGCATCCATTTTAGCATTTAATGTTTCAAGGGTCTTATCATTTGCTATCAACCTTTTATTCATGCTTTCATTTATTTTAGCTTGGTTTATGATAAGATCTTTCAATGTTAATTGGTTATTTCTAGAAGTACCAAACCTTGCATTACCTGGAAACTTGGAGTTCGACGCTCATCTTCCTTGTTGAGAATAATTTGTATTGTTGCAGATGGCGTCTACCTTCTCAGGATTTAATTCGGAATGCATTACGCTACATACCTGGTTACATTGATTTTTGGAAGCATAATGTTGGATGGCCTCTCGATCTTTCTAAAAGTTAGCATGTTCTTCTAGCCTTCTTAGTAGGAAGTCCATCTTCTCAGTAATTGCATCTACTTCGATGGTATGTGTACTCTTTTTCTTGGATTGGAGTCGGTCTTCATTCCACCCTTGATTTGTCAGCATCTTTTCTATCAGGTTCTTGGCTTGTGTGTGTCACACCCCAAAATTTCTATTTTGGGATGTGACTAGAAAACATTAAAAACAAAACAAAAGATTTCTACCCTTTTCTAAAAATACCAACTCAGCTTAAGTTATTTACAATTTAGATATTAAAAATGTGAATTTCCAAAATTTTTGGAACTGAATTTAATGGTTTGTTTCATTCATGCCTTTGCATAGTGTTTTGTATGAAAAATGATTTTTAAATGTTTTCAAATGCGCATAGGGTTTTATTGGAATCAAATATCCTAAGATCTTTGATCAAGTTTCCATCTATAATTAAATACTTGGAACAATATACCTTGATCCTTGTTTTAAAAAAATCCTTGATGGATCTCCAAACATTCATCTTGCTAAACACCCAAGCTCATGTTTTCAAAATCCCTAACTTTTCATATCCTAACTTGTTCTCTCTTTTATCCTTTCTTCCTTATATTTGAGCTTCCAATCCTCTTTGACTGAGTCTTATCCAAATCTCAAAACATATGCTTAATGATCGATCATTGTATCCCATTCCTCTCATGCAACTCTACCATCACTTTGTTCAAGTCAAAACAATCACATGTTGTGTACCTATGTTAATCTCAATTCCAACTTTCTTCTCCTTCCCCGACCTTTGGGTAACATACACATGGACTCTTTCTCCTCCACTCATTCTCCTCTTGATCAAAGCCAAACATATTTTTGAACCATTCTTGAAAACCATATGGTCTTGGTCTCACCATTTTGGAACGCTAAATTTTCCGAAAAGCCTTATCGTGTCGCTGGGAATTTTGCGGGCTGAGCTCAACACCATCATTCCATATTGTATTCTTATTTTTATACAAGCACCTAGTCTATCCCATTAGTAAAACATGTTCCCCATCTCTCTTTCTTTTGCTAATAGATCGACCCAACTCATTTCGTCCTCCGACATCGCTCCGAGCCGAATCGGGTACAAAGTTTGAGTTATCTCTCGCCGCGGATCAAAACCCAACCATCCTCCTTTCATTTGTGTGTCAACACCAAGCCCAACCAGCCCTCTAGGACTTCCTCTCACCTCTCCCACGTCAACCCCTGGTTCCCTCTCCATTTTGGACAAAAATATCAACCAAGGCATGGAAATATCAAGACAAGACCCTTTGCCTTCCAACCCTTTGGCCTCCCAACCTTTCCCCTTCACATACACCTCCCCCACAGCCCCCTCACGCCTCCCCCTTCATTTCTCACGTCAAGAACAGAGGGGAGACGCCCCTGCTCCTCCTCATCCTCCCCCATGGCTGCCCCAACCATTCCCCAACCTTCTTCCCCTTCCGCACCATGGAAACAAAGCAAATCGGTGATTGCAACCCATCTTGCCACCTTGATTCCCTTTTCAAGCACCCAACAAGGATTTGGAGGACGTCATCATCACCCTCCCTGCTGTTCAAGTCGTGGTGATGGCCTCTACCACCATGGATGTCACCCCGATCAACCGCATCGCGAGAAGGATGCGCCATTGAACCGCGTTGTCATCACCGGCCGTCGTTGATGTAATTCCCTGCTCCACCCCACCAATCCCCATGGTGAGAACCATAAATCATCTCTCCCAACATGTTCTAATATTTTCCTCTGAATATAAAGTGCCTTTGATGAGATATGGTTCATCCCCGTTGAATTTTACCCGGTGTATGTGTTGCTGTCCTGGCGGCCAGCAGCGCTGCTGTTTGTAGAAACGGTGTTCCTCGCTGTTCCTTTAATCAAATCATCAAACCCTTTGGTGGAATTGTATTTTATATCCTTGAACACGTCCCTGTAAAATGGTTTCCTCATAGGAGTTGAGAAACCTGAGATATGGTCATCACCGTGCCACTGTCCCTGCTGTCTGGACAGATTGGCATCTCTAAGTGGTTTTGGCGTTCCCCGCTAATCCTCTATTCAAATCACCAATCCCTTTAATAAACTTGTTCATTGCATCACTGCACATGATCCCACAAGTTGGTTTGGTTATACAATTCATGATGGCCGAGATATCGGCACCAACATGCCTTGCACCCCTGCTGTCCAAACTGCAGACACGCTGTTTTTGGCAGCGGCGTTCCTGTTGATCTAGTGATTCCCTTGATGAGCCCTTTGGCTATATTATCCTTTATATAGTTGCACACACCTCTGAAATTTTTCAGGGCTATATAATCAAGTATGAAAGAGATATGCTCCTATCTTGTGCTCGCTGTCCTGCTACCCTGCAGCCGCGCTGATGCCGGTTTGCATGCGTGTTCCCGATGATTCATCGCTCCGGAGATCAAGCCCTTCAACCAAAATGTGTTTCATATCATGGCACATGCCTACAAAAATTGGTTTGCTCATACATGCTATCATGGCCGAGATATGAAGGTTTCACTAACTGCTACTCTTGCTGTCCTGAAACAGCCATGTAACATGTTTTGCAATTGCATTCTCCTACTGACCGACCATCAAAACATCATGCCATTTTACTATAACATACTTCATACTTTCCATTACATTTCTACAAAATATGTCGCCAATTAGTGCTATAAATACCATGCCTATGATGATCGAAACCCTCGCAGTCCGCCTACATATATTTCTTACATGCACTAGTCGCTACAACTACATCCCCCGTTGATCATGTGTCAATATGCACTAGTTGATCATGGAGTGTCATCATACATATACCTACACGCATCCCTGCAAGTTGGCTTGATCATATGAATAATGACACTTGAGTTATAAGCATCACCATGTTGCTGCTGTCCTGCTATGCCAACAGCCACGCAGTGCCACCTCGAAATTTCGTTCTCTGTCAAACCAATGGTTGAAACATCATATACTTTTGACACAATATGTTCCATGCTGTTCCTTACAACCCCAAGTAGTTGATCACTACTTGTATTTGCTATATAACCATGCAATCTATCATATTTACCGCTGTCCACCACCGGTTACGCTCAACCTATGCACAAATCGCCATAGTCTTCTTTTCCTTTGATCTAGCATCCACCTCAGTGCATTTGTTGGTCATGATATGTTACAAAGTAATCTATTCACTTATCCAAAATAATTTCCCACATATCACTAAGGAATATTTGGAACACAAGCCATTTGTGTAACCCCTCTTCCCATCCTAGCTATCCCAACCACCACTATATTTGTCATGTGATCTTCTATAACCAGAGATAAATCTTGTTATCAATGTCATATCATGTTAACCATTATTCAATCTATGTCCCCCAATGGTGCCTATTAGCCTACTACCAACTAGCAAATTTGTTTCGTCCTAAGTGCATCTCTGATTGACATGCCCTCTTCATGTGACATGCCCTTACACGTTGCATGCATATTCTCTATATTTTGGTCATCATTTAAATCATACAGGCAGAACCATGAGCTATATTTTAGTTAATCCTATCAAACCACATCACTCCACCATGATCTTGTGACCACTAAACATATTTCTCCTTTTCAAATCGTGTTTTATCAAGTCTCATAAACTACATCCTCACCACAAATAAACGTCTATCCTTACAATCAACCTTGATATGTCACTCCAGCTTAGTGATGGAAACATCATATGACTAATTATCATATATTCCTAGGAGAATGCCACATGATGTATATCAATTCAATATTATTCTCCAATGCTGTCTATTCCAGTTTCTCTACCACACACCATAATATATATCATGATCTCCAAAGCCAAACCTTGTGTTTAGAACCTAATACATATCCAATCCTTTTTGTTATGTTAAACATATTCTAGTCCAAATCCATCTTGCTCATCTAATCCAAACCTTGCCACAAATACTTCAACTCTCGCATCTTTTTATTTTAGTTCTTGTTTTGTTTAGTTTTCGCGCTCACACGACTATAGAACAAGCCATATGTTTTCAAAACCTTTGTAATTTATTTTTATAATGCTTGATGTATTATTTCTAGGTTTGAATGTGAAGCTTGTGTTGGTTGTTGCGATCGATAGAAAAGAAGCTATACGAGGAAGATACAGAAGAGAAGTCGGAAGGTTTGGATAGCAAGCATTTGGAGGCAAGTATAACCTATGGTTTTCCTTGTTACCTAGCAACTATTAAACAATACATTCATGTGCATGTCTTGTGAGCCCTAGCTACATATATACCCGTTTAGGTTTTATCGACCAATCACCTTGTTACCTATGGGGGGTTTTATGCATATTAGAGTTACTAGCTTCTATGCTCAACAATGCTATCATGGAATCTTGACTTAAGAATTATGAAATAATGGATAAAATATGTTTTTATCAACAAAGCTTGAAGGGCACTGGAGTATGAGTTTTTGTACTCTTGTTGCCCTCCGTCAGGACTTCCATTGAAAGTTGACCTCCCAGGAAACCCGTACATCCACGAGAATCAATGGGCTCTGATCTTAGCCAAGCAACTAGATTTTCTCTATCTTGTTAGTAGTTACCGAAAGGCACAAGAGGGGGAGCCTGGGTTTTAGAATGGGTTCCGAGCCTGTCAAGATGTGTGCTGGACTGCGGTCACATGGTGTGCCATTCTTGAAGGGGGCCTCCATTCGCCTTGCTGCTTGAAACCTCGCGGCTACTAACGTGTTAGGGTGACTAGTGAAAAGCTTTGCAGTGTTACCCTGCTCACTCACCTCGGCAGTGTTATGGGGTCGACGGGCCCCGAGCATATGGGTATACACGACTCGGGGTTAAAGCTGTACAAATTCTGCAGAATTCTTCCAATCTGATATATCAGCCGTGCTCACGGTCACGAGCAGCCTGGAATCCTTTTTGTATCAGTTGATACCTGTGGAAGTGTTGATGGGTTTTGTTAAAAGAAGATGCTCAGAGATAAACTTGTTTTACTTGGGAGATGGGTTATTCATTAAAATAGTAAAGTAGACTTTAAATAAAACTTGACCAACTAAAAGCAACTGCTATAAGCCTGTGTCAACCTTATGAGCCCTGCATCCCCCATAATTATACTTGCTGAGCATGGTGAGCTGACGCTTGTGGTTGTCACCAAGAAAAATCCCGGATGGGTACCAGATGGTGGTTCAAGTAAGGTGCTTTCATGAGCTATTCCAAAAGTACTAGGCGAGTGCTCCCCCAGTCAACCGTCCTTGTGGAGTATGGTGACCCGAAGATAGAAGACGAAGAATAGTTTCCGTTGTGCTATGAAATATTTGTAAGTCTTAATGTAATTATATTTCGCAATGTAATAAAGCATTGCTTATGATATTTACCATATTTGTCGCTATATGTGTTGTGTGGACATCCTGGGCATACATATAGTTAACGCTTGGTATTCTTCGGAAAACTGGGTGTTACAGTGTGACATTGAGTGAAGTGAATGCTCCTCTAGCAGAGGCATCAAGGTGACTACGGGCTATCGGGGTTAGCCCATGGTAGAAACCTTGAATCAAGAGCCATTCCGGGATCCCATGGTGACGACATCCCCGAATGTATTCCTAGAGACGTTCCCATGCTTCGGGAATCATCTCATCCCCTTGTTGTGTAAAGCATGAAATCTTTCCTCAAAGAGCAGTGATTTTACCCATCGGGAAAAACTTCTTGAGAAATGCATTGGCGCAGCTTGTCCAATTGCTGGCACCTTCTTGACAAGCATAAAACCATTTTTTCGCTTTTTCGAGCAAGGAGAACGGAAAAAGATGAAGATAGATGGTGTCTACCTTGACTCCTCTTATAGCAATAGTGCAACACAATTCCAAAAAATTCTGGAGATGCGCATTTGCATCTTCATGGGGCTTTCCGCTGAATGGGTTGGCTTGCACCATATTGATAAGAGATGGCTTGAGTTCAAAAGTGGCATCCCCCAAGTTAAACTGCAGACCGGTGGTGACATTGGCAGCCGATGGTGCAGAATGCTCGAAGATGGTCTTTTGGGCCATAGCTTCCTTAGGTGATAGTGCAGAGCCTCCTTCCATGAGTGGTTCCAAAACTGAATCGGACTTCCAATCGGAGGCTGGACGATGTCGAGAACTCCTGGTGGATGTCTCTGGATTTTCTATTGTTGTGGCTTGAAACCGATATCCACTCATGTATGCCTTGCTTCACGATAGAGAGAAGAAAAGGCAAGGGTGAGCCCTACTACAACTAATTTGTACTAAATTGATGACAGGTTCCGGATTCGATATTATTAAAATTTCAAGGCCATGCTTTCCCCGCAACAGCGCCAGAAATGCTTGTTGACACTTCTTAGCACAATCACCAGGGACAGGGTGTTAGGCTATCTCTGATAATGGCGCCATAAGTGACTAGAGGCATTTCTTATGTCTATTGGATAATTCGTAAGCGCACATAATATACCGATGTAGCACTTCACCCGGGAGTATTCCAAGGTATCGTTATTTATTTTATCCCAAGGGAAAGCGGTGCTAGAAATGTTAATAGAAAGAGATCCTTAAATCTATCTCAACTTAGCACAACTAGTGCAGAGGGGGAATCGAAATATGATAGGAAGGTGATGATTCAAAGATAATAAATGAAATAATAAAAGATAACTAGTGTAGTATAGCTAGGTGGGAGGACAACGCGTGAGAAAGATCCCTATGATTCAAGCTCTACTCCGTTGATCTACCCTTACCAAATAGATGAAACCACTAGGATTGCTACCTTACTTTATGTATTGCCGGGGATAGTCCGAGACAATAGAGGATATAACCTCTACCTGAAGCGGCTATGCTCTTATGGGAGCCTACCTTTTAAGAACTTGCATAAAACACGTGGAGGGATACTAACACTAGACAGGGCTGTCACCACCTGCAAGCACCCACAAACAATCCGTGCGACAAGCGGCATTCAAAGGCAAGATCTAGTCTAAGCACCATGCTTACACTAATTCCTACTAGTTTAGCTGTGATCAAAGCAACTAGAGCACCCTAAGACAGGCGATGAACAGCAAACAAGAGTTGGTTGCAGGGTCATAATCTAGTAAGTAACAACTAAGAGATAAGATAGAACACAATAATACTATTGCAAGAATAATATTGCACTAAGTGAATACTCAGTAAAGTAAAGCAGGAATATTATATTAAAGTAAATAAGTCTTACAGAAAGAGAAAGATACAAGAACTATACCAGACTCTCCAGCAGACGACTTCGGAGACCCCGAGCTTAGCTCGACTCAACTCTAACTCCCACACTAGACTACAACTACTACTAGAGGTGGAACTACACTAAACTTCACTTGTATCTTGATTGAATCATGTCTTGAGAGGGAGGAGGCAGCCTCTATTTATAGGGGAGGTGGAGATGTGCCACGTCAGTGATCCGCATGCTCCTTCGTTCTCCTCCCTTGGATAAACCGTCCTTGAAACCGCCTCAGATGTACGGCAGTGGTGAAACCAGCAGTGGGAAACATGCAGGAGGTCGGTGAACCGTGGCGGTGGGCTGGACCCACTAAGGGGGTCGGCCGACCCCCCTATGATAGGGTGGGCCCACCACTGTGGTCCCCACTGGTCATAGAGCATGGCTGTATACTGGATTTTCTTTGGTCTTGTCGGTTCACGCCTTGATCCATGTGCTTTGATCTTCCACCGTTGAATGGAAACACAACTTTGATCCGATGGCGGAAATTGAGCTGGGTGTAATCTCGCATGGATTGTGCCATGTCAGCAGAGCCCTGGTGAGCCCCACATGTGGGTTGGGCGACCCCTATGTGGGCCCTCCAGGTGCTCCACTCTCTTCTATCTGCTTCCTTGAGTCATGTGTTGTCGTATGATGGCTTGGTGCCCAATTACGGGGGTCGGACGACCCACATAATTGGCCTCCAAGTGCTCATCTTTGCCCTGTTTGATCTTCCCAGCATTTACAAGCTAAGAGTATAAGTGGAACTAGTTATTGGATAAAATGTATTCATGTTATGTTGATCTTTCATTGAAACTGAGTCTGTTGACGGTATTAGAGTGGAATTTTATAGCTTAATCACCGTCAACAGTTGTCCACTGGGCTCCCCCGTGCTAAGCACTCAGCTCGGAGCTCCTCTGCCTCAGCAATGGCCTAGATGGCCTCGTCCTGCTCCTCCTCTGTCTCTGGCACGGCCCCTATTTGTCGAGTCTAGCGAGGTGGGAGATGCCGCTGACGCCGAGCTGCCAAAGGTCTCTCACGACGGACGAGCTCTGTCACGTTGTAAGGAGCTAGGCATGTGTAGTGTCAGTCAGCTCGGCGCGGATCTCTGGTGGAATAGGAGCAACTGTTCGATCAATCAAGTGACAGATCCAATGCCCATATGGCATCCTGTGGCCTCCTCTGAATCCATCTGTGATCAAGTCCTCCATCTCTAACAGCATGAGACCCCATAGGTCAAAACTCTCCTGTCGGACCATGTGGGCTAAGACCTAAAGCTGAAGGCGAGTGATCCGCTCTCTATAGCCCTCATGTGGTAAGATATTCCTCCTAAACACTGCATCTAGCACTCGGGCTAGGAAGGTGAGGTCCTTGGGACGGCGGCTAGAACCCTCTCCAAACGGCTCTCTGAAGCAGGGCTGGACAAACTCTGTGCTGGGTCTATGCCGCCGTGAGGTCGTCAAGGTGGGTCTGTCACGTCGTAGCACTCCACGTGTACTCAGGTCTCAGGCACCTCAATCCCGAGTATCTCTTTGGCTCTCTGAGCATATAGGTGGAAGTCTCTGCCAGCAAACCCAAAGTGAATACACTTGTGCTCTGGGTCGCCGTAAAGTGAAGCATAGAACTCTCTCACCCAGGTCTGTGCATACTCCCCAGTCCTGCTGATCAACCCTGATAGCCCTGGTAGGTATGTCAGGTAAGGATGGATCTCCTCTCCAACAACTACGTAGATAGACTCAACTGATATCACTCTGTGCGCTGCAAATTGAGTCCTAGCTCTGAGGAACGCCCTGAAGAAGTCCTAGTGCAACGGGTGGTAGAACCGAGGATGGGCTCTAGGGTCCCACTACGGAGGGAACCACTCGTGGAACAAGACGCACCTCAAGAGCTGTATCTGCCTTGCCGAGACAGTGTGTAGGTCGTCACGGTGGTGGTACTCATCCTGGTGAGGAGGTGCCCGGCTCCCATGACTCTGCGTCTCACTCCGAGGAGGAGGAGCCTGTGCAGTCTGACGATGTGCGGACAGGCGCACATACGGTGTCTCAGGTGGTAGTTCAAGATGCCCTGACTATCCTAGCTGTTTCTCTGCCTACTCTGGCTGATCCTCTGTCTACTCCTCTGCTGTTGTGTCCTCGGACTTCTAAGAGCTTCCTCTGGTGACAACCAAACGAACAAGCTTTCCTCCAACTAACACTGTGTCTGTTGGAGCGTCTTCATCAATCCGAACCTGTCTCTCCAAGTCAAGCAGGCGCTCTCACTCCTAAGCTGACATAGGAGTGGCACCAATCACTATGCCACCCCCTCTGCCTCCTCTCTCTGCCCTCTATGCTGCTGCTGCCACTGCTAGAGCCTCTGCTCGCTCTCGCTCCTCTCTGGACCTCTTCTTCTTCTTCTTTGGCTCCTCGACCACCGGCCTCTTGCCCTCATCGCCACCTGGTGGGCGAGAGGGCGGTGGGTCGTCTGCTGGAGGAGGTTCCCCAGGTCGCTTAGTTCGGGCCATCACGCCACCAACAAGCAACCCACGAGGACAGCTGCTGAAAACCCTAACAAACTCTGAAGCACTGCCACTGACCAGCTGCCCACTACCACTGAGAAACCCTGATCACTGCCAACTGACTAAGAGAAGGGTGGAACTGTCACTCAGAGGCTTGGCCTCATTCGTATCCACGGGCTTGGCCCCGGATTTAACTGTGAGTGACCCGCTGCAAGAGATAGACAGAAGGGTTTACATAACCAATATACATCGAGAGATACAAAGTCCTAATAGAAGCAAGCATACAGGTAAGAAATAGAGTGAAGCTCGACTCGCTACCTGAGGAAAGAAGCTGACCCTGCAAAAAGATGAGAACGACCACGAACGAGGCACCATGGCACAAGGCAACTCACTGCACGAAGAAGGGCATACGTCAAAGACGAAAGGCAATGACAAGCGCAAGTGCAATGACCAAGGTAAGCTAGGGTTGAATGGCTCAGAGGAATACCGGATGGAGACAGAGTCCACCCAAACCCTAGCTCACACAAGGAGGAGACCCTATCACAAAGAAACTGCATAGAGGATCGATGAATCCACTGGTGAGGCATTTAAACACTTGAAATACGCAGTCAAAGGAAGTGACAAGGGCAAGAAGCAAAGAGTGAGAGCTCACCACCTAGAAGAACAGGATCGGAAAGGGAGGGCAAGCTCGTCGGCAGGAGAGCTCAGGCAATGGTGTAGACCTTCGGCGGCGGTGACGTCCACGGTAGCGCTCCGGGCCACGCTCAAACTGCACGGGAGACGCACAGCTGCACGTGGGAGGAGCAGCGAAGGCGGGCCAGGCCGGCAGCAAGGGCACCGGTGAGGACACGAGAGCCGCGCGGTGGACAAGGGCACAGAGCGGCGGCGGACTAGCGCACAGGAGCGCGGCGGTGAGCAGCGGTGTATGGGCCGAGTCGGGCAAGTGAGTAGAAGAAAAGTGGGACCCGTGGTCAAATAGAGTCAACTGGGCAGTTTAATGTTGCACCGGACGCTCCCATAGTGAGCGCATCTAGAGAGCACCCGAGAGCAAAAATTCACACCGGACGCACCCGATGACCACCCACCGGACGAGCTTCGCGTCCGGTGTACTCTTCCTGGCCTTCGTCTTGAATCCACACCGGACACTCAAACAACGTCACCGGACACGCTGGAAACACGTCCGGTGCTCCTGTTTTTCTTCTCTGCAGAGCTGATGCTTACACCGGGCGCCGGTGTAGCGTCCGGTGCACCTTTGAGTGCTGATTCTCCTCCGGTCTTCGCACACCTTCTTCCCAACCAAGTTCCAACACCAATAAGATGCAAATAAACACTGTTTGAAACTGGTATGAGATATCCTCTCTCATACCCTCAATTTTTCAAGTATTTTGCATTAGGCATATGTGAATTTTATGAAAATAGGCAATAAGAACCAAGAACAATATGAAAAATAAACAACCGTGCAAATGCAATGCAAATTCGCGTAAAGTAAACTAGTTGCTTGTTAAGTTTGTCCACGGGTAAGCTTCTTCACACGCTTTTGGGCGGTTATCTTAACAGAGTTAGACAAGCCCTACGTGCAATTCAAAGTTAGAAGGGTATTATATTACAATGCAATGCACATGACAACACAAGATCATCTTTTAGTGAAGTTGCTTAGATCAAGGCAATTAAGTTCATTCCTTAGTGTGCAAAACCATGCCTCATCCAATGGTTTAGTGAAAATATCCGTCAAGTTATCATTCGTTCTCACTCCCTCAAAGGAAATGTCACCATTAGCAATGTGATCTCTAAGGAAGTGATGGCGGATGTCAATGTGCTTAGTGCGGGAGTGTTGAACCGGGTTGTTGGCAAGTTTTACCGCACTCTCGTTGTCACACAACAAAGGCACCCTTTTTAAGTTAATTCTATAATCAAGTAGGGCTTGTTTCATGTAAAGAATTTGTGCACAACAAGCATCCTCGGCAATGTATTCCACTTTAGTTGTTGACAAGGCAACACTATTTTGTTTCTTGGGGGACCAAAAAACTAGTGATAGTCCAAGCAAATGGCACGCTCCGGATGTGCTTTTCTGGTCAATCTTGCAACCGGCATAATCCGAATCGGAATAGCCGACAAGAGTAAAGTTTGGGATACCAAAGGACAATGCTTGGGGTGTGCTTTAGGTACCTAAGGATTCTTTTTACCGCAAATAAGTGAGATTCCTTAGGGTTAGCTTGAAAGCGCGCACACATACACACACTAAATATGATGTCGGGCCTAGATGCAGTCAAGTACAACAAACTAACCGATCATAGAACGATAAAGAGTTTAATCAACCGATTTACCTCCCTCATCAAGGTCGAGATGTCCATTGGTAGGCATGGGGGGTCTTGATGTGCTTGTATTCTTCCATCTTGAAGCACTTGAGGAGATCCTTCGTGTACTTCTCTTGCGACACGAACGTCCCCTCCCTCAATTGCTTGACTTGGAAGCCGAGGAAGAATGTGAGCTCACCGATCATGGACATCTCAAACTCCTTCGACATCATATCACCAAATTCCTTGCAAAAATCTTCATTAGTCGAACCAAATATAATATCATCAACATAAACTTGACAAATGAATATATGCCCTTTGTGCTTCTTGGTGAATAGTGTGGTATCAACCAAGCCAATTTTGAAACCCTTGTTGAGGAAGAAATCACGGAGGCGCTCATACCAAGCCCGTGGGGCTTGCTTCAAGCCATATAGCGCCTTAGACAACCTATATAAATATAGTTTGGATATCTAGGGTCTTCAAAACCCAGTGGTTGCCAAACATAGACAATTTCATTTATAAAGCCATTTAAAAATGCACTTTTCACATCCATTTGAAAGAGTTTTAGGTTGTGATTAGACGCATATGCAAGTAGGATACGAATGGCTTCCAATCTTGTAACCGGGGCAAAAGTCTCCCCAAAATCCAAGCCTTCAACTTGGGAGAACCCATTTGCCATGAGCCTTGCCTTGTTTCTCACAATGTTGCCCTTGTCATCTTGCTTGTTGCGGAACACCCACTTGGTGCCTATAACTCTTGCTCCTTTTGGCTTCTCTTCAAGTGTCCAAACTTTATTGCGGGTGAAGTTGTTGAGTTCTTCATGCATGGCATTCACCCAATCTGGATCTTGAAGAGCTTCTTCTATGCTAGTAGGCTCAATGCAAGAGACAAAAGAGTGATGTTCAATGAATTGAGCATGCCTTTGTGAGCGAGTCATTACCCCCTTGAAGGATTCCCTATTATGAGATCTTGAGGATGAGCTTGTAGGAGTGGAGTAGTTCTTCTATCAACCACTTGAGAAGGAGGTTGTGGGGCATCAACATCTTGTGCTTGTTCCTCAACTTCTTCTTGTGTGATGTGGGTGTCTTCATGAGGATCCACCCCATCTTTATCTTCATCATCTTGAGGCACATTTGATGAAGATGGTTGATTGATGACTTGCACACCATCACCATCATCTTCATCATCCTTAGGCTTGATGTCTCCGGTTGGCATATTCTTCATAGCCTTCCGCAATTGTTCATCACCTACATCATTAAGATTCTCATGCTCTCCTTGAGAGCCATTAGATTCATCGAACTCCACATCATATGTTTCTTCAACAAGGCCGGTGGTATTGTTGAATACTCTATATGCTTTGGACTTCAATGAGTAACCAACAAGAAAGCCAATATCACAACGTCTTTGGAACTTTCCTAGGTGTTTCCGCTTCTTGTAGATATAGCACTTGCAACCAAACACCCAAAAGTAGGAGACATTCGGCTTCTTGCCATTGATAAGCTCATAGGGGGTCTTCTTTAGCAACCAGTGAGGGAATAGACGGTTGGATGCATAGCATGCGGCGTTGATTGCCTCCGCCCAAAACCTCTCCGGTGTGTTGTACTCATCAAGCATAGTCCTTGTAAGGGTGATCAATGTCCAGTTCTTCCTTTCAACAACTCCATTTTGTTGAGGGGTATAGGTGGATGAGACTTCATGCTTGATCCCATCTTCATCACAATAAACTTCAATATTTGTGTTGTCAAATTCTTTCCCATTGTCACTTCTAATCTTCTTGATCTTCACTTCAAATCCATTTTGTGCTCTATTGGCAAACTTCTTGAAAGATGCGGCAACTTCGGTCTTGTCATGAAGAAAGAACACCCACGTGTATCTTGAAAAGTCATCAACAATCACTAAGCAATAGAGCTTGCCACCAATACTTGCATAAGTTGTTGGCCCAAATAAATCCATGTGAAGTAGTTCTAAAGGTCTTGAAGTTGACACAAATGACTTAGATGGACATGTATTTGCCACTTGCTTGCCGGCTTGACAAGCACTACACAATTTGTCCTTCTCAAATACAACATCTTTCAATCCTCTCACCATCTCCTTCTTCAATAGCTTCTTGAGTGTGCTCATTCCAACATGTGCAAGCCTTCTATGCCATCGCCACCCAAGAGATTGTTTGGCGAATAGACAAGTCTTAAAATTTGCATCTTCCAAATTGAAGTCCACTAGATAGAGGTGATTGTACTGAAAACCCTTGAATATCACTTCATTGTCATCTTTCTTGGAAACAACCACTTCTTCAATTGTAAATAGGCATTGGAAGCCAAGATCACACAATTGACCAATGGATAGCAAGTTAAAGCTCAAAGAAGCAGCTAGAAGCACATTTGAAATAGAATGATCATTTGATATAGCTACTTTACTAAGCCCTTGCAATTTGCTCTTAGAATTATCACCAAATGTAATATTTCCTTGGTCTTCCACATTCTCTTCAAGTGAGGTGAATATACGAGCATCACCGGTCATATGTTGAGTGCATCCACTATCCAATGAGAGCCACCAGTCTTGTAGTTCACCTACACACAACAAATCAAGCTTGATTTTTAGGAACCCATACTTGAGAAGGTCTCCGGACTTTCTCAACCAAAGCTTTTGCCACCCACAATTGCCTAAGCCTATTCTTGTTAGGGGGGACCTAGGAAAATAACGTTGACCTTGTCCCTTGGAATCCTTTCTAAGCATGTAGTGAGAATCAAATGCAAAGGGCCTAGCATGCTTGGGCAAAGGTTGTGGTGGTGGTGTCTTGCACTCATGAGCAAGGTGTCCTTCTTGTCCACATTCAAAGCATCTCTGTGGCTTGGGTTTGGGCTTGTTCTTTGCTTTGTTGAGTGTATTTTGGGCTCTAATGTTTTGGACCTTCTCACCCATGTTGCCAATTCCAATTCTATCAAACTTCATCACGGTGTTCATGAGGAGATCACTTTGAAGATATTGGCCTCTTGTGAATCTTAGCAAGCCAACGGTGAGGTGACTCTTTTCTTGCTTCAACTTCTTGTTCTCTTCCAATAGGCTTGCAAGTTGGCACTTCTCACTCTTGAGGATTTTGTTCTCTTCTCTAAGTACCTCAACTTCATCATCTTCTTGCACCGTTTCAATGACAATGGTGTTGGTAGTTGATTGCTTCTCAAGCACTTTCTTCAAGTTCTCATTCTCAATCTTGAGCTTCAAATAGTTATCATGGCAATTGGCCACCACCACTTCCTTGCCTTTGCTACTAGCACCTTGCTCAATGATCTCATCAATCAAATCATCACAAGATGTAGCTATGTCACACTTAACAACAAGGTTAGGGGCATCATGTGTTTCATTGGAAAGCAAGTCATAAGCCATAGCAAGGTTGTCATGATTCACTTTTACTTGAGTGTAGTCCTCTTTTAGCTTGTTGTAGCTAGTAGTGAGCTCAATGTGCATCTTCTCAAGTTTATTATGTTTTCTTTGAGCTCCTTTATGTTGAATTTGAGCTCCTTGAGCTTAGATGACACATTTTGGTTTTCCTCTAGAAGCTCATCACTAGCTTTAGTGAATTGTTCATTCTTAGTTAAGAGGTTACCATTCTCAAGTTTCAGCTTCTCATTTTTACTTGTTAGCTTTCTTATCACTTTGGTGTAGTCATTTAGCAAGCTAGCAAGTTCATCATAAGTGGGTGAATCATACTCATTGTCACTATCACTACTCTCATCATCACTTTGTACCATCTTATCCTTAGCCATAAGGCAAAGGTGTGTTGGAGATAAGGGTGGTGATGGTGGTGGAGGAAGTGAAGTCCCAATCACTAGAGCGACCAACTTCTCTTTCTCATCATCACTATCTTCACCAGATGAGCCACTTGAAGATTCAATGTCGGTGAGCCAATCACCAACAATGTAAGCCTTGCCATTCTTCTTGTTCTTGTGAAATTGTTTTTTCTTGAATTCTTTCTTCTTGAATGGCTTGGCCTTCTTCTTCTCATCATCACTCTCATCACTTGAGTCTTGCCTTTTGCCCTTATTCTTGTTCTTGAACTTGTCTTTCTTGGGCTCCAGGCATTGATGAGCAAGATGCCCAAGCTCTCCACAATTGTAGCAAGTCCATCTCGGAGATGGGCTTCCTTTTGCTACTTGTGAAGAACTTTTTCTTGTTGGAATCAAACTTGATTCCCTTGTTGTTGAGCTTCTTCAGCATCTTGGTGGTCTTCCTCACCATGAGAGCAATCTCCACCTCATCATCATCACTATCACTTGTTGAATCATGAGAAGAGTACTTGACTTGAGATTTGCCTTTCTTGTCGGCCTTGAGAGCTAAGTCCTTCTTCTTTTCTTTCTTGGATGATAAACCATCTCAGGGAGTGACCTTCATATGCATCTCATGAGCATTGATCTTCCCCAATATTTGAGTGGGAGTTGCATTGGAGAGATCCCCTTGATGAAGCACGGTCACAATGTGACCATACTTGTCAATGGAAAGAGCATTGAGGATCCTCCTTGCAACTTCGGCCAGGGTGATCTGAGTGAGCCCAAGGCCATTGACTTCCACTACAATGATGTTCAATTGAGAATACATGTCATTAGCATTTTCATTAGAAAGCATTTTAAAAGAATTGAGCTTGTCCATAATAAGATAATATCGTTCCTCACGCTCATTCTTTGTTCCCTCATGGAGCGCACAAAGATCCAACCATAGTGCATGGGCGTTCTTGTGGTTCCTCACTCGGTTGAACATGTCTTTGTTAAGGCCCCTAAAGATGATGTTGCGGGCCTTAGCATTCCACTTCTCATGCTCTTCCTCAACGGGTGTGAGGGTAGCGCCGGCTTTGGAAGTAGGGTACCCTTGTGTGGCGGCTTTGTGAATACCTGTTGATATTTCTTATGCACAATTAAAATATGAAAGATTCCGCAAGCGCACAGAATACCATTGTAGCATTCTACCGGGAATATTCCAGGTATCGTTATTTATGTTTTACCACAGGGAAACAATGGTTAAAGAAGTTGATAGTTCATCATCATGTATCTACTAACTAGTATAACTAATAAATTAAAGTAGGGGTAAAAGGTAAATGATAGGAGTTATGTATATTTGACACACATAGGAGAATTCTATGATAAAAGAGCAGATAGCTAAAGTGAGACGACAACAGGAGAGTTCAAGGTTCCTAAGTACTTCTCTATTACCTTAGTTCTATAAAACTAATTCATGGTAGATAAAGCAATCACACAATAACACTTTGGGACATCAGAACACTAGCCACGGAATGGGATGAGAATGGGACTAGGAAGTTCTAACAATGGTCCTACAATCATCAACCTACACGAGGTGGGATACGTCGGCCATCAGGGCTGTCACCTCCTGGGGCTACCACAACTATTCGTAAGGTTGAGTGCAATCTCAAGTAACCTCTAGTCTAGACACCATGCCTACACTATTAAGTACTACTCTAATCCCATATGAAAACTAGAGCACTCGACACGAGCGGAGATCCTATGCCAAAGTATAACAACTATACTAACCAATCAAATTCAAGGCATAAAGTAAATAGAGAAGATAAATATATTAAAACATAAGTCTTACAAAGATGAGATATAATGATATACCAGACCCCTAAAGACTTCTCCAGAACTGAAGCGCAGCTCCGCTCTCCCTAACTCTCAACTAGAACTAATCTACTACATTGGAAAGTCTAGCCCTAATTCTCTAGAGTTGAGAGGTTATCCATTCGAGGGACGCCTCTACAACTCCATAATGGTGCCCTTCACTCGGGGGGTCCTGGGTTCCTTATATGGGGGCGCCTGGCCTCCCCTCCACCTTGGGCAAGCGATATGGTACTAAGCCTTTTCACCATGTGCACATAGGCTTTAATGAGCCAAATTTTGATTTAGGTCCAATTAATCCCACAGCTCAGGTTCTAGAATCTCTTCTAGTGTTTGTAAAATCCATATCTCTTTATTCTGGACTCCAAAAATAGCAAACCATAGGTCCGTTTTGATCGTCTCGACGAGCTATATGCAATGGTGAACTCCAATTCCATATTTGAGATACTTTTAATAGGTGAAAAATTGAATATCCTTTTATACCGTGCAAAACAAGTGAGAACATCAAAACTCGTGGAACTTGTTAGAATCAAACCCCATAACTATGTTGTGTATTGTTTTATGCCCTTGATTCATATTTATTTGATGGGTAAAAATGAGCAATAACTACCGTCAACAAGTTCCCCCAAGCTTACCCTTTGCTAGTGCCTTAGCAAAGCCAAACTTTAGCATAAATCAAAAGTTATAGCTACCCCTCACAAGTATTCAGTTTTAAAGTAAGAAGTACTCAAGGATTAGAGTAGACCAAGCTAACCTTTAGACTAACCTGTATTACCTTTACCATGGAGCTTGTAGCTTTCTCTTGAGTCTTGGGTAATTGAAGGATAGAATGTCTAAGTTAAACACTATGTCTTAAGCTCTGTCGTTCAACTCTTATCCTGGAGGTTTTGCAAGTTTTTAAAATAAAACTCAGAGTTTCCTTTTTATGACTCTCTCAAGTCTCTCAATATGTGATATTTGTGGATCCTTACCAAGGCAATAGTGATGCATGCCTTCTCTTCTCTTTCTCACCCTATAACTAATAGCTTGTGTGGAGCTTATGGGTAAGGAGACAGCTCATACATACTTGCAATGAATGTATTGTAAAGTCAAACAATGGATCCAAAGGGACAAGTCAAACAATCAAATCAAGATGTGCATGTGCGTGGATGTGAGGTGGTATGTGGATATATATGGTGGCTAATCCCAATTCTACTCGTTTGCTCCTTGAGACGTCTCTCTCTCTTTTTTAAACACTAGGGAATTGTGTTGCAGGACAACATGGGCTATCTTTCTTTTCTTTTTCTTCTTTTTTCAGGCGGGCATCGGATTACCCATTGTTTTGATAAATTCGGACACTTGTCTATTTTTACCTCTGTTGACGGTGGATATACCCTAAAATTCCACATTCGAGCACCGTCAACAGGATTCGGATTCAAGGGAAGATAAACATAACATGAGCATATTTTATCAATAACGAGTTCCACTTGTACTCTTAAGCTTGTGAATGCTGCAAAGATCAAACAAGCCAAGAAACATCAAGAAATGGTGCACAACATCACTTAGAAGAGAGGAGAGCCCAGGGTGGGGCCATGTATGGGTCGGCCGAACCCTACAAGGGGCCCACTTGGCTCTGGTGACACGGCATGATCCATGTGACTCTCCAACCAGCTCATTTCATCCATCAGATCAACATGTGTTCCTATTCAATGGTGGAGAAACAAAGCACAAGGATTCAACGTGACAAACATGCAACCAAGCTGGAACCAACACACGGGGACAATCAGTGACAAATGGGGACCACAGTGGTGGGCCCAACTCACCAAGGGTGTGTCGGCCGAACCACCCAAGGTGGGACCAGGCCACTGCTGCACTCCCTGACAGGTGGGGACTTCTTCTAGAAGACCCTGGCTGGGCCCACCTGTCATAGGGGGTCAGCCGAACCCCCCTGGTGCCCAGCCAGGTCGGTTGGCCTCCACCACCTTCCAGCATGTTTCCCATGTGATGGAATTACCTCTGCCGTCCATCTTGAGGCGGTATTGAGGCGGTTCATCCAAGGGTAAAGAGGCATGGAGCACACGGATCGCTGACGTGGCGCCCCTCAACTCTCCCCTATAAATAGAGGCTGCCATCACCCTCTTCAAGACACACAAGATACAAAAGAGCCACAAGTCACAAGAGTTCTACTCTTTAGTAGTAGTAGTAGTAGTAGTAGTAGTAGTAGTAGTCTAGTGTGGGAGTTAGAGTCAAGTCGAGCTACGGTCAGAGTCTCCAGAGTCGTCTGCTGGAGAGTCTGGTATAGCTCTTGTAGCTTTTCTTCTGTAAGACTTTACCTTTATCAATATATTATCTTTACTTTACTGTACTAAGTTTCTACTTAGTGCATTACTATTCTTTATAGTGTTGTTGTGTTTTTTCTTAACTTATAGTTGAGTTATATTGGATAGTGATCCTGTAACCAGCTCACGTGTGTAGTTCATCGCCTGTCATAGGGTACTTTAGTTGTTGGTATGCAACTAGAGTAGTAAGGCTTAGTGTAAGCATGATGCTTAGACTAGATCTTGCCTTTGAATGCCGCTTGTCGCACGGATTGTTTGTGGGTGCTAGCAGGTGGTGATAGCCCTGTCTAGTCTTAGTATCCCTCCACGTGTTTTAGGCAAGTTCTTAAAAGGTAGGCTCCCATAAGAGAATAGCCGCTTCGGGCAGAGGTTATATCCTCTACTGTCTCGCCTATCCCCTACACACCGGACGTAAGGTAGCTGTCTTGGTATACTTCATCTATTTGATAAGATAGTTCACAAGAGTAAAGTAAGTGTCATAGGAGTATTATACTCACTCGTTGTCCTCCCTCCTAGCTATACTCTACTAGTTATCTTTAGTTATCTTAAAACCTTGTTGTGTCTTGGGGTCATTACCCTTTCCTCTACATATCGATTTACCCCCCTATCACTAGTTGATACTAAGTTGCTATAGACTTAAGGATCTCTCTCTTTTTATTAATTATTCCTAGCAACCGCTTTCCCTTGGGATAAAAATAAATAACGATACCTTGGAATACTCCCGGGTGAAGTGCTACAGCGGTATATTCTATGCGCTTGCGAAATTATCCAATAGACATAAGAAATACCACAGGCACTTCTGGCGCCGTTATCAGAGATAGCCTAACACCCTGTCTCTGGTAGTTGCGCTAAGAAGTGTCAACAAGCATTTCTGGCGCCGTTGCCAGGGAAAGCATCAGTCTAGGAATATTAATAAAAAATTAAATCCGGAGTCTACTATCAATTTAGTTATCGATTAGTGTTAGGGGCTTATCCCTGTCTGTGTTTCTCGTTATGGTGAAGCTAGACAGTGCATGAACGGTTTCCAATTGCCGTCAAATTTCATTGAAGATCCTATAATGTCCACCGCCTCAAGGTATGCCTCCATACGGATTTTCCACTAAGGAAAATCGTTACCGTCAAAGACGAGAGGGGGACCATCGTGACCCCCGGACATCCTTCTCTTGGCGGTTAAGCCAAATTAGTGAGCACAAGGCTCCGATACCAATTGAATGGATCGAGGATGCCTAAGAGGAGGGTGAATTGGGCAAATAATAATTTTTTCGCAAATCAAATCAACCTATCGCCATATGCCCAATCTCAACCCACAAGTGCATGTGTGTAATTCTAAACCTAAAATAAGTTATGCAACCTAGAGCCAAGTCCTATCACAAGTATACTACTCTAGGAATATAAAGAACATAAAGTAAAGGCGGGAAAGTAAATGAGATAGAAAGACAAAGCCAATTTTTCCTGAGGTATCAGAGAGTCGGCACTCCCCACTAGTCCTCGTTGGAGCACCCGTGCAAGGGTGTAGCTCCCTCTTGATCCTTGCAAGGACCAAGTGCTCTCTATGGACTAATCCTTTGCCTCTCCGGCGCGGTGGATCGTCCATAACCGCTCACAAGCTTAGCTTGGGCCGCCCACAAGCTCTCCAAGCGGTCACCAAGCCTCCGATCGCCACCAAGCCGTCTAGGTGATGCCGATCACGATGCCGATCACCAAGAGTAACAAGCTCGAACTCTCACTTGACCCAAACAAGGCCAAAGAGAGGGATGGATGCACACAAGTCACTCTTGATCAACTCTAGGGAAGAAGCTCACTCGAATTCGCAATTCACTCAACCTCCCTAGGGCTCTTGCAATCTCTCAAGGTCTCAAGGTGTGTTCAGCTGTTTGAAGTGGCAAGAGACCTCCCATGGACAAGCACAAGGAGTATAAATACCCCACACACAAGCCCATGGCCGTTAGGCACAAAGCCCTCTATTTTTGGGTGCACCGGACGCTATTAAGTTCACACCGGACGCGTCCGGTGGTTATCCGGTGCCCCTCCAATGGCTACTGTACTTGCTGTATTCTGAACACACCGGATGCTGGCAGTGTCTGGTGGGCCTTCACCGGACACATCTGGTGCTCAAAATACCTCTCTGGACGGTCACTGGACGCTCCCGGCTTTGTCCGGTGCAGCGTCCTGTGGTTGTCCGGTGCTAAGCCCTAACCCAGGGTATAGCACCGGACGCCGGCACAGTAACTCCTGCGCGTCCAGTGGTTCCAACTCTGCGTCTACTGAACTCTGAGACTGCACCGGACGTTCTGGCCTGCGTCGGTGCAGCGTCCAGTGCAACTTTTTGGCCCAAAACTTCGCCGAATCGACAACTTTCCAAAATGAAGTTTGTTCCAAATAGTTCACCAGACCTCTCTGCACTCACTAGACCTAGGTTTGACAAGTGTGCACCACACTACCATCTCCTAGCCAAGTCTAGCCCAAGCTACCCATTCAAACTTAGTACGGCCAAAGTCAAAAACAAGAGCTAAACTACTCTAAGTGCCTCCCAACACCAAACGGCACTTAGAACTAGTCTATCTCCGTCTTGTCTTCCGTTCTTTGAAAACCAAAATTTCCATCACTAGGGGCTTGAACCTACATGTTATTATGACGTAACCTCTAGGTTATCCTGCAAAACACATGTTAGTCATAATAACCATCTCGTTGTCATTAATCACCGAAACCACTAGGGCCTAGATGCTTCAGCCGCCGCCGGCTGCCTCTGTCCAGACAGAGTGCCACTCCCACCCCCTCTCTTTTAATCCGAGCCGTTCGGATCTAATCCGACTATCCTTATTAATAGATACCGGTTCGCCCTGCACATTTGTAAAGAAACCCCTATAGTTTTTAATGTAATTACCTGCAGTACAAAACGTATTATGTATTTACGCTTTCCAATTTAGAAAACGTAAATTCCTCGGTTTAATTGAAAAGCTGTTTTCTGATTTTTCAGATTTGCCACTAATCTTGTTTTAATCATAACTATCACGTTTTAGCTCCGTTTTTAGCCATTCAAATTTCGTTAGATTCATAATTTCAAGATCTATCGGCCAATGTCACTGTTTTATATATTAATCACTTTTAAAATTCGAGTTTATATCTAATCTATTATTATTCTATTGCAAATCTTGAATAAATCATATCTTTCTCGTTTTAAGTCCGATTTGTGCAAACTTTATATCGATGTGATCGTAGCGACGCGTAGATCAGTTTTATAAACTTTTTAATTTGTTTTCTCTCTGTTAGTGTACTGTTCTAATCAATAGTCTTATTTGCTATGCATGATTGCCCCTGGATGTCTATGTGTTGATGTATTAATCGAGTATAGACGGTGAGCATTACGTTGGTGATCAAGACCAATACTTCGAAGACCCGGATCACCAGGAGTTTTCTGATCAACGCAAGTATTAGCATGGACCATCCTTATTGACCTGTTCACCACAATAATTAATTTCATGTGCATGTGCCTACCTTGTTAGCCATAGGTACTACCTAGATGATTGTTATCTTGTACCTTGCCACCTATGGGTTATGCATTGGGTAGTTGATGCTAGCGTGTTATTGGAATCATGATCATATAAACTTGGTTAATTGAATATGTAATAAGATTTAAAAGATGTTTTTAGCAACATGGAACTAGGAGGTTAGAGCATAGTTTTGTGATGCTCTAAATTCCCCCTTGTAACGACTTATCTGTAAGTATGACACTGGGACTTACCGCGCAACTATGAGGGCTACATGGCTCTGGTTTTAGTCAAGTATGGGCACTCTTTCTAGCTTGTTAGAGGTTACCGAAAGGTGTGATGGGGCCTGACGACTCGGGTGTAGTGCGGCTTCTGTTCGAGTGTGTATAACATGCGTGACCTTGTGCCACGACGAAGGGGGGCCCTACATTTGCTTGCTGGGTCCCTAGCAGCCCTAACTTGTTAGACGGAGTACTTTGAAAGACTTCATAGTGAAACCATGCTCACTCACCTTGGTACTGTTATGGGAGTAATTAACCCGAGCAAATGGAAATCACGGCTCATAGTGAAAGTGCAAAACCTTTGCAGAGTGTAAAACTGGTATACTAGGCGAGCTCATGGTCATGAGCGGCCTTGGACGTCTTATGGAATAGTTACCTTTGGGGTGATGTTGTCTTGTTGCTAATTTATTGTTGCTGTTCATTAATTATGTTTACTTTGATCATGAATTATGGGTTTATTCAACTTGTTGCTATCCAATTGCATAAAAGATGAGTAATTAAAAGCAAACTGCTGTTAAACCTGTGTCAATCTTTTTGAGCCTCATGAACCCATGATAGTCTTGTTGAGTACTACAAGTACTTACGCTTGTTTATTTTCAAACATGGATAAAATTTCCGGATGGGTAACAGATGGTGATACTTATGAGGATTACCCAGAGGACTACTAGACTTGTGCTCCACCAGTCGATGTCCCTATGCTATGGAGCTACCGCGAGAGTTATCTTTATTTTCCGCTGTGTAATGACTTTGATATATTATTCGTGATGTAATAAACAATGGTTATGATACAATTTTTGCAATTTATTGACTTATGTGTGTGACTGATCCCTGGGCGCGCATAAGTTTATGCATTCAATTTTATCCTTAAAATTGGGTGTGACAATACCCCCACACTCCTACACTAGGAGTAGACAAAAATTCCTGTCAGGATTCCATCAAATAAATACTCCATGTTTTAAAAGTTTGATCTCGCTATAAAATATATGTTTTTAGAAGAGACATGGGCTATGCGAAAATGGACATAAAGATGTCTGAAAATATTTGAAAACAATGTGTACAAAGATGCATGCCGATAAAAAAAGAGAAAAAGAAAGATATGAGCAAAAGCTCATGAAGAAAAGAAGAAAAAATGATGATAGCCATGCTCCAAAGAAATAAAGTTAGCCACCAAAACTCCGCACACATGCACATCTTGATCTAACAGGATGGCACATCTCTCCTTGGATCCAAGCTTTGAGTCGACAACACATGCAAGGTAAGTATGCTACATCCTCTCCATACCCAGAACTCCATATAAGCTTTTTAGAAGTAGGAAGGATAAGAAAGCAACTCATTGCTATGCTTTGATAAGGAATCATATAACATTGAGTGATTTGAGAGTGCCATCTGAGGAGTATAAGTGGACTATGCTATTTCTTGCAAAAACTTAAAAAACTCCAAATCATTAAGATGAGAATTTGGGAAGATAACTTTTTTTTAGAACTATTCCACTTTTCAACCACACAAGGATATATGTTAGCTAGTATCAACCACCCAAGCTATGATCATGTCTATATTTATCTTTAACCTTTACTCGAGGACGAGTGAAGACCAAGTGTGGGGGAACTTGTTGATGGCCCTTAATACCTTAAATTAGCCGTCATTTTTCCTAAAAAGACAGGAAATGTATCCCAACACCTAGATTTTGGTCTTTATCTAACCAAGTTTTACGAGTTTTAGTATTTTCAGTGTCTTTCAGGAATATTCAATTTTTTCACCAAGAAAAAAGTTCCTCAAATGACAAAATGGACGGCCCCATTGCGAAGAGCTTGTCACGCTGATCAAAACGGAGATATTGTTCACTATTTTTGGAGCTCGGAGCAAAAAGATAGAAAATCCATAATATAACCAATATATTGGGTGGGACCCATATTGTCCCACACACGTGGGCAAGCCAGTGCTGCCTGGTGGACGAGCAGGTCGATCACCAAGCGGCCCATGGCCAAGCAGAGCACATAGGGGGGCGCAGCCCAGGTTCGCAAGGCGCGGCCCAGGCAGGGTGGGGCGTCGCCCACCGCAGTGGCCGAAGCACGGGGGCACTTGTGCGCAAGCAGGAGATGGCCTAGGCATGGATGTGGCAGTGGAGCATGACCCAGGTTGGCGTGCACGGCTGAAGAGGGTGAAATTGGCCATGGAGCAGCCCAAGACCACTATAGAAGGCAACCCAATCATCAAAACCGACATAGGAGATCATTTTTCAACCAATTAAAGCTTCAAATTTAAAATGGGCTCATGGGAATATTCCTAGAATTATCTCCTCTCATCCCACAATATAAAGAGGCCATTCCCTCTCTTGTAAACACACATTCTACACAAGAACTTCATCTCCGTATCATATATCTATTAGTACTGTCCCTCGAGGTGCTCCCATCTAGTTGTATAAGTGACAAAAAGAGGAAGAGAGGAGAGTAATAGAGTGGAGGATAGGCCGGGCTTGTCAGGTCTTCGTCAACTGGGGCCGGGCCTATTGGATCTTCTTAGATTTTGTACGTCTATAGAGCCGACTCATTTGTGAGTAATATGCAAGTCCTTTCTTTTGAATTTCCGAGTTCCTTTTATTAAAGTTCAGCTTTCACTTTTTTTTTTGCTTACAGGAACTCCACATGGCCGAGTACTCTAGCTCGCATGTGAGACTAGAGTAGTAATTGTCAGCTAAGCATGTCACCTTGGCTAGTGTTTACTTGAGTTTGCGCCTAACCCCACGGATAGTTGTGGTAGCCCCAGAGGTGATAGCTCCGACCAGGCCTCTGCAATCCACCATGTTTGAGTTGGTAATCTCGTAGAGCTTGGGCGGCCCGACCCCGATCACCTTTCCAGTATTTTCGAGGATCGGAAAGGAGCCGTTGCTCCGAAGTTAATCTCTACTCCTAAAAAAAGTGAAAGTGCAATAGTTCACAGGCAGAACCAAATTACCGACTCTACTCTGCCTTGCCCTACGAGCCACAGCGCCCACCCACCTCACCCTGTGCCGCAACGCGCGCTCGCCTGCCTCGCCCTGCGCCGCAACGCAAGCCTGCCCTCGCCCGTGCGATGCCGCCGCCCGTGGGACTGCATCCTCACTACCTGCCACCTCCTCCGTGGCTTCTCGAAGAAGCTCGAGGAAGCAGCGACGGGTTCCCGTACGGTGAGGCGGTGGTGCGGCAGGTGCTAGCATCCAGCAAAGGTGGGCTCCATCTGCCCCGCAAGGCACTCGGAGTTCCTCTGTCTACGTGCGCTGCTGCTGGGGATCGGCCACGTCGCGATTGTTGACAGATACTAACGCTATCAAAAGAATGTAGCCAAATCTATCCTCTAGCAGTGGTAACAATACTTCTCAACACAATCAATGGGGTTATCAATCCCTATGCTCAAAGTATGTGGTTGTTGACACTTCTAACATAGCTACTAGAAATAAAGTTATTTCTAGTAACGGCGCCAAAAATGCTATGGTAGCTCTATAGGATAGGTGATGGGATTCTGCAAGTGCATAGAACTATCGTGTAGCACTTTAGCTGGGAGTACCAGGTGTCGAATTTATATTTTTTCAAAGGAAGGCGGGGTTTTGTGATTCCAAGGATATGATAGTCAAGGATCTAGATATGGATAAATGGGGTAATAACCTTAGTAAGGATAAATCAATGAAGTATAACTAAGGTGGAAACACGCACTAGGTAGCTCTGGTGTTTTTGGGGGAGAACTCTATCTCAGTAAAAGATCAAATGATTGTTATACCAAAAAGACTGCTATACTTGGGACATGCAAAATCCTAAACTCGCCGGGTGTTCGACTGATTAGGCACCGTACGTCCTGAAGTCCTACGCTTATACCGGATACTAGGCCGAACGTGGTGGAATACAGAGGATCCTAGGGCTGTCACCACCTAGCACCTACCACTACTATCCGTGGGCCTAGCGGCACTCAAGGGTAAGCTATAGCCTAAGCACCTCGCTTAATCTATAAAACTTACTACTCCAACTCTGGCCAAGGAATTAGAGCACTCTAACCAAGCAATGAGCAAGTATAGAGCTACTTAAAGTAAAACAATAGTAAATGAAGAAGGGGATCTTTATTACCGATAAGAGTGAAGAACACCGCAGAGGAGGTCGCCGACAAGCCCGGCGCCGCCACAGACTTCTTCCTTCTCCTGACTTCTCTCCAACACTCTACTCTCTAGTATTTCTTGTGTGCTACTAAGTGTTGCTTCGTGTTTCTACGTGTTTCGACTTACAAGTGAGGATCCTAGCCCTATTTATAGTGTAGGAGTGCACCAAGGGTACTTGTAGGCGTGCTGACAGGCGGTGGCACGAAGTGGCAGGGCGAGCGCCCCCTAGGGGGGCGGGCACCCGGTTGGATGCACCGCCTTGCATCCAACGGCTCTCCTTCCTCCCCTATGGCGGTTGCATGGTCGGTTTATGCCTTGGAAAGGAGGTTTGCACCCCCTGGGAGGATGACAAGTGGGCTCTTCAATCCATGGCACTTCACTTGATCACTGTTGGATGAAAACTGACTTCAATTGATGGTGTAGATGGCTCCTGGACACCTTCCCTCGGATTGTGGACGTGGCACTCAACTTTGATAGGGCGGGCGCCCTATTGATAGGGCCACCGGATCCCCGTGCCTTGTATCTGAGCCGTTGATGATGTTTCAACGTGCCACAGACCATTTGGGAGGTTGGCACACGGATCAGTGAGGTGGCAAGTACCATTTGACACTGGACAGGGCGGGCGCCCTGTTGGCAGGGCGGGCGCCCCCCTCTGGCTCCCATGTGGCAGCTGAGATGTCAAGTTGTCTTGCCATGCTTCATTTTTGCCTTGTTTCACCATTTTTCCTGCATACAGAAGATTTCTCTAAGGACATGTGGATCTAGGTAAGTTTCAAGGTGGGTTCTTTGCTTTTCATGTGGTTTTACCTTGATTATGGGTGAAATGTTGACGGTAAAATAGGGTGTTAGCGACCGTCAACAGCGCTCGATCCAGCGCCCTCACCGGAGCTCGTCCACGCCGCCGCCCAGAATGGCTCGCTCGGTCGCTTCGGCACCCTACGGGCAGTAGCAGCTCCCTCGCCCCACTGGCTGCAAGAACTTGGCAAGGACGGGCCGCTGCCCTGACCCGTCCTTCGCCTACCTAGGCCTCGCACTGCCGCCAAGTCCACCTGACCGCTTCGCCTGCCAGGTCACGACAACTCCCTCGAGCCAGTTGGTGAGGAATGGCTGTTGCCCTGCACGAACCCGGCAAGGACAGGCCACCGCCCCAACTCGCCTTCTGTTGCCTCATCCCTGCCATCAGTAGGTATTCTTTTTACCTTTTTGTTCCTAGATATGTAAAGCATATTCTATCCATGTGTGCAATGCCCCTGCTTGGCTTTCTGGTTGGACACTAGATGATAGATGATTGCCAATTAGAAGATGATGAGGCCTAAACTGTAAAGATCAGAGACAAACAAATATACCTGTTCTTTAATGGTTGGCCCCTTCTGGTTTTAGGTTCAAGCTCTGCTACTGTGATGGTGGCTTTCTGAGCCTGGTTGGGGTGAGAAGCTAATTTAGTGGCATCAGACTATAATAGTGACTAATGTTTAGTATGGTGGCTATTTTTTATTCGGATCTGACCCAATTACACGTGTATTCATTTATTATGATATTGAGCAATTGGTTGTCGGATCCACAATTTTTTACTGAAACCTTCTGTTATTCCGAAAAAAATAGGCTACCTAGCTGAATCTGTAAAAGGTGATTTGAACCTGATTGTGCTTCCTGAGATGAAATATATAACCAAAAGGACTGTGATCATGAATGACTGCTTGGTGTGCTCATGGTAAGTTGTGGATGACATAATATTTTGACTGCTTGGTGTGCTCATGGTAAGTTGTGGATGTGATCATGAATGACTTTCTTTTCTATGAGCATTCAGTGAGAAACCAAAAGGAGAGGAATTAGAGGCAATGGTTAGTTGGATTTTTTCCCCTCTTCATTCCAGCCAACTTCCTGTTGTTCATTGGGTGCACAAATTTTAGTTGCCTCAAGTAAACTAAAGTAAACAGAAGTTCATGGGCCATCATTATTATTTTTATTTGACACCACAGTGCTAGGGTTATCAAAGGACGAAGAAGAAAAGAAACCTCACATAGCTTTAATGGGGGTCTATACTTTGAAGAAAAACGTACACCTAAACCTTTTAAGGCTTGTCAATTCAACTCGCTGAAGCTCACAGAGTTTCATTAATTTATCTATCTAATTATCCAGACAAAGGGGATTTGTTATCGCAAAATTGGATTTGATAGTTCTCTTTCATTGTACTCATGAGTCACATACAGAACAAATGTTCTGCTAACAAGTTTTCCTTTGATTTTTACAGTTTACCATGATTTCATTGTATATTCAATAATCTATAGCTACTTATTTCTTGCCGCTGTGTTCCATTGAGTCAATTCCTTTTTATTTATATTGTAAGCTGCTTGCTTGTTCCCAGTTTAACTTAACTTAAATATTTTCTATGATACTTGTTTATTTCAATCAATCTCTCGAATAGATGCTTAAATCATATGCATGCTCTTATAGGATGAACATATTTTTAATACTCCGAAACCTCTCTTGATTTGAGCAATATGTTGTACAGATCTTTGCCACAACCAGCGGCCTCATTTTCCGAGCAGAAGAAACAATCAACACATTAAATATACATTGGCATTCTCTGAATATGAGCACTTCATCAAGTCAACATTCAATCCGCACCAGACATCCTAGCACAATGCCTCAATGTTCAAAGTTCAGAGTTTTTTCCGCGCTTTGAGAGGTTAGAAATTCAGAGCTAATGCAGCATGTGTGTTGCTATCATCGGTGTATCATCGGAGTTATGCTATCTTGGTGGATTTTTTTTTTGGCTTTGAGTTACAAAATATTGAAAGCTATTCAAAATAATTATTTCCATGTTATGCTAATGCAGCATGTGTGTTGCTATCATGTGTGTTGCATGGTTTCACCCATGAAATAGATGTACTCTACAACTCATCTAATTTGTTTATGGATGAACTCAGATTGAGTCCTCTTTTGTTAATGTGACCTGATCATTCTTAGTTCTTGAACACTGTTTGTCACGACTGATTATATGCAACTTTATGCTTGTTGGTATAGGAAAATTAAAGATACGCACAACTCTTAGTAAAATTAGTATATGTGATCGACTGCTGCTGTAGCTGCCACCCAACAGCAGCTGTGGAAAGAGGAACACGAGGAAGAAGGCAAGTTACAGCAGAGTGTCCTGTTGTCACCATTGAAAATTTTGAGACCCCTTAGCAACGCACGGGCATTTGCTAATAAGTATAGTAAGACTAAACCTTAGCCAATTAAGAAGTTAAGCTCGTTGCATTTTTTACCAGAATTAGAGCCCCTCTCTACCTAAAAAAATATCTTTCTACCTTATCTTTGGATGACCTTGATTCTTTTCTACTTCACTTCTCGTTCCCCGTGGAAATACGATACACTGAATATCTGGGTGAAAGCTACAACAGTACATCTGTGCGCATGCAGATTCATTTGCATTCATTAAGACTTACCAATAGGCTTTCTATTGTCGTTGTCGGATATAGTAACTCGATTGCTGGTGGCGACGCTAAGAAATGCCAACAAGCTTTCTGGCGTCGTTGCCGGGGATAGATTCTAACTCTATGTCTCGTGGTAACTCTAAGAAATGTCAATAACAAGTATATCTTGGGACTCTCCTTGTTCTCTACCATTAATCACCTTTAATTCATTATGCATGTGTCTAATTTGCAAACTGTATGGATTGATCTAGTCATTGCTACCTTTTACCTTGACACCTATGGGGTTGTTATGCATATGGGTAGTATTTTGCTACTGCTTAAATTAAATAATTATGAACTGAATATTGACTAATGGACATATGTAATGAAGGATAAAACTTTCTTTTTAGCAACATGGACTTAGGGGTGTTAGAGCATAGTTTTTGTGATGCTCTAGATTCATCTCCCTAAGGATTGATCTGTCAAGCTAGGACATATAGTGCAACCATGGGGGCCATATGGCTGAAGCTATGATCAAGTATAAGAATTTTTTCTAGCTTGTTAGTGGTTACTGAAAGGCACATAAGGAAAGCCTCGGATGCAGAATGGCTTCTTGTCTCCTAGAGTGTGTGTATATGCTGTGTGTATTGTGCCACTTTGTTAGAGGGCCTCCATTCGTCTAGTTGCTTAAACTTGGGGGCTACTAACTTGTTAGGAAGAGTCTTTTGAAAGACTTCATAGTGAGACCCTATTATGCAACTTGGTAGTGTAGTGTTGACCTTGTAAACCCTGACACATGGGAATCATAACTCATGGTGAAAGTGCACAAACCTTACAAAGTGTAAAGCCGGTATATCAGCAATGTTCACGGTCACGAGCGGCCCGAAAAACTCACAGAACAGTGGATACTTGGATGTGAACGTTTCACTAATGATGATCATGTGGGATATTTGGGTTAAGCATAACTGATTGCTAATAATTACTAAAACTTTGACTTACTAAAAGCTTACCGATATAAGCCCATGTCCACCCTTTTTTAGCCTCGTAAACCACATGGTGTAATTTCTGAATATGATATGTGCTCACTCTTGCTATATCAACAATAATAGTTAGGCTTGTGATCAACTAATCAGTTGTGTCCCTATGGAGTTGGCGTCTATGCCCAAGGATCGGAGTTGTCTTTGTGTCATTCACAATTTAAGTTAGGTTTTTGATTAATACGTTATGTATTTAAGCATTGTGTAACTTCCTCGGCTCATATATGGTGTGTATTCGGTTTTGTTCTTAAAACCGGGTGCTACATATGCCTGCATGATTGGTAGATTTTTCCAAGCGAGGAAAGATTGGAAGTTGCAATAGGGAGTTGTTGGAGAATAGTTTTTTCAAGAGAAAAATGCACCACAGATCTATTACCTTTTTTGTGTTTCATTTAGGTCAATGACTTTTGAAAGTGTAGTTTTAGATCCTTATCCTTTGGCATGTGTGTCATCTAGGTCCAGTGACCTTTGAAAGTCTAGTTTTATGTCTCTAATCTTTGCATGCAATTCACTAGTAGTCCATTACCCTAGGGAGCAGGTCTGGATCCTATGTGGTTATCGACGATGGCTGTGCACTGCACCTTTAACTCGGTCAATGGGCATCATTTAGCATTCTCCCCTGGCTATCTCTCTCACTCTCATCTCTCTCCACACCTGTTTTCTCGAGCACTTCGTCTGGGAGAGGAGACAAGCGGAGAAAGGAGCCCTCGGCCCATGTCCCGCAACCTCCGAGGATCGACGGCGACGTGCAAGTCGGTTTGCGGAGAAGACAGGTACGGGACACGGATCTCGAGTTCTAGTTCCCCAAGCATACACATTGATTTAAGCGTGTCGGCTGCAGATCCAAGTGAAGGAGAAGGTCTGTCACATCCCAAAATTAGTGAATTGTAAGCAACAAAAAAATGAATTATTTAATAATTTTCTAAAGTAACTAAGCTCTAGATAGTTTGGTATCGACTTTGTTAAATAAAAATGGTTTTAAAGAGTTTTTATTATTAATTATGTATTTTTCTTTTAGACCCATGGGTCATTTTATAATTATGTTTCGCTATGTATTCAACACTGTTACGATACTATAATGAAGTCGATATATGTATGAAAATTGATCCTGACATACATATGTTGTGCATTCAATTTTGTTCTTAAAATCAGGTGTGACAGAATGGTATCAAAGCTGTATTGACCGTAGGACACTACCTAGGTAGTCATGGTAATTTTACAAACTTATTTTGATAAAAACAATTTTAGTCTTACTTCCCTTGATGCTCTTTGCAAAAGAAAAACAAAATTTTTGCTGAAGCCCCACGTTTGCCAGGATCAAGGAAGATGTCTACGAAGATGAACTTTCTTCGTCGACAAGGAGAGGATTCCCTCGAAGACTGAAGAGTTGAAGTTCATCTACGCTGAGGCCATTAGGAAAGTTGCTATCTCTAAATATCTTTTGCGTTAGTAACGATGTTGTGATAGTGTATTTGCGTAAGGATCCTATTATGTTGTTAGTATGGTTGATTGTATTGTTATTATGCAAATGTTTGATTTGGCTCTTTGTAATGGTGCAGCTTCAGCGAATCTCGGGAGGAGATTCCTTTTAAGGGGGTAATTTTGTCACATCCCAAAATTGAATAGTAAAGCAAAAAATGAATTATTTATAATTTCCTAAAAATAACCAAGCTCTAGATAGTTTTGTATCAACTTTGTTAAATAAAAATGGCTTTAATGAGTTTTTATTATTAATAATATATTTTTTTAGACCCACGGGTCATCTTGTAACAATGTTGCGGTATGTATTCAACATTGTTATGATACTATAATAAAATCGATATATATATGAAAATTGATTCTGGCATACATATATTCTGCATTCGATTTTGTCCTTAAAATCAGTGTGACAAGGTCTCTTGCCGATTACCTGCGATAGATACAGGAACTGGCGATTTGTCGCAGGTACAGTGGGAGATCTCCTTCATTAATTTGGATCTGGAACCGACACGCTTGAATCGATGGGCATGCCTGGTGTCGACGAGATATCGTCGTCGGTCTACCGAGTGGTATACCCGAGGTAGTAAATTGATCGGTGAAGATGCGCCTGAGAGGAGCAAGAGTTGCACAGTAAGCGCGGGACATGAGGTTTATACAGGTTCAGACCGCCACGAGGCATAATACCCTACGTCCTGTGTATTGCTGTATTGTATTGTTAGTAGATGAGATGAGTTGAGGAGATCCCCTACCTGCCTTATATAGTCTGGGGGGCAGGGTTACAAGTCGGTTTTACCATGTATATCAGATTACAATCCTACCCAAACAAAGAAACTAATCGGCTAGATATTAGGAAAGCTATTTTCTTGACCGCCAAGACATCTAAACCGGTGGATGTGCGTGATCTTCTGGAGAACATACAGACGACGCGTCCTTGGCAGCCCGGGCCTGGTCGGATGACTCAACCCGTGTATGGCCATGCGGGTATATGGGTTTATACCCCCACACCTGGGGAACTGAAACCCAAGGACCATTGTGCATCCAACAACTGTATTCTCCGCTGCTGGCTTGCACGTCGCTGTCGATCCTCGGAGGTTGCGGGACGTGGGCCGAGGGCTCCTTCCTCCACTCGTCTCCTCACCTAGATAAAGCGCTCGAGAAAACTAGAGTGGAGAGGAATGAGAATAAGAGAGACAGCCAGGGGATGCTAAATGGCACCCATTGACCAAGTCAAAGGACAGTCCAGGGTTGGGTTATGGATAATATGGATGAAAATGGTACGGATATTTATCCGACCATCCGATTGATTGAATCCGTTTAGAGGTGTTCGGATATGTCCTTATTCGAGTCCGGATATTCAATATCCGATACCATATCCGTATCTGAATACTCAAATCTTATATTTATGATGTCGACATCCAATCATATCCTATTTGGCATGGCTGACACTATCCGTATTCGAATCCGAATCCGACCAGAAATATGAAAACAAATATAATATTAGTGATATCCGTTCGTATCCGATCCGTTTTCATCCCTAGTTATGGACTACCAATGAATTGCATGATTAGGGACCTACAACTATACTTTCAAAGGTCATGGACCTAGATGACATAAAAGCCAAAGGTTAGAGATCTAAAACTGCATTTTGAAAGGTCTTGATTTTACACACATGGAAACCCGTGGTGCATTTTGCTCTTTTTGAAATATTGACGTGAACTCAACATTGGGAGTGTTTTTTTTTAACGTGAAAGGATCAAGGATGCCCAAGAGGGGGGTGAATTGGGCAACTAATAAATTTTTCGCAAATACAATTCAACCTATCGCAATTTGCCCAATGTCACCCCACAAGTGCTTGTGTCAATTCTATTCCTAAAACAAGTAATACAACCTAGAGCCAAGACCTATCACAAGTATACTACTCTAGAAAAGTAGAGAACACAAAGGAAATGCGAGAATGTAAAGGGTTAGAAAGACAAATCCGATTTTTCCCGAGGTATCGGAGAGTCGGCACTCCCCACTAGTCCTCGTTGGAGCACCCACGCAAGGGCGTAGCTCCCCCTTGATCTTCGCAAAGACCAAGTGCTCTCTACGGGCTGATCCTTTGCCTCTCCGGCGCAGTGGATCGTCCACAACCGCTCACAACTTCGACTTGGGTCGCCTACAAGCTCTCCAAGCGGTCACCAAGCCACCGATCACCACCAAACCGTCTAGGTAATGCCAATCACCAAGAGTAACAAGCCTAGACTCTCACTTGACCAAGAACAAGGCCAAAGAGGGTGATGGATACACACAAGTCACTCTTGATCTTTCTAGGGAAGAAGCTCACAAGCAATGGAGTTCACTCAATGCTCCCTAGGGCTCTTGCTCTTTCACAAAGTCACAAGTCGTTTCTTCAGCTGTTAGAAGTGGCAAGAGAGATAGAATGGAGGCTTTGGTGGAGTATAAATACTCACCCTCTCCAAAACTAGCCGTTTCTCACTTTCCTGCGAACCGTCGGACGCTGCCGAGGCTCGACCGTCGGACCATCCACCACGGTCCGACTCACAGTCGCACTGTGCTCAGTCCTGTGCTAGAGGGGCGTCGGACCGAACTCGATGGTCCGACTCTCCTCAGTCCGACGCTTTTGAACAGCTGGCACAGTGCCTCTCAACGGCTATAACACAGATCAATGGTCCGACGCACACCGTCGGACCAATTCCGACGCTCTTTTTCGCTGCGGGAACCTCTCTGGAATCGTCGGACGCTAAGAAACATTAGTCCGACGCTCACTCTCTCGACGGTCCGACGCTCGCTGAACACCCAGAGGCACCGTCGGACTCTGGCCAATGGTCCGACGACCATCCAGCCAAGGTCCGACGCTCCCTGGCATGCTGAGAATCGTCCAGGGGCTGCCACGTGTCGTCGGACTCTAACTAATGGTCCGACGCCCATACTAGGTAGAGTCCGACGCCTCTAATTTGATCAAAACTTCGCCGAATCGAAAACTTTCCAAAATGAAGTTTGATCCTCTCTCTCTCAAGAGTCTCCCTAGGCTATCTAGAGCTATGTTGGACAAGTGTGCATCACATCTACACTCTCTAATCTTGCTCTAAGTCAAGCTACCCATCCAAACCCCTCTTAATAGTACGGTCAAAGAGAAAACAAAACCTAAGACTACGCCAAGTGTCTCTCAACTCCAAACGACACTTGGCACTAGCCTATCACCGTCTTGTCTTCCATCTTTTGAAAACCGAATTGAATTCCATCGCTAGGGGCTTGAACCTACATGTTATTATGACCTAACCGCTAGGTTATCCTGCAAAACACACGTTAGTCATAATAACCGTCTTGTTGTCATTAATCACCGAAACCACTAGGGCCTAGATGCTTCAATCTCCCCCTTTTTGGTGATTAATGACAACAACCTCAAATAGATTTAGAAAGAGTGAGGTTTTTAAAGGCTTCATTCATATAAGCATGCGACAATAAGAGCAAAAGGGTTAGGTATGCTTATACAAATCAAGACCACAAGGTACATATAAGATATGAAATCAGCACAAGTACCAAGTATTATGCTCAAGATCGGAGTGAAGTGCGGAAGCTAAGACAATGAGCATAACCAAAAAAGAACCAAGTGACATAATATATATAAAATGAAGATCAGACCACATGTCACACAAGTCACAAAACAAGTCTCAAGCAAACATATAAACATGATGCATGATTATATCACATCAAAAAGAGCCAAAACCCCCTCACATGCTCCCCCTAAATCTATGCTCTCTCCCCCTTTGGCATCAAACACCAAAGACCTAAGACTCAGGAGGAGGAGGAGAAGCTGCAGCGTCGCAGTCGGAGGAGTGAGGTCGAAGCTCAAACTGAGAAGGGTCTCCCTCTGACTCTGAGCTCTGAACGGCCTGACCCTCTGTCGGAGTACATGAAGGTGAAGCGGTCCAGGTCTGCTCAGCTGTCTCTGTAGCTGCTACTGTGACTACTATGGTCTCAATCCCTGCGAAAGTCGGGAGTGGCTCTGAGGAGGTAACTGAAAACGATAGTGTCTCTATAGTCCCAGTGGCAGGTGGAGCTGTGGTGGTGGTAACAAGCTGTTGGAACTCAGGAGGTGAGGGCAAGCCTGTGATCTCGCTGAAAGTAGCACCCAAGCTCCTGGTCACTGAGGGGCCACCTAGGTCAAGTGTGAAACCGGTGTGAATCGGAGTGAACCCGTGAGTGCCTGGCGTGGCAAACCACTGCTGAGTCTGCTGAGTTGGCGTGACGAACTGACTCTGGAGTGAAGCTGTGCCCTGACTCTAAAGTCCACCGGACTGTATCGCTGGAGTCACCTGGGCTGCAGTGGCTGCCGGTCTAACCTGCTGGACTGGAGAGGCAGTGGCTAGGTACGGTGGGGCTCCGGTGTGCCTGATGATGTGCTCCATGAACCCAAAGGTCTGTAGCTGTATCTGCTGGCTCTGGAGCTGCATCTGGAGCATCTGCTGCTGGAACTGATCCTGCCTGAGCTGAATCTGAGTGAGAGCAGTAGCCTGCTCCCTGGCAAACCGGGCCTGCTCCTCCGCCTGTCTCTGCTGTGTCTGCTGTAAGCTCTGAAGAATGGCAAGCAGTGCAGGGTCTGTCTGTGAGGTCTGTGGAGCGGAGCTGGACCCACCGGCCTCCGAGTCGTCAGCTCGAGGACATGAAGGGATGGACTGGTAGTCCCTGTCAGAGCTGGACGAGGAGGTGTCGACGGGGTCGTCGTCTGCAAGTAACTACTCAAGCTCGCTATGGGCAATGTGCCTCATAGCCTCGTCCTACTGCTGTACCTCTGCCATGTCTGCCCCTGAAGTCTGATGGCGCTAAACTCTATGTAGGGCTCTGCTGCCATGGCGTCCATCAATCAGAGAGGTCATCCTATAGACTGGAAACTCTGTCTCAGTCTAGCGCAGCTCACGGGAGATACCTGCCCAAATCCGATGCAACCTCCGCTCAAGGATGTGAGAGATCCAGTGAGCGTAGGGGAGCTGTCGCCTAGACCTGATGCCTCTGCGATGGTGTCCATCTCACTGATGATCAAGTCTACCACGTCAAACTCTGACTGCTAGACCAGGGCACTAAGGAGCCACAGCTGTAAGTGAGTAAGACCCTCCTTGTACCCCTCTCACGGTAAAAGTGTACGCCTCATCACGTCGCTCAAAAGACGAACGACAGGACGAAGCTCTGAAGGTGTCCTGCGGGAGCCGTCTCCGAACGGTGGTCGAAAACACGCTGCTATATGAGCAGTACCAGGTGTCAGTCCTCCGTGAGCCCTCCTCGGCGGGTCTGTCGTGGCATAGCAAATACTGTGCAACCTGGTAGCTGACTCTGGCACTCCAAGCAGCTCTCGCAGAGCCTTCGTGTAGAGCCGGTATGGCTCTCCGCCGAAGGTGTACTGTAGGTACTCGTGGTCGGGGTCTATCCATAGTGAAGCATAGAACTCTCTCACCCACGACTCCATGTATCGGCCAGAACGGCCAAGAAGCTCTGCTAGTCCAGGCAGGTAAGTCAAGTATGGCCTGATCTCCTCTCCTGCTGCCTGGACTATGTCCTCTAGGGGACATACCCTGTGCTGTCGCAGTCCAATTCCTGTGGCCATGAGGGTGGTGAAGAACTCCTCGTGAAGAGTGGTGTACCAGCCCTCAGAAGCTCTGGGATCTCTCTGATCCGGAAACCATCTAGCAAGCGAAGTCAGCCGGAGCTCTCTGACTCGGGCTGCAGAGATACTCCGCAGGTCCAAGTGAACATCCGGCTCAGGCTCCGGCTGAGGCTCGGAGGGAGCAGGTGCCCTGGGGACTCGGTCTCCGTGCCTCTGACCAGCGGGCCAGGGTGGCACCGAAGGTCGAGTGCGGCCCGAGCGACGAAGAGGTGGAGCTTGGGCCTGCTCCCCCCTGAGTAGCTGCCCCCTGCTGCTCTGGCTACCTCGGCTCTGTCTCTGGCTGTGCTGACTCAGTCTCTGGCTATCTCTGAGGCTGTGGCTGCTCCTCGGACTCATCCCTGCCTGACAAGCTGACAGAGATACCTCCAATATGTATACCTCTGCCACGCTCTGCCTCGTCTGCAGCCTGTGCTACCCTGATAGCCTGCCTCTGCTCAGCTGTAAGTCTCTTCCTTTCCTTGTTGCTCTCGACAAGAGGGGCCTTCCCCTTGTCCAAAGGTGGACGAGGAGGAGGCCTCTCGTCTCCACCTGTGCCTCCCTCACTACGACTGGCCTGCTTGCACCTCACCATCTCTGCCAACTGTCACTGTCTCTCAGAAACTGACAACTGCCGCTGACACTCAGAGGCTTGGCCTCGTTCCATATCTGAGGGCTTGGCCCCGGATTCACTGATCCACTGCCAAACACTCTAACCACGACAGCTGCAATAGAGAGATAGACAGGGATACATAAGCATACATAATCTAGAGATGAGTAAACCTAGGAAGCAAGCATATGGGATAAGAGAGGAGTAGTAAAGCAACCTGAGAGAAGACCTGTGAAGGGGTAAGATCTCTATCGAACGACGGCACCGCGAGCAAGAAGAACAAATCACACAGGAGCAACGAACACTCCCACGAACCCTAGTAAGCCGAGAGAAGGCCCCGGCCAACAAAGAACTGCAGAAAAGTTGAAAGGAGTGATTTAGGCAATCTGTCGAACACCTTATGGGCAGAGATAAGGAACAGGGCTAGGGCAACACTGAAAGAGATCTCTCACCACCAAATGGGAGTAGGAAGAGGAGAGGGAAGCTTCTCGGCGAGAATGACGGTGAACCCACGGCGAAAGGCGTGGCTCACTTGCCGGCGTCAATGGAGAAGCTCGGACGGCGGCTGTGCAGAGCGGTGGGTACACGGCGAGGGCGCGTGGCTGGAGACGTACGCATGGGAGAAGCTCACCGGTGGCGAGGACACCGGTGAGGCAGAGCGGGACGAGACAGAGGATGGTGGCGCAGCGGTTAGGGCTCGGCGGCGGCGAACTGGGCACCGCGGCGGCGGCGCTGCGGCTGTAGCTCGCGGGCGTGCGCAGGAAGAGGGCGCGCACGCGCAGGGAAGGACTGGCGGCCGGCGGCGGAGCGCAAGGGCGCGGAGCGGCGGCGGCGGTTAGGGTTTGGGCGTACGGGCGGCGGTGCAGCGTTCGGCTCGAGACGAAGAAACGGAGAAGAACGAACTGGCAGACGGGCCCCACGCGACAGAGGAAGAAAAGAACACTGAATCGCGCCTTCAAACCGACCGTTGGACGATTACTGTTTCAGGCGTCGGACCAAAGATCTGCAGGGTCCAACGTTTCCAGTAAGTTCCAGTACCCGTCGCCTCGTCAGACCAAACTTCTCGGTCCGACGCCGTGAACGCGGCGCGCCACAGCGTGAACACGTTCCACCAATCGTCCGACGCCCTGAAAATTTGAGTCCGACACCTCCTTCAACAGGGCCAGGGATCGTCGGACTGTAGGCAATGGTCCGATGCTGAGAAAACTAGCGTCCGACGCTACAGTCCGACGCCCTAAATACTGTTTTCTTCCAAATTTCTTCGCGCAGATTTTTCCCAACTAAGTTCCAACCCAATAAGTGTCAAATAAACACCAGTTGAAACTAGTATGAGATGTCCTCCCTCAAACCCTCAATTTTTCAAATATTTTGCCTTAGGCATATGTGAATTTTATGAAGATAGACAATGAAATACAAGAACGAAACGACAAAACAACAACCATGCATATGCAATGCAGATTCGCATAAAGTAAACTAGTTGCTTGTCAAGTTTGCCCTCGTGTAAGCTTCTTCACACACTTTTGGGCAGTTATCTTAACCGAGTTAGACAAGCCCTACGTGCAATTCAATGTTACACATGTTTTATGTTACAATGCAATGCACATGACAACACAAGATCATCTTTTAGTGAAGTTGCTTAGATCAAGGCAATTAAGTTCATTCCTTAGAGTGCAAAAGCGTGCCTCATCGAATGGTTTAGTGAAAATGTCCGCCAAGTTATCATCCGTTCTCACTCCCTCAAAGGAAATGTCACCCTTGGCAACGTGATCTCTAAGGAAGTGATGACGGATGTCAATGTGCTTTGTGCGGGAGTGTTGAACCGGGTTGTTGGCAAGTTTTACCGCACTCTCATTGTCACACAACAAAGGCACCCTTTTTAAGTTGATTCCATAATCGAGTTGGGTTTGTTTCATGTAAAGAATTTGTGCACAACAAGTACCCGGCAATGTATTCCGCTTCGGTTGTTGACAAGGCAACACTATTTTATTTCTTGGAGGACCAAGAAACTAGTGATCTTCCAAGCAAGTGGCACCCTCCGGATGTGCTTTTCCGGTCAATCTTGCAACCGGCATAATCCGAATCAGAATAGCCGACAAGAGTAAAGTTAGCTCCTTTGGGATACCAAAGGCCAATGCTTGGGGTGTGCTTTATGTACCTAAGGATTCTTTTTTACCGCAACTAAGTGAGGTTCCTTAGGGTTAGCTTCAAAGCGCGCACACATACACACACTAAACATGATGTCGGGCCTAGATGCGGTCAAGTACAACAAACTACCAATCATAGAACGATAGAGAGTTTGGTCAACCGATTTATCTCCCTCGTCAAGGTCGAGATGTCCATTGGTAAGCATGGGGGTCTTGATGGGCTTGCATTCTTCCATTTTGAAGTGCTTGAGGAGATCCTTCGTGTACTTCTCTTGCGACACGAACGTCCCCTCCCTCATTTCCTGGACTTGAAAGCCGAGGAAGAATGTGAGCTCACCAATCATGGACATCTCAAACTCCTTAGACATCATATCACCAAATTCCTTAGAAAAATCTTCATTAGTCGAACCAAAAATAATATCATCAACATAAACTTGACAAATGAAGATATGCCCTTTGTGCTTCTTGGTGAATAGTGTGGTATCAACCAAGCCGATTTTGAAACCCTTGTTGATGAGGAAGTCGCGGAGGCGCTCATACCAAGCCCGTGGGGCTTGCTTCAAGCCATATAGCGCCTTGGACAACCTATAAACATAGTTTGGATATCTAGGGTCTTCAAAACCCGGTGGTTGCGAAACATTGACAAGTTCATTTATGAAGCCATTTAAAAATGCACTTTTCACATCCATTTGAAAGAGTTTTAGATTGTGATTAGAAGCATATGCAAGTAGGATACGGATGGCCTCAAGTCTTGCAACGGGGGCAAAAGTCTCCCCAAAATCCAAGCCTTCAACTTGGGAGAACCCTTTTGCCACGAGCCTTGCCTTATTTCTCACAATGTTGCCTTTGTCGTCTTCCTTGTTGCGGAACACCCACTTGGTGCCTATGACTCTTGCTCCTTTTGACTTCTCTTCAAGTGTCCACACTTGATTGCGGGTAAAGTTATTGAGTTCTTCATGCATGGCATTCACCCAATCCGGATCTTGAAGAGCTTCTTCTATGCTAGTAGGCTCAATGCAAGAGATAAAAGAGTGATGTTCAATGAATTGAGCATGCCTTTGTGAGCGAGTCATTACCCCCCTTGAAGGACTCCCTATTATGAGATCTTGAGAATGTGCTTGTAGGAGTGGAGTAGTTCTTCTATCAACCACTTGAGGAGGAGGTTGTGGAGCATCAGCATCTTGTGCTTGTGCCTCAACTTCTTCTTGTGTGATGTGGGTGTCTTCATGAGGATCCACCCCATCTTTATCTTCATCATCTTGAGGCATATTTGATGAAGATGGTTGATTGATCACTTCCACATCCTCACTATCATCTTCATCATCTTTAGGCATGATGTCTCTGGTTGCAATGTTCTTCATAGCCTTCCTTAGTGGTTCATCACCTACATCATCAAGATTCTCATGCTCTTCTTGAGAGCCATTAGATTCATCAAAATCCACATCATATGTTTCTTCAACAAGGCCAGTGGCAGTGTTGAATACTCTATATGCTTTGGACTTTAATGAGTAACCAACAAGAAAACCAATATCACAACGTCTTTGGAACTTCCCTAGGTGTTGCCGCTTCTTGTAGATGTAGCATTTGCAACCAAACACCAGGAAGTAGGAGACGTCCGGCTTCTTGCCAATGAGTAGGTCATAGGGGGTCTTCTTTAGCAACCGGTGAGGGAATAGGCGGTTGGATGCATACCATGCGGTGTTGATTGCCTCCGCCCAAAACCTCTCCGGTGTGTTGTCCTTGCAAGGGTGATCAAAGTCCAGTTCTTCCTTTCAACTACACCATTTTGTTGAGGGGTATAGGTGGATGAGACTTCATGCTTGATCCCAACTTCATCACAATATACTTCAATGTTTGTGTTGTCAAACTCTTTCCCATTGTCACTTCTAATCTTCTTGATCTTCACTTCAAATTCATTTTGTGCTCTCTTGGCAAACTTCTTGAAAGATTGGGCAACTTCGGTCTTGTCATGAAGAAAGAACACCCAAGTATATCTTGAAAAGTCATCAACAATCACTAAGCAATAGAGCTTGCCACCAATGCTTGCATAAGTTGTTGGCCCAAATAAGTCCATGTGAAGTAGCTCTAAAGGTCTTGAAGTTGACACAAATGCCTTGGATGGATGTGTATTTGCCACTTGCTTCTCGGCTTGGCAAGCACCTACACAATTTGTCCTTTTCAAATACAGCATCTTTCAATCATCTCACCATCTCCTTCTTCAATAGCTTCTTGAGTGTGCTCATCCCAAAATGTGCAAGCCTTCTATGCCAAAGCCACCCAAGAGATTGTTTGGTGAATAGACAAGTCTTCAAATCTGCATCTTCCGAGTTGAAGTCCACTAAATAGAGGTGATCGTACCGGAAGCCCTTGAATATCACTTCATTTTCATCTTTCTTGGAAACAACTACTTCTTCACTTGTAAATAGGCATTGGAAGCCAAGATCACACAATTGACCAACGGATAGCAAGTTGAAGCTCAAAGAAGCAACTAGAAGCACATTTGATATGGAATGATCATTAGATATAGCCACTTTGCCAAGCCCTTGCACTTTGCTCTTGGAATTATCACCAAATGTTATCTTTCCTTGGTCTTCTACATTCTCTTCAAGGGAGGTGAACATACGAGCATCACCGGTCATATGTTGAGTCCACCCACTATCAATTACCCAATGAGAGCCACCGGTCTTGTAGTTCACCTACACACAACAAATCAAGCTTGACGTTTAGGAACCCATACTTGAGAAAGGCTCCGGACTTTCTCAACCAAAGCTTTTGCCACCCATAGTTGCCTAGGTCTATTCTTGTTAGGAGGTCCTACGAACATGACTTTCACTTTGCCCTTAGAATCTTTCCTTAGCATGTAATGAGCATCAAAGGCAAAGGGCCTAGCATGCTTGGGCAAAAGTTGTGGTGGCGGTGTCTTGCACTCATGAGCAAAGTGACCTTCTTGTCCACATTCAAAGCATCTCTTAGGTTTGGGCTTGGGCTTGTTCTTTGCTTTGTTGAGGTGATTTTGAGCTCTAATGTTTTGCACCTTCTCACCCATGTAGCCAATCCCACTTCTATCAAACTTCATCACGGTGTTCATGAGGAGATCACTTTGGAGATATTGGCCTCTTGTGAATTTTTGCAAGCCCACGGTGAGATGACTCTTTTCTTGCTTTAACTTCTTGTTTTCTTCCAATAAGCTTGCAAGGTGACACTTCTCATTCTTGAGGATCTTGTTTTCTTCTCTAAGCACCTCAACTTCATCATCTTGTTCCACCGTTTCAATGACAATGGTGTTGGTGGTTAATTGCTTCTTAAGCTCTTTCTTCAAGTTCTCATTTTCAATCTTGAGCTTCAAATAGTCATTATGGTAATCGGCCACCACCACTTCCTTGCCTTTGCTACTAGCACCTTGCTCAATGATCTCATCAATCAAGTCATCACATGATGTAGCTATGTCATACTTAACAACATGGTTAGGAGCATCATGTGTTTCATTGGAAAGCAAGTCATAAGCCATAGCAAGGTTGTCATGATTCACTTTCACTTGAGTGTAGTCCTCTTTTAGCTTGTTGTAGCTAGTGGTGAGCTCAATGTGTATCCTCTCAAGTTTATCATGTTTTTCTTTGAGCTCTTTTATGTTAGTTTTGAGCTCCTTGATCTTGGATGACACATTTTGATTTTCAACTCTAAGCTCATCACTAGCTTTAGTGAATTGTTCATTTTGAGCTAAGAGATTGCCATTCTCAAGTTTTAGATTTTCATTTTTCCTTGTTAGCTTTCTTATAACTTTGGTATAGTCATTAAGTAAGCTAGCAAGTTCATCATAAGTGGGTGAATCAGATTCATTGCCACTATCTCTACTCTCATCATCACTTTGTACCTTCTTGTCCTTAGCCATAAGGAAAAGGTGTGTTGGAGATGAGGGCGGTGATGGCGGTGGAGGAAGTGAAGTCCCAATCACAAGAGCGGCCACCTTCTCCTTTTCATCATCACTTTCTTCACCGGAGGAGCCACTAGAAGATTCAATGTCGGTGAGCCAATCACCAACAATGTAAGTCTTGCCACTCTTCTTGCTTTTGTGAAATTGCTTCTTCTTGAATGGCTTGGCCTTCTTCTTCTCATCATCACTCTCATCACTAGAGTCTTGCCATTTGCCCTTGTTCTTGTTCTTGAACTTGTCTTTCTTAGGCTTTGAGCGTTGATGAGCAAGATGCCCAAACTCTCCACAATTGTAGCAATCCATCTCGGAGAGGGCTTTCTCTGGCTACTAGTGAAGAACTTCTTCTTCTTGGAATCAAACTTGATTCCCTTGTTGTTGAGCTTCTTGAGCATCTTGGTGGTCTTCCTCACCATGAGAGCAATCTCCACATCTTCAGCATCATCTTCACTTGTGGAGTCAAAAGAAGTGTAGTTGACTTGAGCTTTGCCTTTCTTGTCGGCCTTGAGTGCCAAGTCTTTCTTCTCTTCTTTCTTGGATGATGATCCATCTTGAGGAGTGATCTTCATATACATCTTATGAGCATTGATCTTCTCCAATATTTGAGTGGGGGTTGCATTTGAGAGATCCGTTTGATGAAGTACGGTTACAATGTGACCATACTTCTCAATTGGAAGAGCATTGAGGATTCTCCTTGCAACCTCGGCCGGTGAGATTTGAGTGAGTCCAAGGCCATTTACTTCCTCTACAATGATATTCAAGCGAGAATACATGTCATTAGCACTTTCATTGGAAAGCATTTTGAAAGAACTGAGCTTGTCAATGATAAGATAGTATCGTTCCTCTCGCTCATTCTTAGTTCCCTCATGGAGCGCACAAATATCCGACCATAGTGCACGGGCGTTTTTGTGGTTCCTCACATAGTTGAACACCTCTTTGCTAAGGCCTCTAAAGATGATGTTTCGAGCCTTAGCATTCCACTTCTCGTGCTCTTCCTCAACGGGTGTGAGGGTTGCGCCGGGTTTGAGAGTGGGGTACCCTTGTGTGGCAGCTTTGTGAACACCAAGGTCCACCGCCTCAAGGTATGCCTCCATACGAATCTTCCAACAAGGAAAATCGTTACCGTCAAAGACGGGAGGGGGACCATCGTGACCACCGGACATCCTTTCTCTTGGCGGTTAAGCCAAATTAATGAGCAACAAGGCTCCGATACCAATTGAAAGGATCAAGGATGCCCAAGAGGGGGGTGAATTGGGCAACTAATAAATTTTTCACAAATACAATTCAACCTATCGCAATTTGCCTAATGTCACCCCACAAGTGCTTGTGTCAATTCTATTCCTAAAACAAATTATGCAACCTAGAGCCAAGACCTATCACAAGTATACTACTCTAAGAAAGTAGAGAACATAAAGGAAATGCGGGAATGTAAAGGGTTAGAAAGACAAATCCGATTTTTCCCGAGGTATCGGAGAGTCGGCACTCCCCACTAGTCCTCGTTGGAGCACCCACGCAAGGGCATAGCTCCCCCTTGATTTTCGCAAAGACCAAGTGCTCTCTACGGGCTGATCCTTTGCCTCTCCAGCGCGGTGGATCGCCCACAACCGCTCACAACTTCGACTTGGGCCGCCCACAAGCTCTCCAAGCGGTCACCAAGCCACCGATCGCCACCAAACCGTCTAGGTGATGCCGATCACCAAGAGTAACAAGCCTAGACTCTCACTTGACCAAGAACAAGGCCAAAGAGGGTGATGGATGTACACAAGTCACTCTTGATCTCTCTAGGGAAGAAGCTCACAAGCAATGGAGTTCACTCAATGCTCCCTAGGGCTCTTGCTCTTTCATAAAGTCACAAGGGTTCCTTCAGCTGTTAGAAGTGGCAAGAGAGATAGAATGGAGGCTTTGGTGGAGTATAAATACTCACCCTCTCCAAAACTAGCCGTTTCTCACTTTTGTAACAGAACCGACCAATTTATACGAGCACAAGTACAGCGACAGCTGTTTTCCCAGGTATCAAGCCACACTTGAGCTAATATAAACCCGGTAGTCCATGAAATCTCGAAGGATTTCAAACTTTTACACAGCACTTACCCAAGGATCGCAGAAAGTCAGCAGTACACATACACATGTTACATAGATTCGTACATAGTTCAATTACATCAGAGTACGAGATAGACTTTACACAAAAGTTCAGTTGCGGAAACGAAAAAGATTTACACACACTTAAGTTCATAATACAGTGCCAAGTGCCGACCTGTCACAGCAACATAGATGAGATAGATAACATGACCTTGCCCAAGGTCTAGTCTTCCTCTCCCGAAGGATGGAAGTAACTGTTTTAGACAACGAAGTATTCCTCATGCAACATTGGGAATAAAACCCTGAGTACTCAATTGTACTCAGCTAGACTTACCCGACAGGAAGTAAATAAAAAGACTCTCAAGGATATGCAAGGCTTATTTGGTGGAGCTCAGGAGATAGCATCATTTTGCATAAAAAGCATTACTACAATAATTCCTCAACTTATAAATTTTAGATATTGTTCAGCTTCAATTTCAGTTCAGCTATTGTTAACACCAAATTTTGAGCTGGGAGCCGATAGCCGATGCCAGAGGAAGATAGCCGATACCAGAAGAAGATAGCCGATCTCGAAAGCAGATTCCGTCCGGCGGAAGGAAAAAAATAGCCGATTGCACGGTGAATCGGTTATCGGGTGAAGATGACAGGAAGCGTGCAACGTCGGTATTGATGACGTCATCCAGAGTCCGCGCCGCCAAGATGCGATCACGATCGGAGTCCGTTATGAAAGGGAAGGTAGGACTCCAAGTTACCTTAGATATAGGATAGTTTGTTAGTTTCCTTATCTATTGATGAGTTGTAATTCGACTAGGACTTTATCTACGCTCAGGTATAAATATAAGCCCTCAGCTATTGTAAAACATACAACAACATCAATACAACACAACTTTCGGCGCCGGCCAACAAACCCTAGAGTCAGTCGAGTCCGGCGAGTTTACTTCATCCAGGCTGGGTGTCATCCGGTGGACGCAGGCTTGTTGGTAAGTATCGTCAGCCCCCTGTTAAACTATGTCCTTTTAGCGTCATCCGGTGGACGTGGAAGCATGGCGGACCAGGGTCCTTGCTAAGCTCTGTTTCTTTGGCGTCATCCGGTGGACGCGGGAAGCATAGTGAGTCAAGGATGATTCACGCTGGTTTACCCGATCAATCTGTATTAACCGTCATCCGGTGGATGAGATGCAGATTAGGACGGTTTTCACGCGCGGATTAGTTATCGATTCGTGTTTGTTTGCTTGATTAATCTATTAGTTAATGTCATCCGGTAGATAGGCTATAGATTGAGATAGTTTGCACGCATGGATTAGTTATCGGCTCTAGCTAAATTTGGCAATTTAGTTAGATTCATTAAGTTATCAAGATGTTATTTGTTGTTTATTATTTATTTGTCAATATAACATCTCTCTGCCCGATCAAGATTGATAGATTTGGCCTTAGATTTACCTGAATTTGATCGTCGTTTATGCTTTCTTATGCTTATTTTACCATGATGATCGGTTCTATGCTTACATCGGCTAATTCTCTATCAATTTTGTTCGTTACATGTTGTGCGTTCGGTTCTAGTTGAGACATAAGTGGTTCTGAGGTTATTGTAAGTCTTATTTTTGTGTCCTTGTTTAAGTTAAACTGAGTGTCATCCGGTGGAACAGGTTTAACCTAAACAAGTTTTCATGAGATTAGACTTGCTTTAATTTGAAGTATGTTTATGGCTACGCTAGCATTTGTTCGTGCTTCATGGACCCTCCATCGGCTAAAGAGCCGATCCAGTTATGCTTTCACGAGTAAATCGTGTATATAGACTTATTTGGATATCAAACGTTCTAGTTTTGTTTGCTGGGTTTGTTGAAGCCCGCTGGCCGTTAGACCAGGTGAAAGCAAACTTGGTGAACTTAGCGAAGAGGATTTACTAAAGCCGCTGGCCTTCTAGACCAGCTTTAGTCGATCTCTGATTGTTTGATGTACAAGTCAGATCTGTACGCATGATTTATTTTCTTTTATACATATTAACCGAATTAGATCGGCTGGTACATTATTGTCTTCACATGAGTATCCTGATAGCCGTTTTACTTCATTATTATACTATCGGTTCATAACATGACGAAATCGGCTTTCTAGTCGATCTCCCATTACATCGGCTCTTCGAGCCATACAGTTGGAACTACCTAGATACACCGGTTAGTTCTGCCCTGTGATTACTGATTACTATCTTTTCCTTGTCAATTGCAGGTCAAATTGACTGGCACGCTTGGGTGTTACTGATACTCTCAGACCGGGTTCGAAGCTAGCTGGATCTGCGAGAGCTCTACTGCTTTCAAGGGTCATTTCCGGCTTCGCTAGTGTATTGGGCTTAGGGAACCACTTTTTGCGCCAACACACTTTTTGGCACGCTCGGTGGGACATTCACTGAAGACCATGGCAAAGGGGTAGACTGTGGCAGACGGATCCTCCAGGGATGACGGTGTCCTCAGGGTCAGAGTCGAAGATCTCAGCGAGGAGGACGCGGCAGTGCTGAACAAGATCATTGAAGAATTAGCTGATGCCTGCCTGCTTTCATTCAGCAAGCAGTGTGATGGCTCTATAGTGAAGAAGAATGCATTCCCAAGGTGGATCATGGACGGCCATTCTGATAAATCTGAAGAGTAGTGCAAGGCCGACCTCAAGCAGATGCTAGAAGAAGCGACCTGGGAGGCCGCCTATTCAGCAGTCGGCCATCACCATAAATCCTTCATGCAGACATTCTATAACATCATGAAGACCGTTCTCAAGCAGCAGGATTAGGAGTCTCTGGGTGCAGTTTACTTCAACATACCCGCAGAAGACGCGGATCCAAAAGCAGCGGCAGGGACCTCCAATTCCTCACCGCAACAGCCAAGCCAGTCGAAAATGCTAGTGCAAAGTGCCACTGCGGCCGGTTCGGCTCAAAAAATAGCAGCTTCTCCTAAATTATACAAAGATCATACTTCGGAGGAGCTCGCCGCTTTCATGCAGGCCACTGGACAGACGGTGAACTCGATGAACTCATCAGCGGTGAACCCGACGGCTAGAAATACGCCGGCGGCAGACACGGCCAACCCAACTCCTGGATACCATGAGGGGATCACATATCAAGACCTTCATGCAGCGCCGCATCCGGGGTACGCCCAGACGCCCAACAATCAGCTACTGGAACAGATGAGTGCCATGCTCCGTGATACGTTCGGTTTGCAACCGAAGACCAGGACTGGAATCAAGTATAGACATCCTTACCCCGAGTGGTACGACCGAGTGACATTGCCGCCCAGGTATCACTTGCCCGACTTCTCCAAGTTCAGTGGGCAGGATGACATCACCACCATGGAACACATCAGCCGTTACCTGACCCAGCTCGGCGAAGCTTCATATGAGGTAGCTCACAGGGTCTGGCTCTTTCCGCTATCACTGACAGGGCCGGTGTTTAGCTGGTTCGCATCTATAGAGCCTGGCTCGATTCAAGGTTGGGAAGATCTGGAGACCAAGTTCCATAATTACTTCTTCTCTGGCACCGAGGAGAAAGACATCACAGATCTCACCAACATGCGCCAAAAGCCGAATGAACTTGGATCGGCTTTCATCAAGCGGTTTAGGGAGACCAGGAACATGTGTTACTCTTTGAACCTGAACGACAAATAGCTTGCCAAGATAGTGGTCAGTGGGTTGCTCCCACACGTCCAAGAAAAACTGGTGGGCACCAACTTCAACAGCATCAGCGAGGTGATGCAAAGGGTGGCCGCATTAGAGCAGCAGGCCCAAAGCTTTAAGAAAGAATCAAAATACAAGCAGTCGGCCTACGTCTGTAATTCCGACTCAGAGGATGGGGAGAATGAAGAAGTGGCTACTGTTGAGCTCAAATGGGGTACAAAGCCCATAGTCGTGCCGAAGGGTTGGAGCGCGGAAGATCAATACGACTTTGACACACGCAAGCTGGACAAGCTCTTCGACCTGTTAGTCAGTGCGGGCCACATCACCTTCCCGGCCGATTACGTCAAGCCATCTCCTGAAGATTTGCAGGGGAAACCGTTCTGCCAGTACCACCGCCTCACCTCACACTCCACAAACAACTGCCGCAATTTCAAAGCAGCAATCCAGAATGCTATTAGGCGCGGCCTGTTGAAATTTGAAGCCCCTCCCAAGGGGAAGATGAAGGTCGACAAATTCCCATTCCCGAAGGGGCAGAACATAGTCCAGATCGCAAACCCTCCGACCAAAGTAAAGGTGTTAACCTCCGAACGGGCCAAGAAGAACTCCTCAGTTGATACCGATGCATAGATCACAACTGAGGAGCTAGCGCTGATCAAAGGAAGGAGGGAGCAGAACCAGAGGCGACTGGAGCAAGGAGAGTCCAGCGGCACCAAGAGCAGGAGGCCCACGCACCAGCACCTTCTGAACAAGTGGCGGCGACAGAAAGATAAAGATCATCAGAGGCAGCTGCAGCACGAAGAAGAGGAGTACCGCAGGTGGCTCCGCGAGGAAGAAGAGGCGCGCTACCACGAAGAAATGGCTCGTCACCGGGAAGGTGACGAGGATCACTGGCATTGCCCATTCTTCTGACATTGCTGGAACGACGGCTTGAGACTGCCAATGCTGCGCAACTGTCCAGAATGCAGCGATCAGTACCGAGAGTACAGGCAGTCCCAGGTCAACCGCCGGTGCGTGCACCAGAGGCTGGGGAGCCCCCATAGCCCCCGGGATCGGCGTGAAAAAAGGGACCTGCGCGATCGGCTTGATGAGGCGGTAGTTGAACGCCGACAGCCGGTTTGGCAAGAGAACCAGTGGTGTCCGGGGGATCTAACTAGAAGCCAAAGGCGCCGGGTGCAGCGGCTCAGGAACAGGGAGCTCCAGGCTGAGGGGCGCGCCAAACAGGTGTGGCGCGAGAAGCCTTCACAAAATAATGAAAAGGCTGTAACCGATGCACAGATGGTGTTTGTGCCACCTGCAGAGTTCAGAGCCAAGAAGTATGATACTGATTCCGACTCAGATGATTCGGGATCAGAAGAAGGAGTGGCCAAGTTAGTGCTCGCACAACAAGCTACTTTTGATAAGCCGGCCAAGAATCGACATCTGAAGGCCCTCTATCTCAAAGGTTATGTCGACGGCATGCCCATGACGAAGATGCTGGTGGACGGCAGCGCCACTGTCAATCTCATGCCCTACACTACATTCCGCAAGCTAGGCAAGGGTCCCGATGATCTAATAGAAACCGATCTAATGCTCAAGGATTTCGGGGGCAATTCTTCCAACACTCGGGGGGCAATCAACGTCGAGCTGACAGTGGGAAAGAAGACACTGCTTACTACCTTTTTCATGATCGACAGTAAAGGTGCCTACAGCTTGCTGCTTGGACGCGACTGGATTCATGCCAACTGCTGCGTGCCATCCACCATGCATTAGTGCCTCATTCAGTGGCATGGCGATGAGGTCGAAGTGGTTCCGGTCGATGACTCGGTCAGCATGGCGACGGCGGATACCACATACTGGGAAGCTGGGGATCATGATTGTTTCTCTGGCAAGGCTTGGAAAGGAGGCTCCATCAAGGTCAGCGATGAGAGTCAACAGCCGATCAGGGCAATTGGCTCTGAGTCTTTTTATTAAATGGAGAATCCGATCGACGGCACAGAGGGTAAGTTGGGGCAAGGATTCACGTCGGCCGACAAGCTCGAAGAAGTAGATGTTGGACCCAGCGACAGGCCAAGGCCGACGTTTATTGCCGCCAATTTAGACCCGGAGTTCAGGCAGGAGCTGATTCAACTGCTGAAGGAGTACAAAGATTGCTTCGCCTGGGAATATTATGAGATGCCTGGATTGGACAAATCTATTGTTGAGCACAGGCTACCTATCAAGCCAGGGTTTCGGCCACACAAGCAGCCTCCATGTCATTTTAGAGAGGACGCTCTACACGACATTAAGGCCGAAATCACGAGGCTGTTAGAAGCCAAGTTCATTCGAGCTTGCCGATATGCCGAGTGGATATCGAACATCGTCCCCGTGTATAAGAAAAATGGTAAATTGCGAGTCTGTATTGACTTCAGGGATTTAAATAGAGCTACACCGATGAATGGCTACCCTATGCCAATAGCCGATATGTTGGTAGACTTGGCTGCTGGGCACCAGATTATTAGCTTCATGGATGGCAATGCTGGTTATAATCAAATTTTTATGGCTGATGAAGACATCCCAAAAACTGCTTTCAGGTGCCCTGGTGCGCTTGGTTTGTTTCAATGGGTGGTCATGACGTTTGGTTTGAAGAATGCCGGTGCAACCTATCAGCGAGTTATGAATTATATATTTCACAAGTTGATCGGCAAAATCGTTGAAATCTATATAGATGACGTGGTGGTGAAATCTAAGAGCAATGAAGATCATCTGGCCGATCTGAGGGCCACTTTGGAGTGCACAAGGAGACACGGTTTGAAGATGAATCCTAACAAGTGTGCATTCGGCGTGTCGGCTGGCGAATTTTTGGGATTTATGGTCCACCGCAAAGGGATAGAGATCGGCAACAAGAGTAAGAAGGCGATCGATGAACTTGTACCTCCAACCAACAAGAAAAATTACAGTCTTTGCTTGGTAAGATTAACTTTATCAGAAGGTTCATCGCCAACTTATCAGAGAAGGTGCTGCCGTTCTCGCCATTGTTGAAGCTCAAGAATGATCAAGAGTTCAAATGGGGTGACGTGTAACAGAAGGCTTTTGACGAAATTAGAGAATACATGAAGACTCCCCCTGTTTTAGTACCGCCACGGACAGGGAGTCCTTTTAAGTTGTACGTGACGGCCGAAAGCCATACCATTGGATCAGCCCTTTTTCAAGAGTTTGAAGGGAAAGAGAGCAGTTTTCTACCTGAGCAGGCGGCTCCTTGACCCTGAGACAAGATACACACCGACCGAGAAGTTGTGCTTGTGCCTATTCTACTCATGCACCAAGTTGAGGCACTACCCGCTTGCCTCGGAGTGTGTGGTGGTGTCTAAGGAGGATGTCATCAAGCACATGCTTTCGATGCCTATTCTAAATGGTTGGATCGGCAAATAGATCCTGGCGCTCTCAGAGTTTGACTTGAGGTTCGAATTGGCTAAGGCAGTCAAAGGCCAGGCGATAGCCGATTTCATTACACAGCATCACGGAGGATCGGCTAATATAGTGGATATAGCGCCATGGACTATGTTCTTCGACAGCTCTTCGTGTAAGCAAGGTGGTGGCGCCGGAGTAGTGCTCATCTCACCGCAGGGTGTACGCTTTGAGTATGCTTTCCAGATCGGGCCGATTGTCACAAACAATCAGGCCGAATATGAAGCCGCGTGGAAAGGTTTTCAGCTTCTGCATGAAGCAAAAGCCGATGCAGTTGAAGTATTTGGTGATTCACAACTAGTCATCAACCAATTGCTCAGCTTGTATGAGTGTAAAGACGAGATACTTAGAGGCTACTATGATCAGTGCCAGGCTCTCATCAAGAAGTTCATGACGGTATGTCTCTGTCACATCCCCACGGCCCAGAACCAGGAAGCTAATCGGCTGGCGCAGAACGCGTCGGGTTATCGGCCGATGCAGGAGATTTGTAACAGCGAGCAATCAGCTGATGACTGGAGGGGCGAGATAGCAGGTTACCTGGCAAATCCTTCACAACGGGTCAGCAGAAAGCTAAGGTACAAAGCCACCAAGTACGTGTTGCTGGATGGTCAGTTGTATTACAAGACAATTGAAGGAGTGCTGCTCAAATGCCTGGGGGCAGAGGAATCAGTGAAGCTGATGAGCGAAGTACACGATGGAGTCTGTGGTGCACATCAATCAGCTCACAAGATGAAGTGGATCATCAGGAGGACTGGTTACTATTGGCCTACGATGCTGAAAGATTGTTTCAAATATTATAAAGGGTGTCAAGAATGCCAAAAGTTCAGAAATATACAAAAGTCTCCAGTCTCTGCTATGAATCCTATAATTAAGCCATGGCCGTTTAGAGGATGGGGTATTGATCTAATCGGCCAAATCTACCCACCATCGAGCAAGGGTCACAAATGGATCTTGGTGGCGATTGATTACTTCACCAAGTGGGTAGAAGCCATTTCTTTGAGGAACGCCACTTCAGCTGACGTGATCGAATTTGTAAAAGAGCACATTATTTACAGGTTTGGCATACCTCAGACGATCACAACCGATCAGGGGGCAATGTTCACTTCAGAGGAGTTTATGACCTTTGCCGACGACATGGGCATCAAGATTTATAATTCATCACCGTATTATGCCCAAGCCAATGGACAGGCAGAAGCTTCCAATAAAATTTTGATCAAGGTCATCAAGAAAAAGCGGAACCCCAGAAAATGGTATTTGCATCTGAGCGAGGCACTATGGGCATATCGCATGGCACAGCATGGATCGATCAAGGCTTCACCTTATGAGCTAGTCTATGGACACGCTGTCATCTTGCCATGGGAAATTCAGTCTGAGACACGGCGTGTCACGTTGCAAAACAAGCTTACAGCCGGTGAATACAAAGACATTATGATGGACAATTTAGAAGATTTGCACTGTCATCGGCTTAAGGCTTTGGAATACATTGAAAAGAACAAGGTACGGGTGGCCAAGTATTACAACACTAAGGTAAGAAGCAAGAGCTTCACCGAGTCAGAGCTAGTATGGAAAGTCATTCTGCCTATTGGTACAAAAGATAGCCGATTCGGTAAATGGTCGCCAAACTGGGAAGGCCCGTATCGGGTGGTGGAATGCGCCCCGGGTAATGCTTACATCCTTGAAGATTTAGAAGGACAAAGATTCGCCAGAGCCATCAATGGGAAGCATCTGAAGAAGTACTACCCTAGTATCCCAGTTGGGGGTGATAGCCGATTCGTGCGAATCTGGCTCTAACAGCCGATGCCGTGCAAGCGGGTCGCCTTCAGGACAAAAATGGCCGACATCGTAGTAACGAGTCGCCCCTAGCACAAAAATGAAATACCCTCGATGGGGTGTAACAGCCGATGCGATAAGCATCGCCTTTAGAGCAAAAATAAAAAAAAATATACAGTCTTGCAAATTGGATTGTTTCGGGCATAACGAGTTCAGAAGTATCATATACATTAAAATGCCTAATACAATCTAGTTTGGATTATTGACGCCGTCCCGGATCACGTCCTCGGCGTCGATGGACACGGAGAGACCGTCGGCATGAGGGACGAAAGCGGCCATCAGAGTGCCAAACTCCTCCAGGTCTTGGCTTGCCTGGATCCCCGGTTCGACGTTCTCCAGCACGATGCCGGAGTTGATCTGGGCGGCGGCCAGAGCTCCCGCGGCACCGTGACGGACGCCGCTCATCACCACCTGGCGGATGCGGTGGTGCACGTCCGCAAGCTGCTCCACCTGCGTTTGCCCCCACGCGCGCAGGACGTCGGTGACGCTCACCGCAGCCACGCGCAGTTCATGCAGCTGTGCTGTCAGAGCTGCATAAACAAGGAAGGTCAGTGTTGGAAACGAGCAGTGCACACCGTTGGAAGAAGCGAGAGATTACCTGCCACGGCGGCCTGCGACTCCGCGAGGTTGGCCCGCGCCTCCGCCAAATCAATGCTGGCGGCGACGAGCGCGACGGCCTGGTCCTCGTTCTCCTTATCCAGCCGGCCGGCCTCTTTGGTAGCCTCGGAGTAGAGGTTGCGGTACCGCACCATCTCATGGTGGAAGTGGCGGCCGTCGGCGGCGGTGTAGGAGTCGCGGGAACTCGAAGATGACTCTGAGTTCGATTCCACTCCGGAGATGGTGCTGCGAGCCGGAGCGTGAGGGAGGTTCGGTTGTGGCGCCGTGCGACGCACCGAGGAACTGGCGCCGATCGGTGCGCCGGAAGGAAGATGGAGCGGGGGACGTTGGCTGAAAGGAACCATCAGATCAGGCACCCAGATTTAGCCAGATTTAAAGAACGGCAAAAAGGGAGAATAAGATACCTGCTATGGATTCCCCGTCTGCTGACTTGCATCATACGCCTGATTGGAGCCCTTACAGGAGCAGAGGGCCCGGCGGCGTCACCAGCGGCGGGGGTTTCCGGGGCGGCCGTCCCAGTTGCAGGAATGGCGTCACCATCCGCCGGGGCTGCCCGAGGAGGATCAGTGCGGGGGCAGGGGTGTTCAGGCCGGCTAAGGAGCCAACAATGCCGCTGACGAAAGATGGCTGGTGACTGCAGAAACGGATCAAATCAGATAGAAACAGCGAGGAGATGGTAGGCTGACGGTTGAACTTACCCTAATGTCTGCTCGATTCGGGCGACGCTGGCCCAGATGCGGCGGATGCTCCTTTCCATCTCATCACCGTCGGCGGGCTCAGACGCCGGGCGCTTCCCACGGTCTCCATCGCCGGCCATGGTCGTGAACAAGGATTGAGAGAGCGGAAGCGAAGTGGATACAAGGAGGCGGCCGGGAGAGTTGGTCGGTGAGACGGATACGATGGCGTGTGATATTGCCTCAAGCCTGCCAACTATTTATAAGATAACACGGGCACCGAGGCAGTTTCTTTGGGAAGTGAGACGGCACGGCGGATTTTAGGTTGCAGTTAATCCGCGTTTCATGAATCCGGAACAGTTGCCAAATCGGGGAGACGAAACGCCGCCATCAATGGTCGCACGCCGATCGGCTTTTTTGGGTCAGGATGTTTAGCCGATCCTATTGTGAATACCCACAAGCCGATTCATGATGAATCTGGCTGAGGGGTTAATTCTAAAAGAAAGCCGAACAAAGCCGATGCTACAAAGCCGATACTAAGAGGCACGCCCAAAAGCCGATTCGTATGCAGAACGGGTCAGGCTGAGTAATTGATTCTAAGGTACAAACCAGGTCCGAAAGCCGATTCGCATGCAGAAATATATCAGGCTGAACAAAGTCAGTTCGAAACAAGACAAAGCCAGTATTAAGGTGTAAAATCTAAGGCAGATCAGGCTAAATTGTCAAATTCGGGGTGAAACAGCACGACGACAGAGTTGCAAATAGAAAAAAGAAAAACATGCCAAGCAGTACACCCATCATGTTACAAAGTTAATAAGGATCGAATCAGTTCTACTAATTCAGCACGGAGCGCGTGGCCAGCCTGCAGCAATTGTTGATCTCGGTTTTCAGTGAACTACAACAGGTTTAGGCGTTGGCATGTCTTCCTGCCTGCAACGACCAAGCTGCTGATTTCCTTTTTTTCTGGGAGAGCTCGATCGTGCTGGTGGAGATGGTGATTTCGCGCTCACTGATGGCCGACTCAACTGCTTCCAGTTCTTTTCTCAGCTGGTCTCGTCTTGTTTTCAATGTCTCCAGCTCTGTTTCGGCCGTGCTGATGGAAGATTTGAGCAGCCTGGCTCGATCGGCTAATCCGGTGGCCTCTTGTCTATTGATCGATTTGTTGCTCCTCAGCTGTTCAAGCTCTGCCAGGTTCCTGTGAGCATTGATAATCCCAGATGCTGTAACCTTAAGATCATTAAGTCTTTGCAGGGATTTCAAGGCTGACAGATTGGGTTGCTGCTGGACAAGTTCCATTATTTGATCGATCAGTCCGGGATTCGAGGCCAGAGCATCCAGATCACCCTCTAGATGGGGTAGCAGTGCACTTAGCCGATTGTTGAAATCTGGCTCTGAAAGTCTCTCGGAGGAGGAGGCTAGTTCGTCTCTATCACAGAACTCTTCTATGTCGAATGAATAGCCAGGAGACAAAGGCTTCGGTGCCTACAGTACATACATTCCCTCATCAGAAAAGGTACAATATAGATTGATTGTTTTCTGGCAGAGATGGGATACCTGAATGAGGCCTGAAGGTTGTAGGGTTGATGCCGATGCTGTTTGTTCGACTAAGGCAGTTGTGTCTTTTGCGGCATGCGGATCCTCGGTTGTCACTGCCTCGTGTAGTTGGGTTTCTGCAAACCAGAAGTAAGAGCAGTATGGAAGCAAGAATAATTGCTAACAGCCGAATAGGAGTTACTTGGATTCCTCTCAGAGGGCAATTCCTCTTCTTCAAGGTTCGCCCAGACTTCTTCAGAAGGGCCGTTCGGCTGTATTTTTGAAAAGAAGATTTGGCCAATCAGGACATGTAACACCCTAGTGTTAGTTACTATTTTCACACTTGCATTTGCACATCATCAAGCACCTATCATGTCATTTCATGCATCATCACTATTCAAGTCAAATTGCATTTCTTTTATACTATATGTTTCCTTTATGCTTATGTGTGGTAGATATGTTAGCATGCAAATGTGATTCTTGTTTACTGTTCTAAATGCTTTAGACATGTTTGGGATAACATTTGGAACAATGTTCATGTTGGTGAAATCCCCAAAATACCCCTCTAGCTCATAGTTGACTAGAGAGCCCTCCAAAAGCTATTCTGTTTGACCAAACAAGAAGGGCATTTTAGAGATTTTTCATGTCAGTGCACCCTTAATCAAAGTTGTGTAGAATTTTATAAGCAACAAACTTTATTTTTGGGTCAACTCATGAAAATGGGTGGAAGGTGATCAAAAAGTTGAATTAGTGCAGATTTGGAGCTGTTTTGAAGTTTCAAAATTTTCCTAAGTCTAAAACTGGTTTTCAGTTTCGGTGTACCCCTGTTCATCAACCTGTATCTCTCAATCCAGGTCGATCTAGGGTAAAGTGTCTTAATACCAAATGATCTACTCATGTAGCTCTTCAATCCATATTAGTGAAGTTTTCACTGAAACGCACTGGATCACGAGCTAGAGATCGATCAAAAGTCGAGTTTCAGTCGGTTTCTGTAACTGAATCCGGCCGATTCAAATCGGCATTCGGTCGAACAGCTGGCCGCGACCGCAGACCAACGGCGCCAAGTGGCGACCGTACGCCGGCGTCGGGCCACGCCTGTCTGCCGCGCCTCTGCATAAACCGAAGGCGACACTCCACTCTGTCCCCCGCACGCTCCTTCACTCTCACTCGCTCGCTCTCGCCTCTCTGCTCTCCTCTTTCCCCTCCGCCGTCGCCATTTCCGCCGCGCCGTCGCCGCGGTGAAATCCGCCGCTACCGAGCCGTCTCCGACCGCTCCATCTTCGCCGTAGCTTCGCCTTGCTCTGCTCTTCATCCTTGACCCGTTGCCGACCTCAGCCGACCTAAGGTATAGCTCCAGCGAGCTTCTCGCCGCCGCGCCATTGCCGGAGCACCGCCGAGCTCTCGGGTCGCCGCGACGAGGGCGATGCCGGGGTCGGCTTCTCTCTCCATTACTCATCTAGGAGTCTCCGTTAGCCGTAGATCCATTCTAGGCCGTCGGATAGGTCGATCTCGCCATAGGTTCGCCGGAACCCGAGCTCGCCGTGAACCCGCTCGCCGCCGTGCCGCCATGCGAGCGCGGTCAGTGAGCTCCCGTGCGCAATAGTTCGATTCGTCGCACGCATAGGTCCACTAGGGTTCCAGGGACACGGAACGAAACTTAGCCACGCGAGTAATGGCCGAAATCGGCCGACGCAAGCTCGCCGGACCACCGCCGTCCGCCATTGCCGCCGTCGAGCTCGCTCCGGTGGGGTACGACCCTCGGCAGTTGGTCCATCGGGTTCATCTCATTGCCACGAGTCGGTAGGTAGCCTCGGCGTCGCCGGAGACCTCGTCGTCGGCGAGCTCTCGCCGGTCAGCGCCGGCGGCTCTGCTCCTCTCTCTGACGCGTGGGGTCGGGTTGACCCCGGGGCCCGCGAGTCAGCCGTTCGGGTGCGCCTCTGGTTCACTGAGCCGGGTGCACGTAGCAGTTTCTATCGGGTTTGGGTTTTATGATTTATAAAATGAATTTCCAGAAAATGTGTAAAATATTCCAAAATTCATATCTGGAGTTAGGAGTGTCCATTTGGGGTGAACCAATTTTTGTTATGTTTGTATTTCTGAGCCCTATCAGGAAAAAATATAAAATGTACTTTTGTAATATTTTTCTGTGCAGTTATAATTAAATTGTTAATTGCTTGTAAACTTGATAAATGCATAAGTAATTGCAGGAATGTGCTAAAAATGTGATTCCACTTGCATTCATCTTGTTTAGGGAAGTAGAATCTATGCAAAATATGTTTGCTGGTGTTTCACTATTATTTATATGATGTCTAGTCCAATGTGCCTTTTATGCTTTAATCTTGCAAAAATCACCATGCTTAATGTGTTAAGGTTATGGTCATGAATATTTTTCCTGGACTACGTTATGTTGGAAAGAAGCTAAGAAAATTAGGAAATCTGTTGTGTGATACTTTTCACTGTGTTAAGTATTTTCCATTGTTTAAAAGGCTGGTTGCTTTTTATTTTTGTGTAGACTGTTATAATTGTCCAAATGACTTGAAATTTTGTCAGTAGGCTAGTCTGGATGTGTAATAGCTACTGTAATTTTTATGAATTTTTCTGGTCACAGTAAACAGTAGGTCCAGTTATAGGCTGGGGCTTATTTAATTGTTTTTAAGCAAATATCTTTTGGGTGGGGAATGTTTTTATGCATTTCTGTGATGCTCAGCATTACCACCTGTGTTAAACAGTAGATCTAATCCTACTTTGAGCTTAGGGCAGTAAGGTTAATATTTTGTTTATATGATGTTGCTCGCGCTTGTTAATTATAAGTTGGTTGTGGTAGGTTAGTTGATGCATGTTAATTATTAAGTGCAGGTTGTAGACCCCTCACCCGGGACGAGAAATTGTTCTATGCCTTGCTTAAGAAGGGTGAGTATGAGTCGGTTGTCTAGGGAAGAAATATGCACGTACCCAGTAAATGAGTGTGGATTGTTAAACTGATTGCATATCATGGGTTAATTCGTGCATCTCTATCTTGCATTTCATGTGCATTCTCAGTTCTCATATATGCATATCATGCATACAGGATCGCCGGGAGGCGTGACGCTATTGCAGTTCGATCCACCGGAAGAGGGAGTTCCGCCGGAGATTGAAGTGCCAGAGGTTCCCGAAGGTCAGGAAGAAGAAGCTGAACTTCCAGAGTGCCCTGATCACCAACCTACTAACTTTGTGAAAGGCAAGCCCCGGAGCATCCCTAAGTCTCCACCTACTCTTTTTACAAATGCACTGGTCTTTATTAAATCATATGATTGTGCACTTAAGTATAGGAGTTGATATGATACCGTTGCTGCATTTATACCTTGTCCACTTATACTTGATCCTGAAGTTATTACTAGACAAGGGGATGGGTTCGATCTTATGCTTAGCCATGCTTAGACCGGTAGAAGTCGAGGGATTTCCTGTCCTTCGCGAGCATAGGTGGTTACTAATGATGATGGGGTTGGATTCCACATGATGGACTATATGTGCTACCATGCCACAGTGTCTAATGAGAGAATCAAGACTAGGTAGCGGGGAGCCGCATGACATGGTTGAGGTCATGCCGTCTTCGGTGCTGCTTGCGGCCGACTAGGACTGAGGCCACCAGACATCAGTTGAGATTGAAAGACGTCGTCACATAGCTGGCCAGATAAGTCGTTCTGACCGCGAAGCCGAGTATTTCTTTCTGAGCCGGGAATTGGTGCGACTAGGCAGACATATTCTGGAGGTAGGAAGTATGTGCGGAGACACCATCTTACCAAGGCCAGGTCAGGGACCTGATGCATCCTGGAAGTGGGTTGGTCTCTGAGAATATAGTCCCCGCCAAACTCGCGACATATTGTGTCTCAGAAGGATTTAACGGTGGCCCAAGAAGCCAGTGGCTAGGCTGACAGGGTTTGTGATTGGCATATTTGCCAGCTAGGTACAATCGATTCGAATCGCCATCTCTCCTGGTTAGTGAGAAACTGAACTGATCTTCTGGTGAGGTAGAGGCTAATAACTTGAACCTAATGATTATGGTGAGATGAGGTTGATATCTGTGGATATCGGAAATCATATGGTTTTATTGATTGCTACAATATTCAGTGAATGCTTAGTATAGTGGCTAATCTTAGTAAATAGCTTAACTGAAATCGAAGCTTATCACAATTAAAATGAATAAGTTGAGGTTCTACTGTAGTAATGCTTTTGATGCAAAAATGATGCTACCCTCTGAGCTCCACCAAATAAGCCTTGCATATCCTTGAGAGTCTTTTTATTTACTCCCTGTCGGGTAAGTCTAGCTGAGTACAATTCAGTACTCAGGGTTTTATTCCCATTGTTGCAGATGGTGTAGTCTACTACGCGTATTGCAGGAATTGCTTCACCCCTGCGGGCGAAGAAGACTAGACCCGAGGGCAGGGTCATTATCTATTCTTAGATGTTGTAAGAATGCTGTGACAGGGTCATTTGATGGTACTCGTATTTGAACTCTGTGGTGTAAAACTATGTTGACTTCCGCTACTACTATATTTGTGTAAAAGACTATGTTGTACTCTGATGTTTAAATTCGGTTGCGAACTTATGTGTCATGTGATCGGGTATTGCTGAATGAATGATCCTTGGGGTATGAAATGTTTGAAATCCTTCGAGATTTCCGGACTACCGGGTTTATATTGGCTCAAGTGCGACTGGATTGCGATTAAAATGCGATCGTTGTACTTGTGCTCGTATAAATTGGTCGGTTCTGTGACAGCTGGTACTAGAGCATAATTCAGCATATACCGTCACTTGACTATTTAAAAACTAAAAGAGTTTTGAGTTTTACAAACTAATTGCCAACTGGTAGTGTGTATAGGTGATTTAAACCAAGTGTTTGCGAAACTTATGAGTACCAATGACCAAGTCCTATAGCCCTATATATATATGTGGTAATTAGGTGGCTTATGTAAGTACTAACTTGGGGGGGAATTGCATCATGTTTCTATTTGTGGTTCATTTGGTTTTATCGTGCGGATAATTATGAACTGTCGGTTTCTTATTGCTTCCTATGGGTCAATGTACCACGTCGCCTAAGGTAAGGTGAGATGTGAGTGTAAGATCGAACAACCATCGATCGATGGTGAGTGTATGGTTACTGAAGTGAGTACATGTGATCCATATGTGTACTTATGGAAGTAAGGTGGAGTAATTACTTTTGGGGTCGCAAATGTTCATGGGAACATTTCCGGCAAAAAGTGCTTCTTGTTGCCCTGCATACATTGGGATTTGGGCTGAAATGAATCTTCTGCAGCTACCCTAACCACGCAAAACGTATAGCACGGTTAGTTACGTATATGAGAGCACGTGGTATGCCACCGACTATAACGTTAGTTAAAATATATTATGTGTGAGGTCGTTGGCACGTGCATGCATCATGATCATGAAATTAATTCAAGCTATTTGTACTATTTCCTTCCCTATGGTAAAATTTGTGCTGCCCTATCTTATTCTAAATGCTGAAAGATGTTGTAATGTACCAGATGGCAGCTGAAGGTGAGCCGCAGAGTGGTCAGTTTCTGGAGCAGTTGGGCACACCCACTGTGCTATGGAGGTTGTTGAAGTCTGTGGGATATGCAGAGCCACCACTGTATTTCTGGAAGCCAGCGAAAACCATGGTGCAGCCTTGGTTTGATGTTTGGGTGACTATCCCTGTGCTTGAAAGGGGTTGGTCGTTTCCAGGAATAAAGGTGGAAGTTGACATGAGGACGCCATGGGATGGTGCGCAGCTTGCAGCTTTCGAGGTGTTGACGGATATTTGCAGCCGGTTCAACAAGAGAGCTGATTTGGGGCCAGCAAATGTTTTTCCCAGGGTGGATGCTTCTCAGGGTGAGTGGGCTCAGTCTAGCCAAGCTTTTTTGGAGCGAGGCAGGGACGAACGTGCTCATAGCACGGGTGCTTCTATGAGTGCTATGTTTGCTGTCCTGAGGATGCATTATTCCACTAGGGATGGTTGGATGAAGTGCGTTGAAGCCCTGCATGATGCTGTGGAGAAGAAGTTAGAAGCTGAAGAGTGGGCACGTATGGCTCGTCGTAGCTCAGATGACTTGGTGGCAGCTCTCACTGCCTGTCGCAATGAGTTGTTACGATGCACTGGCGCCTTGTTGGCAGCTGATCGCCGTGTCGAGGTGCTTGAGAGGGAGAATGCAGATCTTCGCCGCCAGCTTGACAATCGCAATATGAGCTTGACACGTCAGCGCGAAGAGTTTCTGCAGGAGTTGCGTGCTAGTCAGCAGCAGGTTTGGGAGTTGCAGCAGGATGTTCATCGTCTGAACAACCGTGCTGATCCGTTTCATCCTCCGGGTGCAGCGGAGTTTGCTCCTGAGATCTTCATTGCAGCTGATGATGGTGAAGCAAATGAGGAAGAAGAGGAAGAAGACCCCGAGGAGATTGTGCCTATTGACGAGAGTGATGACCATGGTGGGAACGTGTCCGGCATGGACAGTGACCACGATGACTAGGCTTTTTCTAGTGATCTTGCCATGATCGGCACCCTTTTTATTGGGAAAACCTTTAATGTCATGTAATGAGAGAACCCTGTGTGTTCAGGGCTGGAACCATCAAACTTTTAATTAAGTAATGGTAACTTATGCAGTTTGGAAAACCCTTTTTGGTTGCGCCTTGTTAGTGTGCGGTTGTGTGATGATTATTGAATTATTGTGCCGTTTGTTATCAAAAATGATCATTGATATCTTTTGGGCATAATCTTTCGGTTATCTTTGGCATAACTGACACTTAACAATGGTTGTTGTGTGTTGCTACAGATGGCACCTCATACCTGGTGTCATGGGTCAACCAGTGGTGGTGGGAACGAACATGAAGATGAGGAGTTGCCGCCTCCTCCACCACGTACCCAGGAACAGATGTTTGCTCAGTTCTTGGACACTCAGCAAGCGATTCTGCAGCAGATGGTTGCTAGTAACAACCACAACCGCAATCGAGATGGACGCCGCGGAAACGATGAGGACCAGTACAGTAACTATAAGGACTTCATGGACACTAAGCCTCCGGTATTCAAGCAGGCCGTTGAACCGCTGGAAGCTGATGAGTGGTTAAACACTATTGAGCAGTCATTCTCGGTGCTGCGATTGACTGAAACCATGAAGGCTAGCTTTGCTGCTATGTTGCTGCAAGGCCAAGCTGGAATATGGTGGGCCAATCGCAAGACCGCCTACCCTGTAGTCGCTGATATCACCTGGGAGCAGTTCACCAGGGATTTCAGGGGACATTTCATTCCAGCAGGCTTGATCAAGATGAAGGTCAATGAATTCATGCAGCTTACTCAGGGTACCAAGACCCTCACTCAGTATCATCATGCCTTTAACAATCTGTCAAGGTATGCCCCATGGATGGTGGATACAGATGAAAAGAAGATCGAAACTTTCAAGAGAGGTCTTAGTACCAAGCTTATGAAGACTCTGGCGAACAACGCTCGTACAACTTTTAACGAGTTCATCAGTGAAGCTTATATCTAAGAGAAACAGAATAACTTGCACACTGCTTCCAAGGGAGGCAAGAGGCCATTCGAAGGAAGCTCTTCTCAGTCAAGGACTTCAGCAGCTAGTCGTGCGGTGGCAAATCGCCCTGCTTACCGTCCGGCTGTTCCTGGAGCAAAATTCAGACCCCCTCCAAAGAAGCAGCCAGCGCCACAACGCTACAAGAAAGGCTTCACAGTGCCTTTGAACAAGAACAATGCTCCTCCAAGCAACGCCGTTCAAGTGAGGACCAACCAAGGTCTGGGGCCATGCTTTAACTGTGGTCAACAGGGGCATCTTGCTCGTTATTGTCCTCATCCCAGGCAGGGTCGTGTGCATCACACTACTGCGGAGGAACTTCCGGAAGGTGAACCAGTCACTGCGGGTATGTTTTCTGTGAATCAGCATCCTGCTATTGTTTTGTTCGACTCAGGATCGTCGCATTCTTTCGTGAGTCAAGCATTTGCACAAAAGCATGCATTACCAATTGTTGCCGGATAACTTCAGCTGGGGCTGAAATTTGTACGCGTCATGGTGTCGGGGATGTGACCATTGAGATTGGTAATCGGGTTTTCGTCAGTAGTCTTATTGTGCTACCAGGGTTGGGTCTGGATGTTATTTTGGGAGTTAGTTGGATGGACAAGCGGGGTGTGGTGTTGGACGTCCCTAACCGGATGTTAACACTGAAGGAACCCCAAGGTGAAGGCACTTTTCAGGTTCATCTGCCCCATAGGGGAGATCTTTTTAGTCTCTCTTTCTCAGTCGAGGCTGTGACACTTCAGAGCATCCCTGTAGTGTGTGAGTTCCCTGATGTCTTTCCTGATGATCTACCTGGACTTCCTCCTGATCGAGATGTGGAGTTTGCAATAGAACTTATTCCCGGTACGGCACCTATTTCTCGAAGGCCATATAGAATGCCTCCTCATGAATTAGCTGAACTCAAGAAACAACTCCAGGAGTTATTGGACAAAGGGTTTATTCGTCCTAGTTCTTCTCCGTGGGGCTATCCTGCAATCTTTGTTAAGAAGAAGGAATGAAACTTTGCGTATGTGTGTGGACTACAGGCCACTAAATGTTGTGACAATTAAGAACAAGTATCCTCTACCTCGTATTGATATCTTGTTTGATCAATTGTCCAAGGCCAAGGTTTTCTCCAAAATTGATCTGAGATCTGGGTATCATCAAATTAAGATCAGACCACAAGATATTCCCAAGACGGCTTTCTCCACTCAGTATGGATTGTATGAGTATTTGGTTATGTCTTTTGGATTAACCAATGCTCCTGCACATTTCATGTATCTAATGAATTCGGTATTCATGCCTGAGTTGGATAAGTTTCGTGGTAGTTTTTATTGACGATATTCTGGTGTACTCTGAAACGAGGATCATGCTGAACACTTGAGAATAGTCCTTGGCTAGACTCAGGGAGCATAAGCTGTATGCTAAGTTCAGCAAGTGTGAGTTTTGGTTGACTAAGGTACCTTTTCTGGGACATATCTTATCGGCTGAAGGTATTTCTGTAGATTCCGTCAAAAGTTCAGCAGGTGTTGGATTGTGAGTCACCAACAAATGTGTCTGAGGTTCGTAGCTTTTTGGGATTAGCTGGGTATTATCGCCGCTTTATCCAAGATTTTCTCTAAGATAGCTAAACCTATGACCAAGTTTATTGCACAAGGATACCAAGTTTGTGTGGAGTGAGGAGTGTGAAACAGCTTTTCGCACCTTGCGAACGTTGTTACCACTGCTCCAGTTCTCGCACAACCTGATATTGAAAAGCCTTTTGATGTGTACTTGCGATGCTTGTGGCACTGGGTTAGGATGTGTTCTCAGGCAAGAAGGCCGAGTCATTGCTTATGCCCTCGCGTCAACTGAGAAAACATGAGCAAAACTATCCTACTCATGATTTGGAACTTGCCGCTGTAGTTCATGCATTGAAGATTTGGCGCCACTATTTGATGGGTCACAAATGTCATATCTATTCCGATCACAAGAGTCTCAAGGTACATTTTCACTCAGGCCTGAGTTGAACATGAGGCAAAGAAGGTGGTTGGAGTTGATCAAAGACTATGATCTAGAAGTACACTATCATCCGGGCAAGGCCAATGTCGTAGCCGATGCTTGAGCCGAAGGAGTCTCATTGCAATGTATTGCAGCCTTTGCTAGCAGACGGATTCAATCTTGTGCATCCAGTGGTGTTGAATAATATTACTCTCAGTGTACTTTGGAAAGCAAAGATTATGAAGGTCAGAAAACAGATCCCGGCATATATCATATCAAAAGGAAGATGAAAGACAAGAAATGCTTCATTTCGAGTAGATGAAAAAGGTATATTGTGGTTCAAGGATCGATTGGTAGTACCGAAAAGACGTGAGTTGAGGAATCAGATTATGGACGAGGCTCATTTGTCCAAGTTGTCTATCCATC